>JBBDGP010002364.1:0-630000 GCA_037952835.1 Lithobates septentrionalis | reverse complement strand
CTGAAGTCGCAAGGTATTTTGACTATAAATGTCAATTTGCTTTTTTTTTTTTTTTTTTTTGCACAAGTCGTAAAATACCGCTAGCGTCAACGAACGACAACTTTGCTTTCCAGTGAGATGTCTATTAAGAGGAACAGGAAAAGAAGCTGCTTGGCGTAGTGATAAGGTAATACTTAGAGGAAATAATATTTTAGGAGAAATCAAGGTTTTGAGCAAAAAAATACATATTTCATGCAAACAGTAAAAAAAAAAATAAAAAAAAACAATTCCAAATCTAGGCGAGATTTATGTTTGTTAACTGAACATTTAGGGAGGAAATTATCTTACACAAATGAACAGAGTACAAACAGCTCATATATCTTAGGGAATTAAACCTTAAAGGACCACTATAGTGAAAAATTGTGTATTGATAGCTATAGTTAATATGTTTATTATTATTATTATTATTATAATTATTAAAAATATTTTTTATTAATATGATACATACTTTGATAGATTTTTTTTTTATTGCACTTTTTTTAAAATTTCTACCCATATTTCCTGAAGACCTATGGGCTGATTTACTAAAGTAGCTGAGAAGCTTAACTCAAATATTTTTGTGAACATTAACATAATTTTTTCCAATTATATGAAAGGCAAATTTCAGTTTGTTTATTTCATTTTCAACATAGTTTTTTTTTTTACTTGTTGACTTCCAAGTAGATCTGGTATTTTTCAACTTTCTGTAGGAGGGTGACAATGCTGCTCTGCAACCACACAGCAGCGTCGTCACCCTGTCTTGGATGGACATGTTGTTTTAAAACTTTTTGGGCAAGGTTTAATATGAATAAATTTGATCATTGTAAGCATCCGCCGCAGTGTTTTTAGAGTTTGTCCCAACCGTTGAAACGGTCACTGGACTGCATGTAAATGGAGAAAAATATGAATAATGTGAACATTTAAAAAAAAAAATATATAAAGTCAGGTCCATAAATATTGGGACATCGACACCATTCTAATTTTTTTGGCTCTATACACCACCACAATGGATTTGAAATGAAACTAACAAGATGTGCTTTAACTTGACTTTCAGTTTTAATTTGAGGGTATTTACATCCAAATCAGGTGACCGGTGTAGGAATTACAACAGTTTGTATATGTGCCTCCCACTTTTTAAGGGACCAAAAGTAATGGGACAGATTAACAATCATTCATCAAACTTTCACTTTTTAATACTTGGTTGCAAATCCTTTGCAGTCAATTACAGCCTGAAGTCTGGAACACATAGACATCACCAGACGCTGGGTTTCATCCCTGGTGATGCTCGGCCAGGCCTCTACTGTAACTGTCTTCAGTTCCTGCTTGTTCTTGGGGCATTTTCCCTTCAGTTTTGTCTTCAGCAAGTGAAATGCATGCTCAATCGGATTCAGGTCAGGTGATTGACTTGGCCATTGCATAACATTCCACTTCTTTCCCTTAAACTCTTTGGTTGCTTTCGCAGTATGCTTCGGGTCATTGTCCATCTGCACTGTGAAGCGCCGTCCAATGAGTTCTGAAGCATTTTGCTGAATATGAGCAGATAATATTGCCCGAAACACTTCAGAATTCATCCTGCTGCTTTTGTCAGCAGTCACATCATCAATAAATACAAGAGAACCACTTCCATTGGCAGCCATACATGCCCATGTCATGACACTACCACCACCATGCTTCACTGATGAGGGGCGATGCTTTGGATCATGAGAAGTTCCTTTCCTTCTCCATACTCTTCTCTTCCCATCACTCTGGTATGAGTTGATCTTGGTCTCATCTGTGCATAGGATGTTGTTCCACAACTGTGAAGGCTTTTTTAGATGTTGTTTGGCAAACTCTAATCTGGCCTTCCTATTTTTGAGGCTCACCGATGGTTTACAGCTTGTGGTGAACCCTCTGTATTCACTCTGGTGAAGTCTTCTCTTGATTGTTGACTTTGACACACATACACCTACCTCCTGGAGAGTGTTCTTGATCTGGCCAACTGTTGTGAAGGGTGTTTTCTTCACCAGGGAAAGAATTCTTCGGTCATCCACCACAGTTGTTTTCCGTGGTCTTCTGGGTCTTTTGATGTTGCTGAGCTCACGGGTGCATTCTTTCTTTTTAAGGATGTTCCAAACAGTTGATTTGGCCACACCTAATGTTTTTGCTATCTCTCTGATGGGTTTGTTTTGTTTTTTCTAATGATGGCTTGCTTCACTGATAGTGACAGCTCTTTGGATCTCATATTGAGAGTTGACAGCAACAGATTCCAAATGCAAATAGCACACTTGAAATGAACTCTGGACCTTTTATCTGCTCCTCGTAAATGGGATAATGAGGGAATAACACACACCTGGACATGGAACAGCTGAGCATCCGAATTGTCCCATTACTTTTGGTCCCTTAAAAAGTGTGAGGCACATATACAAACTGTTGTAATTCCTACACTGTTCACCTGATTTGGATGTAAATACCCTCAAATTAAAGCTGAAAGTCTGCAGTTAAAGCACATCTTGTTCGTTTCATTTCAAATCCATTGTGGTGGTGTATAGAGCTAAAAATATTATAATTGTGTCAATGTCCCAATATTTATGGACCTGACTGTAGTCCTCTACTAAATAGTATATTTACAGGTAATAATCACATTGTATACAGAGCTATAAATGATTCAATGGGATTAAATTGGGCTGTACCAATTTTAAGAATCATAACAGTGTAGTGCATTTAAAATTATTGCAGTTTGATACATTATTACCATAATGCTATATATACACACACACACACCTCTCCTTTAGTTAAGGGTATTTACATATATATTTAAAAAAAATTTAAATATATATATATATAAAAAAAAAAAAAAAAAAAAGATATAGATCTAGATATAGATATATATCATAGTAAAATAAAAAATATGATTATATATTATAAACCTATATTTTTAATTAATGCAGTTTGAGATATAAAAACACCTCTCCTTTAGTTAGGGGTACATATATATATATATATATATATATATATATATATATATATATATATATAAATATATAAAATTCTATATACACACACATCTTAAAGTTAAGATGGATGCAGCTGAGTATAAGGAACATTTACAAGCGCAACTTTAGCTATTCAAGTTTTTTTTTTTCAGTCAACTCAACGTCTAACAATATACTTCTTCCATTTCTAAGAAAAGCTTTTTTTTTTTTGCATGCTTTTAAAAAGAATAAACCCACTAAGGGAGATATACTTACGTTGCCACATTCCCCTATTTGAAGTTGGATTTTTTATAATAGCAAATCCAGATGTGCAAAGTTCTACATTCTTTTTGAACAAGATTCTCAGTAGTATTTGGTGACAACAATTTATTGCCATCCAGAATAATACAGTCTATTGGTGGAAAAACAAATGGATGTATGAATGTTTATTCCATTTTTTTTTTACTTTCAAAATAATAATAATAATATATTTTTTTAAATGTGTAAAGGTGGGCACAGATGAGAGCGCAGGGAGAATGAGGTTTACCAAAAGAAGTAGAAAATGTAGGAATTAAAAAATTAAAAATAAATAGACTGGGCAATGTTGAACCCATTTTAGTTTTTTTTTTTTTTTTTTTTTTAAGGCATGTAACAGGTTAGAATAAAACAAACGTCAGAGAAACTGCAAAGTAGGCTTTCCAGTCATGTACAAGACGCCAAGTGTGGTAGAAGCCACCTGAAATAATACATACAGTTGCAACCACTGGTACCCTCAAGGTATTATGATGAGAACCTGGCCTGTTTTAGAACGTTTTGAAAAAAAAAATATTTTTGAAATGTGTAAAAGGTAGCCACAGATAACTGCTGATAATGAGGTTTACCAAAGAAGCAAAACAACATTTAGGTATAAAAAAGTAAAAAACAAATAAAAATAGACTTATAGACAATGTATAACCCATTTTAATTGCTGTATAACTGTTTAGAAAAAACATTTTTGAAATACGCAAAGGAGTGCAAAAGATGAGAAATCTGATAATGACGTTTACCAAAGAAGTAAAACATTTAGGGATTAAATAGTATATAAATAAAAAAAAAATAGCCATGGTGAATTGTTACCCTACTTTTAATTGTTTTTTGAAAAAATTATTTTTGAAATATGTAAAAGGTGGGCGCAGATAGGAGAACTGACAATGAGGATTACCATAGATGTAGAAAAATGTAAGAATTAAAAAAGTGAAAAAGAAATTAAACATTTGCTGAGCTTAAGCTATGTTTTATTTGGATACACATTAAAAAAATAAAGAAATAGGATTTGTTTCTTGCACATAATTGGGTGATTAAAAAACATTTTGCTTTATACACTTGCAGTGTGAACACTATGCAGGTGTGTAAAGCATCTGAAATTTATGTTCTGTTAGACGACTGACAGCAGAACACGACTATGCAAATGAAGCCATGTTTATTTAAAATGGCAAATCATGTTCAAGGAGATAAAAAAGAAAAAAACAATTCATTGCACATAATTGGGTGATTAAAAGTAATACTTTGCTTTGTTCACTTGCCACGAAAACACCAAGCAGCTATGTAAAGTATCTAAAATTTATGTTCTGTTAGAAGATTGATAGCAGAGAAAGGTCAAGTGGTCCATCGAGCCTGCCTTTTTTTTTTTTTCCTCATTTAAAAACTTTTTTTTTTTTTTTTTGGAAGATAGACCCATATTAAAGTTAAGTATTTAGATACTGTTGGTTTACTTTGCTTATGTACATATTTTATGCATGCTTAATATTCTGTTCAATTTTAAAATGCAATTGTGATCAAACTACTTATATGTGAAAAAAAATACAAATAACAAAAAAAAAAAAAAAAGCTGAGGCCTATTTTTAGGTAAGCATATTATGGAAATATTGCCTTAAGGATTTAGAGGTTAAACAGATACATTGTTGTGAGAACTTGTTACTACTGAAACCCAATTTTTCTTTTATAGAGAGTTCCATTAGTCATCATCATTATCCCCCAATATTATAGGGGAGAACATGAAAAGAATTATAGTTTTGTTGGCTACGAGAAATTGTAAAAATTGTAAAAAATTCATTTTTTTTTTCAACAAAAAAAATTTACGTAACCAATTGTATTCAAGCTTCAGTTTTAGTTACTTATTTTATTGGCAAAAAATATTACTCTGCAAAAGTTACATAGAGACATATGTCCATCAAGTTAAAAAAAAAAAAATAAATAAATTTAAAACTTGTATCCTCAGAACTCTAAACTCTTTGCTGACTTAGAGGAAGGCAACAAAAAAAAGTGTGACCCAATTTGCTTTACAAAGAAAACAAAACTTTCTCGACCCCCCCCCCCCCCCCCCCCCCAAGGCCAGCAAATACTCCTTAGATCTAAAGTGTATTTTTTTCTATGAATACAGTAATAATAGCCAGGAGAATGGCGGGCATTTCCAAAGACGTCCAACCAGTTCCTTCAGTATGAACTCTCTACCAACGTACCGCTAACTGACCTTATCACTTACAGAAAATTGTAACATTGTGCTCTAGTTGTGTGGAGCTGCAGCCTATCCTCCGACTAGAATATGCAGGACGGCATGCTGAATGTTCTGAATCAAGAAAAACAAGTACAAGTGTGCGGGAAACTCATCTGTTCTTATTACTGCCCCTCCTACTTAATAATCATAAAGTGCAGAACAGACATTCTATTTATATCCCCTGAGGAGGACATTAATGGTTTCCATTCTCTATAGTCCGAACATAGGCATGGATAAAAGCAAAATTAGCTTGAGAATAATATATATATATATATATATATATATATATATTTGATATATCTGTCTATATATATCTCTAATCTATATAAATAACATCTTCAATGTGCGTTCACCTTTCAAGACCCCTGACTGCCGCTCTTTATTTTGGATGCTATGTACTACAGGCTTTGCTGAGTACCCAGGCCCATTTCTTTTATTTATTTCTGATGTGTGTGCCATGGCAATTATTGGATATTATCTAATATCTCTCTCTCACACACACATATACAGTCTCTCTCTCACTCTCTCTCTATATATATATATAATATTTTTATATATTTTTTTATTTATATATTATATTTACATCTTTTATATTTTTAGTTTGTTTACTTTTTTTTTTTTTTTACACATATATACATACACACACATTTTTTTTATCTCTGATGTGTGTGCAGTGGCAATCATTGGATATTTATCTAATCTCTCTCACGCATATACAGTGTGTATATATATATATATATAAATAAAACGACGGGACACGTTCTCCAATGCAAAAATATATATTTGTGTCAAATGCTCTTCGAGGCACAAAAATAGTTACAAATTGATATTGCTGCTACTGTACAGTTACGAGCATGCCATGCTCTTCATCATGACACAAATATATATTTTTGCATTGGAGAACGTGTCCCGTTGTTTTTTCTAATTGGATATTGGTGGAAAATTGGGAGTTCACCCTGACACTGATCGCTGCATAAAGCATAAGAGGAACAGAAGTAACCCACCCGAATTTTTGATTTGATATATATACACCTTCCCTCTTAGATTGTAAGCTCTGATTCCTACTGTTTTAAAGTGTATTGTATTTGTACTGTCTACCCTCAAGTTGTAAAGCGCTACGTAAACTGTTGGCGCTATATAAATCCTGTATAATAATAATAATATTAATAATAATAATAATTATAATATTTTTTTTTAGATTTATATATTATATTTACATTTTTATATTTATTTACTTCATTTTATATATATATATATATATATATATATATATATATATATATATATATAATGTATATTTTATATATATTATAATTAAATGTTTTATATTTTTCATTTATTTACTTCTTTTTTTAGCGCATATATATATATATATATATATATATATATATATATATATATATATATACATATATATATATATATATATATATACATATACATACACACACACATTGTACATTTTGTTTTTTCCATTTTTTTATTTATTTTTTATTCAATTTTATTTCATAGTTGTTATTTTACTAAAGGCATACAGCCAACTAGATTTTCACTTTGCAAGGAAACTTTTACTTAGCTAAGGAATGAGGTGAACCTCAGCTGACCTCTACCATCCAATCATGTACAAGCAAAAATACTTTTTGATGATTGGGTTATTCTTTGCAAAGTTACTTTTCACCACATTCGCCAAGCAAACTGAAAATTCTCTCGCAAAGTAGGCGTGTTCTGCTCCTTCAGCCAATCAACCCCCATAGAGTCAGTTTAATATTTTTAAATATTAGCGAATACCAAAAACCAAGGCAGTGTTGGCAATATTCATTAAACAAAAGTGGCTACTTAGATGATATTACTACACTATTACTAATGTTTAATACATTTATATATACTCAATTATAATTACTAGTATATACACATATTACTATTATAATTTACAAGAAAATGACATGTTTATTATGATTTTAAATTTATGATGCAACAATAACCAGTTGCAGTTGAACATGTTCTTGCCAAGTGTTTTGTAGTACAAATTTATATACACATGTTGAACTCCAGGCAGATATAAAAGACATTAAATAATGCAACTCTGCATTGATGAACTCATGTTTTTATATATATATATATAATATATTTATTAATATATTAATGTATTTTTTTAAGCACCTAAAGCACCTAAAATTTGACTTGGTATCAGCCTACTGCAGTCTCCTGTGCAGCAAAGCTGCACCTGTGTTGACTTAGAATCTGCTGATAGGAGGAGAGTGCAAAGTGAGTAGGGTGATGACCTCATCAGTCTGCCATCAGCAGGCGGGGGGTGAAGAGAGGAGATCACTGTATTTCTTAACTGGAAGTGGTGTAATCTGTCTGGCTGTGCACTGTAGCAGAGCTGTGTGAATCTCAGGAATGACTTGACAGAAATGCAAACCTTTGGGTAGGTAAAACATCACTTGTATTTCATCTTTGTATTTAGTGGTTTGCCTAGAGTTCAGCATTAGGGGAACAGCCAACACCCTAGGATAGGGATAAAAGTATTTAATTTTATTTAATTCATAGGGACACCTTCTTTGGGAGAAGCAGCTGCAAGGATATTTTCGTATTCTTTTTTTTAAACATTTATTTTAACTTTTGAGTAAAGCGTAGGAATGATCAAAGTGCTGGAGAACAGCCAAAAAAACAAACTATTTAGCAAGGTAAAAGCAATGGCATTCGGCTATGTTCTTTAACCATTCCATGCCCAGATGCCAAAACGTGAGCCAGATATATACAGGACATTAAGCACTGAGAACATATCAAAACTAGGTTGTATTTTTTATTTTTATTTTATTCTTTTGTTTTATAGTCAACAGTTCTATAATAGGTCAAAATAAGTGGGGTATAATAAACAGCTGTATATGTATGTATAGAATATAAATATTACATATATATATATATATATACATAGTATCTCACAAATTATATTTATTATATTTATTTATACGTTAAATATATTAAACATAATTATTTTAACATCTTTTCATTTATCTTATATATACTGTATATATATATATATATATATATATATATATATATATATATATATATATATATATATGTATATATATATATATATATTTGTAGAAAATCTCTCATACCCACATCTGATCCAGAGAAAGGTAATTAACGGCTTCAGGACCACCCCATTGGCAGATTTATTGTTACAGTGCAGCTCCCTTGTACAGGATCATGTATATATGCGAATCTGCACTTCCACCTGCAAGGGGCGTGTGCGAGCCGCTTATACTGTGATTAACCACTTCAATACTGGGCACTTTCACCCCCTTCTTGCACAGGCCAATTTTCCAGGTTTCAGTGCGGTCACATTTTGAATGACAATTGCGCACACTGGACACAAACAAAATTTTTATCATTTTGTTCACACAAATAGAGCTTTCTTTTGGTGGTTTTTGATCACCTCTGGGGTTTTTTATTTTTTTGCGCTATAAATTAAAAAAAAGAGCGAAAGTTTGGAAAAAAAAAAAAAATTTGTTGTTTCTGTTATGAAACTTTGTAAATAAGTACATTTTCTCCTTCACTGGTGAGCACTCATGGGCACTGATGAGTCACTGATAAGCGGCACTGGTGGGCACTAATAGGTGGCACCGATTAGGAGGCACCGACAGGCATCACTAATGGGCACAGATTGGCATTTTCGAATGGGCACTGATTGCCATCCCTGGTGGGCTCTAGTGGGCATCCCTGGTGGTCTCTAGTGGGCATCCCTGGTGGTCTCTAGTAGACATCCCTGGTGGTCTCTAGTAGACATCCCTGACTGTCTCTAGTGGACATCCCTGACTGTCTCTAGTAGACATCCCTGACTGTCTCTAGTAGACATCCCTGACTGTCTCTAGTAGACATCCCTGACTGTCTCTAGTAGACATCCCTGACTGTCTCTAGTAGACATCCCTGGCGGTCTCTAGTAGACATCCCTGGCGGTTTCCAGTGGACATCCCTGGTGGTCTCCAGTGGACATCCCTGGCGGTCTCTAGTGGACATCCCTGGCGGTCTCTAGTGGACATCCCTGGTGGTCTCTAGTGGAAATCCCTGGTGGTCTCTAGTGGAAATCCCTGGCGGTCTCTAGTGGAAATCCCTGGCGGTCTCTAGTGGACATCCCTGGTGGTCTCTAGTGGACATCCCCGACTGTCTCTAGTGGACATCCCTGGTGGTCTCTAGTGGGCACCCTTGATGGGTCTGCACTGATAATCAATGTGCCGATTATCAACGCAGAACCCCTGTCAGGAGAGCAGCCGATCGGCTCGCCTCTACTCGTGCCTCATCAGCGTGAGTAGAGGGAAAGCCGATAAACGCCAGTTTCTGGTTACCATGTGATCAGCTGTGATTGGACACAGCTGATCACATGGTAAAGAGCCTACGTTATAGGCTCCTTACAGGGGACGGAGATGCGGTGTGTCAAACTGACATACCGCACCACCGAATGTCCGCGCGTCACCGTGGGGGTGTGCTAGTGGCTTAACCTGCTGGACGTCACATGATGCATAGTCAGTCTAATACAACCACGTTTCGGCCATCATTCTGCTATATGGCGGGCAGCGGTTAATCACAGCAGAAGCCAATCTGAGGGTGACGGGCACTGGATGTCCTCCGGCACCCGCCAATCGTCGGTAAAACACACAGAACAGAAAAGGCAGATCTCCGTTCTGACAGGGGGAATAGATGGATTTTGTGTCCCTGCAAAGCAAGTAACAAAATCCATCACATAGTTTCGTAAAAGCACGTCACACAGTACACAAAAATGCTGGCTAGGCACACAGTTAACCCTTTGATCGCCCCTGATGTTTAACCCCTTCCCAATTAGTGTCATTAGTACAGTGACAGTGCATATTTGTAGCATCGATCACTGCATTAGTGTCACCAGTTCCCAAATAGTGTCAAAAGTGTCAGTAAGTGTCAGTTAGTGCCCGATTGTCTGCTGAAATATTGCAGTCCTGCTATAAGTCGCTAATTGGCACCAATACTAGTATAAAAAAAAAAAATCATAAACCTATCCCATAGTTTGTAGACGCTATAACTAACGTTCATGTAAACCAATCAATATACACTTATTTTTACCAAAAATATGTAGTAGAATACATATTGGCTGAAGTTAATGATTTTTTTTTTTTTTGCAAATATAATTCTTATTAAATTCCAAGAAAGGGCAGGGCCCGAATATTACAACGGTAACATGGAATAGTTGAGGTCGCAGCCTCAATTGCCGTAACATATTTGATCAAGCAACACATTACAGTAAGCAGAAATTTTTTTATTTTTTTTTATTGGATATGTTTTATAGCAGAAAGTAAAAAAAATCTGCAATACATTACATTTTTGTTTTTGGGTAAACTTTTAAAGCAGATCTAAACTCAAAAACAATAATGTAACATATTGTAGCTTAGCAGTCCTTAGATGTGGTGGCTGCATTTGTTTTTTTGTTTTTTTTTCAGGCTAGGAATGTTTTCAGCTAGTACAGAAAATACCTGCTGATTTTGCCAGGAATGCTATGTGTGAATTAAAATCAAAATCAGTGTTATCCTATGTGTGTAAGAACTACTTGGAATCAACAGGAAGTGCTGCTACTTCACTCAAGAACTGACGAAGGGACATTTTTCGCCCCCTCAAATGTTGGTTACCATTTATCTTCCTGTTTATCATCAGCAATAAAGGCTTATAGACTCTTAACTTCCCACCTGGCCTATTGCAAAATTCCTCCCGGAATGCGGTGCTTTGTGAGCACAAACTGTCACCCGCTGTGGACACAGCCAATGGCAGATCACTGTACCGGCTCGCTGCCAGTACCATGTGCACACTGTGACCAATCACAGCAGATCACATGACAGTTGTAAACAATGGATGGCTTCCCTTTATGCCATCAATTGTGTTCAATTGTGTTGCTAGCTGTGATTGGTCACAGGGTTCACATGGTACAGACAGGGCCAATCACAGCCCATCTGTACCATGTGATTAGCTCTGGCCAATCACAGCTAATCACAATACTTACTAAATGAATCTGTTTCATTCAGTAAAACTGGTTGTTTATACCAATGAAAATTATTGGTATAAGCAATCATATTGTATATATAAAAAAAAAAATCCTAATCACTTCTCCTGAGTAGTACACTGTATTGCTCTGGTCACAGTGTGTAAAAAATAAAAAAGTAAAATTAAAAAAATAAAAAAATGAAAAAAATGAATACTTTTTTTTACATATTGCCACCAGTGTCCCAGTGTCAGTGTCCCCGATCACCGCCACACCAGTGACTCTGTACTGCACTGGTGACATTACATTTCTTAATTTTCCAAAAAACTCGCCATGCCTCTTACCAAATACCTTGGACTCTCTACTTTTTACTAAGGGGTCATTTGGGGGATATTTATACCGTCCTGATGTTTTTCCGGCCTCAAGAAATGAGAGAGGCCATCAGTAGATCAGGATTGATCAATTTTCAGATATATACCATAGTTTGTGGACTCTTTCCTACAGACTAAGTAATACACACTGATTTAGGTTATTTTCACCAAAGAAATGTAGCAGTGTACATGTTGACCTAAATTCAAGAAGAAAGATTATTTGCTAAATTTTACAACAGAAAGAAAGAAAAACATTTTTTTTTAAAATGTAGGTCTTTTTTTTTGCTTATTTAGCAAAAAATAAAAAGCCCAGGGGTGATTAAATACCACCAAAAGAAAGCTCTATTTGTGTAAAAAAAAAAAAAAAAAAATCATATGGGTACGGTGTTGCATGACCGTGCAATTGTCATCTAAAGTGTGTCAGAGCTGAAACCTGAATATTGGCCTGAGCAAGAAGGGGTGAAAGTGCCTGGTATTGAAGTGGTTAAGATGATCGTTTGGCACTTTGTTGATTTCAAGTGGATTTCTCAATGCGGCCCTGCTTTGTGAGCCCGCCCCCTGGCTTTGTTATAGACCTTTGTCTAGAGTAGACCATCCACCAGTTCTGATTTGGCGAGCGAAAGATCTGAATCCAGCTCCTCAGATCTACGTGCTCTTGGACCCCTACATCCTATGGTTGGTGGTGTACCCATTGTAATCTCCAGCCATCCAAATGATTAGCATATGGAGCAGGCTCTACAACAGCCTTTCTCAACCTTTTCAACACAGAGGAATCCTTGAAATAACTTTCTGGTCTCAGGGAAACCCTGCTAAAAAAATACTATATCTATAACTCATGGTACATTAATGTGATGGGCAGTGGGGAGAATGCTCCTTACACTTGTGGCCATTGGGAAGATTTACCCCCTTTCATATAGCAAAAAAAAGATCAATGGTGTCAGTGGGAACTTATCTGAGAGGCAGAAATTGCTCATTGCTCAAGGAACCGCTAGCATCCTCTGGAGGAATCCTAGGGTTACATAGTTTCCTGGGTGAGATACCCAGCTTTGCAGTGTTCTACCTAGAGTGTCCTTGTCGAGGGGCCACGAAAAACTTCCAGGTGAAGAGTTTGGAAAAAAAAAACTATTGTTAAAATATATCATATTTAGGTTCAGTTCTCAACAGAATTGTTATGTTATTGCTAATTTTTACTAGATGGTCGTGCGGTGGTGGTTCTCAGGGTTCGAGTGGGGTATACCCAAGGGGGTAGGATAAAGGCCCAGGGGACAATGTGGGGTATCCACCGAAAAATAAGAGAGATGGGAAAGCCCTTATGGTGTAATAAGTAGAGCTAATAGTTACACTAATAGTAATTTGGAAGTATTAAAACGCCTAACTAACGTTTGGTGAGTTTTCAGGTTGACCTGTCAGGTAAAACACGCAACCTTCCTAGCACTTGAGTGGAGATTATTATCTCCATGTGGGATAGGGCTGGTGGCTCTCAAAGCCTCAGGGGTTCCGGTCCTAGGTCCTGGAAGGGGCCATTAGGGGATATTCAGCTTGTTGTTTGAGAAGGAACTAAAACCCATCAATAGATTTTAAGGCAGAGGTGCCCGAAGGAATATATAGTGTGGTGTCTACCCCAATTCATTTTGAGACATACCACAGCGTACATTCCTAGGGACATCTCTATCCTTCAATCGATCAACAAGTTTTTGTTCCTTCTCAAACAACTATCCATTTTTACTGTCACGTTTATACAGTCACCTTGTATAATTTTAACCTTAGCCACAAAGCAGACTCTTGCGGCATGTGTCGTATTTGGTTAAAGGGGGCAGGTGGGGTTCAGTCAAACCATGGCTCAGTTACTTATTTTTACCACCCCCAGCTGCACTTTTTTTTTTCTGTTTAGAAAGGTAAACTTGAAACAATAAATGGATAAAGTTTATACCAATGGACTTGGATTTGGACCTCTCCCCACAATGCACCTTCCAGGTACTGCCCACACCTCCCTCTCTTTCCACCTGCTCTTTCGAAATGCACTGCATTAGTCTTTTCTCTCCAGCTTGTCTGAGGGTGGCAGTCATTTATCGGCCTCCTGGACCAGTGTCACGCTTTCTGGATGACTTCTCTGCATGGCTACCCTATTTTCTCTCATCCGAAGTGCCTGCCATCATCCTAGGTGACATTAACATTCCAATCAATGTTAATAATGCTACCACTTCTAAACTACTCAACCTAACCTCCTCTTTTAACCTAACACAATGGATACAAACCACCACCCACTCCAACGGCAACACTATCGACCTTGTATTCTCCCATCGCTGCACTCCCTGCAATCTCTCCAACGCACCCTTTCCTCTCTCTGATCACAACCTTATTCGTTTCACACTCTCCTTGTCTCCTATATCACATGCTGCCAACCCACAAACCACTACCCGCAGGAACCTTCGCAACCTCAAACCTTCCCTTTTTCACTCTGCTACTGATGGCCTTTATGACAAAATCGCACCCCTGTCCTGCCCAGACCTAACCACTTCCATCTACAACACCACGTTGTCATCCTCCCTAGACGTACTTGCTCCTCTTTCTACACGCAGAACCAGGCCCCATCTGCCACAACCCTGGCAAACAGACGAAACCAGAAGTCTCAAGAGACACAGCCGTGCTCTTGAGCGAGCATGGCATAAATCTAAATCCCTGCAAGATTTTACCCTCTACAAATCTGTCCTTCTCAAATACAACTCCTGCCTCCACACTGCTAAACAAACCTATTACAACACTCTCATCAAAACCCTCTCATCCAAACCTCGTCAACTCTTTTCTACCCTTAATTCCTTACTTCGCCCCCCACTGCCCCCACCCGCCAACTTGCTTACCGCTCAACAGATTGCCAACCACTTCAATAGCAAAATCAACACAATTCGCAAGGAGATATCCAGCATTCAAATTCCTCCCCTACCCAACATATCAGGTCCAACACCACACTCAATACTCTCCTCCTTTTGCCCAGTTACCACAGAAGAAGTTGATAAACTCCTCTCCATGGCCCACCTCACTACATGTCCCCTGGACCCTGTCCCCTCTCAATTACTGCGACCACCTTCCCACTCTATCCTCAACTCCCTAACCCACATCTTCAACCTCTCCCTCTCCTCCGGCACCTTTCCTTCCCTGCTCAAACATGCACTGGGTACCCCCATACTCAAAAAACCCTCACTAGACCCCACCTGTTTAAATAACTTAAGACCTATCTCCCTTCTCCCGTTTACCTCCAAGCTCATCGAACGCCTTGTTCATGACCAAATGAGCCGCTACCTCACGGACAACAACCTTCTCGACCCCCTACAGTCTGGCTTCCTACAACATTCTACTGAAACTGCCCTACTAAAACTCACCAATGACCTAATAACTGCCAAAACCAATGGCCACTACTCCATACTCATACTTTTAGACCTCTCTGCTGCCTTTGACACAGTTGACCACCTGCTGCTCCTCAGCAAATTACACTCCCTTGGCCTCCGTGATTCTGCATTATCCTGGTTCTCCTCCTACCTATCTCAGCGCACTTTCAGTGTCACTTACAACTCCATCTCCTCCGCTCCCCTTCCTCTTTCTGTTGGGGTACCCCAAGGCTCCGTCCTTGGGCCTCTCCTTTTCTCACTCTATACCTCTTCCCTGGGCCAGTTGATAACCTCCCATGGCTTCCAATACCACCTCTATGCCGGTGACACACAGATCCATCTCTCCACTCCTCAACTCACCCCCACTATCTCCTCACGGATCTCAAACTTGCTGAATGACATATCGGTATGGATGTCACACCACTTCCTCAAACTTAATCTTTCTAAAACTGAGCTTGTTATATTTCCTCCTTCACGGTCCCCCTCCTGTGACTTCACCATTAATATCAACAACACAACCATTGGTCCCTCCACACATGCCAGGGTCCTGGGTGTAATCCTTGACTCTGACCTCTCCTTCAGCCCCCATATCCAATCATTGGCTAAATCCTGCCGCCTTAACCTCCGCAACATCTCCAGAATTCAACCCTTCCTGACTAATGACACCACAAAGCAACTTATTCACTCCTTGATTATTTCCCGCCTTGACTACTGCAACTCTCTCCTTAATGGCCTACCCTTAAGCAGGCTATCCCCCCTTCAGTCTATTATGAATGCTGCTGCTAGACTAATACACCTCACTAATCGATCCGTGACTGCTGCTCCTCTCTGCCAATCCCTTCACTGGCTTCCCCTACCCCACCATGTAAAATTCAAAATGCTAATCATAACATACAAGGCCATTCACAACATCGCCCCCATCTACATCACCAACCTCATCTGCAGATATCGCCCAAATCGCCCCCTCCGCTTCTCCCAGGACCTCCTGCTCTCTAGCTCCCTTGTTACCTCCTCCCATGCTCGCCTTCAGGACTTCTCCAGAGCCTCTCCCATCCTCTGGAATTCCCTACCCCAGTATATCCGATCAGCCCCTATCCTGTCCACCTTTAGGAGATCCCTGAAAACTCATTTATTCAGGGAAGCTTATTCCACACCCACATAACTGTCCCTGAGCCACCCCCATCAAATCATTCTTTGCAGCTATTACCTTTTGTGCCACCACCCCCTCCCTTTAGAATGTAAGCTCTACAAGCAGGGCCCTCCTGTACCTTTTGTATTGAACTGCACTGTAATTGTATTGTCCCCCTTATACATTGTAAAGCGCTGCGTAAACTGTTGGCGCTATATACATCTCGTATAATAATAATAATAAATGGATAAAGTTTATACCAATGGACTTGGATTTGTGCACCCTGGGATAGCAAAGATATTTTTGTTACGTCTGATTCAAATTATTATACAAATTAAGCATTGAGAGTGGCGCGCCCTGGGAATTACAATAGAGTTAGAGCTGGTTTGGATATTTTCAAGGTTGATCGAGTGGGAATGTTTCAGCAACCATCAGCCCACTCTTCTTTAATCTAGTTTATCCTACTTATTATCACCTTCCAATTAGCGCTGTCACAGACGATTAGGGAGAATTATAGTAGATAACTTTGTTAAGGGTCCGTGGCATAAAGGTTGGGCTGGATGTGTTGCGCAGATAAATGTGATCATGGCTTTAGATAGAATTTAAGGAGAAACTATCATTGCTGTTGGGTCGGCTTTACTTTAAAAAAAAGTACAGCAAATGCAGTTAACCCCTTGTCACTACTGCATGCTACCATTTAGGTAGGCTGCGGTCAGGAGGAGGGTCTTCCGATCATGAGACACTTGGCTGCACAGAGATGATGTCATCAAGAGCCTGTCCTCCCTCCTCCACCTTGTTGGTAGTTGAACATGAGATGTCAGTGACAGCTTGGTCACAGTACAGGTGGTGCAGATGGGGTGCGCCCCAGAACACCACAACGATGCATTCATCTGGTGGTTGGGCGTTACCAGCCTGTCAAACTCATTTAAGCCAATGGCTAATGATAGACTTCTGTTGAACTAGGATGACCATGCGTGGTTCATGTTTTGGCCGGTCCCTGCTAAAACCAAGCCACATTTCGATCCATCTGTGACCAGTTTTAGGGTTCTTGCAAATGGTACCAATGTATAAATGCTAGAATCACCTGGCAGAAATTTCCCTTGCAAACAAAATGCGAGCATGGTCCATATAGTGCACACATTTAAACATCTATGTGCACATAAAATTCTTCTAGCTATACTATAATCCATGGAGGTGAAATTTTATGCAGAAAAAAAAAACTCCTCAACATCAGCGCTCAAGTGTAACTAAGCTTGGTAGGAAATCTTCAAGGTGACCGTGCTTATCCACTAATCTAACCCATGCAGTCCACTCCTTGCTTTTTAGTTCTCTTGAAATAGGAGAAGTCTAAAATCAAATAAAAACAACAAAAGAAGGGTGCACCAGCTTAGTGGATTATCTCAAGCACCAGTAAAAAGTGTAAAAAAATACTCACAAAAGCTGTAAGTACATGGACATGTAATGAATCCTGTAGCAGGGTCTCCTGAACTTCAAGGACCTGAATTACCAATGTAGAACACCACACAACAGAATGCAAGAGGGTCAACATGTTTCAAGGGATATACCCTCTTCTTCTGAACTTTATAGAAAAGGGTATATATACCTGAGCTCCAAGGAAAAGGGTATTATTCTTGAGCTCCAAGGAAGAGGTTATTTCCCTTAAAACATGTTAGCCTTCTTGCGTTGTGTCAAGTGATTTTCTACATTGGTAATCCAGGTCCTTGAAGTTCAGGAGACCCTGCTACAGGATTCAATACATGCTCATGCTAACGTGTTTCAAATGATATCCCCTCTTCCACAGAGCTCAGGGATAGACCCCCCTCCTCAAAGCTTAGGGATAGACCCCCCCTCCTCAAAACTCAGGGATAGACCCCCCTCCTCAAAGCTCAGGGATAGACCCCCCACCTCAGAGCTCAGGAATAGACCCTCTTCCTCAGAGCTCAGGGACAAACCCTTTTCCTCAGAGCTCAGGGATAGACCTTCTTCCTCAGAGCTCTGAGTAACAGGTTATATTCCTTGAAACACATTAGCTTACTTGCATTGTGTTATGTGGTGTTACAAATTGGTAATCCGGGTCCTTGACGTTCAGGAGACCCTGCTACAGGCTTTATTATATGCCCATGGCTAAAATGTTTCAAGGAATATGCCCTCTTTCTCTGAGATCCGAGATATACCCTTTTCATCAGGGTTCTGAGTAACAGGTTATATCACTTGAAACATGTTAGCCTTCTTGCCTTGTGTTGATTGGTGTTCCATTTTTGTAATCCAAGTTCTTGAAGTTCAGGAGACACTGTTACAGGATCCAATATATGCCCATGGCCATCATGTTTCAAGGGATAGGCCCTCTTCCTCAGAGCTCAGGGATAGACCCTCTTCCTCAGAGCTCAGGGTTAATATGATTTTTTTCATCATACTTACCTGTAAAATCCTTTTCTTTGAGTACATCACGGGACACAGAGTGAGGCTATTATTCCTTACTTACTGGGTTATACTCTATCTCCAGGTGAATGGACACTGGTAGACAAAAGGTCTTTAGACAGGAAGCGATCCCCTATATAACCCCTCCCATGCAGGAAGTACTTCAGTTTTGTAGCAAGCACTTAAATCTCAAAAAGAGAACCTCTGTGTCCCGTGATATACTCAAAGAAAAGGATTTTACAGGTAAGTATGACGAAAAAATCCTATTTTCTTTATCATACATCACAGAACACAGAGTAAGGCTAATATTCCTTACTTACTGGGATGACCCAAAACAATAGCCTTGAGGGGAGGGAGACACCCTGCCAAAACAATAGCCATCAGACCTATACGGCAGCCCGCAGTACACTGCGGCCGAATCCTCGGCTACTCGAACATCCACTTGATAAAATTTTATGAATGTATGCACTGTTTGGGAAGGGTTACATAGGGGATCACTTCCTGTCTAAAGACCTTTGGTCTACCAGTGTCCATTCACCTGGAGATGGAGTATAACCCAGTAAGGAATAATAGCCTCACTCCGTGTCCCGTGATGTATGATAAAGAAGATCCTCTTTCTCAGAGCTCAGGAATAGACCCTCTTCCTCAGAGCTTAGGGATAGACCCTCTTCCTCAGAGCTCAGGGATAGACCCTCTTCCTCAGAGCTCAGGGATAGACCCTCTTCCTCAGAGCTCAGGGATAGACCCTCTTCCTCAGAGCTCAGGGATAGACCCTCTTCCTCAGAGCTCAGGGATAGACCCTCTTCCTCAGAGCTCAGGAATAGACCCTCTTCCTCAGAGCTCAGGTATAGACCCTCTTCCTCAGAGCTCAGGGATAGACCCTCTTCCTCAGAGCTCAGGGATAGACCCTTTTCCTCAGAGCTCTGAGTAACAGTTTTTATTCCTTGAAACATATTAGCCTACTTGCATTGTGTTGTGTGGCGTTTCATAGTGGTAATGCGGGTCCTTAGGAGACCCTGCTACAGGATTCATTATATGCCAATGGCTAACATGTTTCAAGGAATATACCTTCTTTCTCTGGGCTCTGAGATATACCCTTTTCCGCAGAGCTCTGAGTAACAGGTTATATCCCTTGAAACATGTTAGCCTTCTTGCATTGTGTTGTGTGGTGTTCCATATTTGTAATCCAGGTTCTTGAAGTTCAGGAGACCCTGTTACAGGATTCAATATATGCCTGATGCTATCATGTTTCAAGGGATAGGTCCTCTTCCTCAGAGCTCAGGGATAGAACTTCTTCCTCAGAGCTCAGGGATAGGCCCTCCTCCTCAGAGCTCTGAGTAACAGGTTATATCACTTGAAACATGTTAGCCTTCTTGCATTTCATTGTGTGGTGTTCCATATTGGTAATCCAACTCCTTGATGCTCAGGAGACTCTGTTACAGGATTCATTTTATGCCCATGGCTAACATGTTTCAAGGGATATGCCCTCTTCATCAGAGCTCTGAGATAGACCTTCTTCCTTTAGAACTCAGGGATAGAACCTCTTCCTCAGAGCTCTGAGTAACAGGTTATATTCCTTCAAACATGTTAGCTTTCTTGCATTGTGTTGTGTGGGGTTCCATATTGGTAATCCAGGTCCTTGAAGTTCAGGGGACCCTGCTACAGGATTTTGTATATGCCCATGGCTAACCTGTTTCAAGAGATATGCTCTCATCCTCAGAGCTCTGAGGATTTATTCCTTGAAAGGCATTAAACCTTCTTGCGTTCTGTCGCGTGGTCTTCCACAGGTTATTCAGGTCCAGGAGACCCTCTACAGGATTCATTACATGCTCATGTACTTACAGCTTTTATGAGTAGTTTATTTACTTTTTATTAATAAATGGTGCACCCTTTAGTGGTGTTTTTTGTGTGCGATTCACACACTTACATTCACGTGCATAATACTGACCAGTAACGCTGTTTTTTGTTTTTTTTACGGATCTAAAAACGCAGCACTTGTGTGTACAAAAAGCAGTATACAAAAGTCTTAATGCCTAAAGACGTGCCCTTCTGAAGGTGCCCTTAATTTACAAAGTAAGTTGAGTCAGTCTACTCTTCAGTACACCAATTTTGCATCCTTTGTGTTAGAATTGCTTTAAAGGGTTAGTTCACCTTTTCATGATAAAATAGAAAAGTGAAATTACTCCAAACATTCTGGACATCTCTCTGGAACTCGCTGCAAATATTGGCCATGATGCCATGGGCTGCTGATGTTGTGGTCCATACACCATAGTACACAGTGCTGGAGTGAGTGTATATCATAATACTCGCAGTGACCAGCATTCATTGGTCAGTGCTGACCATTGAGAAGCCTCAGATGTGCGGTCGCATGGCTGCACAGACCAACAGACCAACGACTAAAAATACACTGAAATTACACCAGATTTTCCCTTTAAAGTATATGCTAACTCAACAATTCATATTCCTGATATGTGCCTGCCGTACCATGTGCTTGTATGAAAAAGTATATGGTTCTCTTTGTATTGCTTCCTTTGTGTGAAATTCCTGGTAATCCTGCCAGTCCCTGTGCTTTCCTATTAAAAACTGACCACACTATGCATGAGAGCACAGCGTGTTCAGTTCTCAAGCTGTGCTAGGAACTCAGCCTGCTCTCTAATAATCAGACTTGTGCTAACCCCCCCCCCCTATGTACAACCATTCACTGGGAAGACTAGTGTAATGCTGTTTCTCTTTCCCCAGCTCTCTGAGCTCCTTATGCAGCTGACACATATACATATATACACACATACAAACAAACATACATACACACAGTGGGGAAGATAATTAATGGATTCCCTGCAGATTTTGCCCACTTACAAAGAAATGAAAGGTCTATAATTTTTATCATAGGTGTATCTTAAATGATAGAGACAGAATATCAACCAAAAATCCAGAAAAAGAAAAACACATGCTACAAATGTTATAAATTGAGTTGCAGTTCAGGGAGTAAAATAAGTATTTGATCCCCTACCACCCAACAATAATTCTGGCTCCCACAGACTGGCTACAGTATGTGGTCATGTGGTACCCAGATTAGTCCTGTCAATTTAAGAAGGTGCTCCTAACGACAACTAATTATGTGTATAAAAGACACCTGTACGCAGAATCTTTCTTCCATTCAAACGTCACCATCATGGGCAAGACCAAAGAGCTGTCAAAGGACATCAGGGACAAGATTGTAGACCTGCACAAGGCTGGAATGGGCTACAAGACCATCAGCAAGAGGCTTGGTGAGGAGACAACCGTTGGAACGATTATTTGCAAATGGAAATTGCGCTCAGTCTGGAGCTCCATGCAAGATTTCACCTCATGGGGTAAGGATGGGACCACAGTCACCAAATAAACCATTGGTAACACAATACGCCGCTATGGTTTGAAATCCTGCAGTCCCCTCAAGGTCCCCCTCCTCAAGAAGACACATGTACAGGCCCATCTTTAGTTTGCCAATGAACATCTAGATGATTCAGAGAAGGATTGAGAGAAAGTGTTGTGGTCAGATGAGACTAAAATTTGAGCTCTTTGGCATTAACTCAACTCGCCGTGTTTGGAGGAAGAAAAATGCTGACTATGACCCCAAGAACACCATCCCTACAGTCAAGCAAGGAAAGGAGGCGGAAGCATTATGCTTTGAGGTGGTTTATTTGCTAAAGGTACAGGCCGACTTTGCTGCATTAAGAGGCCAATGGATGGGGCCATGTATTGTAAAATCTTGGATGAGAACCTCCTTCCCTCAGCCAGAACAGTGAAGGTGGGTCATGGATGGGTCTTCCAGCATGACAATGACCCAAAACATACCGCCAAGGCAACAAAGGTGTGGCTCAAGAAGAAGAACATTAAGGTCATGGAGTGGTCTAGCCAGTCTCCAGACCTTAATCCTAAAGAAAATTTATGGAGGGAGCTGAAACTTATGCCGTGTACACACAAGTGGACTCTTCGACTGGACTGGTCCGACGGACTTTGACGGACTTTCGACGGACTTTCCCAACGAACACACTTGCCTACACACGATCACACCAAAGTCCGACGGATTTGTACGTGATGACGTACGACCGGACTAAAATAAGGAAGTTCATAGCCAGTAGCCAATAGTTGCCCTAGCGTCGGTTTTCTTCCGTCAGACTAGCATACAGACGAGCGGATTTTTCGATAGGAACCAGGTCCGGCGGAGTTCCGACGTGAAGATTTGAAACATGTTCCAAATCTAAAGTCCGACCAAAAAAGTCCGCTGTAGGTCCGATGAAGCCCACACACGGTCGAGTTGTCCGTTGGACCAGCCCGTTGAAAAGTCCGCTCGTGTGTACGCGGCATAAGAGTCACCAAGCGTCAGCCAAGTAACCTTAAGGATTTAGAGAAGAACTGTACAGAAGAGTGGATCAAAATCCCTCTTGAGATGTGTGCAAACCTGGTAACCTACTACAAGAAACGTCTTACCTCTGTGTGCTTGTCAACAAGAGTTTCTCCACAAAGTACTAAGTCATGTTTTTCTTGGGGATCAAATACTAATTCTACTCACTGAACTGCAACTCAGTTTATAATATTTGGATGTTTTTTTTTCTGTCTTTTTGGTTCATATTTTGTCTTTAAAATTTAAAATACACATATGATAAAAATTATAGAACCTTCATTTTTTTGTAACTGGGCAAAATCTGCAAGGGATCAAATAATTATTTTCCCCACTGTATAGATACACAAATGTTTTGCCTTTCTATTGTTAACTGAATGGGTTGTTTTACAAGTTGAGAGTTCACATATACTTTAACAAGAAAACATGCTGATACATGCTACTTTCAAAAGATGGCGGAGCACCTTGTAGTTGCAGGAATGTATGCCAACCCAAGCAATTTTCCACATTGACAGATTGTAGTGTTGCAATGTGGCCAATTGTTACTCCGTGTTCTTCCTAAATAACACTAGTCAGGTGGTCCAAAAAAAAAAAAAAGTAAAAATCACCAAATGAAAACATTATGCAAATGTGTATGAAATTTGTATTTTTAGTTAAATCTATGTAATTTTTTAAAATTTATGCATTCATTTAATTTTAATTGCAACAAAAGAGCTGAAGTCAAGATTTTGTGTGCTGAAAATTTTGCGTGCTTATGTTTTTTCTTGACTGGCTCCTCCACCGCCAGCCCACATGTGATACTGAGCCTCAATGAATGAAAGGGATGGCCAGGGACTCTGGTCCTGTCCACATACCTACGTGTCAGAACACCCAAAGCCATGGAAAGTGCATTTTCAGGTCATGTGATGCAGTTGAGGGGAGGCTTAGGAAGATTTCCCTGCACACAGCATCTAAGGTCGGGTGGGGGAAAATTTTTGGTCTACGGTCAATTTTAGCATTAAGAGGAATTTGTAGTAAAAGAGATAGTAAACTGAGGAGGCATGGAATTCTTATTAGTGAGAAAATTGTGTCCCTACTCTTGACCCTTGCACTGTATATGTGATGTATTTCTGCCCACTATACACTGTGTATATATTCCTGACCTCTGCACTCTTTACATTACATACTCCTGACCCCAGCACAGTATATGTTTTATTGCACATTACATACTCCTGACCCCAGCATTGTATGCACCTTATTGCACATTACATACTCCTGACCCCAGCACAGTATATGCTTTATTGCACATTACATACTCCTGGCCCTAGTACCCTAATTACTGCACATTATATACTCCCGACCCCAGCACTGTAAAAGCCTTAATGCACATTACATACTCCTGACCTCAACACTGTACATGCCTTATTAAGCATTACAGACTCCTGACCACAGCATTGTCTATATGCCTTTATTGCACATTACATACACCTGACTCCAGCACTGTAAAAAGCCTTAAAGGAGAAGTACAGCCAAAGCTTGTTTGGCTGTATTTCTCCTGTGGATAACAGGAGTGCAGTTTTTTTTGCACACCTGTGACCGGTTTTCAGCAGAGAGCGGGCTGAAGTCCGCCCTTTGCTGACATCAGAGTCGGTCCAGGCTTGGGCGTCATGACCATGAAGTCAGAATCCGCCCAGATCCCTGGACCGACACCCGGTTTAACCTCTCAGCGAGCCACTGAGAAGCTGAGATGACCACTACTGCCCCTCCACGGCTTAGCGCTCCATTGAGCGAGGAGGGAGCAGAGTTGGGACTGACAGGCAGCAGTTCTCTGCTGGGGGAGCTGTGAGAACCGAGTGTTTGGCAGTGTTCGATTGCTCGGCTCTCAGTGTAGAGGCGCCGGGGATAGATGCAGCATTGGACCTAGGTAAGTATGAATAAAAAAACAAAAACATACATGTCTTTTAATGCACATTACTTACTCCTGACCCCAGCCCCCTAATTATTTCACAGTACATACCCCTGACTCCAGCACTGTAAAAGCCTTAATGCACATTACATACTCCTGACCCCAGCACCGTATATGCTTTATTGCACATTACATACTCCTGACCCCAGCAATGTATATGCCTTAGTGCACATTACATACTCCTGACCCCAGCACTGTAAAAGCCTTAATGCACATTACATACTCCTGACCCCAGTCCCGTATATGCTTTATTGCACATTACATACTCCTGACCCCAGCAATGTATATGCCTTAATGCACATTACATACTCCTGACCCCAGCACCGTATATGCTTTATTGCACATTACATACTCCTGACCCTGGCATTGTATAAGCCTTTCTGCGCACATACTTTTGACCAAAATGGTCTCTTCGGCTTCTAGTCCCTTTTTTTTGTAAATTAAATTCTTCTTTAGGGTCACCATATACAGACAAGCAAGGTGAACTTGGGGGCCACAGGGTGGAGAACAGAGCAGCAGGTTCTGCAGGGCATTTTTTTTGCCAGGTGGTGGCTAAAAAACCCAAAACCCTAGGTTAAACACTGTTATTTTTGAGTTGTGATGATCAAACTTTTGCAAGTCTGCTGTAAGATTTTTTTTTTCGTACAACACAGTAAAGGACACTTTGTTTTTTGAGTTTCCGGAGCACTAAAAAAAAAAAAAAATAGAAGTCCTTTTTTTTAACCTTTGTCACTAAAAAAAAATGTGGCCAGTGTTTTTACCCCATTTGTTGCTTGGTGTTCGATGGAAGATTGAAATGGAACTGATGACGCTCTGTTTTGTCTGTATAGGTTTAAAACCTCAGCATTACTGAAATATAATAAATATATTTAAAGGAAAAGACTTTTTTTTTTTTATCAATCAAGAAATGTAAACAGTCGAAGTCGCCCAGTTATAGATTACATAAACAATTTATATCACGCTAATGTTCACTCATCAATTATTTCCATCTTATTTGTCTTTACTGATATTGAACTAATAGATTTCTCCTCTTTTTTTTTTGTCTGTATATCTTTAAAACCTTATCATTACTGGAATAGATTAGAAAATGAAATTCCTTTTGTTTAACAATCAAAAATGTAAATAGATCTAGAATACAAAACCATTCGTACCCGTACCGCGCTAATGTTCAGCCAAATATTATATATATATACACACACACACACACACACACACCCATACACACAGTGGGGAAAATAATTATTTGATCCCTGCAGAATTTGTACGTTTGCCCATTTACAAAGAAATGAAGGGTCTATCATTTTTATAATAGGTGTATTTTTAATGATAGGGACAGAATATCAACCAAAAATCAAAAAAAATTAAAAAAAACACACATGATACAAATGTTATAAATTGAGTTGCAGGTCAATGAGTAAA
Source organism: Lithobates septentrionalis (assembly GCA_037952835.1). Taxonomy (NCBI): domain Eukaryota; kingdom Metazoa; phylum Chordata; class Amphibia; order Anura; family Ranidae; genus Lithobates; species Lithobates septentrionalis. The sequence goes on along the minus strand of JBBDGP010002364.1, from coordinate 603,442 downwards.
AAAGGTATTTAATCCCCAAGCAAAACATGGCTTAGTATTTGGTGGAGAAACCCTTGTTGGCAAGCACAGAGGTAAGACGTTTCTTGTAGTTGGTTACAAGGTTTGCACACATCTTTACAGATTTTCTCCAAATCCTTAAAGTTTCTTGGCTGTCGCTTGGCAACTCAAAGTTTCAGCCCCCTCCATAGATTTTCTATAGGAATGTGGTTTTGAGACTGACTAGGCCACTCCATGACCTTACTATGCCTCTTCTTGAGCCCCTCCTTTGTTGCCTTGGCTGTATGTTTTGGGTCATTGTCATGCTGGAAGACCTATCCATGACCCATTTTACATGATTTTACAATAGACGGCCCCGTCCATTGGCTCCTCAATGCAGCAAAGTCGGCCTGTACCTTTAGCAGAGAAACAGCCCCAAAGTATCATGTTTCCACCTCCATGCTTGACTGTAGGGATGGTGTTCTTAGGGTCATAGTCAGCATTTTTCTTCCTCCAAACACGTTGAGTCCCCCTCCTCAAGAAGGCACATGTACAGTAATGCCGATGAACAGCTAAATGATTCAGAGAAGGTTTGGAAGAAAGTGTTGTGGTCAGATGAGACACAAATCGAGCTCTTTGGCTTTAACTCGACTCGCTGTGTTTGGAGGAAGAAAAATGCTGACTATGACCCTAAGGACACCATCCCTACAGTCAAGCACGGAGGTGGAAACATGATACTTTGGGGCTGTTTCTCTGCTAAAGGTACAGGTCGACTTTGCCGCATTTAGGAGCCAATGGACGGGGCAATGTATTGTAAAATCATGGATGAGAACCTTCTTCCCTCAGCCAGAAAACTCAAGATGGGTCGTGGATGGGTCTTTCAGCATGACAATGACCCAAAACATCCCGCCAAGGCAACAAAGGAGTGTCTATAAAAGTGTCTATTTCATATAGAAAATGTATTGAAGGAGCTGAAACTTTGAGTTTCCAAGAGACAGCCAAGAAACCTTAAAGATTTAGAGAATATCTGTAAAGAAGAGTGGACCAAAATCCCTCCTGAGATGTGTGCAAACCTGGTCACCAACTACAAGAAATATCTTACCTCTGTGCTTGCCAACAAGGGTTTCTCCACCAAGTACTAAGCCATGTTTTGCTTGGGGATCAAATACTTATTTTACTCACTGAACTGCAACTTAATTAATAGCATTTGTTTTACGTGATTTTACTGGATTTTTGGTTGATATTCTGCCTCTATCATTTAAAATACGCCTATGATAAAAATTATAGACCCATCATTTCTTTGTAAGTGGGCGAACTTACAAAACCCAACTGTGTGTATATATATATATATATATATTTATTTATTTTTCTTTTATTTATTTTTTTCATGCATTTATGTTGCTATATAGGGCACTTCACTTCTTGCAAAACCACTTCACAGAGGTTAAAAACCGGTTTCACCTTCAGAGACGTAATTTAGCATAATTGAGGGGAAGGGCAGCACTGCAACTGTTACATACAATATTCGCAAAAAAGCAAGATTTTAAAATTACTGATCAAATTATACCAACACACCCTTTACTGATGCTGAAAATTAAAAAAAATATATATTACAGGTCTGCTTTAGGGCCCTTTCACACTGAGGAGTTTTTCAAGCGCTTTTGCGTTAAACAAAAAAGTGCCTGAAAAGTCCAAGAAAAAATGCTTCCCTTTAAAAAATCAATGAATATGTTCACACTGGGGTGGTGCGCTTCGGTTGCAGTGATAAAAGTCCTGCTTGCACCATCTTTGGATCATGTTTGGGGAGCTTAAAAGAAAACCACACCAAAAAACCCACCTTCCCATCAAAAGCAATGTAAAACTATGGTAAAAATGTGGCAAAAATGCACCCGCAACCTGTTTTTGAATCACATGTCCACCAAAAACACACCTTCTCATTTAAAGCAGTGGATAACGTGGTGAAACTGCACCACAAACGCGGTAAAATTGTGGCAAGATCTCGTTTTTTGCAGCAGATCAGTGTGAAAGTGCCCTAATACTTATGTAATTACAGCAATCCCATCATGGGACTTCCATTGCTGATCACTTGTTCCAAAAAACAATTCTTTTTGCCCGAATGCCATGTTGAACCTCTCACTTCAATACTTTGAGACACTGACTGAAAAGAAAGACTTCTGAAAGACTTCTGACTTCCCTACAACGTTCTTGTCATCATGCTCTAGATCAGCCTTTTTCAACCAGGGTGTCTTGAGGTTTCGTCAGGGGTGCCTTGGCAAAATGCCTAAAAATTTATCAAAAATTGTATACAAGCCGGTGGCTGCCTCTTATGCCGCGTACACACGACCGGTTTAACCGTCGGAATGAACTCCGAGGTTTCTCTGACGGAATTCCATTCAAGCGGTCTTGCCTACACACGGTCAATCCAGAGTCCAACCAAAGTCCGACCGTCCAGAACGAGGTGATGTACAGCATGTACGACAGGACTAGAAAAAGGAAATTCAGTAGCCAGTAGCCAATAGCTTCCGTCTCGTACTTGCTTCAGAGCATGCGTCGTTTTTGGTCCGTCGGAACAGTTAAGGAGGGTGTCTGTTGCCTCCACAGCATCCTTGTTTGACCCTCCTGTGCCCCTCTTTCTCAGCACTGGGGTCACATTAGCTGGGAGCGTTGAGGGAGCAAAGAAACATTGGAATACTAGTCAGTACAAGTGTGAAAAAGTGTATTTCCTTTGTAAGAATAAATCATCTCTAACGTTGGGTGTCCTACGTGTGGATGTTGCTGCATTGTGTAAAGCTACTAGAATAGTTGTTTATATTTTAGAATGGGGTGCCTTGAGATTGTCTATAATTTAAAAGGGTGCCTCGACTGAAAAAAGGTTGAGAAACAGTGCACTGGATAACAAGGCCAAGCTGACTAAAGCAATTTGGAGAAATGAATCCTCAGACTTCACAGCAGAAGCACTGATGTTTTCTAAGTTGTTGTTTGGCCATTCAGCTCCCCTGAAAAATGCGTCATGGGTCCCCATTGGACAAAGAGCTCCTTGGGCCTGTGACATCCATGGGATCCATCACTGTCTGCCATCCTCAGAGCTGAGGGAGGAAAAGGGGTCTGAGAGGACACATGACCACCAATGAAAGCAAAAAAAAAGGCATTTTCTCCATTAGTTAGAATTGAGGACTACACAATTTATTTTCAGTTTGTATATCTATAGGTATTTTGTCACACTCAACTGGACTAGTTCTATAAGGTTGAAGATGTATCGTAGCTTATCCAAGTGACTCCTTCGAAGGACAAACTTTTCTCTAAGAACTGAAGTGGCAACTTATAGAAAGCTATGAAGTGTCTTCATAATCACAGAAAAGGTTTCATAGTTTCTTCAAGTCACTTCTTAAAAGCTGAAGTTTAGGTATGGCAATTTTTGCATAGTTATATTGGTCCTTCATGGACCAATGTCATTATTTATGTGCCCATACCTGTGGAATCCCCATGGAAATCACTGGAGCAGGCACCACTTTCTTCTGGGTTCTGTGCCCAGTGGCTGCTATTTTGAATACTAAACATGGGGGGCGGGGGGGCTTTGTTGCCCCGCATGGGCACCTTTCAGTGAGCGCTTTTTATTTTCTCAATGAATGCAGAGTGTTCTCTAATTGGACGGGGGTGATGATCATGATGTCACTGTACCACCTTGTCCAAACAGAGAGCGCTTTGCATTCTTGGAAGAGAAAATGCAAAGTGTTCTCAGGCACTCATACCAATCGAGTGAACAGTGATTTCCAGCTTCTACAGGGATCCCACAGGTATGGCATGTATATACTTACATTGGTCCAAGCTGGACCCTGAAAATTGACATATGTAATCTTCAGCTATAAGTTCTTAGAACAGAAGAGGTGGATTGGAGAAGCTATGAAACGTCTTCAACATTACAGAACAAGTCCAGTTGTATGTGACTGACTACTACTATGGGTAGCAGGTTTGGAGAAGCTACGATACTTCCTCAGAATTACAGAACAAGTCTAGTTGAATGTGACCAACTACTACTACAGGTAGCAGGTGTGGAGAAGCTACGAAACATCTTCAGCATTACAGAACAAGTCCAGTTGAATGTGATCAACTACCACTTACTACCGTTACACCCAGTGGGCTTGGAGAAGCAATGAAAAATCTTCAACAATATGGAATAAGTCTAGTTGAATGTGACCAATCACTACTAACTACTACTAGTACGGGCAGTGGGTTTGGAGACGCTACGAAACATCTTCAACTTCACAGAACAAGTCCAGTTAAATGTAACCAACTTCTTCTAGCTACTACTATGAGCAACACAGTGGCTTAGCAATTGGCACTTCGGTAATTGGTACTACCACTAAATACTACTATGAGCAGCGGGTTTAGAGAAGGTACGATACATCCTCAAAATTACAGAACAAGTCCAGTTGAAAGTGACCAACTACTACTAATACTAAGGGCAGTGGGTTTGGAGAAGCTATGAAACATCTTCAGCATTCTAGAACAAATCCAGTTAAAAGTGACCAACTATTACTAACTAATACTATGTGCAGCGGGTTTGGAAAAGCTACGAAATATCTTCAACTTTACAGAACTAAAACTACAGAATGTAACAAACTTCTACTAGCAACTGCTATGGGCAACACAGTGGCTTATCAATTGGCACTTCAGCAATTGGTACTACCACTAAATACTACTTTGGGCAGTGGGTTTGGAGAAGGTACGATACATGTTCAAAATGACAGAACAAGTCCAGTTGAATGTACTACTATGGGTAGTGGGTTTGGAGCAGATACGAAACATCTTCAGCATTACAGAACAAGTCCAGTTGAATGTACTACTATGGGTAGTGGGTTTGGAGCAGATACGAAACATCTTCAGCATTACAGAACAAGTCCAGATGAATGCAACTAACTTCTACTAGCTACTACTATGGACAACACAGTGGCTTAGAAATTGGCACTTGTGCCTGACAGCACAATAATCATTAACCACCAAATGGAGTTTGCATGTTCTCCTTGTGCCTGCGTGAGTTTTCTCTGGCTACTCTGGCTTTCTTCCACATGCCAAAGACATTCTGGTAGGTTAATTAGCTCTTATCTAAATTGGCACTAGTATGTGTGAATGTGAGTTTGGGACCTTATATTGTAAGCGTCTTAAAAGGCAGGTACTGATGTGAAAGTACAATATATAAATGTAAAGCGCTGCGTATTGTTGGTGCTATATTAGTAGCTCAAATAAATACTAGATATACTATGACCTCAATAAATGAGAACCTTCACTGGCATTTGAATTTGTTGTGACTTTGCAAATGCTTCAAACCTTCCCTACTCTGTCCACAATTTTTAGAGGATCTGAGTATTGATGTGTTCTTCTGTTTGTATGTTGTAGCTCCTTTTGTTGCACCTTTGTGGTAAACAGTTGTCCTCCACATTCATTTTACTAATACATCAGAACATTTTAGCACAAGGAGATGGCCATATCGGCAGCTCAGGGGAGTTAGTAAAGAAAGCTTGAATATGAACGTGTCGGAATGCCTCCCTACATAGACGGCCTGGGATGATTAGAATACATGGTGTTTTGTGATTCCTCCCCAAGTCTGAAGTCTCAGCAGGCTGTTCAAGGTCGGGATGGTTGGTTATCTCATTTTTGTATTATGTACTGTAAAAACTGCACAGTGGAAAGAAAGGAGTGAAGGAATACCAAAAGGCAACCACTGAAGAGATACAGATGGTACAGGTAGCACAAACAGAAACTCAGATTTGCTCATTGGGCTGCCCTATGTATGAAAATCACACCAATTTTTCATGTGTTACAGTAACGCACGCAAGTTTGAACCTAGCCTAAAACAGGAGAGGAAAAAAGGGTCACAGGACGACCTGGGCAGGTGCAGTCTGCCCCCCCCCCCTCCCCGTAGGACCGAAGCAGGAATTCAGAAAGAGAAGGAAATCATGATTATCTTGTGACCTCCTGCGGTCACCACCTGTCCAATTGGACGCTGGCACCGCATGTGACCTCGGCAGCCATCTTAGAGCCCTGGGTCTAGCGTTCATTTTGAGGGTAGCTAGTTTAAGGACAGGTTCCGCATCTGGCAGGGACAGGGCATAGCGACAGGGAAAGGTTCCTGAGGAGTAGGGAAGTAGTGCAGGAACTACACCTCGTAGGAAGCCTCCTGTTTGGGTATGGTTCCAGTTGGCTGTACCTACCCTGACTGTATGTTGTTTGGACTCCATCAATACACTGTTCTCACCAACTTAGGCCTCTGAGTATATTCTTTGCAGCACCACGGTGCAGCTTCCCCACAATCGGATGGGATAAGTCAGATACAGCTCATACACAGCTTTACCCAAATGTGAACAGGAGAAGAAAGCAAACCAAATGTCGCGTTATACATGTTTGCAGACCAATGCATAGCATAGGGCACTAGTCTAAGCAACAAAGCAACATACCAACTGCTGCAGAGGAATTTCTGAGTTCCAGGATTCAATGGGCACATGGAAGGGGTGGGCAAACCGCTAACCCTCTTTCATTTATATGAAACTGGCTCTATGGAAGTTGTGTACATCGCAGAGAACAGCAGTAATTAACGCACTCTGAAATCCTGATACAGTCATTGGGTCTTGCGGGTGGGTGGCACCCACAGAAAGTCACTGCTGCAATGCTCTGCAATACAATTTCCGAAGCACACAGTGCAGGAGGGAGTGGATGGGGTGGAGGGGAGCGTCACAGATTTCCACTTATGGACGCAGATGGGAGAGAAGCATGTAAAACTGGAAATCTGCTCACTTTAGCCCCAAAGCCATTTTTTTCACACATTCGAGAAATCCTTTTAGGTCTGAAGATTACTAAATACCCCCAAAACATTTTGTTTTTTGAAAGCAGAAACCCTGGAGAATACAATATTGCAAGTTCCATTTTCAACCCAAAATTTCCACAAAAATACACTAAAGTTGATTTAAGGGGGCATAAATGCAATATACAGTATTATCCAATTTTTAGATGAAATTTAAAAGAAGGGGTTGCGCTGAGTATATAGATACCCAACATGTCAAGCTTTAAAGATGCGTGCACCTGTGAAACAGCAACAGACTTCAGGAACCCTATATAGCTTTAAAAGCTCCTACAGGTCATCAGTTTGGAGTTTTCCGTGACTCAACAGGTCTGTTAGACCCCTGATGTCTTCCCTGTACTCCACTGCAGCTAATGATGCACAGATCATGCTCCATTGGCTGCTTCTTGACCAGGAAAATACATAATACACATTCATAAAAAGAGGGAAGAAGGTATATAGGGATTATAGCAGTGCCAAAGACAACAACCTTAATTAAGTAAAAACATATATTTTTATTGACAAAGTCTTAAAAAACAACTTATACAAATTACAGAGATTAGGTGTGCATCAAAAAGTAGACCATTTAAAATCCTTTGTAGCGATTTTTAACGAGATTCGGCCTGGGAGTGTGGTGGCCCGTCCCGTGAATAGGTAATTTGAGAGTCCTACATGTTTCGCCAGAGGTGGCTTCCTCAGGGACAGATGGTTTTACCTACAGCGCTACTCTATAATCTATAGAAAAAATAACAGTCAGATATTTTGTATGCAGCCTTACAAATGAAATAATATAATTATATTATTTCATTTGTAAGGCTGCATACAAAATATCTGACTGTTATTTTTTCTATAGATTATAGAGGAGCGCTGTAGGTAAAACCATCTGTCCCTGAGGAAGCCACCTCTGGCGAAACATGTAGAACTCTCAAATTACCTATTCACGGGACGGGCCACCACACTCCCAGGCCGAATCTTGTTAAAAATCGCTACAAAGGATTTCAAATGGTCTACTTTTTGATGCACACCTAATCTGTATAAGTTGTTTTTTAAGACCTTGTCAATAAAGATATATGTTTTTACTTAATTAAGGTTGTTGTCTTTGGCACTGCTATAATCCCTATATACCTTCTTCCCTCTTTTTATGATTTTTTCAAATCTTGGGATGAGGTGCCGTATATCATTGAGGATCACCCAACCACTTACTAACATAATACACATTGTTTCTGGGTTCATTCACTAGAGGGAGGGAATCAGTAAATGGACATTCACATAACTCCACCCCACCCATCAACACCCGCCATTGCCGCTGGATGGAGGGGGGGTAGTAACGTTCATGAAAATTATCGGGCAGGTTCAAAGCCACCCAAATCACTTCCACCTGAAAGCCTACAGTCGGCTTAAAGTGGCTTACATATACACTAGTAAAGTGACAGGCCTCAGAGGATGTACAGAGATAAATCCTTCTACATAAGTTGTACCTGTTTATCTGCTGTCTTCTCTACATCTATTCAGAGTCCAGAATTTATAATGCTTGTCTGAGCTGTCATACATAAAAAGGGGCTGACATGACACACGGCAGAGCTCAGTGAGGAGAGATCTGAGAGCTGATTGGAGGGGAGGGACACTCCCCCCCCCCCCTGCACACAGCACACAGGAACAGAGCTGAGGCTGTCAATCACAGGCTATGTGCTGGAGCTCCCTCCCCCGTCACCACTTTTCTCTTGGTGTCAGGAAAATTCATGCTGATAGCAGAGGAACGAAGCAGCTGACAGAAATGACGCTGAATTGATTACACACTATAGAGGGATATGCTTTGCTCAAATTTAATGTCTGGGGTTTACAACCCCTTTAACAGGCACTCCCAGACGCTATAGCAGACAGGAGACACTTTTGTTATTCTTTTTTTTTTTTTTTTTTGACAACGACAGAGTTATTGCACCATTAACCTTCTACGAAGTAATTAAGATAATAACATAGCCCTGCATACCAAATCACACTTAAATACAATGGTTCTGGCAGTCTTAATTCACACCCACCAAGTTGTAATGAAAAAAAACAAAAAAACATTTGGGTTTCAGATGATTTAGCACTTTTAAAACGCTACTGTAAAATATATCTGCTACCTATAAAATGCATCTCTGTTTTATCTCCACAAGTTTGCAGACGCAGCCAGGGAATGGCGCGTCTCCAAGCCGCTCCTGGCAAAATTCATCAAATATGCTTTATGGAATATCTGGCAATAGGGGACAGATTGATAAATTTGAAGGAGCTGTTTCAGCTGGCGGGAGTCAAGATTTGTGGGTGGATCACACTTCTGCTGTTATGAGTGTGCCCTATTTAAAAAGTGGATTAAACATTAACAAAATATATTTTTTTACTTGTTCCCCTAAAAAAAAAAAAAAACAAAAAAAAAAAAATCACACTTAATCTCATTAGTGTTGTCTTGAGTACACATACACTATATATGGTCAAAAGCTACACCTATATATATGCTTCTTAGATATCCCATTCCAAAACCATGGCCTCCTAAAAAAAATAAATAAATAAAAAAAAAAAGTCACGGTTAATCTCATCAGGGTTGTCTTGAGTACACATATACTATATATGGCCAAAAGTCACACCTACATATGCTTGTTGGATATCCCATTCCACAACCATGGCAATTAGTACGGAGTTGGCCCAGCGATAACCGCCTTCATTCTTCCGGGAAGGCTTTCCACAAGCTTTATGGAGTGTGTTTGTAGAAACGTGTGCCCATTTGTGAGGTCAGGTACCGATGTTTTAATTCATCTCAAAGGTGTCGAGTAGTTCTGAGGTCAAGGCTCAGTGCAGGAAACTAAAGTTACTTCACAGCAAACTCATAAAACCGTGTTTTCACCATCCAACCTATATGAACTTGTTGGATATCCCCTTTTCGATACCATGGGTCATTAATATAGAGTTGGCCCCGTTGCACTTATAAAAGGCTCCACTAGATTCTACAAGAATTTGGTGTGTGATTGGCATTTAGCCGAGAGAGCTTTTGCAAGGTCAGGTACTGATGTTGGACGAGAAGACTGATGACCTATGTTGTATATGGCATTATTTGTCCATGTGATTGTTTGTATGTGGGTCGTACATCTCGCCCATTGAATGTTAGGATAAGTGAGCATAAATGTGGTATCATCAATCAGAGAGACAAATACCCTGTCCCTCAGCACTTCCAACAAGTCCATCAGGGAGACCCTTCAGGCATGAGAGTGTTCAGAATAGAGGCAATTGGGGGTGATTTGGACACTGGGAGGAGACACCAGAGGCTACGTAAGCGAGAGGCCTTCTGGATCTTTATCCTTGGTAGTCTCACTCCTGGAGGCCTTAATGAAGACGCGGAGATACATAAAAAAAGTATGAAGTTACGGTTAGGCTATGCTTAACATATATTGGCGGCCTGTTTAGCGACAGCATTGGTAAAAGCAAGTGCCAAATGGTCATTCATTTCATTAATTGTTTGACTTTACACATACAATATTAGACCCCCATCTATGAGTTATCGGTGTATGAGGTCTTACCTTCCCATATGAACATGTTGATTTCCATGCCAACCCCTTGTAGTCTGGGAGTATCAACATGTGACTCTTTGTAATCCGCACTCATTTGGGGTGACGTCTCACCTTGGGGTATCTTCTTGCCTACCACCACGCGACATTATCTGACAGCATTTATGGGCATTTCGGCTGGGAGATCCCTACCGCATATACTTAGGTAAATATGTGAGATGGTTATTGTGGCATATATATGGTCAGTTATGCATTTTCTCCATTTGATATGCTAAATGTAGTCTCGTTGCAGCAAACTTATCCTCTGAAGAACGCCCTAATGAAACGGGTCGAAACGCGTCAGTTTTGTCGTACATTAGACATGTTTGCTATGTAATACTATGTATTTTTCTGCGTTGTAACACTTGCACCCGTTGGATATACCCCTTTGTAGAGCTCATATTTTAACCCGCATGGTAAATTTTGTACGTCAATACATTTTTATCAAAGAATCACTTCTTTCGAATTACTTATTTATCTCGCTGCTTAAAAAACCATTTGGGGGAAACTTCCCATATTATATTATTAGAGGTGTGCAGCAACTTCATCTCTCTTCATATGTATCTTCCCATGTTATACCCCTTGTAATCTGTGCTTCTTCCCAATTCCTTTCCTTGCAACTATCTATTGTTTGGATGATATTCTAATGAAGTCAAAGGAAAGTGTGAACATGTCCTTGGATCACTTTGGATGGTATATGATTAATGATTCGGTACGAGACTTCAGATTTTTTTAGTGGTTCGTCATAGTACATTATGTGTACCACTCCTTCTATTACCATAATTTTATATTCTCTTTTTATATCTACTCTAATATTTTAGATCAATTATATATAAATTTTTCTCCTTTAGCCATGTGTATGGATATTTATTTATTATATTACTATTGTATATGGGCATGCATGCTGATTATAGGCCCATTTATTTGCAGAATTTTATTATTTACAGGCTTAAAATTTTAAAGAAACCCTGTCCCCGGGTTAACCATTTCACCCCCAGGCCAGATTGGACACTTCTCTCATGTAAAAAAAAATCATATTTTTTTTGCTAGATTACTTAGAACCTCCAAACATCATACAGTATCTCACAAAAGTGATTACACCCCTCACATTTTGGTAAAAATTTTGTCATATCTTTTCATGTGACAACACTGAAGAAATGACACTTTGCTACAATGTAAAGTAGTGAGTGTACAGCTTGTACAACAGTGTAAATTTGCTTTCCCCTCAAAATAACTCAACACACAGCCATTAATGTCTAAACCGCTGGCAACAAAAGTGAGTACACCGCTAAGTGAAAATGTCCAAATTGGGCCCAATTAGCCATTTTCCCTCCCCGGTGTCATGTGACTCGTTAGTGTTACAAGGTCTCAGGTGTGAATGGGGAGCAGGTGTGTGAAATTTGGTGTTATCGCTCTCACTCTCTCATACTGGTCACTGGAAGTTCAACATGGCACCTCATGGCAAAGAACTCTCTGAGGATCTGAAAAAAAGAATTGTTGCTCTACATAACGATGGCCTAGGCTATAAGAAGATTGCCAAGACCCTGAAACTGAGCTGCAGCACAGTGGTCAAGACCATACAGCGTTATAACAGGACAGGTTCCACTCAGAACAGGCCTCGCCATGGTCAACCAAAGAAGTTAAGTGCACGTGCTCAGCGTCATATCCAGAGGTTGTCTTTGGGAAATAGACGTATGAGTGCTGCCAACATTGCTGCAGAGGTTGAAGGGGTGGTGGGTCAGCCTGTCAGGGCTCAGATCATACGCCGCATCAAATTGGTCTGCATGGCTGTCTTCCCAGAAGGAAGCCTCTTCTAAAGATGATGCACAAGAAAGTCCGCAGTTTGCTGAAGACAAGCAAACTAAAGACATGGATTACTGGAACCATGTCCTGTGGTCTGATGAGACCAAGATAAACTTATTTGGTTCAGATGGTGTCAAGCGTGTGTGGGGGCAACCAGGTGAGGAGTACAAAGACAAGCGTGTCCTGCCTACAGTCAAGCATGGTGGTGGGAGTGTCATGGTCTGGGGCTGCATGAGTGATTTTTTGAGAGATGGAACGGTGATCCCAGCGTCTTGACAGAACGTAATCTTTCAGAGGCACGTGTTGCCCATTGATTCCTTATTCACACAAGAAAGGTAGCGTGCTGGGATCACCGTTCCATCTCTCAAAAGGCCCGGGTTGGGTATTAAGCCACAAGAGAGTGTGATCTCCTGTAATAGGAGATCATTTGAAGTCGGAAAGCGGTAGTGTGTACAGAGGTGGAGATCTTTATCTCTTTTTAACCACAACTCTTGGGTGTATCGTGTGTTAATTTCACATTTGAAAATCACCTTAAAAACAGTGGACTTTTTAAAACATGAGCTAATCAATTTTTATTTATGTACGGAGTCACTTTATGTATATAATTTAGCATTATTAAGGTTTATTGCTAGCATTCACTCACATGAGAGCATAGCGCAACTTAATATAGAAAGTTGTTTATTTTGTGCTCATCTCATAGGAAGCTGCAGCTTTGTTTTCTAAAAAACAAACATATGTATGTTTCATCCAAGGTTGCCTACCCCTGATTTAAACCATTCCATTGTAGCTCTGGCTGTATATTTAGGGTCGTTGTCCTGCTGGAAGGTGAACCTCCATCCCAGTCTCAAGTCTTTTGTAGACTAATGCCCCGTACACACGGTCGGATTTTCCGACGGAAAAAGTGCGATCGGATTGTGTTGTCGGAAATTCCGATCGTGTGTGGGCTCCATCTGACTTTTTCCGTCTGAACTTCCGTCACACAAAGTTTGAGAACAGGCTATAAAATTTTCCGACAACAAAATCCGATCGGTTAAATTCCAATCGTGTGTACACCAATCTGATGCCCAAAGTGCCACGCATGCTCAGAATAAATTAGGAGACGAAAGCTATTGGCTACTGCCCCGTTTATAGTCCCGACGTACGTGTTTTACATCACCGCGTTCAGAACGATCGGAATTTCCGACAACTTTGTGCCACCGTGTGTATGCAAGACAAGTTTGAGCCAACATCCGTTGGAAAAAATCCATGGATTTTGTTGTCGGAATGTCCGATAAATGCCCGACCGTGTGTACGGGGCATAACAGGTTTTCTTCTAAGATTGCCCTGTATTTGGTTCCATCTATCTTCCCATCAACTCTGACCAGCTTCCCTGTCCCTGCTGAAGAAAAGCATCTCCACAACATGATGCTGCCACCGCCATGTTTCACGGTGGGGATGGTGTGTTCTGGGTGATGTGTAGTGTTAGTTTTCCGCCACACATAGCATTTTACTTTTAGGCCAAAAAGTTCAATTTTGGTCTCATCTGACCAGAGCACCTTCTTCCACATGTTTGCTGTGTCCCCCACATGGCTTCTCGCAAACTGCAAACGGGACTTCTTATGGCTTTCTTTCACCAATGTCTTTCTTCTTGCCACTCTTCCTTAAAGGCCAGATTTGTGGAGAGCACGACTAATAGTTATCCTGTGGACAGATTCTCCCACCTGAGCTGTGGATCTCTGCAGCTCCTCCAGAGTTACCATGGGCCTCTTGGCTGCTTCTCTGATTAATTCTCTCCTTGCCCAGCCTGGCAGTTTAGGTGGACGGCCATGTCTTGGTAGGTTTGCAGTTGTGACATACTCTTTCCATTTTCGGATGATGGATTGAACAGAGCTCCGTGAGATGTTCAAAGCTTGGGAGATTTTATTATAACCCACCATGCTTTAAAATTCCTTGGCCTCCATGATGCTGTTTGTTCACTAAGGTTCTCTAATACAGAACATCTGTATTTATACTGAGATTAAATTACACACAGGTGGACTCTTATTTACTAATTAGGTGACTTCTGAAGGCAATTGGTTCCACTAGATTTCAGTTAGGGGTATCGGAGTAAAGGGGGCTGAATACAAATGTCCCCCACACTTTTCACATATTTCTTTGTAAAAGATTTTGAAAACCATTTATCATTTTCCTTCCACTTCACAATTATTTGCCACTTTGTGTTGGTCTATCACATAAAATCCCAATAAAATACATTTACGTTTTTGGTTGTAACATCACAAAATGTGGAAAATTTCAAGCTGTATGAATACTTTAACTTTTTTAAACTTATTTAGAGTCTTTATTTGCATTTGTTTGGCTGACCGCAAGAGCTCAATCTATTATTTTTATGGAAAAAAATATATTTATAGAAAAAATATATTAATATGAATGCAAATATTGTTGAAAAAAATGGTTTGTAATTTTTATTTGTATCGGTTTGGCTGAACACATAAGCTTAATGTATTATTATTTAAAAAAAAAATATTATAGAATTTGAAACAAAGATAAAGAAAATAAATAAGTTAGTTGTTGATGAGGTGAAGGGGATATCTTACACGTGGTCAGTCCCTGGGGCCAGAGAGGTTGGGGACCGCTGTTTCAGAATACTGGATAATAATAATTATAATAGTAATAATTAATAATTATAATAATTATAATAGTAATATTCTAGCACCTCTTATGAATGTACCTCAAGTTTTTTTGCAAATTTGGGAGGTTCACCTTTACATTTGTGCTGGTCACGGTCACCAAAAGAAAAAATGAGGACTCTTTCAGTTGCAACTGTCTAAAAAGAGATTGCTTCCACTTTGTGAAGATTTCGGTTACATCTCCAGGACAGGAAGTCCACGAAAATCTCCACCCAAGGGGACAGAGGTAGCAAAAAAATGATTTGAACAGAGTTTTTATCCTATATACATAGAAGGTTTTATAAGACGAACAGCTCTTTATTTTTGTTTGCAGCAAAATCTAACCCCCCCCCTCAAAAAAATATATATATTCAAGGAGACAACTTCAGTTTGCTATGAACTACAAGTAAACAACAAAAAGTATAAAAGTAGTCATGAGACAAGAATGCATTCACTTTGCACAAGACTTTTTATCTGCCCATAGAATATTAACAGGATACCAAAGAACGGTAACTGTTCTATCTGTAAACATTTTTGTGGTTAACCTCACAATATACTAAAAATGTAATTCAAAGTGAAAGCGCGAAACTGGAAATTCACTGCTGCAGTAAGCAAATCAAGTGGCAAGAATTTATCAAGTGAAAAGGACACATCTGCACTTTATATAGACTTGTGAACTTGTTCTGTTACAGCAGTGATCTCTAAAATGCCGCGGGGGGGGGGGGGGGGGGGGGGGGGGAGGAATCAATTATTCCTCCCACTGATACCAATGATGGGGCACTATTTCACCCACAATACAAGGCACGATTCCCCCCACTGGCACCAATGATGGGGCATTATTCCTCCCACTGACTCCAATGATGGGACACTATTCCTCCCACTGACACCAATGATGGGGCATTATTCCTCCCACTGACTGCAATGATGGGGCACTATTCATCCAACCGGATGAGCGCGACAGGTTCTGATGGGCGTCACCCAGACATGTGAACGACTCTATTTAGAGGGAATTTAGGTAAAGTTAATTTGCTACCACTGAGGCTCTGATAAAGAGGGTACTCCCTCGTAAAGCGTAAGCCATTTGTGATACCATCTGGTTCCCCCTTATACCCGGTCCAGTTTGCAGAAGATACATTTCCGGTTTTGTCGAGCTATGTTAAGCATTTTTAAACGTTTGTGAGTATGACTCTTGCTTTTATGATTTGAATAAGTTTTATCTTTGGTAATGCGCAAGGTCGGTGCATCCTTCCTGTTATTCTATATGTTGGAGCACTATTCCCCCACTGACACCAATGATGGGGCACTATTCCTCCCACTGACACAAATGATGGGGCTCTATTCCTCCCACTGACACCAATGATGGGGCACTATTCCTCCCACTGATACCAATGATGGGGCACTATTCCTCCCACTGACACCAATGATGGGGCTCTATTCCTCCCACTGACACCAATGATGGGGCACTATTCCTCCCACTGACACCAATGATGGGGCACTATTCCTCCCACTGACACTAATGATGGGACACTATTCCTCCCACTGACACCAATGATGGGGCACTATTCCTCCCACTGACACCAATGATGGGGCACTATTCCTCCCACTGACACTAATGATGGGACCCTATTCCTCCCACTGACACCAATGATGGGGCACTATTTCTCCCACTGACACCAATGATGGGACCCTATTCCTCCCACTGACACAAATGATAGGACACTAGTCCTCCAACTGAAACCAATGATGGGGCACTATTCCTCCCACTGAAACCAATGATGGGGCACTATTCCTCCCACTGAAACCAATGATGGGGCACTATTCCTCCCACTGAAACCAATGATGGGGCACTATTCCTCCCACTGAAACCAATGATGGGGCACTATTCCTCCCACTGAAACCAATGATGGGGCACTATTCCTCCCACTGAAACCAATGATGGGGCACTATTCCTCCCACTGAAACCTATGATGGGGCACTATTCCTCCCACTGACACCATCTTCACCATCTTTTATTATTGTTGGAAAAACTACAAATAGTAGTCATGAAACAAGCATAAAGTACAAGGCCTTTACGGGCATTGCAATATACACTATATTGTCCAAAGTATTGGGACACCTGCCTTTACATGCCCATGCTTCAACTCTTCTAGGAAGGCTGTCCACCAGGTTTAGGAGTGTGTCTATAGGAATGTTTGACCATTTTTTCAGAAGTGCATTTGTGAGGTCAGGCACTGATGTGGACGAGAAGGCCTGGCTCGCATTCTCCGCTCTAATTCATCCCAAAGGTGTTCTATCTGGTTGAAGTCAAGATTCTGTGCACGCCAGTCAAGTTCCACCACCCCTAACTCGCTCACCCACACTATATTGCCACAAGAATTGGGCCACCCCTCCAAATCATTTGGTGGAGGGGAGATTATGGTGTGGGGTTTGTTTTCAGAGGTTGGGTTTGGCCCCTTAGTTCCAGTGAAGGGAACTATTAAGGTGTCAGAATACCAAGACATTTTGGACAATTTCATGCACCCAACTTTGTGGGAAGTTTGGGGATGACCCCTTCCTGTTCCAACATGACTGCGCATCAGTGCACAAAGCAAGGTCCATAAAGACATGGATGAGCGAGTTTCGGGTGGGGGAACTTGACAGGCCTGCACAGAGTCCTGACCTCAACCCGATAGAACACCTTTGGGATGAATTAGAGCAGAAACTGTGAGCCAGGCCTTCTCGACCAACATCAGTGCCTGACCTCACAAATGCGCTTCTGGAAGAATGGTCAAACATTTCCATGGACACACTCCTAAACCTTGTAGACAGCCTTCCCAGAAGAGCTGAAGCTGTTATAGCTGTAAAGGGTGGGCCAACTCAATATTAAACCCTACGGACTAAGACTGGGATGTCAAAGTTCATGTGCGTGTAAAGGCAGGCGTCACAATACTTTTGACAATATAGTGTATCAAGAGAAACTGCCCAGAGGCCGAGGCCAGTAATATAATTAGATTTGCCTATGGGGGGCGGACAAAAATAAACCCTGCATATGGTTTATAAATTGTAAAAAAAAAGTCTAATAAGGAGCAGGAAGAAAATAAAGTATGGGGGAGAGAAAAGAGTATAAAGAAGAAAAAAAGGGGGGGGGGGGGTGTGGGGGGAGAGGGGGTTAGGCACAAGGACAAAAGAAATCGAGTCAATCCTCAACCCACTACCTGGGGTAAGTCAGTGGCTAAAATTGGTCCTCCTAGGTTTCAGAGTATTAGAACTGGGTCCAGTAGAACCAAGTCTTTTGAAATTGTTCGTCTTGGCGATGAAGTGACATTGTGAGACTTTCCATTGTACTAATGTCATTTACTGCTTTGATCCATTGCCCAATTGAGAGAGTCTGTGTAGACTTCCAGTTAGAGGGGATACATGACCAGACTGCGTTGAGTAAATGGATTGCCAAAGAGTCCAGTTTCCTCCATTTTGAGTGTGTGCTGAGGTGTAGGGGACACACAGCTGGGTCGCTTTCCAAAGGTAGATCTGTGAGATCTCCAATTACAATGCACACCTTAGTCCAAAAAGGACATACCTTCGGACAGGTCCAGAATATGTTAAACATTGTACCCTCTGGGTCTCCACACTTTCAGCAATTGGGGGAAGAGTCTGGGAACATTTTTGCCAGCCTGAAGCCTGGAAGATAAAGAAAACTTGGACAAAAAAAAGAGAAAATGGTCTCTTTTCTCTTGAGTAAATTGTCATTAAAGGCCTTTCTCCCATTCCTTCAGGTAGGGGGGCACATAGTCTTCAGGACAGGGGGGCGACAAGTGCCGCATGCAACGTTGATAGGCTGTGTCGAATTGGAGATGGATCCCTGCAACTTAATTCAAAAGAGGACAGTCCAGAAGGTTCCATCCTCTGTGGCAGGAGTGAAAAGAGAGAATGTCTAAGCTGGGGTGCCTGCCATTTTGGTAAAGGAGAATCTACCATAGTTTGGATGTCCATGACTGATTTCCAGCCACCCCCCCCCCCCCCCCCCCTTGCCAAAATCCATCAGCTGAAAGTTGTTGGCGGTCACCAAAAAAAATTGGGGATCTAATTTCACTTTTTTGTGACCTCCATTACTTGGAAATACTCTTAAGCTCTGGAAACATGAAACAGTAAATCCATCATGCATCACCTAATTCACCCCATGGTTGTAATAACAGGCAATCTGGCATTCTAGCTGGGCTCCCAAGATCCCAAATATGGCTCTTTTGTGACCTCCAACACCATTGGGCTGATGGACCTTGGCAAGGGGGATGGCTGCAAATCCTTCTCGGACATCCAAACTATCCTAGACCCTCCTTTACCAAGAGAGGACAGTCCAGAAGCTTCCATCCTCTGTGGCAGGAGTGAAAAGAGAGAATGTCTAAACTGGGGTGCCTGCCATTTTGGTAAAAGGAGAATCTACCATAGTTTGGATGTCCATGACTGATTTCCAGCCACCCCCCCCTTGCCAAAATCCATCAGCTGAAAGTTGTTGGTGGTCACCAAAAAAAATTGGAGATCTAATTTCACTTTTTTGTGACCTCCATTACTTGGAAATACTCTTAAGCTTTAGAAACATGAAACAGTAAATCCATCATGCAACACCTAATTCACCCCATGGTTGTAATAACAGGCAATCTGGCATTCTAGCTGGGCTCCCAAGATCCCAAATATGGCTCTTTTGTGACCTCCAACACCATTGGGCTGATGGGCTTTAGCAAGGGGGATGGCTGCAAATCCTTCTCGGACATCCAAACTATCCTAGACCCTCCTTTACCAAAAGAGGACAGTCCGGAAAGGTTCCATCATCCATTCCGAGAGTGAAAGGATAAAATGTCTAAGCATAGTTTGGAAGTCCGTGACAGATTTCCAACCATCTCCCTCGCCAAACTTCTTTCCCCGAAAGGTGTCGGAGGTCACAAAAGAGCCAAATTTGGGATCTTGGGAGCTCGACTGGAATTCTGGATTGCTTGTAATTGGAGCCATGGTTGAATTAGGTGATACATGAAGTGTTGACTGTTTCGTGTTTCCAGGGCTGAACATTAGTTCCAAGTAATGGAGGCCACAAAAGAGTGAAATTTGTTTGTTTACAAGCTGTTACCAGCTTTTAAAGCATCTGATCAAACTGATCTTCGTTTGATCAGATACCTCGGAGGGCAGAGGAGACATCTGGGGTTTAATAGAACCCAGATCTCAGCATAAAGAGGACCTGTCACTACCCACGCAGTGAACAACATCCCTTGTGATAGCAATGAAGTTGATTTAAAAAAAAAAAAAAGATAATTAAAGGGACAGTGTAAAAAAAACTCATCTAAATGAATAAAATTTTCCCCTGTGCTCATGCACAAATGCACACATCAGTCCCACATGCATATGTAAACAAGGATCGCACCACACATGTGAGGTGAACACCAGAGCGAGAGCAATAATTGTAGCACCAGATCTCCTGTGTAACTCTAAATTGGCAACCTATAAAGTCTTTTAAAATGTCACCTGTGGATAATTTAGTGTACCGTTAATTTTAAAATCAAATAAACTTTAAATAAACAAAAAAATAAAAGTATGTACTGTAGTTTGTCGCCATTCCACCGCAGTGTGCAAATTTAAAGGCAAACTTGTTTGGTGCCTATTTACTTGGCGTAATACCATCTTTCATATATTACCAAAAATTGGGTGTTATATTGTGTTTGTGCGCACTAAAATGAATTAAAGTGCATCTTTCCTGCAAATTAGCATTTAATAAAGCGCTGTGCAAGTACTGTGCGACAAAGAATTGCAGCAACCACCATTTTATTCTCCAGGGACTTTGCTTAAAAAAAATATAAAAACTTATGCAAGTTCTAAGTAATTTTCTAGCAAAAAAAAATTCAAAATGCTGAATTTTTTCATGTGTGTGAGAAATGGCAAAATTGGCCTGGTTTTGAAGTGGCTAAAATTGCGCACGCCTGTGCAATTGCAAAAAAAAAAACAAAAAAAAACCTACGGTACCCAAAATTCTCCATAAGTTACGCTTTACAGTTTATCAGCGTAGCGTTACCCATGAACAATGGCTCTAAAATATTTGCTTTGCGGTAATATCTTACATGTGTGGCGCAATTTATGTAAGCATACAAGTGCACGCCTTACGCTGCAGGTTTGCGTTGAGATGTGTATGGGGAAGTGGCGGCTTGTCCATTAGGGGCGCCCAGGCGCCGCCCCTTCTCTCCAGGCCACCCCCTATATGCAATGGATAGATGCATGCATAGCATGCATCTATCCACAGCCTGCCGCGTCAGGCTCCTTTCAGGGCATGAATTCCACCGGCACGTTTTTTTTAAGCACCCGATTAGAGCCAAAGGCTCTAATAGGCTTCAAAATGGGGTGGGCTCGGGTCCCAGAGAATGTGACTGGAGCCCACCTTGGTGTGTTACAACAGCGAATGAACATTCGCTGTTGAAACACTGATCCTCAATCTGGCTAATCAGTGAGACATGTTTTGTGATTGGCCGAAAAGAGAAGACTCCTGATTGGCTACCGAGGAGGAGGGAGGAAACGGAAGCCACCACCCCTGTGATGACCCATGGAGAGCAAGAGAACGGGAAGGCTGCTGCCGTTGAGCAGGGGAAGCCGCCAATCATGGGGTAAGTGTGACCGGGGGGGGTTGGCATACTGTTTGCCGCCCCCCCCAAAAAAAAATTCTCCACCGGCCGTCATTGGTATGGGCCGTTGGTCCCAAAAAGCTTGAGGACCACTCCCCTAGCTCTTCCAGTGCTTGGGGGGCCTTTGTTTTTCGGAGTTCAGCCTTAACTGTAGACTCCAGTCCTATATCTACGCCTTGCTGGCAGAGCCATAGATTATTTATGCAACACATTGGATTAAACCAAATTGGTGCGTCTCTTAAAAGAGACTTGGGGTGGGGGGGGCTTTAAAATGACTATAACAATAGCGGTAGTGGTAATAATAGCGAGCGTTCCAATGTTTAGTCTAATGGTGAATGCCTCGATACTGTTTGAAGTGTTGCCGTTCGGTGCCAGGCATTTAAGAACTGAGCTGTTTAAAAGCTCCAAAAAAAATATCAGTGCGAGGGGGTTTGGCAGGCGCTGAGCACTCAGCATCCTCTCGATTTCACTTCACACCTGTCAAATGCCGCACTCCAATTATCCCCTTCATGGCCACGGCAAAGGATCCCCTGTACAAAGCCCCAGCCCATGTGACTGCTCAGCTGAACAGTATCACTTTTTTTTTTACCGAGCACTGACTGCACCGTATAAAACAAGACTGCATAGTATAGTGCAGGATCATTTCTATCTGCACTCACCTTATAGATAAACCCCAGATCTCTCCAAAAAAAGGGGACCTGTCACTGCCCATGCTATCACAAGAGATTTTGTTCATCCTTTGTGATAGCAATAAAGTTGATAAAAAGGTTAAAATTAACCACTTATAGACCGAGCCTCTTTTTAAGATGTGTTATTTACAAGTTAAAAAACTTTTTTTTCTTCTAGGAAACTTCCCTTTATATAGTTAAAAGTAAAAAAAGAACTGATTTATATTGAGGATATCACAGGACCCAACCACAGGGAGAGGATGTAATCACTGCCCGATCTCAACAGCCTATGATTTAGTGGTCATAATTTCTGGGGAGTTTGGTCCAATATGTGGGCAGAGCTTGCGAAGAGACACCAGCAGTGTTCATTTTGGCAGCAAATTTCGATTTAGTTTTAGTCTTATGCCGCGTACACACGAGCGGACTTTCCGGGCATACTTGGTCTGGCGGACAATCCGATCGTGTGTAGGCTTCGGCGGACTTTTTTTCCCCAAAAGTCCGCCGGACCTAGATTTAAAACATGTTTTAAACCTTTCCTGGTCGTTGACCAAGCCCCCTAAAATGTCACAGTCCCAGCATGCCCAGGGACTGTGATGGCATAAGGGGGCGGGGTCTCCGCCTATATAAGTCACAGCGGAGCGCTCAGAGAGCAGTCCAGCCGGAGAGACCGTCATGTCAACATCTGCAGAAGAGAAGAGGGAAGAAGCCAAGAAGCCCAGAAGTCCAGACCTCCGCTGGCAAGCATGAAGACAGCGGAGGAGCCGGCAGAAGAACTGGAACACCGGGAGAAGAGGCCAGAGAGAGCGGAGAAGAACCAACCGGACGCCGGGAGAAGAGGAGCCGGAAGAAGACCCTCGAAGCCGGAGGAAGACCCCCCCGGAGCTGTCTAATAAATTATTTTAAAAACCTGTGTAGTGTGTTTTATTATTGACACTTTTTCCCTAGGTAAATGGGTAGGGGTACCATGTACCCCATACTCATTCACATAGGGTGGGGGGCCGGGATCTGGGGGCTCTCTTATTATAGGGGGCTCCCGGATTCCGATAAGCCCCCCGCCTGCAGACCCCGACAACCAACGGCCAGGGTTGTCAGGAAGAGGCCCTTGTCCTCATCAACATGAGGACAAGGTGCTTTGGGGGAGGGGGGCCCCACGGGGCCCCCCCTCCCCCAAAGCACCCACCCCCCATGTTGAGGGCATGCGGCCTGGTACGGTTCAGGAGGGGGGTGCTCGTTCGTCCCCACCCCCTTTCATGACCGGCCGGGCTGCGTGCTCGGATCGGGGTCTGGTATGGATTTTAGGGGGGACCCCACGCCGTTTTTTCGGCGTAGGGGGTTCCCTTTATAATTCATACCAGACTTAAGGGCCTGGTATGACCCGCGACGGGGCTCCCAAGGTGTCAATCTCGCCGATAAAAGCGGCGAGATTGACTTCCTTTTCTAGTCCCGTCGTACCCGAGTCACGTTCAAAATGAACGGACTTGTCCGTGTGTGGGCAAGTCCGTTCATTCTGAAAGTCCGCCGTAACTCCGGCGAAAGTCCGTCGGAAAGACGGGCGTGTGTAGGCAAGTCCGTCCGTTCAGGTAGTCCGGCGGAAAGTCCGGCGGAAAGACCGTCGGACCAAGTCTGCTGGAAAGTCAGCTTGTGTGTACGAGGCATTAGTCTTAGGACTAAAATGGCATTTTAGTTTTAGTCCCATTTTAGTCTTCTGCAATTGTTTTAGTAGTATTTAGGCGACTAAATCTCCAGTACATTTTAGTCAACTAAAACTCATTTTAGTCGTCTAAAATCGAATGGGTGTAATTAAATTGTAATGCATTAAACATTTCTTTACAATTTTCCAAACTCATTATATACTACTGGAGTGAAAAATCTCATATGTTATTATTTATGATATTGAGGTATTAACATGCACTACAGACCAGTGTTAATTTTGAAGTCAAATTTCAATTTAGTTTTAGTCTTCGTTTTTTGACTAAAATGGCATTTTAGTTTTAGTCCCCATTTTAGTCTTTTGACTAAAATGCCATTTTAGTTTTAGTTGTATTTTAGTCATCTCAGTTGTTTTAGTTTTAGTCGTATTTTAGTCGACTAAAATAGTATTCATTTAGTTGACTAAAATGTTTTAGTCGACGAAATTAACACCGGACACCAAATGAATGGAAGCAGGTTATTGTTTTAGAAAAGTTTTCAAGAGGTTCTAAAGGCTCAAGGCTTTTTACCTTCATGCATTCTATTCTATAA
The DNA here is from genome assembly GCA_037952835.1 of Lithobates septentrionalis. NCBI lineage: Eukaryota > Metazoa > Chordata > Amphibia > Anura > Ranidae > Lithobates > Lithobates septentrionalis. The sequence continues at coordinate 579,070 of JBBDGP010002364.1, read as the reverse complement.
AGAAAGCATTCAAAAAACTCTTCTGTGCATCAGCCCTACATAGTAGGTGAGGTTGAAAAAAGACACAAGTCCATCAAGTCCAACCTATGTGTGTGATTATGTGTCAGTATTGCATTGTATATCCCTGTATGTTGTGGTCATTCAGGTGCTTATCTAATAGTTTCTTGAAGCTATCAATGCTCCCCGCTGAGACCACCGCCTGTGGAAGGGAATTCCACATCCTTGCCACTCTTACAGTAAAGAACCCTCTACGTAGTTTAAGGTTAAACCTCTTTTCTTCTAATTTTAATGAGTGGCCACGAGTCTTGTTAAACTCTCTTCTGCGAAAAAGTTTTATCCCTATTGCGGGTTCACCAGTCCGGTATTTGTAAATTGAAATCATATCCCCTCTCAAGCGTCTCTTCTCCAGAGAGAATAAGTTCAGTGCTCGCAACCTTTCCTCATAACTAATATCCTCCAGACCCTTTATTAACTTTGTTGCCCTTCTTTGTACTCGCTCCATTTCCAGTACATCCTGAGGACTGGTGCCCAGAACTGGACAGCATACTCCAGGTGCGGCCGGACCAGAGTCTTGTAGAGTGGGAGAATTATCGTTTTATCTCTTGAGTTGATCCCCTTTTTAATGCATGCCAATATTCTGTTTGCTTTGTTAGCAGCAGCTTGGTATTGCATGCCATTGCTGAGCCTATAATCTACTAGGACCCCCAAGTCCGTTTCCATCCTAGATTCTCCCAGAGGTTCTCCCCCCAGTGTATAGATTGCATTCATATTTTTGCCACCCAAATGCATTATTTTACATTTTTCTACATTGAACCTCATTTGCCATGTAGTCGCCCAACCCATTAATTTGTTCAGGTCTTTTTGCAAGGTTTCCACGTCCTGCGGAGAAGTTATTGCCCTGCTTAGCTTAGTATCATCTGCAAATACAGAGATTGATCTGTTTATCCCATCCTCCAGATCGTTTATGAACAAATTAAATAGGATTGGTCCCAGCACAGAACCCTGGGGAACCCCACTACCCACCCCTGACCATTCCGAGTACTCCCCATTTATCACCACCCTCTGGAGCCCTATGAGATCTCCTATGTGTTAGAGCAGGGGTCTCCAAGCTTTCTAAACAAAGCGCCAGTTTATTGTCCTCTCTAAACAAAGGGGGGCCAAACTGTGGCCAGTGGGAGATAAAAGTTTCCTGGCGGTATTAGGGGGAGGAATAATGCCTCATTGTTGGTGCCCTATCATTGCTATCAATGGTACAAATAGTGCCCCATCATTGCTATCAATGGGACAAATAGTGCCCCATCATGGGTATCAATGGGAGGAATGGTGCCCCATCATGGGTATCAATGGGAGGAATGGTGCCCCATCATGGGTATCAATGGGAGGAATAGTGCCCCATCATGGGTATCAATGGGAGGAATAGTGCCCCATCATGGGTATCAATGGGAGGAATAGTGCCCCATCATGGGTATCAATGGGAGGAATAGTGCCCCATCATGGGTATCAATGGGAGGAATAGTGCCCTATCATGGGTATCAATGGGAGGAATAGTGCCCCATCATGGGTATCAATGGGAGGAATAGTGCCCCGTCATTGGTATCAATGAGACGAATAGTGCCCAGTCATTGGTATTAATGGATATTAATGGGACGAATAGTGCCCCATCATTGGTATCAATGGAAGGAATAGTGCCCCATCATTGGTATCAGTGGAAGGAATAGTGCCCAGTCATTGGTATCAATGGGAGGAATAGTGCCCAGTCATTGGTATCAATGGGAGGAATAGTGCTCCATCATTGTTATCAATGGATAAAAATTGTGCCCGATGTATGGTGCCAGTAGGAGGAATAGTGCCCCACTGTTGCTGACAGTGGGGGGAATAATGCCCTGAGGGCCAGCTAAAAGCAGGCAAAGGACCGCATCTGGCCTCTGGGCGCAGTTTGGAGACCACTCTGTTAGAGTATCAATTATGCACCTATATACTACTCAATTAGTGTTGTACATCCCAAGATGTTTGATCAAGAGAGGAGAGGTCAACTCATTTCACTTTAGTTGGAAGTGGTCCTAAAGGCTCCAGGTTTTTTACCTTCACGCATTCTATGCGTGAAGGTAAAAAAAACCTCTGTGCAGCAGCCCCCTCGAGCCCCCTAATACGTACCTGAGCCCCATCTTGAGCAAGCCATGTGCATGGGAGCCTCTCTGGGGACTCTCCCTCCTCATTGGCTCCTGCTGCTGTCAATCACAGTGGGCCAAGGAGGAGAAAGTGAGGGGGTGGGGCCCGAACCTTGGCTCTGTGTGTATATGGACATGCAGAGCTGCGGCTCAGGTGACCCCACCCCAAGCTGCTTGCTGTGGGGTCACTCGGCAAGAGGGAGGGGCCAAGAGCCCTAGCGAGGGACCTGAGAATAGGAGGATCTGGGCTGCTCTGTGCAAAACCAACTTCACAGAGCAGGCAAGTATGACATGTTTGTTATTTTTTTTTTTTTAAACCAGATTATGGCCGATTGCGTCAGAATAAACTAGAGAACTGGGAATGCCTAGTTAAAGGCGATATAAAAGAACTACTCAATTAATGGCAGTAATCACCAAATAAACAGGCCCATTGTGGAAGGGAAATTGTTGTGGCCCATAGAGGGGTATACAATTACAGAGATTCATTGTGTAAGCTTTAGCAAGCAAATTATCCTACAACGACCTCTCCTGAGCAGGCTCCAGTATCTGCTTTTGTGTTCTAGAATTCCTTGTGTTTGTGGTAATCCTCTTCTCCATTTCAGAAGACCCATAGTCATCTTGGCTTTTATTTTTTGTTGGCCAAAGTTCCATCCCCATCCCGCCACTTGCCAACCAGGTACATCACTAGACTTCAAGTGGTTGTACGATTTTTTTTAAAGCCGACAGTCGGCTCTCTTGTAAAAGCAATCCTAGCGGCTAACTAGCTGCTGGATTGCTTTTAAAAAACAGCGGGAAGGGATGTCCCCATCCCGCCTCGTTCCGCAACTTTACGCCGGCTGATTGGAGAGCTAAACAAAAGACCAGATCGCCCTATAGTAACCCGATTTACTCGAATGTCAACAACGCCATTTATCAAAAAATGAAAGCATATGACCACACTGATCTTGGTGTGATCAAATGCTTTTAAGGGCAGAGGAGGAATTAAAGAGTACCCGTCACATGCCTATTGCTGTCACAAGGGATGTTTACATTCCTTGGCACAGCATTAAAAGTGATAAAAAAATAAAAAATTGTAAGCGACAAAAAAAAATAAAATAAAATATGACATAATTTTAAAAAATCAGCCCCGAAAGATTTTGCCCCCTTCCTGACCAGAGCACTTTTTACAATTTGGCACTGCGTCGCTTTAACTGACAATTGCACAGTCATGCAACGCTGTACCCAAATGAAATTTGCGTCTTTTTTTCCCCCACAAATAGAGCTTTTTTTTTGGTGGCATTTGATCACCTCTGCGTTTTTGGTTTTTTTTGCGCTATAAACAAAAAAAAAAACAATATTTTTAACTTTTTGCTATATAACAAATATCACCCGAATTTTTTTAAAAACAAATTTCTTCATCAGTTTAGGCCGTATATTCTTCTACATATTTTTGATAAAAAAAAATAAAAAAAAATCGCAATAAGCGTATATTGATTGGTTTGCGCAAAAGTTATAGCGTCTACAAACTATGGGAAATATTTATGTAATTTTTATTATTTTATTTTTTTCACTAGTAATGGTGGTGATCTGCAATTTTTAGCGGTACTGCGATATTGTGACGGACAGATCGGACACTTTTGACACTTTTTTGGAACCATTGACATTTATACAGCCATCAGTGCTATCAATATGCACTGATTACTGTATAAATGTCACTGGCAGGGAAGGGGTTAACACTGGGGGGCGATCAAGGGATTAAATGTGTGTTCCCTAGGTGTGTTCTAACTGTATGGGGATAGGACTGACTGGGGGAGGAGACATATCATTGTTCCTACTTAGTAGGAACAAACGACATGTCTCCTCTCCCCTGACAGAACAGGTATTTGTGCGTTTACACACAAAAATCCCTGTGCTGTCTCTCGTGCACGTGATCACGCGCATTGGTTCCCCCGCCATGCAGCGCGCACACCCTCTGGCGGCCCTTGTGCCACAGTATATGTGTGTGAGCCGGTCGAGAACCGGTTAAAGTGTTCCCATTGCCCCGTTCTCGTGCACAAAATCTAACGCACGCGCCGGTCCCACATGCACGCAGACAGCGATCGTTCCACACATGTGAGTTGAATTCTATTACCAGACCTCCTCTGTAAATCTAAGATGGTAATTTGTAAAGGCTTTTAAAACGTCGCCTATGGATATTAAAATGTATGTAGCTTGCTGTGGTTGCGCGGGCTTGCGCAATTTTAAAGCGTGACATGTTTGGTATCTATTTTCTCGGCATAACATCTTTTATATTTTACCAAAATTAGGTTATGTATTGTGTTCTTCTGCATTAAGATTCAAAAAAGGATATTCTTTCCAAAAAAAATTGCGCAAATACTGCGTGACATAAAAAATTGCAAAACCCACAAATTTATTCTCTAGGGCCTCTGCCTTAAAAAATATCTAAAAAGTTTGGGGGTTCTACCAAAATTTACGGCTTGTTACATGTAAACAAAAAGGGTTGATTTTCTAAAAGCAAATAGACTGTGCACTTTGCAAGTGCAGTTGCTCCAGAGCTTACAAAATGAGCAGAAGCTCTGCTGACTTCCATCATCCAATCATGTGGAAGCAAAAATGCTGTGTTTTTTTTTTTAATTTTTTTTCCTTGCACATGATTGGGTACTCTTTGCAAACTGAAGCCTTACCTAATTCACTAAGCTCTGGTAGCAACTGCACTTTGCAAATTGCAGTCTATTTGGCTTTAGTAAATCTACCCCAAAGAGCCAGAAACGGCCTGGTCTAGAAGTGGATCTTCTGTGCCATAATTCCATAGACTTTCGTTGGCCGTTTTGCTTCCTCAGCATATTCTTGAAGGGTAGAGATCGCGCTGGACTGACTTGATTGGTCACTGGTTGTAGATAGGAGGTCCAAAAGGCAAGGTAGGAAAGGTTTCTTTCCAGAGTTTGATGGCCCAATGTTTTGTGAAGATGGTAAACCCAGTTATGGGTATGGGCTACCTCAGGGTGCGGCCAGGAATGCAGAATCCAGTATGGAGAAATCACCTTGCCCGGTTGGTCCATCTGATACATAAAACAGATGTATTTTCTATTGACATCAATCAGTCACTAGGATAAAAACAGAGGTCTCCGTATGGAGATGGCTGATAGGAAGTATCTTGTACCTTGGGTGCCCTTTCCGTATCTTTGCTAATTTATTGAGACTTTATTTGTTATTCTTGCCTTTATTAATATCGATATCACATGGAGGTTTTGGTTCTTGACTTCTGTACTACGCTTACTAGGATCGGTGCCATTAATCATTCAGCTTTTATTTTGTGCGAAGTTAAACTGCTGTCCTTGGTTTTTAACAGGATCCGCTTTCACTTCACTGACACAGACTTACATGTGCCAGAGTTTACAGAGTTTATTTTATTACCATGAGCAGAACGTGTTATGTTGGGAACAATCACCCATTTACAGAACTCGTTGGATTTATGAACGTTGCATTATGTAGGGCTACTGCGGCCTGTTGGCACTATTGTCTTCTAGAAAGATTTGAGCATTGGACATAAATCGTTGTGATTTGGCATTGGATGAACCTTTCCACATACAGTCTTTCTTAACATTTTTACCTCTCAAAAACAAAGTAATTTTCAGGTCCTAGGGAAACCTGGGAAGGATGGGAAGAATGTCCCTTACATTGGTGGTCAGTGGAAAGAATGTCCCTTACATTGGTGGTCAGTGGGAAGAATGTCCCTTACATTGGTGGTCAGTGGGAAGAATGCTCCTTGCATTGGCGATCAGTGGGAAGAATGCTCCTTGCATTGGCGATCAGTGGGAAGAATGTTCCTTACATTGGAGGTCAGTGGGAAGAATGTCCCTTATATTGGTGATCAGTGGGAAGAATGTTCCTTACATTGGAGGTCAGTGGGAAGAATGCTCCTTACATTGGAGGTCAGTGGGAAGAATGCTCCTTACATTGGAGGTCAGTGGGAAGAATGCTCCTTACATTGGTGGTCAGTGGGAAGAATGTCCCTTATATTGGTGAACAGTGGGAAGAATGTTCCTTACATTGGAGGTCAGTGCGAAGAATGCTCCTTACATTGGTGGTCAGTGGGAAGAATGCTCCTTACGTTGGTGATCAGTGGGAAGAATGTTCCTTACATTGGTGATCAGTGGGAAGAATGTTCCTTACATTGGTGATCAGTGGGAAGAATGTTCCTTACATTGGTGATCAGTGGGAAGAATGTTCCTTACATTGGTGGTCAGTGGGAAGAATGCTCCTTACATTGATGATCAGTGAGAAGAATGTTCCTTACATTGGTGATCAGTGCGAAGAATGCTCCTTACATTGATGATCAGTGGAAAGAATGCTCCTTACATTGGTAATCGGTGGGAATAATGCTCCTTACATTGGTGGTCAGTGGGAAGCATGCCCCCCTTTTTCAGTCAGTCAAAAAGACCATTGGTGTCATCCTGCTAGCTCTGCCAAGCGGTGCTGGCCCTGGAACTACAGAGGCACAATCAGATGGGAAGAACAGCTCAAGGAACCCAAAGCAAGCTCAGGAGGAAATCTAGGGTTCCATGGTGGTCAGCTATCTGGTGGTCAGAAAGCTGAGAATAATATGGATGATGATTTCCTAAATATACTCTTTCTATCATGATGACGCTTTATCTGAGATCCCAATGCTGATCTGAGGGATTTACTCTCCCCCAACCATTTTTACACAGGGGAAAAGCCAATTGGGTATACAGGTAGAATAATTTTATTTGTTATTAAAGTCTTATTAAACCCTCCTTTATTAAAATATATATTTAGTCCTCGTGTACACTGGAGCTTCAAAGATTTCTGCCTCTAAATGCTCGTTGTGTTATCTTGTGTATCCATGCAGTCATAGGCATTTACCGACGTCTGCAAATTTGTCTATAGCGGCAGAGTCGCCTGTCTGACATCAGCCTTGGTATTAAAACTTTGTTCACAGAACATTTCTATAACCAACTCAACAATATAATGTAGATGTTTAATGAACGCCTTGTATCAGCTGTAAATTAGAGCAGCTATCTGTCAGCTTGCAAAGTAGCAGGTTGTACTAAAAAAAAAACCTATCATGTCCATCATCCTGTATTATCATTCATTCCTTTAGAGCCGATGTATTGTCTTCAGATTCTACAATATATCCTATGCATACCGTATTCCCTCAATATCAGTAGACATGTCTGCAATTCAGTGGTTTATTGTTGCCAACATAAAAACATCAGCCTAAATTTGTAGATCTTATGCTAGCTTGCCGTTTTATCGCCTATACATTTTTTAGCTGTTTTTTTCTCCTTCCTCCTCCCAACCTGATATGCATCACCAAAAGGTGACGTTGTAGCAGATCCCTACAGTTGTACACAATGAATGGCTTTCCCTCATAGACATTCATTGTTGTACTATTGTGATAATCTCTGTGATTGGTCACAGTGATCACATGGTACAGACAGGGCCAATCACAGTGCATCTGTACCATGCGATAGCTGTGACCAATCACAGCTATTACAATAGTACACCCTGTGAATTAATGAAACAATTGAGGATTAATAGTCACCAAAAGAAAGCTCTGTTTCAAAAAATATAAAGATATAATTTGGGTACAGTGCAGTGGCCACTCATGCAGCCCCCCCCCCCCCAATCCATGCGTCTGGCCCCTAATCTACAACATAGGGCGCTAGACGCATGGATTCCAATAGGTTTTTTTATTTTTAGAAGCACATGATTAGACCCAGAGGCTCTAATTGGCTTTAAAAAGAGTCGGTTACAGGCGTAGAGCACTGCACTCGGAGCCCACCCAGTTGCGTGACATTAGAGAATTAATATTCGCTAATGTCTTCCTGTTTCTCCTCCTGGCCAATCAGGAAGTGGTTCCTGAGACCCGATTGGCCAGGAGTCCTAACATCCGGTTGGCCACGGGTCCTAAGTCCTGATTGGCCGTGAGGAGACGTGACCGCCGAGACTCGGGAGGAGACGCGGGGGAGGTAAGGCGCAACCTGGATGGGGCAAGTGCAGGGGCTGGGGGAGGGCCTGGCGGGTGACGGGCTAGTGATGGGGGGGGTGTTTGGTTGGTTGGCTGGGGAGGCCGAGGGCCACCCCCCCCCCAAGAAAATTGATCAGGATCTCAATTGAAAGAAGCTTGTATGGAACTGTGCAAACGGAACCACCTTGAAGGTAGATACCATCAGGCCCAACACCCACATGCAGGACCGCAGGGAGGTCCACCTGCGAGACAACAGTAGTTGAAATGCAGCATGCAACTTCTGGAGTTTGTCCAGAGGAAGAAACACTCTGGCCAGAGATGAAACCAGAGTCAGGCCCAGATAATCAAATTTTTTGGAAGGAGCAGACTTCAGGTAGTATAGAAGCCAACTGAAAACTGAGGTCTGTATAGTGAGCTACGTCACCCCTCAGGGTAGCCGAGGACTCTGCTCGCAGAAGAAGATCGTCCAAGCAGCCCAGGACCACAATCCCCCGCTGACCTAACCATGCCAGAACTGGGGCCAACACTTTGGAGTGCGTAATCAGCATCTGTGATGTCGACAGAAGCCCAAAAGTCCCCATGATGAAGGGAAGCCACCACCGTACAGATGGACTCCATTCTGACCTTCTGTACCCATTAGAACTGGGACAAGCACACCCTGAAGCAACAGGGCTCGCACAGCCCCAAGGAGAATTGCCAACAGTTTGGTGACAGACGCCAATTGATAGGAAAAAACCCTTTTCAGTTTCAAGGCCGGAACCCTAGGACATAGGTGAGGGCACGCCTTCATGCTGAAGGGGCCTTGTCCGTGGGTCTAGGAAGCCCCGCTCTCGGCTTGCCAGACCAGATCCATTGCATGCCGAGAAAAAGGACCGCATCCGCTCTGAGGCCCTTTTCCCCATTTCAGACTGTGGAAGACATGTACACTTCCTTCCTGTGAGACTTGTAACAATGTCATCCAGGGTAGCCCCAAACAGACATTGCCTTGAAATGGTAGCCCAATCAGAGCTTTTTTAGAAGCCCAATCCGCAGACCAACACTTAAGCCCCAATACATATCTTAGCACCACTGCAGAAGCAGAGAGATTAGCAACCAAGGGAACTGCGTCGAAGAGGCATCGCGTACAAACTGCAGCCCCCAGACCAACTGGTCCGCCAACTCAGCGAAAGCAGAGAGAATCTACTCCCCCTCCAGGTATGTCAGCCGGATCCTTAAAAGCCGGAGACTCCTCTACCAGAATCGTGGTCGCCTTGCGAAACCTAGAGACAGGGGGACCCCACAAGGGGTACCTCACAGGGAAGCGTCTTTGGAACCACAAAAGGGAAGCTTGGACACTCCCAGTTTATACAAACAAATATTCCAAAATAGGAGGGAGAAGTGAATGCTTTTGCCATGCGTGACAGTTTATGGGTGCCAAGGGGACCGGCACCTCCGCCACAGCTGCATCCTTAAAAGTTTCCCTCACAGATGTAATAAGGGAGACAACCAGCACCTTCTTGTGCGCCACTGCAGTTGTGGAGGAACAACCTCACTAACTGACATGACAGGGAGTGTGGCCACCAACCGCAGTGTGGGCCACATCCACAACGGCAGAGCCAGACATAGGATCAGTCGAGACTGATGAGGCAGGGGAGAGTGGGGGGGGGGTGCGCCATTTACTAGCCTATATGCCACCTGTGAAAACGCAAAGTACACAGGGGGGCCACCGACTGAAACCTCTGCCGCCTTAGGCCCCGCACAAGGGTGTCACCGAGGTCCCACACGGGGGACGCCGACCAAGGCCTTGCACAGGGGCACTGACCAAGGCTTCTCACAAGGGGAACCGGCCGAGACCCCGCACTGGGGCACCTACTGATACCCCGCACGGGGCACCATTGGACCCCTAACAGTGGCACTGGCTGAGACGCCGCACATTGGGCACCACTGGACCCCTCACAGGGGGCACTAGTTGAGACCCCGCACAAGGGGCGCCTACGGAAACCCAGCACAGGGGGCACCACTGAAACCCCGCATAGGGGTGCCTACAGATGCCCCACACAGGGAACACCACTGGGCCCTTCACAGGGGACACTGGCTGAGGCCCCTCACAGGGGGCATCCACTAAGGCCCTCATGAGTGCATCCACTAAGACCCCTCACAGGGGGCATCCACTAACGCCCATCACAGGGGGCATCCACTAAGGCCCCTCACAGAGGGCGCCTACGGAGCGCCCACTCAAACAACCCCCCTAAAAGGGAGTCGCCCCTCTCAGAGCCCCTACAGCGCCGTCCCCCTGGAAGAAGGCAACCAGCATGGCCATGCGGCCTAGTAGGCCGCAAAAGCCACGGCCTAGATTTTTGGGCTGCCCGCCATGAGTGCACAGGTCCGGGGGACCAGGCTAGAGCCGAGAAAGGAGGGCGGATGCCCACAACGAAAAGCAGTGGCCTTGCCACCCACCCTAGAGCCGCCCCACAAGTCTCCTGGTCGGTAGGTTGCAAAAGCCACGGCCTAAATTTCGGGCCGCCCGCCGCGAGTGCATGGTAGGCTGAAAAGCCATGGCCTAAATTAATGTAGGGCCACTGCAGGGGGCACGAATCTATGGATGCCTGGTCACCCACCCAACCAACCATCCAGCAGGTGCCAAGGTGTACTCCCCCATAGTTACAACCCTGAAGGGGAGGGGGGGTGGACACACAGTGTCCGAAGCACCTAAACCAGAGGCCTGGGCCTCACCCGGGGAAGGGGGGGATGTGGAGGAGAACCCCAGAGGGACTGACCACCCCAGGGAGTACCCGCGCCCCACACCACTCCAGGGAAGAAGAGGAGGGGGCCCCTTACTTACCGCTCCAGCGAGTGCACGGGTAACGCTCCCAGACAGATCCTCCTCAGCACCGAAGGGGGGGAGGCTGTCAGCCATGAGGAACGCTGCGACTCAGGCTGAGACCCGGTCGTATGCGACCTCGCGAGACGTTTAATTCGCAGGGCCAGCCCCCATCCAGTGGGGCTACGTCGCGGCCGACCTAGTGCGTAACTGCGGTCTGCATGCGCTCGCTGGCCAGACTGGGGAGACCACTGGATCTTAGTGTCCAGCCTGTTGCCCAGTGCAGCAGTTGATTGTAGATCTCGCAGGAAAAAATCCAAGAGAAAAAAAAATGGTTTAAAAAGCAAAAACAAAAAATTGCCAGGACCAGAGATCCCAGCAGGGAACTAGGTCCTTACTCCTGACTAGGCAGAAAAACTGAAGGCCTATAGCAGAAAGGGGGTTGTATATAACCTAGGACTGCCCATAGGCGTAGCCAAGTCTTTTTTCTGCCTAGTGTCCTATTCCTGTAGGGGGCGATTTAACCCTATGGTTCTGAATAATGGAGCGTTATGTCTGTCAATGAACGAAAGAGAAATATATTTTATACTCTCTTAAAATTCTTCTATTGTAGGCACTGGCAGGAGGACAGGAGAACAGGGGAAGCACTTAAGCCACAAAAAAAAAAAAATATAAATAAATAAAAATAATCATGGATTAGAAGATTGTTACATTCCCTTCAGCACCAGAGAGCTGTTAAACAGCCATAAAGTGTGAAATGTACTCAAAGACCAAACAACTGGCTGAACAGGAAAAGATTTAACAAGTGTGCAGTACGGATTAGAACTGTTTGGAAACAGTTGCTTTCAGTAGTTTTGGTTTTGATCTCTGGGTGTACTTGGAACAGCCAGTAAAACATCCTAACCGTTAATTGGAAGCATAAACAGATTGGTAACTGGGCTGTCCATGGGAATTAATTAGTCTGCAAATTTGCTGGACAGAGAACTTAATTGTATGAAGCGAGGTTTATTGAAGAGGAGGGTGTTGGGAAGCAGCTGCATATGAGATAATGAGGTACACTGTAGGGCAAAATCTGAGGCTCCGTTAGTCCTCTTTAAAGAGGTAAGCATCTGATGTGATGCCGGGCTCTCGTAAGATTTCAGGCTGTCACCCAAACATAGGAACCGTAAATAGAGACTCTCATGGGCGCGCCTCAAGTGAATGGCATGTTAGGGAGAGGAGCTTGTTGGGTAGGGATAGCACTTAGCTCAGGCGTCTCGAACTTCCTAAACAAAGGGCCATTTTACTGCCCTGAAGACTTTAGGGTGGCCGGATTGTGGCCATTGGGAGTAGAAAAGGTCCCGAATGTCCGTGGGAAAAAAAAAAATTCCCCATAGTTTCAGGGGCATTGCACCCCATGATTGGTGTCATTAGAGGAATTGCATCCCATCATTGATGTCATTGGGCCCAATTGTTGGTGTCATTGGGGGGATTTGTGCCCCCGTCATTGGTGTCAGTGGGGGTGGGATTATGCCCCATTGTTGGTATCAGTAGATGAAATAGTGCCCCATGGGCCAGATAAACGCAAGCAAATCCCCTTGGCCCTAGATTGGAGACGACTGGCTTAGCTGATGGATAGGGACATAATGAGGAACACCGCCCGGTGTTGCAGAACCTTCCGAAATCTCCTCATTGGCAAGTGCAGCGTGATATCCTGTCCCGCCACCCCAATAGCAAAAGTAGTCCTCCAGTAACATCTGTCTTAAACCCTACTACAGTGGTTGGTCCTATTAAGTACCTTGAACTGTATGTGATTCTACTCTGTTGTAAACTGTGGCTATAAACCAGGGGTGCTCAACCCTTTAAAGAGCGAGGGCCACTTAAGGTATTTGGTAACCGGCCACAGACCACAATTAACTATTTTACTGACCCCCAAAACCACAAATGTAAATGAGCCCTTATTGTACTGCGCCCCACTATAAGGCTGCTATCACACTGAGGACATCATTTTGAAGTAGGGTGTGGAGACCTGATACCTTCTCTGGATGGTTATATCATGCTTCTATGTATGCTCAAGTTTCTATTACGTTCCTAAACAACCCCAAGCTGGGGTCTTAGGGACTCTTAGATGCATTATACCATTCCAGTTTTTGTGGGAGTTTCATCTGAGAGTGCTACATGCCTCTGAGGGGTCCCTTATCGGGTGGTCTTCTTCCCCATGGGCCAGTGAGGTATCTTTGGGTTTGTTCCCCTACTTACCTCTTTTGCCTAACTATACTCTATTGATAGGTGAACTTGACTAAACTTGACATACATATGAAGTGACTATTTTACCGAGTGGAGACCGGAGGTCCTGAGGAAGCAGGCTATCCTATGAAACACGTTGACCTACATCTAACAGTCTCTAGGGACCCTGCAACTCAAGTCCCTGTACAATTCATAATCCAAGTGGCAATACATTTATATACAGTATATATATATATATATATATATATATATATATATATATATATATATATATATATATATATATATATATATATATATAAAATGTTTAAGGTTTCGTTTAAATTAAGCTGTATAACTATTTCATGTTTTGTGTACAATACCATTGGAAATGTACTTAAAGTCCCTCTTTGCCATGGACTATTACATCTTGCCGGTGTGGTGCACTTTCAGAAAGCACAGCAAACCCGCAGGATATAAAAGTCTATGGCTCATTGCAGCTAACCCACACTGCAGCTGCAAATCAGTGTAAAAAGCAGCCTAATAAGCATTTTTAACCACTTGCTGACCCGCCCACAGCAATATTACTGCGGGTGGGTGTCATGTACAGGCGAGAGAACAGGCCAATTTCAGCCCAGATTTCAATTCGGAACGAAACGAACCGTACATGTCTAGTCATATTTCAGGGGTTGGGCTTAGCCCCTTAGTTCCAGTGAAGGGAACTTTTAAGGTGTCATGCATCCCAAGACATTTTGGACAACTTCATGCTCCCAACTTTATGGGAACAGTTTGGGGATGGCCCCTTCCTGTTCTAACATGACTGTGCACCAGTGCATAAAGCAAGGTCCATAAAGACATGGATGAGTGAGTTTGGGGTGGAGGAACTTGACTGGCCTGCACAGAGTCCTGACCTCAACCCGATAGAACACCTTTGAAATGAATTAGAGCAGAGATTGCGAGCCAGGCCTTCTCGTCCATCAGTGCCTGACCTCACAAATGCACTTCTTAAAGAATGGTCAAACATTCCCATAGACACACTCCTAAACCTTGTGGCCAGCCTTCCCAGAAAAGTTGAAGCGGTTATGGATGCAAAGGGTGGGCCAAATCAATATTGAACCCTACAGTGTTGCGTGACCACAGTGCTGAATAGCAAAAAATGTCCTGGTCATGAAGGGGGTAAAACCATTCCAGTGGTCAAGTGGTTAATAAATGCTAATATGCCCATTGCAAAAGTATATGATGTTTAATAAACTGACCTTTTTCCTCTTCTGCTGGCATCTCCAGGCTGCTAGAAAGGTCCCAGGACAAGTGCAGTTGGTAGCACTCCACCTGGGACAGGAGTTGGCGCTACAGAGGAAGCATCACCTGCTGCTCCTTCCGTGGCCGCTTGCTTCCTCTGCTGCTGGTGCCGGCTCCATGCTGATGCTCTGGGAAGGTCGCTCTGCAGCCCGCGATCTTGGCTTTCCAAGCAGCCATCCCAGAGCATGAGGTCACGGGCCACCTTAGAGGGCTCAGCGGGGCAATAAGTTGAGCACCCCTGCTGTAAACATTCCAGTTAACAAGACCTGAATGTTACATAACCGTATTCGATATAATAATGACCATAACTTAACATAGCATTAAAACGTGTATTGCAAGGTGTGTGGCTCTCGTAGAGAAGAAGAGAACAGGGTCTTCCTTGTTGCATTAATAAAACATGATTTAAATGAAGGATGAAAAGACTGAATTCAGGGTCAAGAAATGGATATCCTATGATACCGGTTGCCAGTCTTGACGCTTGGATGCCAGAATATGGCTGGGAGTTGCTTTGGCAGGACTCCTGGCTGAGGCCTGGGATGTGTTGTTGAAGCCACTGTGGAATTGCAGCTCCGTCAGAGAGACTATTAATGCCGTATACGGGGCCACGAGGATTTCTGATGGAGAGAAACCGATGCGCATAAATAAAACCAGCATAGCTCCTTTGTTGATTTATGGAGCAAAAAAATTCAAGCCCTGTGCGCATCCCGAAAACTGAATCACTTCTTTGGGATGTCAAGACGTATTTTGGCCCAAAACCCAGGAGAAAGATGTATGTCGGGGCCTTGCAGACCGATCTGTATCCAGATTATGTAAAATGATGGAGGTGAACGGAGGAGAGCTAGGGACACAGGGAGAGAAGGCACTGAGCGGGAGATAATGTATTCTGATTTCCGAACGGGAGCGAGAACAAAATGAGCATATGACATTATAGAAGAATTCCAACCGGGAGGACTAAGAGCAGGCAGAAGGTTACCTGCTAATAATGCATCCGGGAGCCGTATAAGCTCAGTTCTCCCGATGGCAATCGCCGGCAAAGAGTTAATATAATCTGCATTGATTTGTATGCATCCCAGACCCTTGAGCAACTTCTGCCTTGACCTTTACATTTTACTCCTTTCTGCGTAGACTCTGTTGTGTCTGCGGTCCTGTCTGCGCTCTTGAAGTTTTGAAGCTTGTCTCGGTCTTCACGCACATCCTTAAATCCCTGATAAATTTCAATCTTACTTTTTTGTTCTCACGGTTTTTGTTTTGTTTTTTTACTACACATATCTAAAAGCTTGGATAAGATTGCTCCCTCATTCCTACTCTGAGGACATTTGGCTTGGGAGGCAAACTCAAATCAGTTGGCCCTTTCATGGTAGGGACCTATTTCCCTGGACTACAGAAAGTGCAAGTGTGCCATGGTACTAAGGGTAAAGGCAGGTTTTGTTATAGAGAACATGGTTTATTATGTATGCTAAGAAAAGGAGGATCTAAAGCACTGGTGCCCAACCTGCAATCCAGGGGCCACATGCAGCCCTTAGGCACTTTTTGTGTGTGGCCCTTGCTGGCACCAGTTTCCCTATTACCCTGTTAAAGCAGTGATTTCTGGCAGTCTCATGTAATATGTCTGCAGTCTCAGATGATCTTGTTACATGTCTGCAGCCGCCGACCATCTCATGTATCATGTACGCAGTCTCTAAGCATCTTTTGTATCATATCCGTAGTCTCTGACCAACTCTTGTATCATGTCTGGAGTCTCTGACCAACTCTTGTATCATGTCCGCAGTCTCCGACCATCTCTTGTATCATGTCCGCAGTCTCTGACCATCTCTTGTATCATAGCCACAGTCTCTGACCACTTCTTGTATCATGTCCATAGCCTTGACTGTAACCTGTTGTGTGTCTGCTGTCTCTGACACTGAATTTTCACTGAATTTTATGCATTGCCCTTTTGGTAATGTCAAGAGCCACACTTGAGGCTCCCCATATTGAGAAAGCTTAACACCACGGATTTAAAGGGTAGGTCCACCTTGCACTGACTAATGAGTCATTGTGAGCATAATGATGGATATTCGTTCCAGGGCTCTCTATTGCATTGTACAGACAGCTATATCACCAGAAGGAGGCATCACGGCTGCTATGTGCAGCCAGGTTAGGAAGGGGTGACCAGAGTATTTGACACTAAGCTAGCCACAGATGGATCGGTCCCTTTTGAACTGGTCAATTTCGATCCATGTATGGCTGACCTCCTTCTAGAGAAGTACTGAGCCTTCTAATGATGGCTCGGTACGCAACTAGTAGGAGCAACAGTCATGCCATCATTGGAAATGTACATCATTCAGTGTCAATAACTAAAGTGCATAAATGTTCTTTCTTCCGGTATTAACTTCCTTTTGCGTCTCTCTGCATTGAACCACAAGACAGCTTAAAACTACAAAGGAAATTGGTGCTGGAGACTTTTCTCCTGCCAAGTCTTAACACAGAGCAGATACTGTATCTATAGGTAGCCGATTGTATGTCTTGTTCTGATTGAGGTCTTGTTCTGATTGAGGTCTTGATGGGGAAGTAGCTTCTTTCAGTTCCAACATACGCCAATCAGCCATCACATTATGACCTCTGACAGGTAAAGTGAACAACATGGATCATCTTCTTACAATGGCACCTGAAAGTGGGTGGGATGTATTAGGCAGCAAGTGAATACGTTGTCCCTGAAGTTCATGTGTTGAAAGCAGAAAAAAAATGGGCAAGTGTAAAGATTTAAGCGACTTTGACAAGGGCCAAATTGTAATGGCTAGACGACTGGGCCAGAGCAACTCCAAAACTGTAGCTCTTGTGAGATGTTCCTAGTCTGCAGTGGTCAAGACCAAAGTGGTTCAAGGAAGGAAAATCGCAGAATGGGTCATGTGTGGCTAAGGCTCATTGATATACATTAGGAGCGATGGCTGGATTGTGTAGTCCAATCCAATAGAAGAGCTACTGTTGATTAAATTGCTGAAAAAGGCGGTCATACAAGAGGCCTATATACTTTGTCTACCATGTGCACATACTATAGTTATCTACTACATCGCCTTCAAAGCAATGCCTTTAGCCTATCAACCGATGTTAACCGCCTTGTCATTTCGCACAACTTACACATGGTACTTATTTTACTTTATTTAACTGCTATATCTCATTTGTATGTTATATTTTGTTTTTCTTTTGTTCAACTGGTTTAGATACGCAAAATATGCATGGCAGACCCATGTGGGTCAGCAATTTCATTTTCATGCAAAATGTTGAACATGTCTTGTTATTTGTACTTTTAAAATAAAATACAGATTATACAAATTGCTGAAAAAGTTCATGCTAGTTCCGATAGAAAGGTGTCAGAATACACAGTGTATCGCAGTGTGTTGTGTATGGGGCTGTGTAGCTATAGACTGGTCAGGGTGCCCACGCCGACTCGTGTCATAGCCAAAAGCACTTAAAATGGGCATGTGAGCATCTTAACTGGACCACGGAGCAATGAAAGAAGGTGGCCTGGTCTGATAAACTCAAAAATGGCTTGAGGAACATGAAAAGTTTGAGGTGTTGAATTAGCCTCCAATTTCTCTTGATCTCAATGCAATCAAGCATATGTGGGATGCACTGGAAAAACCATGGAGGCTCCACCTCGCAACTTACAGATATTAAAGTGTCACTAAACCCACATCATAAAAAACTACCAATAAATCAAGTGTATTACATGCTGTTCATACACACTCAGTCACTATTAAATTTGTTTTCTGTATTCTGCAAAAAAGCACGATTAATCCTTCTGTTCTCCATCTCCTCCTTCTGTCCATGTTCCCAATGCAGATAGTGATTTTGCCATGTTGGCAACTCTGCACATGCTCAGTTTTCAGTGAGTTTCAATGCTGAGCATTTCCTCCCTATCACATCTGAGTAGCCCATGTGACTATCCCAGATAGCAAAGATAACTTTCCACAAATATGTGGCAGTATATGAATTATATATTATTATAATATTATAATTTTTACTGGCAAGTTGTACACTTGCAGAGCACTTCAAGTTCTAGTTGACACTTTTCCAATTTGTAGAAAATTTGCTTGGCAAGTTTCTAGCAAGAGCAAAGTTGCAGAGGTGAGTCTACAGCAAGAGCTCCCTACCAAAATCATAGTCACCAAAAATGAAGTTAAACACAATATCTTCACTGTGGAAGAGGGCCTCAAACTTCTGTGCACTTGGGGAATCATTCCTGACCCAAAATCTCACACCTATACCACCCTAACTCAAAACAAAAACTTATTGATCCACAAGCCATAGCTGATGCATTTAGTCATTACTACAACACACTATATATTTTGAAAGATGAATCTACAATTACTCAACCGTCCATAGAAGAAATAGATTCTTTCTTACAAGAAATTAATCTCCCCAAAATATCTCAAGAACAACTCTCCAAACTAAATGCTCCATTTACACCATTAGAAATTTGTAATCTCAACCTAACCATCCAACAAATCCCCAGGACCAGACGGTCTCACTGGGGAGTATTACAAACGGTTCAGAACAGTTCTAGCACCCTTTTTTGTCACAAATGTGCAATGACGCTGCCACCGCCTCTTCTCTCCCGCAGGAAATGCTAAATGCGTTGATAATAACTTTGCCAAAGCCAGGTAAGGAACCTACCTCTCCACAAAACTTCCGATGGATTTCACTTCTCAATATGGACACAAAAATCTATGC
The DNA here is from genome assembly GCA_037952835.1 of Lithobates septentrionalis. NCBI lineage: Eukaryota > Metazoa > Chordata > Amphibia > Anura > Ranidae > Lithobates > Lithobates septentrionalis. The sequence goes on along the minus strand of JBBDGP010002364.1, from coordinate 559,917 downwards.
CAAACTAATAGCTACTAGGTTAGTAAACATTATGTCCCCACTAATCCATCCAGATCAATCTGGCTTCACAAAAGGGAGACAAACATTTGATGCAACCCGCAGACTCATTAATATAATCCATACTGCTGAGTAAACGCGAACGCCACTTCTATTATTGGATGCAGAGAAGGCGTCGTATCTCCAAGCGATACACTATATAAATTTGGATTTCAAGGCCACATCCTCTCTGCCATACTGGCTTTGTACTCAACATCATCGGCCCAAGTATACATGTCTGAGATGCTCTCTAAGCCATTCCCAATTACTAGGGGGCATCCTTGGCGGGTGCCATTATTGTCACTTATCCTCAACCTATTAATGGAACCCTTGGCAGAACATATCAGAACAAATGTTAACATTACAGGTTTCAGAATTGGCACTGTAGAACATAAAATCAATCTGTTTGCTGATGATGTGATAATGATAATTACCAATCCCCTATCTTCCCTGGCTTCGGTACAGTCTATATTACAGAGATTTAACACCATTTCCTATTATAAGCTTAACAAGAACAAGTCCTACATTCTCGATTTGGGATTAGATGCCATTACCAGCAACCTACTAAGCAACCTCTATACATAGCCATGGGCAGACACAGGAATATTCTATTTAGGAATAACACTTACCAAATCTATGAAAGGGCTATTCAGTAACAAATACATTGAAGCTAAACAAATGCTCATTAGAGAAACAGCAAAGCTTTCCAAATACGAATTTTCCTGGTCAGGACGACTAGCAGCCTTTAAAATGCTTATACTTCCTAGATTACTATATATATATTTCGCACAATACCTGTACAACTCTCGAATTCCTACATCAAATCTCTTCAATCCATTATACACAAGTACGTATGGCAGGACAAAAAAAACAAGATGCAGTCATACAAAGATTATTAAACATAGACCAACAGGGGAAATGGGTTACTTAAGAGATTATTGCCTAGCCACCATACTGTCCCAACTGAAAGACTGAGTAAATACACACCTAACTACACTATGGGGTAATATCGAAAGCACCATGACACTGGGTAACAACCTTAAACATTGGTTGTATAGCACCACCACCAATCTACCGCACCTCCAACTCTACTCACCGACTATCCAAGCTTCAGTCAAAGCATGGAAAATTCTACATTTCACTAAATGGTCTCAACTCCCCAACAAACATCTCCAAATACCTCTTCGCACCCTCCAGTTAGTATCACCTGACCTAATTCTACCCATTTGGATATCAGAACAGGTAACTTACAGCTCTGAACTCAGGGATATCATACTACACAAATCCTTTGCTCAAATTCAAACATACAACGCACCCAGCAAAGATTATTTCAATTACTATAGAATTCAACAATGTCTCTCAGCACACCCACACCTGGAAGGGGCAATACCTACCTACCAGAATATGGAATTACTATTTTTCAAACAGTAGAGATTCCAGAGGAATCTCGCTAATTTACTCTACCCTACAAGAAAAGGTGGTGTTCCAAAAATCTAAATCCTTTAAAGATTGGGAAGAGGACATGCAATCACACTTTTCTGAACAGCAATTGCAAACAGCTTTAAAGTCAATATATAAGGCTTGTTGCACTTCCTTATGGGAATTAACACAAAAAATATCACTGAGATGGTACATGACACCATGGAGACTGGCCAAATTTCAATCAAGCACCTCAGCCATCTGCTGGAGGCACTGTAACCAAACTGGCACCCTACTACATATCTTGTGGTCATGCCCAGCTTTGACAAGTCTCTGGAAAGAGGTGGAGAGCATCCTACAAAATATACTTCACCAACCTTTTATACTAACTCCGCAATTAGCTATTCTGAATATAAACATAGAATCACTCCCCCCAACTTTCAGACTAGTGACCTCACACATACTCCTAGCAACCAGATTACTCATAACTAGATGCTGGAGAACAAATACTACCCCAACATTAACAGACCTAGATTAGTTCAATCACATTACACATATGAAGCTCTACTGTCGCGTGGAAAACCCTTGTACTATAAACTTCTGTGCAGGTTTAGTAAATATTTCCAGTACCTACAGGTAAGCCTTATTATAAGCTTACCTGTAGGTAAAAGTGGTGTGTTCGGGTTTACAAACACTTTAAGTGTCTGTTGGAAGGAATACATGAATGTGTATATATAAAACACAACAGGCTACATTGGCGCTGTAACCATTCTTACATTTTGGATTTGTCTACATGGGTATCTTTGCTGTACCCAAACCCATTTTACAATTGTTTTGTGCTTAGCTCCTTATCTATTAGGTTTCACGGAGCACATGCCGAGGCGAGCAAGTGGCAATTAGGTCAAGGGGTGGAAAAACAGGTGGTTGATCTGATTTTAGCACCCACCGACTGCCCACCATAGGAAGAACATGCAGCCATTACAGGGTTGTGCACATTCTGCAGCTGTGGTGATTCCTTCACAGCCATGAAAAACATTGTGTGTCACCATGAAGCACAACCTATTAGAGTGAATGGGGCTACTCCGTATCACCTTGCAACCGCAGTCAGGTTTCTTTTTTCAGGCTTAAAACAGGCGACGTAGCTCCTTATAGCCGCCTGTCAACCATCCTCTGCAAAGTGATCTACCACGGAACACTTGATATGTGACACGGGCTGCCTGCCCGCCCCCCCCCCCCCCCCCGTGTAAACAAGGCCTATCACATTTTTGAAAGCCCTGGAGCACCAGGATAGTAGACATTGTAACTGGTGTGGTGGTGATCAGGGACAATATGACTAGTGTGGCGGTGATTACAGACACTAACTGGTCTGGCGTTGATCAGGGACGATGTAACTGCACCAGTATGTAAAACACACATATATACATACATACATACATACATACATACATTCAGTATCTCACAAAAGTGAGTAGACCCCTCACATTTTTGTAAATATTTTATTTTATCTTTTCATGTGACACTTTGCTACAATGTAAAGTAGTGAGTGTACAGCTTGTATAACAGTGTACATTTGCTGTCCCCTCAAAATAACTCAGCACACAGCCATTAATGTCTAAACTGCTGGCAACAAAAGTGAGTACACCCCTAAGTAAAAATGTCCAAATTGGGCCCAAAGTGTCAATATTTTGTGTGGCCACCATTATTTTCCAGCACTGCCTTAACCCTCTTGGGCATGGAGTTCACCAGAGCTTCACAGGTTGCCACTGGAGTCCTCTTCCACTCCTCCATGATGACATTACGGAGCTGGCGGATGTTAGAGACCTTGCACTCCTCTACCTTCCATTTGAGGATGCCCCACAGATGCTCAATAGGGTTTAGGTCTGGAGGCATGCTTGGCCAGTGCATCACCTTTACCTTCAGCTTCTTTAGCAAGGCAGTGGTCGTCTTGAAGGTGTGTTTGGGATCGTTATGTTGGAATACTGCCCTGCGTCCCAGTCTCCGAAGGGAGGGGATCATACTCTGCTTCAGTATGTCACAGTACATGTTGGCATTCATGGTTCCCTCAATGATCTGTAGCTCCCCAGTGTCGGCAGCACTTATGCAGCCCCAGACCATGACACTCCCACCACCATGCTTGACTGTAGGCAAGACACACGTCTTTGTACTCCTCACCTGGTTGCCACCACACACGCTTGACGCCATCTGAACCAAATAGGTTTATCTTGGTCTCATCAGACCACAGGACATAGTTCCAGTAATCCATGTCTTAGTCTTCAGCAAACTGTTTTCAGGCTTTCTTGTGCATCATCTTTAGAAGAGGCTTCCTTCTGGGACGACAGCCATGCAGGCAAATTTGACGCAGTGTGCGGTGTATGGTCTGAGCACTGACAGGCTGACCCCCCACCCCTTCAACCTCTGCAGCAATGCTGGCAGCACTCATACGTCTATTTCCAAAGGACAACCTCTGGATATGACGCTGAGCACGTGCCCTCAACTTCTTTGGTCGACCATGGCGAGGTCTGTTCTGAGTGGAACCTGTCCTGTTAAACCGCTGTATGGTCTTGGCCAACGTGCTGCAGCTCAGTTTCAGGGTCTTGGCAATCTTCTTATAGCCTAGGCCATCTTTATGTAGAGCAACAATTCTTTTTTTCAGATCCTCAGAGAGTTCTTTGCCATGAGGTGCCATGTTGAACTTCCAGTGACCAGTATGAGAGAGTGAGAGCGATAAAACCAAATTTAACACACCTGCTCCCCATTCACACCTGAGACCTTGTAACACTAACGAGTCACATGACACAGGGGAGGCAAAATGGCCAATGGGGCCCAATTTGGAATTTTCACTCAGGGGTGTACTCACTTTTGTTGCCAGCGGTTTAGATATTAATGGCTGTGTGTTGAGTTATTTTGAGGGGACAGCAAATGTATTTACAAACCAAAAAAAGAAGACCAAACCTTCACCATATGCCCTTATGTATAGTGATGATTACCGATCCAATGCCACTCCCCATGTCAGAGCTTGCTGTCGTTCTGACGAGAAGTGTCCCCCCATCGGATAGTGTCCTCCCAGTACTGCACAGGCGCAGTGCTTGCGCAGTACGGAGGACAAAGAAGGCGCCGAAAGTGTCCGAAGAAGAACAGCTGATCGTGAGGTCTACAAGGCGCCTGCGCAATGAATAGTACATTCTGTCACACGCTCCCGATGCTCGAGGGGGTGGATTTGTCCGCCCCAGCTGTGTGCATTCTGTAGGCACACCGTCCCTTGCAAGTTGTATGAGCATCGGGAAGGTGCAGGAGCGAGTGACAGAATGTGGTATTAAGTGCGCATGCGCCGTGTAGAGTTCATGGTCAGCTGTTGATGTTCGGAGATTTTCGGAGTCTCCTCAGCGCCTGCTCACTACAGGGCGGACACAATCCGTTGGGGGACCATTTTCGATAGGACACCGTAACCAAAATACCTGCATATACATATATTTTCTTAGGGAGGGTCACAAGAGAGGAAGCCTCCCAAAAAAAAAAGACGGCTACTATGGCTGTAGCGGGCAATTGAAGATCAAAGAATAGTAAAAGAAAAATTAATTTACTAATAATTTATTATATATGAAAAACCACATACATATTAAAAAATAGTGCTCAGCAATTGAGAGGTATGATAGACTGGTCTTGCTGGATATCAGGCTGTTTTGCACCACTCATGCATTAAAGGGGTTGTAAAGGTAATTTTTTTTTTTGAAAAATAACAAACATGTCATACTTACCTTCACTGTGCAGCTCGTTCTGCACAGAGTGGCCCCGAACCTGCTCTTCTGGGGTCCCTCGGCGGCTGTTTCAGCTCCTCCCCGCAAGAACTAACCACCTTAATGCAAGCTACCTCGCATGGTGGTTAGTTATTGCAGGCGCGCTCCCGTGATACAGCCGGCGGCTATAGCCGCTCGCTGTATCACTCGGCCCCGCCCCCCGGCGCGCCGCGTCATTGGATGTGATTGACAGCAGCGCAAGCCAATGGCTGCGCTGCTTTCAATCCATCCACTATAGCCAATCAGCGACCAGGCTGAGCGGCGAACTGGAGGTCGGGAGCGAATGGCTGAGTTTCGAGGTGTCAGGTAAGTAAAACGGGGGGGGCTGGGGGCAGCGGTATTGTCAAAAGTTTTTTCACCTTAATGCATAGAATGCATTAAGGTGAAAAAATTTATACCTTTACAACCTCTTTAAAGCATGTGGCTCACAGAACAAAAAAAAAATATATAGACAAGAACAAAAGATAGACAAACAAATAACAGAAACGGTCCGGGCGCCTAAATCACCACACATACAATGAGATCCAACGGCCAAATTGCTGATATTGAATTTACATATTATTGCTGGATATATAGGATATCAGTGTATGTGTGGCCCCCAGGGGTGTGGAAGAGTTGCAAAAACCAAAGTGCATTGCTGATTATGTTCCTGGTGTCACAGATATTGCTAAAGGGCAAATTAGTTCATCCTAACTCTGGGTTCACACAGGGGTCACTAAGTCGCCTGACAAGTCGTGTCTCGTTCTGTACTATGGAACCGTTCTAATAGGGGCGACTCAAGTTGCTCCGACTTAGAAAAAGGTTCCTGTACTACTTTTGGGGCGACTTCAGGGCGACTTGCATTGACTTCTATACAGAAGTCGTTTTGCAAGCCGCCGCTGTAGTTGTGTGCAGGTCGTCTCACAGAGTCGGCCTGCAAGTCGTGTTGCCCCTGTGTGAACCGAGCTTTAGTTGTTCTAAAAGAAATAGACCATATGCGGTCAAGTATGCATAAAGGAGTCACTTAAAAAAAACTCCTGGGTAATGTATTGTTACTTTAGCTGAGTCTGGATATCCAGGGAAAGCAGGGTTCAGATGTAGGATAGCCAATGATGAACAGTTTGCTAATTGCTAATTAGTAATATGTCCTTAATCAGGATTTTATAGATGGTGCAGATCAGGGCCGTCTTTAATATTGATTGGACCCTGGGCAAAACTTTTCTTGGGCCCCCCCCCCCAGATCAGGCAGCTATTGCGATTGGTTGCCAAAGGTTACAGTTTATCATTACCTCTCACTGAATGGTTGCTAGAGGTTATAGCACACATCACATCTCACTGATTAGTTGCTAGAGGTTACAGCACATGATTTCTGCTTGTTGATTGGTTGCTAGAGATTACTGTGGATATGACCTCAGGGGGGCATGATATACATATGAATGTGTCCCTATTTACATATGAATGCCGCCGATATTTACATATGAATGCCGGTAATTTACATGTAAACACAGGGTCTGCAGGTGAGTCATCTTTACACAATAATAGGGCAGAGCTGGGCAGCATTAGTAGCAGCACTTCACACTGAGATATTGGGACACAGCACAGGACTAAAACCTCAAGGAATGAGGGAAATTAAACCAGGATAGTTGGCAAGTATCAGGAAGCTGCTTTGGGCCCCACAGCAATGACAGGGCCCAGGGCAGCTGCCCCTTTTGCCCCGCCTTAAAAACGGCCCTGGTGCAGATACTGATTGTCATTTTTCATGGCTTGTCATATATACAGTAGCATCGTTCATCTTGTATCTTACACATAGAGTTGTCTATGAATTAGACCAGCACATAAATCGTACACTTCACATAGTGCAATAGAGTCTATCAAGTGACATATGTCTGAAAAGTAGTGGTTTTCCACATTACCGCTTCCCTTCGATGTACAGATATGCTGTCCGATACTTCCTGTGTCACCAAAAGACAGAGTTCCTCCACTATAGCCTCACTTCTTGTATATACATTTGCATCCAAAAACCAAAGCCACACATACACTGATATCCTATATATCCAGCAATATCATGTAAAGTCAATATCGGCAATTTCGCCGTTGGATCTCAATGTATGTGTGGCGATTTAGGCGCCTGGACCGTTTGTTATTTGTTTGTCTATCTTTTGTTCTTGTCCATATATTTTTTTTTTTGTTCTATGTACCACATGCTTTAATGCATGAGTGGTGCAAAACAGCCTGCTATCCAGCAAGACCAGTCTATCATAGCTCTCAATTGCTGAGCACTATTTTTTAAGATGTATGTGTTTTTTCATATGCAGCAATAACTCACGGTGGAGCTGCTGATTTATTGCAGGCTGTTTCCGTCACCTTTTTACCTGTGGTTTCACCAACACCAAGTCTAGGGTCCTCGTTAAGCTCGTTATCAGATAATATAGGCAACAGTCACTTTAGTACTTTTCCAATGCTTTAATGGGAGATAACTGGAATAAGTAGCAGGAAAGAGGTAGAAGAAGAGTTGCAGGGAAGTTCAAATACCTTTTCTTGATGTAGCATGAAGGAATTGAAATCTCGGGGGTGAATATATCCTCAGCTCAGGATTAAATCTTTGCCCGCCCGGATAGGTCTCTCTCACTAACCTAGCAGCCGGAGCATAGCACGAACAGAAAGTCTCTGCCACAGACTTGAGAGGAACAAAACTGTATGATCCTCTGCCACAGGACGTAGTAGTTTTCGTTGAACAGCAAACACAGTACCAGAACCTTTAAGCCGACCCGGCAGTACTTGCGGTAGATTAGTTTAAGATGCGTCCTCCAATCGAGTCACCAGGCCCTTCTTAAGACCAGCCTTGCATGGTCCCTTCCAAGATGGGTCCTCCCCTAGATCTTCCCGATTGTCTGGCTTCTTCCCGCAGGACAGACAACACAGGACCACCCCAGCGATAGCAGGCCCCAGACAGGCTTCTGGGTCTACCCGCACGGCTGCCGCAACGCAACCCTCCAGACCGGAGGGCCGCGAGGTAGAACTCACTAACACATGCCTCTAGGCCAGGAGGGCCAAGAGGTAAAGCACCCCGAAACATGGTGTCTGTCCCATAAATACTCTCTCCCAGAATGCAACCCGGAGGACCACCTCCGCCGAGTTGTCTACGGGACAGAAGAGCACTCATATACTTCAGCTTGTTGCTTTCCAACACCGACCCATGGTGACAACGACACCCACAGGCAGAATGTGGAACTGCACGCAACACAGCCATACTGGAACAGAGGCCAATCTAACTGTAAATTAAATCTGAACTATGTACAGCACAGATGACCCACTAAATTTACATACAATCGGTAGATTGGAAAATCTACCAGCGCTACACATATATAATAAATTATTAGTAAATTAATTTTTCTTTTACTATTCTTTGATCCTTAATTGCCCGCTACAGCCATAGTAGCCGTCTTTGTTTCTTTGGGAGGCTTCCTCTCTTGTGACCCTCCCTAAGAAAACATTTTTTGTATAGACAGCAAATTTACACTGTTATACAAGCTGTACACTCACTACTTTACATTGTGGCAAAGTGTCCTTTCTTCAATGTTGTCACATGAAAAGATGTAATAAAATGTTTTCAAAAATGTGAGGGGCGTACTCCCTTCTGTAAGATATTGTATATATTTACATACTGCCACCAGAGCAGTGCAGTGTTAACATAGTGAGTCTGTACTACTGTGGGGGGGTGATCAGGTTTTTCTTTTTTACACTGATTGCTTATTACAGTGGTCAATGTTTTGCCGCTGCACGCTCTTGAGGGTGTGCAAGAGTGAGCATAGCGGGAGGATGTAAAGGTAGGACCACCCGCATTGGTGCTGCTTCCCGTCCAGTCGTTTATGTACTAGGGCGGACAGGACATGCTGACGTCATCGCGTTGGACTTTCTGAGCGAACGGGCGTTTGCAAGCTGGCCGGCTTTACATGCTGTTTTTATCCTTCCCATTGTAAGTGTAACTTTTATCTTTTAACAATAAACCTTGCAACAGTAATACACTATGGGAAGCTCCCTTTTTTGTATTTTTGGGTGACACCTGGTACCTATTCGGGAGTTTCCATACATCCTATTGGGTTGTCGGCCACACTGAGTCCCGGTTTTGATGCCTCAGAGTTGTCCATCCCGGATCCTTACATCAAAGGCCCTGGCTGGGTGTTTAGCCGCAAGCTGTTTTTTGCTTGCCTTCCGGTAAGCATGTATTTCTTATGGTGCTCAGCACTTAATGGTGGTGGAAGATTACACTATATCATCACAACATCTTGATTGAACATTTGGACTTTTTGTTGCAGTTCCATTATCACTTTTATCATCCCTTTTTTGGTATTTTGTTACCAAATCCTTATTTTTCATCTTTTTGGGTTGTCACTTATTATCATCACAGAATTTACCACATATATTCTATGTTTTCATTTTTGATATATTGATTTTTCATTTTTTTGTCATATCGAATTTGTCCAACATTGGTTCATTATCAGTGGGTTCATTTTTTAGCGCAGCTATTGTTTTTCCTTTCCGTTAATGTACTAGGGTTGGACGGGAAGTGGTTAAAGAATATGTGAACCCAATTGCTAAAATTTCATTTCTTCTCATTTTATTTTTACAAGTGGCCATTTCAACAAGCATTATGCAGGCTTGGTCCGCTGTTGGAAAACTAATGGAAAACCCGCCCTGAGAAATGAGCTAGAATAGAACTCTAGATTGAGTCAAATTTAAGATATGCAAGATGCACATGGTAGCAAACCTTCTCCAGCTTTAGTTGATCACATTTGTTTATCCAAATGGCAATATTAATATGGAAATTGCATTGATGTCATTTGTCTTCCATAAAAAACTATACACCCAGAGATGGCAGCTTGGAATACCAGTATACAGGCTTAACTGGCTACCAATTAGTTCTAATTAAAGTGTATGTACAGCCAAATATTTGTCTTCTAAGAAGGGAGGAAATATAACCCCTCATGTTTTTTGCAACAGTAAATAACGCTAATTGTGTTCACTCTAATTGACCTGATGAAAGTCAAGACAAGTCATGATGGGAAGTGAAGGTAAGTTTTCTGATAGGGACATTTGTTCTGTTGTGATAACCGATAAAGAGGAGATTTTCTCACTTCGTAGAGACTCCCTATAAGTTTTTCCTGCATCTCCAGGGCAGGAATTCAAGGGAACTCCCCCCCCCAAATGGGACAAACAGACAAGGGCTTTTACCTTCCCTACTCTATCCATAACTAAAAAACGTTTTGCCTTTACATACACTTTAACAACCAACAATTTCCTAATTCACTTGTGGGCCTAGTTAAGGCCTGTGGGCTGGAGTATGACTAAAAGTAACCCCTCTCCAGTCCACAGGTGGCCTTACAATATAGCCAAAAGTTAATTGAATTCATAAAAAAAAAATTTAATTTTGTATTTCCAGCATTTCCTGGCCGGACTGGTGCAAGGGGTAGGCTGAAAAGGTGGCTGCCTTGGACGCTTTGGCAGAGAAGCGGTCACAAAGGGTAGGACGGAAGGACCTGTAACCTGTGCTGCCGAAATACTTCATGGTGACTTGGATAAAAAGGAATGAAGGCTCGGTGTTCAGAGAATTGCGACTTCTAAAGTATGGTTCATAGACATTTATTAAAAAAGATCAACATTTGGGGGGGGGGGGGGGAATAGGCTCCCCATTCTTTAGAGCTCTTGCAGCGTACTATTTGATGGAAACAAATCCCATGAATGGTTATGTTGGATCAAGATTTCAGAAACCAAGATGGCAGGATGCCGGCTTTTGTTGCATAGGTAGCAATGCCTCAGGCCGGCATCCCGCCATCCCTTTTCTGAAATCTTGATCCAACATAGCCATTTATGGGAATTGTTCTCATCAAATAGTAGGCAGCAACAACCCTCAAGACGGGGGAGTCTGTTCCCCCGAAACACGGCTTGATATACATGTTGCTACTTTTTAATAAACATCTATGAATCATACTTTAAAAGTTGCATTTCTCTGGACACTGGGTGCTCCTTCCTTTTTATCCAAGTCTGAAACAAGGTTACATAAGGTTGCACAGAAAAGGCAGCAGCCCAATTCCTAATCCCAAAGAGGGCCCATCGTCACCATCCACTGGGCACTATCCAACGGAAAGGCATTTCTTCCTTTTTGTCCACACAAAAACGCACCCAGGACCAATGACCAATTCAGTCAGTTCAGAATGGTCTCCAACACAAGCAAAATAGTTTGTGGGGGAGGCACAGATTAGCTTCTTCACCTTGGATGCCCGGCTTCCCAACCAGAAGCCTAGAGAGCTTCCTGCCTTCCAGATGCATCTTGGGACATTTCCCCCTCCTTATTGACTTCCTGGGAAACCATCTTTATAAAACTGCATCTTTTGGATCTCTCTGGCCCACTTTGCTTCCGGATGTGTGCGGCACTCAAGTGTGCGTATAATTCCAACTGAATGGAGAATGTCCTCAATAAGTAGGACTACCATTAAGGTCAAATAGACTTCTTAGAGTAAACAGTGGCCTTGGCCATGGTGGGTAAAGAAAAGGGATCACTTAACTCCTTCCAATTAAGCAGCATACATTCAAATGTCCTTGCTACCACACATTTCCAGCTGACCACTGGGACTGGGAGAAAGAAAGCCCTTTTAAGTACCGAGCCAACTTTTTTTACTGCGTAGGGTCAACCATTGGGCATCAATTGCCAAAATAACAGGGAAAGAAAATCTACATAAGGCACCTATCCGATTGAGCATGCATTTCACTTGCTGAAGACAAAACTGAAGGAAAAATTGCCCCAAGAACAACCAGGAACTGAAGACAGTTGCAGTAGAGGCCTGGCAGAGCATCACCAGGGATGAAACCCAGCGTCTGGTGATGTCTATGCGTTCCAGACTTCAGGCTGTAATTGACTGCAATGGTTTTGCAACCAAGTATTAAAAAGTGAAAGTTTGATGGTGATGATTGTTAATCTGTCCCATTACTTTTGGTCCCTTAAAAAGTGGGAGGCACATATACAAACTGTTGTAATTCCTACACCGTTTACCTGATTTGGATGTAAATACCCTCAAATTAAAGCTGAAAGTCTGCCGTTAAAGGACATCTTGTTTGTTTCATTTCAAATCCATTGTGGTGGTGTATAGAGCCAAAAAGAATAGAATTGTGTTGATGTCCCAATGTTTATGGACCGTACTGTATTTTCCCCCAATGATACCAACAATGATCTGAAAAGACAATATTGTCCTGTTATAACTGCAGTGCAGCACTTCTCTTTTACATGGGCCTAGCTGCTGCCTCCCGATCCTCCATTAATTGTGTTGTGACCTGCAGCCAGCCTGCAGTTAGCAGGGGTCCAGGAGGGGATATGGCAATTCCCAACACACCTGCTCACACTGAAATTCCTCTTCACCATGCCACAGTTGCGTCCAGTGGAGGCGTATGTGGTACAGCCCTATCATCTCTATGGGACATGGAGGCAGGTGGTATCACATGCCAAACGTGGCACATCCACAGCAATGCGTATGGGGCTGTCTGGTATTCATGGGAAGCCCACACCAAAGAATCAGGGTGATGCTCCAGGCTCTTATCTGTCCAAGTCTGGTAACTCACGCTAGGAGTGCAGGCTGGGAAAGAGCTCCTCTCAGCTCAATAAGTGCAAGCATAGGGAAGGAAGCATTCCAGGTGCCACACATGCATCAAAACACAGGGGTATCAGCAATAAAAGCAGCCTTAGCCTGGACTCTGTCCACACCATGCTCCAACGCGTTGCGCTACACCCATGACTAAGTCTCAAGAGTGGGGAGGAACGTGTTGGAAGGGTCAGGCCTTGATAGAGTCTAGACTGAGGCTGCTTTTACAACTGATAAGGCTAGGTTTTGTTGGATGTGATGCACCTGGAACTCTTCAGTCAACAGCCTATGCTGTCTGGTATTTCCTGGTTTTGGCAGGTGGGGGAGGCAAGTTAAAAGGGTGCCTCAAAACCACCTGTTTTTGCCGATACTTCATAGACCACATTGAAGTGGAAATACACTGCATCTGACCACCCCAAACAAAAATGCTATTTAATTAATTTATAAATTATTTAAGGCAATCTCCCCCATCCATCCATGTCTCCATGCTTTATATTGCTGGGAAATGACTTTAACTGCTTGCTGACCGCCGGCCGTCAATTGACGGCCAGGCGGTGCAGCTCTCGTGGCGGGCGGGCGTCATATGACGTCCTCGCTTTCCTAGGCCGCCGGCGATCGTACACGCCCGCCGTGTCACTAGGCACCCGCGATTACCGGCAACACAGCAGGACCGTGGATCTGTGTGTGTAAACACACAGATCCACGGTCCTGTCAGAGGAGAGGAGACCGATAGTGTGTTCCCAGTACAGAGGAACACCGATCGGTCTCCTCCCCTAGTGAGTCCCCGCCCCCTACAGTTAGAATCACTCCCTAGCAACACAGTTAACCCCTCGATCACCACCTAGTGTTAACCCCTTCACTGCCTGTCACATTTATACAGTAATCAATGCATTTTTATAGCACGGATCGCTGTATAAATGTGAATGGTCCCAAATATGTGTCAAAAGTGTCCGATGTGTCCGCCGCAATATCGCAGTCACGATAAAAATCGCAGATCGCCGCCATTACTAGTAAAAAAAAAAAAAAAAAAATTAAAATGTTATAAGTCTATCCCCTATTTTGTAGACGCTATAACTTTTGCGCAAACCAATCTATATACGCTTATTGCGATTTTTCTTACCAAAAGTATGTACAAGAATACATATCAGCCTAAACTGAGAAAAAAATTTGTTTTAAAGAAAAAAAAATTGGATATTTATTATCGCAAAAGGTAAAAATTATTGTGTTTTTTTTTTAAACTTGTCACTCTTCTTTTGTTTATAGCGCAAAAAATAAAAACCGCAGAGGTGATCAAATACCACTAAAAGAAAGCTCTATTTGTGGGGAAAAAATGATAACATCTTCATTTGGGTACAGTGTTGTATGACCGCGCAATTGTCATTCAAAATGCGACAGCGCTGAAAGCTGAAAAATGGCTTGGGCAGGAAGGGGGCGAAAATGCACTGTATTGAGGTGGTTAAATAAAAACCCACCTAGCATGTCTGTCTGCGGCCATCTTGAATAAGGCCACATGATTTATGTAACATTTATTTTCTGGAATCCATCTGCCCAATAGCACCCTCAAGCAATGCCCAGTGCTTAATTGACCTTGATTGATCAGAAAATCCGAGCACCATCACAAAGAAAGAGGTCTGCCATATTTCCAGGGGGTGGCTCTGGGCTCCAGCAGCATATTGGGGGGATGGGATCAGAACTGGGAAGGTGGCAGTTTTGTACAGGGTTCACTTTTGAGAATTCTCTTGACAGCAATCCTAATCATATTGTCTTTATTATCTTAATCAATCAATTTTATAGGGTTGCCTGTTTAAGCTTGTATAATAATTCTAGGAAAAGCCTGTTCAAATACTTCACAGGAGTCAATGATATTTTTATATTTTTTGGCTGGAGAGCAAAGAACTGAATCTGGATCACAGGCACGGGCGTGTATCAAAGTCGCTTGTAGTATGATAGTGAAGCAAAAGTTAGGCTTTGTAAAAGTTGAACAGTTGTGCAACCTTTTTACCTGCTGGAAATTTTTCATTGCGGTCCATCCAGTCCTGGAAATTAGGGCCAGGACAAGGGGTGGGCAGGAGGGGCACCTGTCCTGGGCACTGTGGTATCATGTGATGTAGGGGGTGGAACAAGGATATTGTAGGGGGGGATTTGTGTTGTAAGGGGGAATTTGGGGGCTAAGTGTTGTTCTAGGAGGAAAAATTGGGGGGGGGGGTGCTAAGAGTGGTGATTTGGAGGGATTTGTGTTGGGAGGAGGGGGAATTTAAGCTTAGGGGATAAGCATGCAGATTAGTGCTGAGTGTTTTTGTGGGGGTGCTTTTGCTGACATATAATGCTCATACATCTTGGGGGGGGGGGGGGGTGCGCAGTTTGGCATGTTCGCCCTGGGTTATAAATGCTGGTCTCGGCACTGCTGGGAATTATACTAAAACCACCCCCCCCCCCCCATGTGGACAACACAACACTCGGTTACAGTTAAAGCAGTATTAAAGTGTTACTAAAACCCAGAGCCTGCATTCACTATATCTGGTCTCCCACAGTACACAGAACATGGAAATGCAATTATTTTAGTAAATATAAACTGCTAAATACCTTTTCTCATCAGCAGTATATAGCAGTCTGGTGACTTTTATCAGTGCCTGGTTAAAGCTTGGAGGAGGAGTTTTCATACTGCACTGGCTGTCCTATCAGGATGCAGGACCCCTGACCCTCTGCCTGGACAGTGTTGATTGGCCCTGTACTGATCACATGCACTCTCCCAAGAAAGAAAAAAAGTCTCTAGCAATACACACCAAACTGAGCATGTGCAGCCTGACTTAATTTACTTTGTCTTATCCAAAGATGTTTTGGGGACAATGGGGAAGGGGGAAGATAAGGATCGGAGAAGACAGGATCAAACTGCCTTTTTACATAATGCAGAGGATTAACCCCTTAGGCTCCACAGGGAGTATAAACAAGCATGCTTTACTGCAGGGGTCTCAAACTGGTGGCCCTCCAGTTGTTGTGGAACTACAAGTCCCATCATGCCTCTGCCTGAGGGAGTCCTGCTTGTAACTGTCAGCCTTGCAATGCCTTATGGGACTTGTAGTTTCGCAACAGCTGGAGGCCCACCAGTTTGAGACCCCTGCTTTACTGCATATACAGACGGATTTTACTGTTGTGGGTTTAGTAACACTGTAAACACAAAAGCCAACATTTATTGTATTATCAATTCTTAGATGTGATGGCTGCATTAGTCTTTTTTTTAGGCTCTCTTTCATCCAAAAATTCAGCCTCGCAGACCCTTATCTGAGCATGCAGCCTGGCAGGCCAAGAAAAGGGAAGGACAGGCATATGCCTTCCCCGGCTCCCGAACCATAACATGCCCTCAACATGGAGGGAGGGATACTTTAAATGAGGTCACCGGATGACCCTGTGCCCCCGTGACATCATTGACCAAATATGGACATGTCCATGTACACTGTATTGTCAAAAGCATTGGGACATCTGCCTTTACACACACATAAACTTTAATGGGATCCCAGTGGGGTTGTTTTTTAGGGGTTGGGCTTGGCCTCTTAGTTCAAGTGAAGGATACTCTTAAGGCATCAACATACCAAGACATTTTGGACAATTTCATGCTCCCAACTTTGTGGGAAGAGTTTGGGGAGGGCCCCTTCCTGTTCCAACGTGACTGCGCACCAGTGCACAAATCGAGGTCCATAAAGACATGGATGAGCGAGTTTGGGGTGGAGGAACATGACTGGCCTGCACAGAGTCCTGACCTCAACCCGATAGAACACCTTTGGGATTAATTAAAACAGACTGCAAGCCAGGCCTTCTTGTCCAACATCCGTGCCTGACCTCACAAATGCGCTTCTGGAACAATAGTCAAACCTTCCCATAGACACATCCCTAAACCTTGTGGACGGCCTTCCCATTATAGTTGAAGCGGTTATAGCTGCAACGGGTGGGCCAACTTAGTTTTGAACCCTACGGACTAAGACTGGGATGCCATTAAAAATCATGTATAGGCAGGCATCCCAATACTTTTGACAATATAGTGTATGGTTAATGACCTCACTGGTGAATCCGCTACTTGGTTTATTTTTATTTTGGAGAAGTAGAATGTCAGCCAGTGGGAGGCAAGCGACAGGGAAGTTGTGTTTGCAGGCTTTTTTTTCCATTGTGGGTCAGCGGTGTTAAAGGACTTGTCAAAAACTGCGTTTTTATTTGCATTTTTTTTTTTGGTGAATGAGTAAGGGTACAGCACAGGAAATTGTGCATTGTAAACTCGTTTCTCTAGATGAAATCTACAACTCATGTCTTTATAGAGCAAAGAAAGTAGTGAGAGACTTGACCCATCAATAGCTATCAATTTATTGTAGTATTGCTGTCTAGCCTGCTGGGCTACATACTCAAATAAGGGTCAGGTATGGAAGGGCCTGGTATGGTTTGTGGTGGGGACAGGGGACCTGCACTTTTTTTTTTAACCACTTCCCGCCTGTAGTCGTCATATGACATCCCGGATTCGAAGTGGTTATACCGGGATGATGCCCGCAGCTACAGGCATTCTTCGGTATTTTTTTCAGATGGCGATTACCTTTTTTGTAAAAGCCATCCTAGTGGCTTATTTTCCGCTGGATTGCTTTTACAGACGTCCCTGCCCCATCATTTGTATTATTGGGAGGAATAGTACCCCATCATTGGTATTACTATGGGGGGGGGATAATGTCCTATCATTGGTATTATTAGGAGGACTAGTGTCTCATCATTGTTATCAGTGAAGGGAATAATGTTGCATCATTGGTATTATTGGGGGAAATAGTGTCCCATAATTGGTATTATTGGGAGGAATAGTGTCCCATCTTTGGTATCATTGGTAAGAATAGTGTCCTATCACTGTTATCAATGGGAGGAATAGTGCCCCTCCATTGATATTATTGGGAGGAATAGTGCCCCACCATTGGTATTATTATTTGGGGGGGGGGGGATAGTGTCCTATCATTGGTATTATTAGGAGGAATAGTGTCTCATCTTTGGTATCAGTGAAGGGAATAGTGTCCCATCATTGGTATTATTGGGAGGAATAGTGCCTTATCATTGGTATTATTATTAGGGGGGGGGGGGGTAGTGTCCCATCATTGGTATTATTAGGAAGAATAGTGTCTCATCTTTGGTATCAGTAGGAGGAATAGTGTCCTATCATTGGTATCAGTGGGAGGTATAGTGTCCCATCATTGGTATTATTGGGAGGTATAGTGTCTCATCATTGGTATTATTGGGAGGAAAAGTTTGGCATCATTGGTATTACTGGGGGGGGGGGATAGTTTCCTATCATTGGAATTTTTAGGAGGAATAGTGTCCCATTGGTATCAGTAGAGGGGGGGGGGGATAGTGTCCTATCATTGGGAGGAATAATGTCCCATCATTGGTATTATTGGAAGGAATAGTGCCCCATCATTGGTATTATTGGGAGGAATAGTGCCCTATCATTGGTATTATTGGGAGGAATAGTGCCCTATCATTGGTAACAGTGGGAGGAATAGTGCCCTATCATTGGTGTCAGTGGGAGGAATAGTGCCCCACCCATCATTGGAGCACAGGTGTGTCAGGAGGAAGGTGTCTCTGGAGCTGCTCTAGGTGATCCGTGTGAGAGGGGACTGGTGAGGAAATCTATCCCAGCTCTCCTGGCCCCTTTCTGGGGAAGCCATGGAGACCAGCAGGGCCTCTCCTGCTGGAAGCTCACAGCCATCTCCTGGGCCATCGGGTGACATGCCTGCCCCTGTACAAGCCGATCTCTCTACCCCTGGTGAGGATGAAGGTTCCGAAGCCATTCGGGAGCGAGTGGTGGCCGGGATTAAGGTCCTAAATAGGGAGAGGGATAAGCTTAACAAGTTACGAGCGGAGCTGAAGCGTCTGCGAAGGCAGCGTGAGGGCTTACACAGACAGAAGCGTGGATCCATGGTTCCGGAGATCCAGTTGGCCAAAGTCCGTGTGGACCATCAGGAGACCATTGTGGCCATGATGGAAGGCAGAGATGGGCCATTTAAGGAGAAGTTTGGAAATGACAGAAGGTTTGGAAGGATGACAAAGATGGAGGTGGAGGAGGAGACCCCCAGTTCTGACCCCCTGCCCCCTCAGGGAGAGGTAAGCAGCCCCATGCCTTCCCAGGACTCAGGAGGCATGCTCAGGGCCATCCAGGCAATGGAGTCTCCTATGCGGAGGAATCAGTTAATGTTTAATGAGGAGGACATTACAGATGATGTACCTGATAAGGTAAAGACTGCCAAGTCCCATGTTGTGGATAAGACTGTTTTTGTGCCTTTCAACACCGACAATGTGCCTAATGACAATCAGGCTGCTGATCCTGTGTGCAGCAATGTTGTGCCTGCTGATGCTGCAATGCAGCAAGAGTTACTTTTAAAAAATGTAATTTCTGTAGAAGAACCACAGGTGTCAGCAGAGCCCATTAACCCTTCTTTAGCTGAGTCCAAAGCTGTTTGCCCCACTGCTGCTGAGGACTCTACAGCGCAGCATCAGGAGACAGCTGGTATTGCAGCAGTAACTGTGACCATTCCTGATGGGAAATTGAATATTGCTGTGACTGATAACAATCACCCCAGTATCAGTGTGATGGACAATCATCCTGCTACGGATTCTGCCAATTCAGTTCAGAGAGTTGATAATGATGTACAGACTAATGTGACTTCAGTGTGGGGCCTTGGTCCTGATAAGCCTACATTTGCCCAGGTGGTACGCTCTGCTCCTGGTAGCTCCGCCCCCAAGCGGGTTTTCCCCCTACAGGCTACCACTTTGAGCACCCCGGGATCTGGTCTTGGGTCTCTGGCTTCTGCTGGGGGTCCCAGACGTAATGTTGTTATTCTGAAATGGGAAGGTGGTGCAATCCCTCCAGCACGGCGTGCAGTGGTGGATTTGATTTTAGAGATGGGTTTTGGGGCAAATGATCTGTATGCCTTTATACATGTAGCTGGGACACGGGATTATACAGTTAGCTTCACCAGGCCAGAGGGTCTTGACCTGTTCTGGGAGAGATATGAGGCTCGGTGCAGGTCAAGACCTGAATGGGAAGGTCTGGCCCCAGTTGCAGTTTCTCAGAGGTCAACAGTAAAAAAAATCACAATTATCCTCACTAATGAGAGTGTCCCTGCTCGGGATCTAGAGGTTTGGTTAAAGAATTATGGTGAGGTATTGACTAAGCCCAATAAAATCCTTGATGAGCGTAACATCTGGACTGGGGGTTGGTCAGTAACAGTCAGGTTGGCCAGGGATGGGAATGTTGTCCGTCACCTGCCCTCAGCTTTTATAGGGAGGGATAGGATGACTATTTTCTACCCTGGTCAGCCGAAGCTGTGTCACCGCTGTGGAGAAAAGGGGCATTTGAGCTCCTCCTGTTCAGCCTTGATATGTTCAGTGTGTCGGGGTCAGGGTCATATGGCTAAGGACTGCACCGAAATGATCAGGTGCAACCTGTGCCTGAGCCTTAGCCACCCCTACAGCAGATGTCCTGAAGCCTGGCACAATATGGAGAAGGAGGTACTAGATGACTTGTCAAGGCTGGACAGGATGGAGGGTGAGGCCCCTGGTGTACCATCCTCCTCTGCGGTGACTGACTCCCCTGGTCCTGTTCAGGATCCCTCTCCAGTTCCTGTGGCCACCCCTCCTGTGTCTGTAAGTATTCCTTCTGTATCTGTCTCTGTGTCCCACCAGCCTACTGTATCCCCTCCTCTTGTGTCAGAACCTTCCAAGTCTGTGCCCCCTGAGTCAGTTACCCCCCAGGAGTCTACCCCTCCTAAGTCTGACTCAAAGGGAGCACCCCCCCCCACCAGGAGTGGTAGTGTGTACTAAAAAGGTCGCTTCTTCCTCTGTAAAGAAGTCTTGTGGAAAGACTTCACAGCAAAAAGTAAGAGATGAGGGCATCTCTGAAGCTGACCTTCAGTACCTGGAGGAGAGAAGGAAGGTTGGGAAGCGGAAGAAGCAGGCGGTGAGGACGGAACAGGCTCCAGTGCCTGTCTCCAACCGTTATAGGTCCTCTAATTGGGATATCTCTTCATCTGGAGCTTCTTCGGAGCGAAGTTCCGATTCTGAGATGGAGTTTGAGGCGGCCTCAAGAAAGAGAGAGGCTTCTGGTGATGAGCAGCAGAGGGGAGCTAAGAAGCAATCCACCCAATAACCCAAATGGCGGTTCCCCCTCCGTTAAAAGTGGTGACAATAAATGTCGCCAGCATTAAGTCAGTAAGAGCTCGTTCTATGGCCTTCTTTTTGTTCAGCCAATTAGATGCTGAAATTTTATTTTTGCAAGAGACTAGGCTCACCTCCTTGGCAGATATTCATATGGCCAAGAGAGAGTGGAGGTATGGTCCATCTTACTGGTCTCTTGCGGCCGAGCCCTACGGCGGTGTTGTTTAAAACCGGCATGGTAACTGTCCGGCGGGTTATTGAGGTGGAGATTTGGAGATGTATGGTTTTAGACGTCCTTGTGGGAGGGCAGGACCTGCGCCTAATTAATGTCTATGGGGCGCACACAAAGTGGGACAGGAAATGCCTTTTTACAAGGATCAAGCCATTTCTTTTTACATCCCGGCAAGTGGTCTTTGGAGGTGACTTTAATACAGTAACTAGGCCCAAGGACAGGAAGGACTTCAAGGACAGGCTGGGATATGATAGCGTTTTTTTAAAAATAGTATGGTTAGGGATGCTGGTCTTGTGGATGTGCACATTAAGCACCTCCCGGATGACACTGGGTTCACCTTTCATCGAGGTAATAGTCAGAGTAGAATAGATTTTTTTTTTTTGAAGGAGACCTCTGCTTTCTCACCCCCAGTGGTCCAGGCAGTATAGTTCTCTGATCACTGTATGCTATCTGTGGTCCTGAATGCTTCAAACACCCCTCAGAGGGGCAAGGGCATCTGGAGATTGAATTCGACTCTACTCAAGGAAGAACATGTTAGACAATCCTTTGAGGAATTCTTTCAGGCACAGGTGACCATCCTGGACTTTTGTAGCAGCAAGGCTGAGTGGTGGGAGCTGACCAAAAAGAGGATTGCTGGATTCTTCAGGGGCCTAGCCAATAGAAAACAGTTTAATAAATACATGACCTACCAACGTTTACGGAGGAAGCTGGATATTCTTGTCTCGAGAGGAGGAGATCCTGGGGCAATCTCCGAAGTGAAACTCCTTCTCAGGAAGTGTCAATATGACCGGCATGCCTCTTTGGTTCTAGAGAGGGACTATGGGAAGTACCACTCGCCTGACCCTTACCAGAACTGCAAACAAGGTGTAGCTGTTAAAATGGTCGCTGGCCTTAAGGACAGTACAGGTTCCTTGACAAAGTGCAGGTCAGGGATTCTGGAGGTCGTGAGGTCCTTTTATGCTGACCTTCTTGGGAGGAAAGAGCTTGACCGTGACAAGATGGAAAGCTTTTTGGACTCTACTCCAGGTCTAAATGATGAAGATGTCCCATTGATGAATTTGACAGAGGAGATCACAGTTGAAGAGGTGATAAGGGCAATTGAACAGCTTGCCATCAAAAAGTCACCTGGACCGGATGGCTTGACGGCTGAGTTTTACAAAGCTTTTAAGTCTATTCTGGCCCCACATTTGGTAGAGGTTTTTCACAGTTGCCTTGCAGAGGGGGTACTTCCCCCTTCCATGAGGCACTCAGCTGTGATTCTTCTTTCAAAGGGTAAAGATCCTTCGATGGTTGAGAATTGGCGCCCCATCAGCCTTCTTAATGTCGATAGAAAGATACTGGCAAAGATCATTTTCTGGCGCCTATCGTCAGTAGCAGAGTCTTTGCTTTCTCGCCATCAGCACTGTTCGGTCCAGGGCAGGTGCACCTTCACAGCGGTTTTAGCTGTCCGGGAGGCCTTGGAGCGGTGCAGGGCTGCAGGCTGGGGAAAGTATTTGCTGACATTGGATCAGGCAAAGGCTTTTGATCGTGTCAACCATGAGTACCTGTGGTTGCTTCTTAGTAAGTACGGTCTGCCGGGTGGTTTTGTCGATTGGTTGAAAGTCTTGTATAAGGGGGCAGAAAGCTTTCCTCTTGTTAATGGTTGGGTTGGGCAGTCCTTTGGGGTTGGCTCTGGAGTGCGTCATGGTTGTCCCCTGAGTCCCCTGCTCTATGTGTTTGCAATCGACCCTTTCATCAGGAGGCTAGAGAGCGGCATGTTGTGTGGGGTGCCAGTGGGGCTCCCGGGTGAGCCGCCTTTGAGGGTTGTTGCCTATGCGGACGATGTGTCGGTGATTGTCGATGTGAGCGGATGAAGCAGAGGAGGTGGTCTCTCTGACATCACGTTATTCTGAAGCATCAGGCTTCAAGATCAATCAGGAAAAGAGTGAAGTTTTCTGGATGGGAAAGGAAGGTGAGGGGTTTGATCTCCCGGACACCTTTCCAGTGCCCCAGGAAAGAATTAAGATTTTAGGCATTGAATTTGGACCTGGCGATTATGGCCTCAAAAACTGGGAAGGCAGACTGGAAATTGCCAATACTAAGGTGGTCAGCTGGAAGAGATGGAAGTTATCTATGAGGGAAAGGATTGATCTGATTAAGACTTACCTGATTCCGATCTTCTTGTATGTCAGCTTTGTCTGCATCTTGCCAGTGTCTCTCTATGCTAGGGTCAGTAGTGTGTTCTTCCAGATGTTGTGGGGGAACAGACTGAACCCCATCAAGAGGAATGTCACCCATCTATCCAGGAGGGAGGGTGGCTTAGGTATGGTCAACCCAGTTCTTTTCTTTTCACTGCTTTTTCTCAAATTTAATATTGGTAATATGCTTGCAGTGGAACCTCCTGGATGGGCAGGCATTTTTAGATCTTAGTTTAGGCCTTTTCTGTGACTTTGGGAAGAAGGTGGCCAAGTGAAGAATCTCAGGGGTCATCGTGGTCAGCTACCAGCCTATGTCGCTCCGTGCCTGAAGTTATTACGGCAGTGGCGATTGTCGGCTGAAGATCTCAGATCGGTTCCGAGGAAAGTCCTTATGAGTCGAGTCTTGAGCGAAGTCTTTCATGACCCATTGGCTTTAAGGGATTGCCCAGGCCCAGTTTTGAGGGCAGGGTTAAGACTTATTAATTTGGACAGAGTACCCCCTAAATTTAGGGATCTGGCCTGGTTGTGCTTCCATGGGAGACTCTATGTTCGGGGCAATTTGAAATTCCGCAGTGGGATGGATCGTAGCTGTCCTCGGGAGGAGTGTGCAGGTGAGGAGGAGACTATGGACCATTTTCTGCTTCATTGCCCTTTTAACATAGAGGTGTACAAACAGGTGGGACGGGCCCTCGGTGTTCCTTGGAACGCACGGTGTCAGGTCAGCATTCGGCGTAAAATCCTTCCTGTTCAGGTGGTGGTGTATGACATTCTGCATGAGGTGGAGAAGATTCGGGTGCTCGAGAGAGAGACAAGCGGATTCAGGGGGCTTGGTTGAAGGCGTGGAGGGGTTTCAAGCCTCCCTGACTACCAGGAGTCTCTTTCCCGGGTGTGGCTGTCTGTCTCTTATCACCCTAGATTATTATTTTTTGGATTAATTTTTGATAAATGGCTACGTACATAGGTGATGGGTTGTGCCTCTTAGGCCCTCTCTGCTGCTTTATGTAAATAATTTTGGTAGTGGATTATGTATATATTGTATATATTCTGAACATGGATGTGTATTCCTTGGATTTCTGTTGAAGTTTTGTACTATGGTTTTGTTTTTTACTTTTGTATAAAATTTGTTGCTGGATTCTTTTTAATAAAAGATCAATAGTGTCCTATCATTGTCATCAGTGAGGGGAATAGTGTCTCATTATTGGTATTATTGGGAGGAATAGTGCCCCTTCATTGGTATCAGTGGGGGTCATAGTGTCCCATCATTGGTATCAGTAGGGGGAATAGTGTCCTATCATTGGTATCAGTGGGAGGTATAGTGTCCCATCATTGGTATTATTGGGAGGAATAGTTTGGCATAATTGGTATTACTGGGGGGAATAGTTTCCCATCATTGGAATTTTTAGGAGGAATAGTGTCCCATCAATGGTATCAATGGGAGGAATAGTGCCCCATCATTGGTATTATTGGGAGAAATAGTGCCCCATCATTGGTTTTATTATTGGGGGGGATAGTGTCCTATCATTGGTATTATTAGAGGAATAGTGTTTTATCTTTGGTATCAGTGAGGGGAATAGTGTCCCATCATTGGTATTATTGGGAGGAATAGTGCCCCTTCATTAGTACCGGTGGGGGGGAATAGTGGTGTATGACATTTTGCATGAGGTGGAGAAGATTCGGGTACTTGAGAGAGACAAGCGGAGTCAGGGGGCTTGGTTGAAGGCGTGGAGGGGTTTCAAGCCTCCCTGACTGCCAGGAGTCTCTTTCCCGGGTGTGGCTGTCTGTCTCTTATCACCCTAGATTATTTTTTGAATTAATTTTTGATAAATGGCTGCGTACATAGGTGATGGGTTGTGCCTCTTAGGCCCTCTCTGCTGCTTTATGTAAATAGTTTTCTAAAAATGTTTTGGTAGTGGATTATGTATATATTGTATATATTCTGAACATGGATGTGTATTCCTTGGATTTCTGTTGAAGTTTTGTACTATTGTTTTGTTTTTTACTTTTGTATAAAATTGGTTGCTTGATTCTTTTCAATAAAAGATCAATAGTGCCCCATCATTGGTATCAGTAGGGGGAATAGTGTGCTATCATTGGTATCAGTGGGAGGTATAGTGTCCTATCATTGGTATTATTGGGAGGAATAGTTTGGCATCATTGGTATTACTGGGGGGGGGGGGGGGGGAATAGTTTCCTACCATTGGAATTTTTAGGAGGAATAGTGTCCTATCATTGGTATCATTGGGAGGAATAATGTCCCATTATTGGTATTATTGGGAGGAATAGTGCCCCATCATTGGGAGGAATAATGTCCCATCACTGGTATTATTGGGAGGAATAGTGCCCCATCATTGGTATTATTATTGGGGGGGGGGAATAGTGTCCTATAATTGGTATTATTAGGAGGAATAGTGTCTTATCATTGGCATCAGTGAGGGGAATAGTGTCGCATCATTGGTATTATTGGGGGGAAAAGTGTCCCATAATTGGTATTATTGGGAGGAATAGTGTCCCATCTTTGGTATCATTGGTAAGAATAGCGCCCTATCATTGGTATCAGTGGGAGGAATAGTGCCCCATCATTGATATTATTGGGAGGAATAGTGCCCCATCATTGGTATTATTATTGGGGTTATAGTGACCTATCATTAGTATTATTAGGAGGAATAGTGTCTCATCTTTGGTATCAGTGAGGGGAATAGTGTCCCATCATTGGAATTAATGGGAGGAATAGTGCCTTATCATTGGTATTATTATTGGGGGGGGGGGGGTAGTATCCTATCATTGGTATTATTAGGAGGAATAGTGTCTCATCTTTGGTATCAGTGAGGGGAATAGTGTCCCATCATTGGTATAATTGGGGGGAATAGTCTCCCATCATTGGTATTATTGGGAGGAATAGTGTCCCATCATTGATATCATTGGGAGGAGTAATGTCCCATCATTGGTATTATTGGGAGGAATAATGTCCCATCATTGGTATTATTGGGAGGAATAATGTCCCATCATTGGTAATATTGGGAGGAATAATGTCCCATCTTTGATAACATTGGGAAGTATAGCACCCCATCATTGGTATCAGTGTGAGGAATAGTGTCCCATCTTTGGTATCATTGTTAAGAATAGCGCCCTATCATTGGTATCAGTGGGAGGAATAGTGTCCCATCTTTAGTGTTAGTAGTCAGAATAGCATCTCAAGGGTCGGATACAGGCAAGCCAAGGGCCACATCCTGCCCCCAGGCCACAGTTTGGAGACCACTGATATAGTGTATTTCAGTTTAAAAAAAAATGCTTGGTCATTTTCTCCTTGTTCCTGTTATTTTCTCCTTGTTCCTGTTAAGTTGATTTTCTTTTAATCTTGAAACTGAAGAGTATCTTATATAAACTTGAAAGTAAAAGGTTTGTATGAGCTGCAAGTAGACAGTCCTTGACATAACGTGGCATATAGTATGGATCGTGACCATGTCTCCAGCTTTGACACTAGATCATTAAAGAGAGATGACATTGACATTCAAGATGAAATGGATTGTCTCCTCATCTCCTGGCAATGAATTGTTGTAATGTGTTAACCACCGACAGCAATAGGAAAGTAAAAAATGTAGGATATTTTTGATGGTTAACTGAATATATTCTAAGGCGCTATTATCTCCAAGTATAATAGTGGTGGGACCTTCCTATAATGGGTACCATCCCCAATTTTGAGGTGCAAGCTTTTGACAATACTTTGTTTCCTTATCTTAATAGTACAGGACACAGACCGGATATTCATAGATGCTGGTTTATAGGCTGCTACCAGCAGGTGATTAGACATTGGCAAAGCTTTTGGTCACACACCCCCTTGGGGGTACCCCTATAACCCTACTCCACTTTATAAGGCCTCAGTTCTTTGCTATAGTCCTGTAGATGAGGGACCTCTTCTCTCCTAAAGGAGAAGTACAGCCAAAGTTGTGGATCACAGGAGTGCTAAAGCCCACTGTTGGCTGACGTCGCAGAGCCAGTCCAGGCTTCGGGTAGGATCACAACCATATGGTTAGGATCCACCCACATGCCTGGACCAGCACCCAGCTCAGTCTTTCAGCGAGCTGCTGAGAGCCTGAGCCGGATGCTCCTGCCCCCTCCACAGCCCAATGCTCCAGTAAGCATTGGGGTGGCAGAGCTGAGAGCCGGTGATTGACAGTCACCAGCTCTCAGCTCAAGGAGCACTTAGAACCGAGCGTTTGGCAGTGTTTATTGGCTCAGTTTTCAGCCTTAGAGCCGGAAAGGGACAGATGAAGCTTTGGACCAATGCTGCATCCACCTACAGTAGGCAAGTATGATTTCCCCCCCAAAAAAAATTCCCATACTTCTCTTTTAGAGAGGAGTCGCTTGTAAAATCCTAGAATCTTCTCTATTACAGTAGGATATAATGTAAATGTGTGCATTTATGTATTCTAATTGTGTCAAATACCTTCTTATAGCGCTGCTCGGCGCTTCCGTGACCTGCCAGAGCTCTCTTCCCGGCTCCGAGCACTGGGGGGGGGGGCAGAGATTCCCCGCTGAGAGCTGCAAAAAGAGGAGGAGAGCAGCGGGAGGTCAGCTAAGCAGCGCTGTACCGAAGGTATTTGACACAATTAGATTACAGATACACACACATTGTACATTATATAATACTGTAATAGAGAGGATTCTAGGATTTTACAACCACTTTAAACTAGGGCTTATTTTTGGGGTAGGTCTTATTTTCGGGGTAGGGCTTATTTTTGGGGAAAACACAGTAGCTACAGGGTGCTATACCGGTCGAGGGTCATGGTTTATTCCTGAAGACCACCATGAAGGGCAAAGCCAGGACCTTTACAGGGATCAGCATGGTGGCAAGGCAAGACAGGTTTGTTCTGTTATCTGATAGAGAGGCCCTATAGCAAGTATGAGAATTATTATCTTCTTTGTCAGGTATGATTTCAGAATCATGCTTCACCAACTTTTTGTTGGATGTGCCTCAGTCTCTTTAGTGGTGTAGTGTATTTCTGATAGATAATCAGATATTGAATTGTTTCCTACAAAAACAATGTCGTCATTCTGTCTCTGTACCCTGCAGGTCTAAAATATTTATACAACCCATGCTACTGCAATGATGTAATTTTAAGAGGGAACCTGATATTTCCTCTCCAGCACATGTAAAAATCAAATAATTAAGTAAGCCAAAATGCAGTAGGAATTTTCAGCGCCAAGTCACCCCTTCCCCTCGCTCCACCACACACACACTTGTCCCTCAAGGAATGGGCCTTACTGACTGGCCTTGATACCTGTAGGTTCATGGTGAGGGTAGGGGGGTTCAGAGTTTTGTCCTGGAGTTTCAGCTTAATGCTTGAGTGTCTAGCTCCTGGTATGGACATTTTCAATAAAAAGTGAATTTTTTATTACATAGTGGTACTTTAATATCCTTTTTATCAGCTGGGGTTCAAGGGCTTTGGGGAACCCTAGGTTTCCTGTAGAGGCTCCTTGAGCTATGATCAACTGACTTCCCACCCGATGGAGCCTACATAGTTTGGGGTCCAGGTCTCACAACTTATCTCTCAAGGAACATGCCTTACTGACTTGTAGCAAGGCTTGATACCTGTAGGTTTTGAGGTAAGGGTAGGGTTTTTTTTTTTCTTTTGTCCTGGAGTTGAAAGTTTAAATTTGCTGCTTAAGTGTCTAGCTCCTAGTGCGGACAATTTCAATAATATGTAGAGACCTCATGGTGCCTACTATTAGTTTTATTGGTAGTATATGTTGAAAAGTGGATCATTCATATCTATTTCCTCAGCTGTTTCAATTGTCAATTGTTCTTCTCCTTTCACCTAAACATGCACACAAGACAATGCTGTAACTCGTATCCATACATGCCAGTTCATGTTTAACTATTCCCCTGGGTGCTTATGTATGCAAAAAGCAATTACATGCGAGTGTCACAGGAAGGGCAAATGCAGACTGTGATTGTTATCCAGGCTTTACTAGTCTAGGGTATAAAAGATGCTTTGCCAAGAAAAATGACATGAGACTCCAGATGGATTTTAAAGGGGTTGTAAACCCTTGTGTTTTTTCCCCTTAATGCATCCTATGCATTAAGGTGAAAAAACTTCTGTCACTGACCAGCCCCCTGTTTTACTGACCCAAGCCTGTTCGTTCCCTCGGAGGAGACACGCTGTACCCTCTGCCCGGGGTTCTCGGCTCTTGATTGAATAAACTGATAGCAGCGCACATTGGCTCCCGCTGTTGTCAATCAAATCCAATGAAGTGGGCGCCGGGGGGGCGGGGCCAAGTCCGGCATTCTGTGTCTATGCAGGCAAATGCTGGACTCGGGAGCGCGCGCGCAAAGTAACCTCCAGGGAGAGTGCTTCTCCCAGGAGGTTTACCGATGCGAGGAGGAGCCGCGAGTGCCGCCAGTGGACTCCAGAAGACGATGATCGGGGCCACACTGTGCAAAACAAACTGCACAGTGGAGGGAAGTATGATATGTTTGTTATTTAAAAAATAAAAAACAAAAAAAAAGGTTTACACCATACCACTTTAACCCCCTCATGACTGCAGACTATGAGGGCTACAGCACGGTTGCACATTGCCGGGAGGGCGTCACTTGAGGTCCTCCCGTAATTTTGCTTTCCACGCGCCCCGAGGCGCACATTGGCATCCTTCGTACACAGCTGATCACAGATCGGGGTAAAGAGCCAATCACAGCAGCTCTTTACCACATAAGAAGCTATGTCTAATCACAACTGATCACAGAGTAAACAGGATTTTCCGGTTATTGGCAATCCTCTCCCCACGCTGAAAGCGCATGAGGAGAGGAGAGCCGATAAGCGGCAATCAACACAGGGGACATCTACACTATTAAGGTCCATCAGTGCCGCCTATCAGTGTCCATCAGTGCCGCCCATCGGTGCAGCATATCGGTGCCCATCAGTGCCTGCCCATCAGTGCAGCATATCAGTGCCCATCAGTGCAGCCTCATCAGCACACATCAGTGAAGGAGAAAACGTATTTATTTGCAAAACTTTATAACAAACTAAGAAAAACTTTTTTTTTTTTCGAAATGTTTGGTCTATTTTCGTGTGATTAGCAAAAAATAATAGAAAGACAATGGCTATTAAATATCACCAAAAGAAAGCTTAATCTGTCCCAAAAAAGTTATAAAAATGTAATTTGGCTGCAGTGTTGCATGACCGCGCAATTGTCATTCAAAGTGCGACAGCACTGAAAGCTGAAAATTGGCCTGGGCAGGAAGGGGGTGAAAGTGCCTAGTAGGCAAATGGTTAATGTCCATAGCAGCCTTTTATTACCAAATTCTAAATAACATAACAAATGCAACAAATGAACATCCAATACATTCTGCCAAAATAGGAGTCACAAGGATCTTGTGAGCATCTACTACTCGTGCTTGCATAACCACTGAAAATTGTAGGCCTCCAGCCGCAACAAAGACAAACAACTACACGCAGATACCACCAACTGGGAGCCATACCCATACCTCCCAACTTTCTGAGATGGGAATGAGGGACACCTGTCAGCAAAAGTATGCAGGCATAGGACACACCCCTTGCCACGCCCCTATGCTCTGACGACGAAGGGACGTACCCTTCGAAACGCGTTAGCTGATTGTGATGCCTGTGCGTGCCTCCACGATCCTTGGGAGGTTTCGCTCATCCTAAGTCGCATTCTGCTTGTCGGTGCACTTTCATGTTGCGCCTTCTTCACCAATTGCTTGTGAGTTGTTTCTTTTTACTATTTTTATTCAATAAATGCTTTAAAAGGTAATGCACATGGCTGGTGCGCCCCGGTTTCTTTTTTCTTCCGCTATCAAAGCAACCTGGGCTTCCATAACACCTCAGTAGTGCCGCAGGCTGATCGCCTCCATGCCGCGCCACATTGATGCAGTAATCTATGCAAAAGGAGCCCCGACCAAGTATTGAGTGCTTACTACAGTGTACATGGACATACTTTTAAGTAAGCCAACATTTCTGTATTAATAAAACTTTTTTTTTATTGGTCTTATGTAATATTCAAATTTTCAGAGATACTGAATTATGAAGGCCTCTTGAGCCCTCCTAGGGAAAGAGAGCCTTGACTGATGGGGGCATGGCTAGGTGCTGGGACAAGGAGAATGATTGGTCAAAATATGGGGGATGGGATGGGCCTGAGCTCAGGGAACATGTGCCCCCAGGGAATTCTAGGTCATTCGGAGAAGTCGTTGGAAGAGCTGCCCACCCTCCCGCCCCTCTTTTCTTTTGTTATGGTATGTCACAGCTTGCTGCGGTTTTCTTGACCTTGCCAGCAGTTAATGTTGCTGTAATGGGCTATGCCCTTGATAGAAAATTGGAAGTAGGCTGTCTGTCCAGCACTTATGGTAAGGACAGGCCCCTACTTACCTCTTTTGGTTGAGTGCTCACAGTACGACTGTGACTGGCACTGGTTAAATATGTTTACATGTTACCCTGTTTCCCCGAAAATAAGACCTAGTGTGATTGTAGGTGATGGCCGCAATATAAGCCCTACTCCCCAAATAAGCCCTACCCTGTTTCCCTGAAAATAAGCCCTACCCTGAAAATAGGACCTACAAGGACTTTAACTAGGGCTTATTTGGGGGGTAGGGCTTATATTGCAGCCATCACCGACAATCATGCTAGGTCTTATTTTCGGGGAAACAGGGTATGTGTTGGAGTTAATAAAGCTGTGGCCTTGCCCTTTCCAACCTAATGGTTGTAAGTGTCTTATTTAATGGGTTAAAGGGCAAGGGGTGGTGGGGATTTGATCCCATGGTGTTATGTTAATTGGGACCTAGGCCCATTGCGCCTCAGCAGTCATGGGTTTTCACTAGCTATAAGTCGTAATCATCAAAATTAAAAGAAAGAAATGCTTGAAATATATCTGTGTAATGAATCTACAGTACATGAGTTTCACTTTTTGAATTGAATTACTGAAATAAATACATTTTTGAATGATATTCAAATTTTTTGACTCTGATTTTTTGTGGACTCTAACTTTCCTGCAGACTCATTTGGGTTGTTTTCACCAAAGAAATATAACAGAATACGTTTTGGTCTAAATTGATGAGGTACAAATTCTCCAGTTCGACTTTTTAGCAGACATGGGGGTAAGTCACACATGTGCAAGTCACAAGCAAGTCTCAAGTCTTAACCTTCAAGTCATAAGCAAGTCCCAAGTTACTGTGGCGAAAAGCAAGCAAGTCAAGTCGAGTCCCTGCTAGAAGTCAAGCAAGTCAAGTCAAGTCATTTATTTTGGTCAAGTCACAAATTAAGTCAAAATACTGATCTACCCCATTTCCATACTTAAAATTAGTTAAAAGTCAGTTTTCAGGAAAGGTTTTGTTTCATTTTCAACATTAACAAAACTGCTTAGTGCTTTTTTCTTGGCATATTTTGCCTAGGCCAAGACACAGCACTGGTGGTGCCAAGTCATTGCAAGTCAAATAGCCCAAGTCAAAGTCAAGTCGCAAGTCATTAGTGGCAAGTCAAAGTCAAGTCGAGTCATTGATTTAATTTTGTCAAGCAAGTCGCAAGTCCTCAAACAGGTGACTCGAGTCCGACTTGAGTCAAGTCATGTGACTCGAGTCCCCCACCTCTGCTTTTTAGATCTTTAGGAAGACCTTATTTAGAATACGGGGTCCAGTTCTGGAGACCTCACAAAAAGGATATTGATAAGTCCAGTAACAAAAACCGTGAAAGGTCTGGGGGATAAAACATATCGAGAGCGACTTCAGGAACTTAATATGTACAGTCTGGAGGAAAGAAAGATAAGGGGAGACATGACAGAAACCTTTAAATACATCAAGGGGGTGAACAAGTTTCAAGAGGGCAGTTTTTTTCAATATGAAACCAAAATCAAGAACACGGCGACATGACCTCAAACTAACTGGAGGAAAGTTCAAAACTAATCTTAGAAAGTATTATTTTACTGAAAAGGCACTTGGTGCTTGGAATAAACTTCCAGCAGAAGCAGTGAGACAGTTAATAGTAAATGGCTTCAAACATGCTTGGGACAAAAAACATAGATCTATACAGACTTGGACTACTGAGTCTTTTTCTGCGGTCACTTTTCTATGTTTGTAAGAAATATTATTCATTTTCTAAGTTTTATAACAAACTGAGAAATGAAAAAAAATTTCCCAAATTTTCGGTCATTTTTTGTTTAGAAAAAATAAAAAAAACTAAGAGGTGAATAAATACCACCAAAAGAAAGCTCAATTTGTGTGAATTTTTTGTTTTATAAAATTGCATATGGGTACAGTGTTGCATGGATATGCAGTTGTCATTCCAAGTGCAACAGTGCTGAAAGCTGAAAATTGGCCTGGGCAGGGAGGGGGTGAAAGTGCCCGGTATTGAAGAGGTTAACCTCCGTATCCCCTCTAATTCAAGCCCTGATGAAGGAGGCCCCTTAGAACTGTAGTTTCATACTTTAAGGTCAATACCAGAAATGATACCTGGACTTCAACATCTTGTGTGGTGGATTCTTTCCTGCACATAGAGCCAAGATTGGGACACCCAAAGGGAGAATCATTAGGTACTCAGAACAGACTTGAGCAGCAGTTTGGCGATTTTGTGGTGCTGAATTTTTTTAAGTTGAATAGTTCATTTTTGGCAGTTGTCCTGTAAACTTTGGAAAAGGAAACAGTTTAACTGCACCACTGGTTTCAACCACACCTTTTTGAACTCAATTTTAATTTAGATACATTCATTCATAGGAGTAGTAGCTTATTTCAATGGTATTACTGTGTACGGCTAGCACACAGCTGTGCTTGCAAACTTCGGGAAGGCTCCAAGTTCTGGAATAAGTCATATAATATAGCGCCTGCTGTGATGAAAGCCAGCGGTTTAAGGTCATACGAGACCACAGGGTCACTAAAAAGCTTCATGATATCTGAGGCATGGACTTCTGTAAAATATTCATGTGTTAAAGTGATGATAGCAGTCTGTCTGTAATTCAGAAGACCGTTGGGGTCAATGGTGCCAAATTTCTTTCATGTGCTCCCCACAGCTATATGCATGTTATGGTTTCCTTGGGCTCTCATATCTGGGTAGTATCATAATTTCCAGCTGTGTGTAATATGAATAAGTGTATAGTGAGCATTATTGAAAGTAAATTGTTCTTTGTTTTATGTACGAGGGCTGTACCAAATAAAAGTGAGCATAACTTTTTTATTAACTTAATCCTATTTAATTTATTCATAAATGACCCGGAGGATCGCATAAACAGCTCAATCTCTGTATTTGCAGATGGCAAAAATATGAATGCAATCTACTCACTAGGGGAGAACCTCTGGGGGAATCTAGAAAGGAAAAGGACCTGGGGGTCCTAGTAGATGACAGGATCAGAAATGGCATGCAATGCCAAGCTGCTGCAAGCAAAGCAAACAGAACATTGGCATGCACTAAAAATGGGATTAACTCCAAAGATAAAACTATAATTCTCCCACTCTACGGGACTCTGGTCCGGCCACGCCTGGAGTATGCTGTCCAGTTCTGGGCACCAGTCCTCAGGAAGGATGTGCTGGAACTGGAGAGAGTCCAGAAAAGGGCAACAAAGCTAATAAAGGGATGGGAGGACCTTCGTTATGAGGAAAGGTTGCGAGCACAGAACTTGTTCTCTCTGGAGAGAAGACGCTTTAGAGGGGATATGATTTCAATTTACAAATAACGCACTGGTGACCCCACAATAGGGATAAAACCTTTCCGTGAAAGGGAATTTAATTCACTAAGATTAGAAGAAAAGCGGTTTAACCTTAAACTGCATAGAGTGTTCTTTACTGTAATGCCCCGTACACACGGTCGGACTTTGTTCGGACATTCTGACAAGAAAATCCTAGGATTTTTTCCGACGGATGTTGGCTCAAACTTGTCTTGCATACACATGGTCACACAAAGTTGTCGGAAAATCCAATCATTCTGAACGCGGTGACGTAAAACACGTACGTCGGGACTATAAACGGGGCAGTGGCCAATAGCTTTCATCTCTTTATTTATTCTGAGCATGCGTGGCACTTTGTCCATCGGATTTGTGTACACACGATCGGAATTTCCAACAACGGATTTTGTTGTCGGAAAATTTTATATCCTGCTCTCAAACTTTGTGTGTCGGAAAATCTGATGGAAAATGTGTGATGGAGCCTACACACAGTCGGAATTTCCGACAACAAGGTCCTATCACACATTTTCCGTCGGAAAATCCGACCGTGTGTACGGGGCATAAGAGTGGTAAGGATGTGGAATTCCCTTTCACACGCGGTGGTCTCAGCAGGGAGCATTGATAAATTCAAAAAAATGATTAGATAAGCACCTGAGCGACCACAACAGACAGGGATATACAATGTAATACTGACATATAAATCACACACATAGGTTGTAATTGATGGACTTGTGTCTTTTTTTCAACCTTGCCTACTATGTAACTGTATGTAACTTATAAATAATAATTTAATTATTATCAAATTTCAGATGTTGGTAGAGTAACTCTTCCTTCCTATAGCAGGCATCACTAATGCCTCGTTTCCACCGAACGGATCGGTTCGGTTCGGTACGGTACGCTATTTTGGGTGTTTCCATTATGAAAGCGGCCCATACAACCGAACCGAACAGTTCCATTCAGGGTCCTGCTTCAGATGTGGGGCCATAGAAAATGGAACGGTTCGGTTAGGGCGGAGCTACGATACTTTACACTGATTGGTGGACGTGTGACGCCATGATGGCATTTTTTCTTAACCCACGTATGGCCCCTGTCGGTCCGACTTGCAGTGGAAACGCTCGCCTGAATAGGCCGGACCATTCTAGGCCGTCCAAACCGATCCGACCCGAACCGATCCGCTCAGTGGAAACGAGGCATAAATGGTGGACCGCAGACCGGATCCAGACCAAGTCATTGTCCTAGCCTGGGCTTGGGTAACGCCATTTAGGAGTCAGTTCCGTTTCCCAGTCTCCGCCTTTGTCATTATCACAGCAGAGCGGAGACTGGACGGCAGGACAGACTGAGAGTCGCAGTAGCACTAGATGGAGGGTGGGAACTGCCTGGGATAACTTTCCAGATTAATCAGCAGGTGATTGGTTGCTAGGACACAGAGCAGTCCGAGCAACCAGTCACCCGCTTGTTAATATGCAAAGATAACTCTGGCAGCTCCAGCTCCCGCCCTCCATCCAGTGACTCTCGCTCTCTGTCTGTCCTACCTCCCACTTTCCACTCTGTGTACCTGTGTGTAGCACCCTGTAGTTTAGGCAGGGATGGTCCTCACAAATTTACTTGCCAGGAATAGTTATCCTAGTTGATTGATGGAGATCTATTGATTTCTCGCTAAGTTTGGCCTTGTTGCATTTTTCTCTTCTACCACTAGGTGGCCAGGTACTTGGTGGTACTAGATATGAGAAGGGCAACCTAAGGTCAGCTTATGGGTATGTGGGGTATCTCAGCCAACGGGCATGGTTTTTTTTAAATTCCTTGGCCTGCTGGGAGAACCTATATATTCAGGTGGAGTCATCCATGTTCTGTGCCACCGGGACGGCTGTCTGGGTGGACATGTGTCGTTTGCCCCAGGCCGGAGATTGGGCCCATCACAGGGGCGTCTGGCTGCTAGGCTGTGTGAGGACCTATCCAGAAGCAAGAGAGCAGCGCAGGGTTGGGATTGTGGCTCCAACCAAAAGTGACGGTTCTGCCGGCCTTAAAACCTGTCCTGGTCGGAGGTAGAGGGGAAGCTATCACCAGGAAGGGACCAACCACCTTATTACCAGGGACCACAGTGAGTAACTGAAGCAAGTACCGGAGCAGTATTCTCACCAACCGGGGACGGTGAGGAATCGGGAAACTTCAGTGGGAATCAAGCCAGGGACCCAGCCAGTGGAGATGACGCTTGCAGAGCAGCCTTGTGTGTCAAGCCAGGGACCGAGCGGGCCAGCGTGAGTGAAGCTTGAGGAGGTATCTAAAGTGCCAAGCTAGGGACCCAGCAGAGAAGCGGGGGTAACGCTTGAGGAAGATACCACCGTGAAGATTGAAGGAGCTCAAGAGATTCAGTGACAGTGACTCAGTGGGTCTAGTGAGAGACCGGGAGCTCAGTGTATGGAAGAACTACAAGGAGAAGTTGTAGTGAATCTGAAAGAATTGTTACACTTTGTGTTAGAAACTGTTAAAGACTGTTGCCATAGGAGACAGCAATCCTGCATGTGCAGATGTGGCTTCTTGCTGGAGGCCTTTCCTTGCATGGCTGCCCTCCTATTAAAGTCTCAGCATCTACTAATTGAGTTTGCTATCTAAGGGTGTCCTGGCCCTAACCCTCTTCCCCCCCCAAAAAATACAAAAAGAACTTTTGAGAAATAAAACCTCTTTTACATCCAAGAAGTGTCTGGCGCCCAATGACTTTCACCATCTTTGCACCCACTATGCCTCACAACCCACTACATACGGAAGGATGTCTGCTATCTATGGCCCTAGAGGTTCTCACTAGACTGAAGGAGGCTGGAGACCTTGCTACATGTGTAAGGTAGCAGAGTGAGGGGGGCAGAAGACCTGTCTCGGAAGGATGGAGGAGCAGGGTATGTTTGATGTGAATGCACGGACAGCTCTACTGTGGGGGAGGGTGTAAATGGGCAGAAAGCACTACTGGGTGGGGGAGAAGTAAAGTTGGTCAGTGCTGTTGATTTTGGGGTGATGTGAAATGGCAGCACTATTGGGGGGTGATGTGAAGAGGGCACAGGATTTTACTGTGGGGGGGGAGGTGGTGATGTGATGGGGAGCAGAGAACGACACTACTGTGGGAGGATGATGTGAAGGGAGGTTGAGGACACTGCTGTGAATGAAGGGAGGGTGTGAGGTGAAGAGGGTTCAGAACATTACTGTGAAGGGGGAGGCTACGGACACTGATGTGAAGTGGAGGACTGTAATGTAAGGTGGGGGGGGGGGGGTGATATGCAGGGTGAACTGAGGACAATGTATAATATTAAGATTGTAATAGAGGAGGGGTGCTGTGATGAAAAGAATCTGAGTCATTGGACAAACATGCAATTCGGACCTCTACCGGAAGAAAATTTACTGATCAGACCTCTGCAAATTTTAATTAAATACCCCTACTCTATAGTGACTCATCTTCTTCTTTTTCATTGCTGGTAAATAATAGATTTCAAGCAAAAGCAACAAGATTTTAAGCAAAAGGAAACCCAAAAAACATGGAGAGGAGCTGAACCCAAGACCAGAAAGGTAAATGTTTTAACCAACTGTCCACCTTGCTATCCCTTCTTGCTGTTCCCAACACACGAGGTCTTTACTGAAAGTACATTGCAGGTTCATAATGGATTTCAAGCAGAAGCAACGTGCCGTCATTGAGTTCTTGATGAAGGAGAGGTGCAGGCTGTCCAACATCCACAGAAGACTACAGAATGTTTATAGAGATTATACCATTGACAACAGCAATGTCTTGTCATTGATGAATCTGGTCAATGGTGTAATCTTCGTAAACATTCTGTAGCCTTCTGTGGACGTTGGACAGTCTGAATCCCTCCATCAAGAACTCAACGACGGCACGTTGCTTCTGCTTAAAATCCATTATTAACCTGCAATGTACTTTCAGTAAAGCCTTCGTAAGTTGGGAACAGCAAGGTGGACAGTTGGTTACAAAATTTACCTTTCTGGTCTTGGGTTGAGTTCCGTCCATTTTTTTTGGGTTTCCTTCCACAGCCACAGGGTTCTTTCACACTGGCGGGGATGGGTGGTAAAAACTCGCTGCTGCCCCAGCACCCCCCCCAGAATTCTAACATTAGAGCCTAACAAAATTGTACACATGCTTGAGTCCTGTAATGTAAAAATATCAAAAAACAAGAAACGGGCAATAGGGGGTGGCAGTAGCTGACAGCTGCTGCTATACCACCCTCTGAAAAGCAGTCCACCATGGACCACCTAGCTGAATGAGCCCTGAAACCAACTGCCAAGTTAAAGTCTAAAGCCGGCCATAGATGCGTCAAATCAACAGCAGTAATCACATGTAAAAAAATCTGATAGGCTGGTTGCACCCAAGTTGATTGATGGATTAACTTGGGTACAACCAGTCTGCCTATAGATGGATTAAATCTCAGCCGGTCCCTGCTGAACTGGCCGAGATTCCATACATCTGTGGGCAGGCTGGTTGTAGCCAAATTGATCTATCGATCAACTTGGCTACAACCAACCTTTCAGATTTTTTACATGCACTTACTGGCGGCGGCTATAGCCGCTAGCAATAATTATTGTGCTCTGACGGCCGGGACGGCTCCCTGCCAGAAGAATACAATAGCGCTGCGGGAGGGATTCCCCCATAAACACTGACTGTATTGATAGTGGAATGGAGCAGAAAGTCGCATAATCTCTGGCCTGCTTAACACTCCATAAGCTTCAACATGATGATGTATTTTCATTCTTTAAATCTTCAGTTGATGACAATGATCCAGCCACAAAGGTTTTAGACCTTAAATGTCTCATTAAAGAGAACCTGTCATCAAAAAAAAAAAGTATCACACAGGGGACTCTTTGTCCCCCCATGTGAAGGACAAAAAAAAAGTTAAGTGAAAAAATATTTTTTTTCAAAATAAAGTTATACCCAAGCATATAACCCCCCCCCCCCCCTCGTACAAACGTAAACGCACACGTCGGGGTGCCTATGCCTGAAAACGTTGATTGCAATGCACGTTACATATTGCTGCTCACACCAGAACGAGGCCAATATTTCTACCACCAGACCTCCTCCATAACTCCAAACTGCTGACCTATAGGGGGCTTTTAAAGTGTCGCCTATGGAAAATATAGGGTGCTGAAGTTTGTCACAAATTTCACAGATGCACGCAAATTTAAGGCTTGGCATGTTGGGTCTCTATTTACTCGGTGCAACCTCTGCTTTTTATTTTACCAAAAAATTGGGTCATTTATTTATTGCCCCCTAAAATGAACTGTGTTTTTTACTGACATGTTGCGCTTCCTAGACCTTTGCGGTAATATCGTGCAACATAAGTAATTGGAATTACCACTAATTTTATTCTCTAGGGTGTCTGCTTAGAGAATATATAAAAAATATGTTTTGGGGGTTTTATGTAATCTTCAGACCTAAAATGATTTTTTTAAACGTGTGCAAAAAAAAATGCAAAACTGGCTCTGGCAGCGAAAGGGTTAAAGAATAAGTTCACCTTCTACCCATAAGCTTTGTTAGAAAAAACTAGCTCCTAACTTTTTTTAGCTTGCTCCCAGATTTAATGGAAATTTGTCAAGCCCTGATTGTCACCATCGGGAACTCCACCCTGAAAGGTCATGCCTCTACTGCTGTAGTGCATTTAGACAAGCAGTGGCTGCAAAGAGGAGTTTAGCAACACTAAGTTGCAACAAAGGATTGAAAAAATTGGATTTTTGTACTCACCGTAAAAAATCCATTTCTCAGAGTTTATTGACAGACACAGCACCTCCTTAATCTTGACCATTGGGTTAT
Source organism: Lithobates septentrionalis (assembly GCA_037952835.1). Classification (NCBI taxonomy): domain Eukaryota; kingdom Metazoa; phylum Chordata; class Amphibia; order Anura; family Ranidae; genus Lithobates; species Lithobates septentrionalis. The sequence continues at coordinate 519,025 of JBBDGP010002364.1, read as the reverse complement.
ATCACCTATGCAAGAGTAGACTAAGCAGAACATAAAACTTGGCTACACCGCATGGGCCTTCTTAGTCTTGATCATTGGGACATCCAAAAGCAGTGCCAAAGAAAAATGAGGGATGGGGGAAAATAACCCAAGGCTAACCACAAGAGCCCTGACCAGGACACAGGAGCCTTAACCGGGTCACAGGAGCCCCATCTGAAAAATAAAAATTTGAAGAAAAACATGCCTCAAGAGTAGGGATGAGCTTTGAGTTCGAGTCGGACAGTAGGGCTCATTCCTGCGCTCCAACTAGAGTATTTGTGAGGGGTTGCAGTGTTGTGGCACCAGCACCAGTGTCTTAGGCCCAATTTTTCAGCCCCTGTTTAACAAGGGCATGTAATTACAATTCTTGATGTAATATTTCACAGCAGGGCCCGTTCCTGCGCCCACCAAGAGTAACTGTGAGGGCTTACAGTGTTGTGGCACCACCAACACCTAAGGCCCAAATTTATGCAGAGTATATAAGGCAGGCCCCATTTTAAAACATCCAACTCACAAATGACTCCTACTTGCAAACGGAAGGCAACAGGAAGTGAGAGGAAATCTACCCCTAGGAAGGGAAATTCTCTCCTGTAAGAGTTCCTTGTTTTACTAAAACCCCCAAATTTTCAAAATCCAATTGCCATTGGGAAAGAAAGTGATGTGAAATCTTCTGAACAGGTGCACAGACAGCAAAACAAATGTTACAGGGGTGATAATCCTTCCCTATGTTTTCCAAAAAGCTTAAAAATAGATTTTTTGGCTGGAGCTACACGTAAAAAATGTACCAGTTCAAAATTACAAACAGATTCTACTTAAGAGCAAACCTTCAGTCCCTGTCTTGCACCGCCTGTATACTGCTGTTCAGAGTATATAGGGCCGGGGGGCCCCACGCCTTTTCCTTTTTTTTTATTTGCGTGGGTTAATATCCATACAAGACCCAAAGGGGCTGGTAATGGGCGGGGGGGGGGGGGGGGTTTAATGATTTTCATCCATATTGCCAGGACCAGACAGCAGGGTCTGTTCTAAACACGGGAAACATGCGCCACTTTACAGGCATACTATAGACACCCCCAGGCACGACATTTAAAGGAATATTTCACTTTTATTTTTTCACTTTAAGCATCATTAAAATCACTGCTCCCGAAAAAAACGACCGTTTTTAGAACTTTTTTTTGCATTGATACATGTACCCTTGGGCAGGACCCGGGTCCCCAAACCCTATTAAGGACAATAACTTGCATATTAGCCTTTAAAATTCACACTTTTGATTTCTCACGTTTGAGTCCCATAGACTTTAACGGAGTTCGAAAGTTCGTGCGAACTTTCGGTCCGTTCGAATGTTCTGATGTGAACCGAACCAGGGGGTGTTCGGCTCATCCCTACTAATATCTACTATAGAATTTAGTGAAGGTATGCACCAACGAACAAGTGCCCGCCTTGCAAACCTGTGAAATTGATGCTTGATGACGGAATGCTCCCTTTGCAGGAACTTTATCCGCACAAGGAGACTCAGGGGACCCCTGAAATGGACCCTCTTCTTTGGTACCCCCAAAAAGATCAATTTGTGGATCCCCTTAACACTCACAAAGGAGGTCCACCAAGCTAGAAACCAGTGAAGATGTCCCCCCAACCCAATTATGAGTGAGGGCAGACCTACATGCTGAAGGGGTCTTGTGTGTGGGACTGGAGAAGCCAGCTTTAGGCTTACTGGACCAGGATTGCTTGGAACGTCCCGGGAAAGACTTGAGAGATCTGTTTCCCTGGTTTACAGCAGGAGCCCAAAATCATTTCTTATGGGCTGAGAAAGAAGGCCCACGTTTGCGAGGGCCCTTCCCTTTCTTAGACTGTGGCAGCAAGAAACACAGGAGATAGTTTCTTGTGATGTGACCAAGGCAAGGCAGAGGCTTAAGTAGGCAGGACTGACAAGCAGGTTCATCAACAGCTGTGTGACTGTGGAGAGATAGGAGCTGGCAATTAGCCGACAGCTGAGCGGCCAGCTCAGAGAAGGAAGGGCTGAGCCCAGCCCTGACTAGGATTCCCCGTCCTTTAAAGTTCCGGCCAATAGGTAAGTGGAGTCTGTGGCACACAGCATGTTTACTGTGGCAGGTTTTGCAATCCGAGCAGTCCTGGCCTCGGTTCTGGTGTCTCAGACTTTAACCAAATGGGCCAAGCTTTTACGCCAAGGTCTGGGGAATGAGCAGATTTCTGCTGCATATGTTGATCTGGCGGACCAGTTGGTCCAAGGGCTGCAGTTTATATGTGATGCATCTTTGGATGCGACTCCTCTGCTGTCCAAACTTTCCATTTCAGTGGTAGTGACTAAATGCATGCTGGGGCTTAAGAGCTGGTCTGCAGACCAAGCCTCTAGGAAAGCGCTCATTGACCCGCCCTTTCAAGGCGATCGCCTGTTTGAGGCTACCCTGGATGACATCATTAAGGGTGTCCATGGACTCAGAGTCAGATGAGACAGACTGAGCAGGAAAAGGCGGAAGACACCTACTGCCTGGCCTTTGTCCGCACGACACTTCCACCCGGGATACTGGGGACTCTAGAACCACCGTCAGTGCATTAACAGGGAGCTGGGGTTCTGAGGGACCAGGCACCTCCCAAAAGAGGATCAGTGGGGGAGATGCGACCCTGGGGCTCCATGGAATAATGGAGACCCTGCAGCACAAAAGGAGTTTTGGCACTACTATGGACCCCCCTAAAGGTGCTTGCTGGTAAACAAAAGTGACCCCAAGGGACTCACCACCACCAGACTGGAGAACTTGGGATCAGAACGCTCAGCATGCCATGTGTCTCTCCTAAGTATGTGTCCTGGGAGGAAAAGGAAGAGGAGGGACCCAGAAGCTCTGTAGATTACATGACCCACTCGGCCTGTTTCTGCACAGCTCTGTCACTGAAACTGAATATCTAGAGCAGGGAGGGGGTTGTATACTGACTGAGGATGGCCCATGGGGCATAGACAAGTTTTATGTTCTGCCTAGTCCTACTCCTGCAGAGGAAATATAACCCAATGGTCAAGATTTAGGAGGCGCTGTGTCCGTCGAACAAAGAAATTTTTTTTTTTTTTAACAAAATGGCAGTTGCTTATGATACATGGTGCTTTAGCAAACTAAATATGAACTATGCATTATTCTTGATTGCTTAAGGCCATATGAGGCTGTCGGAAGTCATGATTTAACCACAGTAAAGTACATGGTAAATCACAGGAGACTTTGGCAGCCTTTGCATGACTGTGGTATTGTAATAGCCGGAGACTGTATTTAAGGAAAAATACATTTAAATTGTTGTCTGCCCTTTTTTTTGTCATGTGTCTAAAGAATCTAGACGCGTTAAGTGCATATTCAAAAGCATGTAGACTAAACCTGTGCCAAATTGCGTGGGGGGGAGAGCAGGCACCGGAAGACATCATCAATATTAACGCCTTTGTTTCAGCCCAGACGTGACCTTATAATAAAGACCAGAATTGAAGTTGCGTAACCCATGGGCTTTATGTCAGGGGGCTGCTATCTCGTTTCAGGGGAGGGACGCCCACAGCGTAGCCAAATTTGTAGATTTACGCTGGGCCCACAGCCATTGTTTCTCATCTCTGTGTACAAATAAATCAGATCTGCAGCTGCTTCTCCTGCACCATGGAACGAAATGGAGGCTTGCATGACCTTCTATCGAGGCTAAAATATGAATTTAAAGGGTTAGTTCACTTGTAAAGGAAAACTGCCTTTGCATTTAAAAGGCGCCAGTAGAAAAAAGAAAGCTGTGCCACTTTGACTAATGTGGAATAATGTACTTTTATTAGGTGCAGGTCAACCTTTCTCAACCTTTTCAGCACAGAGGAACCCTTGTTATAACTTTCCGGTCTCAGGGAACCCCTTCTAAAAATGACTATATCACTACCTGACTTAATGCACAGTGACCAGGTAGGCTTTGTCCCAGGCCGCGAGACCAGAGACAACACCACAAAAACTCTCCATTTGATCACCTACGCACAACGTAAACACATCCTCGTGGCACCACCTCAAATTACCATGGCTTGGACGTATAAATGTACTTAAGATGGATATCCTTCCCAAACTATTGTACCTGTTCCAGGCCCTCCCTATCACACTCCCAACTTACTTTTACTGCATGTTACAATCCCTTGCAATTAAATTAATTTGGCACCCCCCCCAGATTAAAACACAAGGTCCTATGCTCCCACAAATACACAGGCGGTCTCGGCCTCCCTGACTTTGAAATATACCACGACTGTGCCATAATCTCCAGGCTCCTGGAATGGTTCTCAAACCAACAATAGTAGAACAAGACATGGCACAAGTGGACCTGCGGGCTCTGCTCTGGGTATACCACCTTAAACACCGCTCCATACCCATGCTCTCCCCACTGACCACAGAAGCGTTATTACTATGGTACCGCCTACATTCCACCTACGCTCTGTCCACTGATCTCAGCCCTCTCACGTCGCTCTTCGACAACCCGACACTCCCGGACTACAAAATCTCTGACCAAATAGGAGGCTACGAGAGAACAAAAAACAATTGCGTGGGGGTCCCCCCAAAATCCACACCAGGCCCTTCAGGTCTGGTATGCATATTAAGGGGAATCCTGCACCAATTTTTTTTTTAAATGGCGTAGGGGCCCCTCCAAAATCCATACCAGACCCTTCAGGTTTGGTATGAATTTTAAGGAGAACCCTGTGCCAAAATGTAAAAAAAAAAATAGGGGTCCCCACTAAAATCCATACCAGACCCTTATCAGAGCACGCAACCTGGCAGGCCGCAGGAAAAGGGGGGGGGACAAAAGAGCGCCCCCTCTGAACCATACTGGTCCACATGCCCTCAACATAGGGAGCTAGCTTTGGTGTAGCCTCCAAAGCATCTTGTCCCCATGTTGATGGGGACAAGGGCCTCATCCCCACAACCCTTGCCCATTGGTTGTGGGGATCTGTGGGCTTATCGGAATCTGGAAGCCCCCTTTAACAAGGGGACCCCCAGATCCCAGCCTCCCCCATGTGAATTGGTAAAGGGTACATTGTACCCCTATCATTTGACAAAAAAAGTGTCAAAAATAGTAAAAAAAGACAAAAGACACTTTGGGACAAGTCCTTTCTTTTTTTAAAAAAAAGAAATGTCCTGCGATGTAAATCCATCTCACGTCGCCCGACGGACCAAAAAAAGAAAAAAAAAAGCCGCAACAGCTCCGCCTCCATGGGAGGATCCCGCCGAATGGCGCTTCTTCTCAGTGACAGCTGTTATATATCTGAGGGCGGGGCCACCCGGTGACGTAAACGGGAGACCCTGTCCCCCTCTGACGCCACGTAACGTCAGAGGAAGGCAGGGTCGCCTACCTCTGCAGCTGAGGGCGGGGCCACTCAGTGACGTAAACGGGTAACCCCGTCCCCCTCTGATGCCACGTGATGTCAGAGGAAGGCGGGGTCGCCTGTTTATGTCACCGAGTGGCCAGGCCCTCAGCTATATAACAGCTGTCATCGAGAAGCGTCACTTGGCATGAGCCTTCCATGGAGGCGGAGCTGTTGCGGCTTTTTTTTTTCTTTTTCTTTTTTCAGCACGTCGGGAGGCGTGAGATGGATCTACATCGCAGGACATTTTTTTTAACCGCTTGCTGACCGCTCTATAGCCGAATGATGGCTGCAGTGCGGTCACGTAACTCTGGGAGGGCGTACATTGACGTCCTCCCAGAATCCCGCTCTCGCACGCACCCGGGAACATCCGTGACCGCCGGGTCCAGAGGACCTGGCGCATCACGGATCACAGTAAACGGCCGTTGATAGCGGCCATTTACCACGTGATCGCTCCGTCAAATGACGGATCTATCACTAGTAAACAAACCGTTGTCATGTCCGGTTCCTCTCTCCCCTCCCCGTACCTATTGGTACGATGCAAGGGGAGAGATTGGTGGCAGCAGCGCTGTGGGCTGGATTTGTAGTGCCCACAGCGCTGATATGTGCCCATTGCAGCCTCATCCAGCCATCCATCCATACCCAGGCATCCATGCAGGCCGTCAGTACATCAGGTGTGATCAATTTTCAGAGATTGGCACCATAGCTTGTGGACTCTATCTTTCACAAAGACCAAATAATATACACTGATTTTACCAAAGATATGTAGCAGTATAAATTTTGACAAAAATATATGGAGAAAAATTACTGATTTGCAAAATTTTATAACAGAAACCAAGAAAAATGCATTTTCTTTTACAGAATTTTCGGTCTTTTTTCTTTTATAGCACAAAAAATTTAAAAAAAACAGCGGTGATTAAATACCACCAAAAGAAAGCTCTATTTGTGTGAAAAAAAGGACAAAAATTTCATATATAGGTACAGTGTTGCATGACTGAGTAATTTTCATTCAAAATGTGAGAGCACCGAAAGCTGAAAATTGGTCTGGTTAGGAAGGGGGTTTAAGTGCCCAGTGGGTAAGTGATTAAGGACTTGTCCCAAAGTGTCTCCTGTCTTTTTTACTATTTTTGATACTTGTTTTTGTGAAATGGTAGGGGTACAATGTACCCGTTACCAATTCACATAGGGGGGAGGCCAGGATCTGGGGGTCCCTTTGTTAAAGGGGGCTTCCAGATTCCGATAAGCCCCCAGCTCGCAGACCCCCCCAAACACCGGGCAAGGGTTGTGGGGATAAGGCCCTTGCCCCCATTAACATGGGGACAAGGTGCTTTGGGGGGCTACTCCAAAGCACCCTCCCCATGTTGAGGGCTTGTGGCCTGTAAAGTTCAAGGGGGGCGCTCCCTCGTCCCCCCCTCTTTTCCGGCGGCCTGCCAGGTTGATAAGGGCCTGGTATTGATTTTGGAGGGGGACCCCTGCGCCATTTTTTTTATTTTGGCTCAGGGTTCCCCTTAAAATCCATACCAGACCCTCTACGCCATTTAAAAAAAAAATTGGTGCACGGTTCCCCTTAATATCCATACTAGACCTGAAGGGCCTGGTATGGATTTTTGGGGGGACCCCCACGCAATTTTTTTGTAATTTTTGGTTCGGGGTTGCCCTTAATATTCATACCAGACTCAAAGGGCCTGGTAATGGGCTGGGGAGGGACCGATGCATTTTTTTTCAATGAGTTTTATCTATATTGCCGAAACCCGACAATTCATTACAGCCGCGATCAGTTTCAAATGACTTTTTTTCCTTTAGAAATGTTACTGTGGTACCGTTTTAAACACGGGAAACCTGAGCTACTTTACAGGTGCACTATAGACACCCCCCCCCCAGGCACGATATATAAAGGAATATTTCATTTTTATTGTTTCACTTTAAGCATTATTAAAATCGCTGCTCCTAAAAAAATGGCAGTTTTTAAAACTTTTTTTTGCATTGATACATGTCCCTTGGGGCAGGACCCGGGTCCCCAAACACTTTTTATGACAATAACTTGCATATAAGCCTTTAAAATGAGCACTTTTGGTTTTTCACATTAGTGTCCCATAGACTTTAACGGGGTTCTGTGGCTTTCGAATTTGCCGTAAACACTGCATAATGTTCGTTGTTCGCCTAACATCCGAACAACCAAAGTTCGGCCCGAACTTATGCTCGGGCCGAACCCTCCGCCCATCCCCATTTCTCTTTTTAGAAGAGGAGATTAAGGGGGAAATGATCAACATGGTCCATATAGTGAACTTGGTGTTGAGTTATTTACTTTAAGGTCATCACAGAGGACAAGGGGGCACTATTTACGTCTGGAGGAAAAGAGATTAGTTCTCCAAATATAAAAAGGTTTTTTATTACAGTAAGAGCTGTGAAAATTACTCAAGAGCTGGTTCTGTCCAGATCAGTAGATTGCTTTAAAAAAGGCCTGGATTCTTTCCGAAATGTACATAATATAACTGGATTTTAACATTTATAGGTAAAGTTGATCCAGGGAATATCCAATTGCCTCTTGGGGGATCAGGAAGTAATTTTTCCCCCCATTGGAGCAAATTAGATCATGATTTGCTGTTTTTTTACTTTCCTCTGGATCAACTGTTGGTATAGGATTCTGTATCTAGGATTGTACGATTTTTTTTTTTTTCCGTTGGTAGGTGGATTTGTGTCTTTTTTCATCCAGACTAGACAGAGTTGTAAAAATGTGGGATAGACTCCCTCGAGAGCTGTTTCTGGCCCTCTCAGTAGATGTATTTCCAAATCCACAAAATATAACCCGATATTAACCACTTCAATACACCTTCCTGGCCAGACCAATTTTCAGCTTTCAGCGCTGTCGCAGTTTGAATGACAATTGCGCGGTCATGCTACACTGTACCCAAACTACATTTTTATCATTTTGTTCCCACAAATAAAGCTTTCTTTTGGTGGTATTTGATCACCTCTGCGGTTTTTATTTTTTGCTAAATAAAAAAAGACCGATAATTTTGAAAAAAATAAAAGTTTTGCTTTTGTTTCGGTTAAAAAAATTGTAAATAAGTAAGTTATCTCTTTCACTGATGGGCACTGATAAGGCGGCACTGACAGGCACTGATACGGCGGCACTGATGAGGTGGCACCAATGAGCGGGCACTGATATACGGCACTGATGGGCACTGGTAGGCGGCACTGAAGGGTGGCACTGATATGCAGCACTGGTCGGCATTGATAGGTGGCACTGATGGGCACTCATGGGTGGCACTGATAGGCGACACTGCTGGGCACTGATAGGTGGCACTGATAGGCGGCATTGATGGGCACTAATACGTGGGACTGATGGGCACTGATACGCGGCACTGATAGGCATCCCTGGTGGCACTGGCAGTGGTAGGCATTGGAGTGGGCACTGATTGGCAGCTGCCTGGGCACAGATTGGTATTTCCCTGGGGGTCTAGGGGGCATACCTGGTGGTCCAGTGTGGTGGCCATCCTGGTGGTCCTGGGCGGGATCCGAGGGGGGGCTGTGCTGATAATCAGCTGAGACCCCCCTGTCAGGAGAGCAGCCGATCGGCTCTCCTCTACTCGCGTCTGTCAGACGTGAGTGAGGAAAAGCCGATCACCGGCTCTTCCTATTTACATCGTGATCAGCCGTGATTGGACACAGCTGATCACGTGGTAAAGAGTCTCCGTCAGAGACTCTTTACCTAGATCGGAGTTGCGGTGCGTCAGACTGACACACAGCAACAACGATCGCCGCGATGCGCCCCAGGGCTTAATATCCTGGTCACGTCATATGACTTCCGGTCAGGATATTGAAACCACTTTGCTGCCGTAATTTTGCTATATGGCGGGCTGCAAGTGGTTAACATTTATAGGTAATAACACCAAGGATGGTTGATTTAGAGAAGATCATGCTTCCTTCTGGGGGATCAGGAAGGAATTTATTTTTCCCCACCATGGAGCAAATTAAACAAACTAGCAAATTTTAGGGATTTTTGCCTTCCTCTGGACCAACTAAGGAGCATGGGGCAGCTCATGTTCATAATGGGCATGGTGTTGACACAGCTCCAAATGATCCACAATGGCTCAAAAGTAATATGGTCCAGAAATATTTAGACAGAATAAAGGTGGATAAAGCACCTGGACCAGATGGTATCCACCCACAGATCCTAAAAGAATGGAACTCTGTAATTTCAAAGCCATTGTATCTAATTTTTAGGGACTTGTTAATGACTGGAATGGTATCACTGGATTGATGTAGGGCCAATGTGGTGACCATATTTAAAAAGGGATCAAAGTCTTTAACACTTAACTATAGACCTCTTAGTTTAACTCCTATAGTCAGGAAGATTTTGGAGAGGTTAAGACCACATAGACAAGTTCTTGCTGGAAAATTATTTTTTTTTGTTTCATACATTTTTATTAAATGAACATGAAAAATATTGGCATACAACATTCAATTGTAAAATTGGATCAATAGAGCATGCTTAGAATCGGTAATGAAAGGCATTTTACATCTGGAAAATGTGATCTTGGTATGATTAAGATGTAATTTTATACATTTCAAAGTTTTACATGTTACCGGTATATACATCATTTTAGTGGAGGGTGTGATTCTCATGTTATTATATTGTTTAATCTATAATTTATAAAGGTTATAGAAAGTTTAAATTTACATCTGTTTTGGTTGTATAAGAAAATCATATTGAAATGAAATAAATAAATGGAGAAGAGAAAAAAAAAGGGGGGGATGGGTATTGGGGTAGGTAAAGGGTGGGGTGCGGATGGAATAGTTTTGCTTCTTGGGGCATGTGTGATCTGTTGTGGAGTTGTGCTTTCTTAAATTATACATTTACTGCTTTATAGGCAGAAGAGGATTTGAATTTAATCCAGTTGTACCAAGTTGAGGTGAATTTGGAGATTTGTTCCTGTGATATGCTAATGAGTTCTTCTATGTTCTCTATGTTGTTGATTCTGCGAAACCATTCTTTTTTGGATGGAGTAATGTTTGAGCGCCAGCGGCAAGGTATACAGTGTCTTGCTGCGTTGATCATGAACATAGATAAGGACTATTGAGATTATTATTGTTTCTAGGTATCGTGGTGTGATGTAGAAGGCTTTGTGGTGGGGTAAAATTAAGATTAAAATTTTCAGAGGTAACAGAGGTGGTGGTGTCGTGAACCATTTTCCAGAATTCCTGGGACACGACCACCAGATCGGTAACATTGAGCTTTCCTCTTTTTCGCATGTCCAGCATTTATCAGATATCTGGGGTGTAGATTTGTGTAGTAGAGTAAGTGTTCTGTACCATCTTTTAGAATTTGATGTCTCACGCCTGGTCAAGTAGTGCTTAATTTGCATATAATTCCATTGTTTAAGCCTGTCTTAAAAAGTGTTTGGTCAAGACATCTTTAAGAGGCCATATTTCAGAAAGGAAGTTTGGTTCTAATCCTGGGGGAGGGAAGTCTGGATTTTTTCTTATTGGGGTGAGAGGACTGGAAAAAAAATATTTTAAAGCAACAGACAGCATGGATTCATGAAGGACAGAAGTTGTTAAACAAACCTGATTTCTTTTTATTAGGAGGCAAGTAAAACCTTGGACAGTGGGGTGGCTGTGCATGTGGTATACTTGGATTTTGCAAAAGCATTGGACCCAGGTCCCCGCACACGGCTTATGTCTAAGGTAAAGTCTACAGGCTTGGAAAGATCAATTTGTAAATGGATAGAAAACTGGCTAAAAAAAAAAAAAACAAATTCAGAGAGCAGTGGTTAATAATTCTTACTCTGAATGGTCTAAAGTTATCAGTGGTGTACCCCAAGGTTCAGTGCTGAGACCCTTACTTTTTAACCACTTACACTACCGTTCAAAAGTTTGGGGTCACCCAAACAATTTTGTGTTTTCCATGAAAAGTCACACTTATTCACCACCATACGTTGTGAAATGAATAGAAAATAGAGTCAAGACATTGACAAGGTTAGAAATAATGATTTGTATTTGAAATAACATTGTTTTTACATCAAACTTTGCTTTCATCAAAGAATCCTCCTTTTGCAGCAATTACAGCATTGCACACCTTTGGCATTCTAGCTGTTAATTTATTGAGGTAAGCTGGAGAAATTGCACCCCACGCTTCTAGAAGCAGCTCCCACAAGTTGGATTGGTTGGATGGGCACTTCTGGCGTACCATACGGTCAAGCTGCTCCCACAACAGCTCAATGGGGTTCAGATCTGGTGACTGTGCTGGCCACTCCATTACCGATAGAATACCAGCTGCCTGCTTCTGCTGTAAATAGTTCTTGCACAATTTGGAGGTGTGTTTAGGGTCATTGTCCTGTTGTAGGATGAAATTGGCTCCAATCAAGCGCTGTCCACTGGGTATGGCATGGCATTGCAAAATGGAGTGATAGCCTTCCTTATTCAGAATCCCTTTTACCCTGTACAAAGCTCCCACCTTACCAGCACCAAAGCAACCCCAGACCATCACATTACCTCCACCATGCTTAACAGATGGCGTCAGGCATTCTTCCAGCATCTTTTCATTTGTTCTGCGTCTCACAAACGTTCTTCTTTGTGATCCAAACACCTCAAACTTGAATTCATCCGTCCACAACACTTTTTTCCAGTCTTCCTCTGTCCAATGTCTGTGTTCTTTTGCCCATCTTAATCTTTTTCTTTTATTGGCCAGTCTCAGATATGGCTTTTTCTTTGCCACTCTGCCCTGAAGCCCAAAATCCCGCAGCCGCCTCTTCACTGTAGATGTTGACACTGGTGTTTTGCGGGTACTATTTAATGAAGATGCCAGTTGGGGACCTGTGAGGCGTCTGTTTCTCAAACTAGAGACTCTAATGTGCTTATCTTCTTGCTTAGTTGTGCAACGCGGCCTCCCACTTCTTTTTCTACTCTGGTTAGAGCCTGTTTGTGCTGTCCTCTGAAGGGAGTAGTACACACCGTTGTAGGAAATCTTCAATTTCTTTGCAATTTCTCGCATGGAATAGCCTTCATTTCTAAGAACAAGAATAGACTGTCGAGTTTCAGATGAAAGTTCTCTTTTTCTGGCCATTTTGAGCGTTTAATTGACCCCACAAATGTGATGCTCCAGAAACTCAATCTGCTCACAGGAAGGTCAGTTTTGTAGCTTCTGGAAGGAGCTAGACTGTTTTTAGATGTGTGAATATGATTGCACAAGGGTTTGCTAATCATCAATTAGCCTTCTGAGCCAATGAGCAAACACATTGTACCATTAGAACACTGGAGTGATAGTTGCTGGAAATGGGCCTCTATACACCTATGTAGATATTGCACCAAAAACTAGACATTTGCAGTTAGAATAGTCATTTACCACATTAGCAATGTATAGAGTATATTTGTTTAAAGTTAGGACTAGTTTAAAGTTAGCTTCATTTAAAAGTACAGTGCTTTTCCTTCAAAAATAAGGACATTTCAATGTGACCCCAAACTTTTGAACGGTAGTGTAAGCCCCGAACCATTTGGCTGGCCAAAGACCAGAGCACTTTTTGCGATTCGGCACTGCATCGCTTTAACTGACAATTGCGCGGTCGTGCGAAGTGGCTCCCAAACAAAATTGACGTACTTTTTTCCTCACAAATAGAGTTTTTTTTGGTGGTATTTGATCACCTCTGCGGTTTTTACTTTTTGCGCTATAAACAAAAAAAAAGAGTGACAATTTTGAAAAAGACGCAATTATTTTTTACTTTTTGCTATAATAAATATCTCCCAAAAATATATAAAAAACTATTTTTCCTCAGTTTAGGCCGATGTGTGTTCTTCTACTTATTTTTGGTAAAAAAATAAATAAATAAATAAATCGCAATAAGCGTATATTGATTGTTTTTTCGCAAAAGTTATAGTGTCTACAAAATGGGGGATAGTTTTATGGCATTTTTATTAATTCTTTACTAGTAATGACGGCGATCAGTGATTTTTATCGTGACTGCAACATTATGGCGGACACGGACAATTTTGACACATTTTTGGGACCATTGGCATTAATATAGCAATCAGTGCGATTAAAAAGGCACTAATTACTGTAAAAATGTCACTGGCAGTGAAGGGGTTAACACTAGGGGGCAGTGAAGGAGTTAAGTGTGTCCTAGTTTGTGTTCTAACTGAAGGGGGGAGTGGACTGTGCAGGGAAGATAACAGATCGTCTGTTCATACTCTGTATGAACAGACGATTTGTCACTTCTCCTCTAAGAGAACCGGAAGCTGTGTGTTTACACACACAGTTCCGGGTTCTCCGCGTCTCAACGGCAATCGCGGGAGCCCCACGGTGATTGAGACAGCCTGGCACTCGCATTGGCGAGGGGGGCGAGCGCCCCCTAGTGGCCACAGGGCGAAGCGACGTTACATAATGTTGTTTCGCCCAGCCGTGCCATTCTGCCGCAGTAGAACCTTGGCGGGTGGTCGGCATGTGGTTAATATCTTTATAAATGATATTGGGTCTGGCATTAAAAGTACCAGTTCTGTCTTTGCAGATGACACCAAGCTATGCAGTAGAATAACGTCCTTACAGGAGGTCTCAAAGTTATAAGCTGACCTCAATGCACTGTCTAATTGGGCAACTAAGTGGCAAATGAGGTTTAACCACTTGCTTACAGGGCACTTAAACCCCCCTCCTATCCAGACTAATTTTCAGCTTTCAGCACTGACGCACTTTGAATGATAATTGCGCGATCATACAACACTGTACCCAAATGACATTTTTATAATTTTTTCCCCACAAATAGAGCTTTCTTTTGATGGCATTTTATCACCTCTGCGGTTTTTATTTTTTGTTAAAAAAATGTAAAAAGACTGAATTAAAAAAAAAAATAATTATTATTTTTTTATATTTTGTTATAAAAAAATTAAAACAGGTAATTTTTCTCCTTCATTGATGTACGCCGATGAGGCGGCACTGATGGGCACTGATGGGTGGCAATAATGGGCACTATCAGGTGGCACTGATTGGCACTACTGGTGGGCATTGATAGCTGGCACTTGTGGGCATTGATAGCTGGCACTTGTGGGCATTGATAGGTGGCACTTGTGGGCACTGTAAGGTGGCACTTGTGGACACTGTTAGGTGGCACTTGTGGACACTGTTAGCTGGCAAAGATGAGGCAGATGCGCCTCTTCCACTTCGGGACCTTTGTCCCTCTCATCTGAGCCGGTGATCGGCTTTTTTTTCTACTCACGCTATCAGTGTCACGCTATCTATCACGCAACAGATTACCGATCTTTTGTTTAGATCATGTGATCAGCTGTCATTGGCTGACAGCTGATCACATGGTAAGGGGCCGGGACCGGCCCCTTACTCGGATCGGTGATCAGCCGAGTCTCAGTGACTCGGTGATCACAGCGCGCTCGGCGCGCGCCCTGCAGGGCGCGTGCACAGGGGAGGCCGTCATATGACGGCCTCCCGGGAATTCAGGTCCGCACTGTGGCCGTCATTAGGCCATAGTGCGGATGTCAAGTAGTTAATGTTGATAAATATAAAGTTATGCACTTGGGGGCTAAGAATATGCATGCATCATACATACTAGGGGGTGTACAACTGGGGGGGATCCGTAGCTGAGAAGGATCTGGGGATATTGATAGATCATAAGCTCCATACCAACATGCAATGCCAAGCTGCGATTTCCAAAGCGAGCAAAGTCCTTTTTCTTGTATTGAGAGGTATGGACTCCAGAGAGTGAGAGATTATTTTTTTTGGTTGAACTAGATGGACTTGTGTCTTTTTTCAACCTGACTAACTATGTAACTATGGTGTGGGATTCTGTATATGGAGATCTTCTATTTATTTTATTTATTTAGTTTACATGAAGCCTGGGGATTGATTTATATTGTTTCTTCAGGTGATTCAGTTGTAAAGATATTGCAAGCATTTTATCTCCACTGGGGCAAATTGGACCAAACTGGATCATGCTTTTTAGGGGAGGTTTTTTGGATACCTCTGGATCAACGGTAAGAAAAGGATTGAGTACATGGAGGTTTCCTATTTTTTTTTTTATTTCTATCAGTTGAACTAAATGGACTTGTGTCTTTTTTCAGCCTAATGATGTAAATCAAGAATTAATTTTGTCTGATTTTAAATGGATTTTCTGTCCACCTTGTAATGACTTATTGCAATGCATTGTCCAAACCCTACATAAAAAGGTCAGCTGTGCGCCAATTAAGGTTCTCAGGAGTATTTGGAGAGTGGCTTCCACTAACCATGACTTATAACTGGACGGTATTTTCCACTGCTCCGCCCTGCTTATCTCTTTGGAAGTCTCATTGATTTGGTTTCCTCATAGCTTGTTCACAGCTCTTGAAATAGTGGCCCATACATTAAAGTATAATTTTTATTTAAGAATTGTTAAATACAGTATCTTAGGAGTTTATACATGAGCACATTTTTTTTTAGGTTTGGCCTGTCACCATACTCATGTTGGATGTAGCCAAAGAACAATAACTTATCGAGTTGGGAAAATTCTGTGCCAAAATCTTGAAATGAGCAAATCAGATGTGTCGTTTCAAAACAAAGCTTGCCACGTGACCTTTTTCTTTTTAATGGTTTTTAATCCTTATGAAACTAAGAAAAAATTGATTATTTTTGTACTCCTCATAATATCCTATTCTCTTCCTTCTTAAAAAACTTCCATACAACACCTCGTGTATTTACTTTGCATTCAGATTTTGAAGACTGTTTTTCTCTTTGATTCATTGAAGGACAAGATCTTGCTCTCTGAACGTTGGGTTATAGCGCCAACTTCAGGAGTGGGACCCTACACACATAAACAGCGCAGCCCCTGAAGGTGGCTCAACCCCCAACTTGCTATAGGCAGCCTAGTTAGTTAAAAAGCAGTAGAAATAACATCATCTGGCCACAAACAGCACAATGAGAGACGGGTGCGGTGTTCCTTATTGAACTCATAGAAATGGATTTTATGGTGAGTACAAAAAAAAAAAACACACTTTTTCTTTTGTTCATTGAAGGGCATAGCAGAGAGCTTGATTTCTAATCATTGGGACATTCCAAAGAAGGGGTCGATAGCAGCCTTTCTCAACCTTTTCAACACAAAGGAAGGGAACCCCTGCTAAAAATGACTATATCTACAACTCATGATACATTAGTGTGATGGTTAGTGGGAAGAATGCTCCTTACACTTGCAGGCATTAGGAGAAATGACACCCTTACAGATAGCTAAAAAAAAAATCAATGGTGTCAGTGGGAACGTATCTCAAAGGTAGAAGTTGTTCATTGGTCAAGGAACCCCTAGCAACCCTTGAAGGAACTCTAGGGCTCCATGGAACCCTGGTTGGGAAACCCTGGTGTATAGAGTGGTGGGAAGAAAAACTCCTCCCTAGTCAAGAACAGTACAAAATATTCATCCTCAGAACTCACTGATAGTAAACAGACGGAGGGAAACCCCCTCATTAAGATAGGACCACTAAGAAAGTAACATACAATAGTCCGGTCCCGGATAGTTGACCCCAAAGACCCCAAGGCCCCCCACTAGAAGGCTGGGGAAGGCCAAATAGTTGAAACTGTGAGGAGACCACGCCACATGAACGACCTCCGTACAGTGAAGAAAATAACTGCTGACGCACAGGAGACAGATAAGAGACGTGAGCTTCCTCTAGCAAGTTTTGGGCTGAGCCACCATCAGGGGTCGCCCCTGGACTTTGCTTTTGTGCTTGATCATCCACTCCTGAAGGTAATACTATAATCCAACAGGCAAAGATCAAGATCTCCTATGTGTCCTTCAGTGAACATGTGTCATATATAAAATTGTGTGTTAATTTTGACCTGAAATTAACATTTTCGTGCCCGGCCTATAGCAAAATGACGGCCGGGTGGTGGCTTTACCATTCTGACTGTAAATCATATGATGTCCTTTACAACGTGCCAGTTGCACAGGGATCAGTGGTGGGCTGTGTTCCTCGGAGACAGCCCATTACCGTTCAGGCTAAAGAGCCAATGACATAAGCTCTTTACCATGTGACCAGCTGTGTCCAATCACAGCTGATCACACATAAACTAATCCTGGTTGGTTATGTGCATTTTCTTTCCTCAATGCTGTCAGTATCTGAGGAAAGGAAAGCCAGTAACCAGGTTTACAGTTAGACCCCTTTCACACTGAGGCGGTGCGGGCATTAGTGGTAAAGCGCCGCAAGTTTTAGCGGCGCCTTTTGGGCACTAGCAGGGCGCTTTTAACCCCCGCTAGCGGGCGAAGAAAGAGTTAATAGCACTTGTGTTGTGGCGCTGCCGAAGTGCTTTGCGGGGTCTTCGGCAGCGCTGCCCATTCATTTCAATGGGCAGGGCGTTTTGGGATCGGTGTATACACTGCTCTTGCACCGCCCCAAACATGCTGCTTGCAGGACTTTTTTTCCCGTCCTGCAAGTGTTACACCGCAGTGTGAAAGCACTCGGATTTTCACACTAGGGTGGCTTGAGGGGTGCTTTTCAGGCGCTAGTTTTAGCGCTAAAATGTGTGAATGGGGACTTACAGGTGACATTTACACTGATAATCAGGCCACTGATCCCATCAGTGCCCTAATTATCAGTGCAGCCCCATTAGTGTCCTGATTATTAGTGCAGCCTATCAGGGTCCATAAGTGCAGCATATCAGGGCCCCCTGAGGAAGTCACATGACTGAAGACACGTGTTGGGCGGAGCTAGGTGACTGATTGACAGCCAAAACCGGAAGTGACGCGGGAGCCACGGACCCCCAGTTTAAACTATAGGCTGATGCATTATACATGCTTGTAAGTGTGTTTTTAATATATAAAACGTATTTGCTTAAACTTACTGCACTATGGGGATCCGCTCTGTTGTGCACGATCTTAAAAGGCTATACCACCCATCAAAGGTGACCATCCTAGAGTGTCAGAAAGAGGATAGTCAGAAGAGGGACTCAAAAACAGAGCAGGATATAGGGCACCTAAGGGGGAAGGCAAGATTAGACCTTGCACATAGCGGGTCCTTTTTTTGAGGTGAGAGCATATAGAGAACAGTGGTGGGAATCACATCAGTTTTCATATATTGCACCAATATAGAGAAGATTGTATTGTAGAAGCATTTCCCCATTGGATGTGCACATAGTCACTTTATAAAAGACTTCCATTTTATGTTAAAGACTTGCTTTAAACATACTATTTACCATTTTCACTGCAGATACATACATGTATAGACTGTTCTATGCATAATACAAATATGAATTAGGTATGTCTTCGCATTTTTTGCACGTTTTTTTTTTTTTGCATGTATGTATGTATTACATCTTCTGTATGATTTTTACATATTTATCAGTATTGAGGATTGTGGATATTTTATTTAGGGTGATTCGTTTAGATGAACACATCTTTTTGGAAGTTTGGGGGTAGGTGCATCCGGTTAATCTATTTATTCTATATCAGTGCCCATCAGTGCCGCCTCATTAGTGCCCATCAGTGCCACCTAATCAGTGCCCATCAGTGCTGCATCATCTGTGCCCATCAGTGCAGCCTCATCAGTGCCGCCTCATTAGTGCCCATCAGTGCAACCTAATCAATGCCCATCAGTGCTGCATTATCTGTGCCTCATCAGTGCAGCCTCATCAGTGCCCATCAATGCAGCCTCATCAGTACTCATCAGTTCAGCTTCATCAGTGCCGCCTCATCAGTGCCCATCAGTGCAGCCTCATCAGTGCCCATCAGTTCAGCCTCATCAGTGCCCATCAGTGCAGCCTCATCAGTGGCCATCAGTGTAGAAGAAAAATCTCAAAATTGTATACCAGAAACTAAGAAAAAAGAGGGTTTTCTTTTTCAAACTTTTTTAGTCTTTTTTTTGTTTGTTTAGCAAAAAATAAAACCCCAGTGGTGATTAAATAACACCACCAAAAAAAAAAAAGCTCTAGCTGTCTCAAAAAAATGATAATTTCATATAGATACAGTAAAAAAGGGGAGGGGAGGAAAACAAATTCTTCAACAAGGAACCAGCAAGATAGCAAAAAATATATAATTTATTATAGAAAAATAATTCCACATATACACCAAACAAAAATCAAAAAATATGACAGTAAGTGAACCAAATACCAACACTAAGAATAAAATAGACAACGTTGTCTAAGGACAGAAACAACACACAGATGGCCACCACATACAATTACATCCAACTGGCTAAGTAAACAAGGACCGTCTCATATATTGTGTCTAGGAAGTAATGTTGAGGGCCAAGAGGTAAATGTATGCAGCCGTAGATAATGAGAGTCCGCTATGCACGCTGCCGGTAACAGACCTGGAGTATAACTAGAAATGTAAACCACGAGGATTGCTGATGATGGCACTAGCAGATGAGTACCCAGCCATAGCTGGTAACATGCATCAGCAGTTGTATGGAGACTATACGTGGGTACAGGAGGGAGTGTGTGCCTGTATGGGTGGTGATGAATAAACACAGCGTATTTGCTGAATCATGAAGCGGAGACACTGATAATACTATGGTGACAATGGTCACAAAAGATATTGGATAGGTACAGTCTCACCAGTCCATGGACATCAGTGTATGGCAGGCATGCAGAACACTCCGATCCTCGGGTCTTCTCACGTTGTGCAAGACAGCTGAATCCTCCTCTGGTCAAGTAAGGGTAGCTCCTGGGTCTGTATGGCCGAATGCCAGCCAGGATAGTGGAGATTGGAGGGGTGTTTATGGCGTGCCGCCTGGATGCGGTGTAACTCCTCAAACACTTCCTGGTTCCGTGCGGCAAGGCTTCAGCGGCTTCAGC
This sequence comes from Lithobates septentrionalis, assembly GCA_037952835.1. Taxonomy (NCBI): domain Eukaryota; kingdom Metazoa; phylum Chordata; class Amphibia; order Anura; family Ranidae; genus Lithobates; species Lithobates septentrionalis. Next base: position 498,890 of record JBBDGP010002364.1, on the reverse strand, counting down.
GGCTCAGCGAATCAGATACCCAGGGCTGATGGGTGGGTCCTTTGTGAGTGCTACGTTGGGCGTGATGGCGTCATGCTGACGCGTTTCATCCGTCAAAGATTTCTTCAGAGCTCTTCCTAGACACAATATATGAGACGGTCCTTGTTTACTTAGCCAGTTGGATGTAATTGTATGTGGTGGCCATCTGTGTGTTGTTTCTGTCCTCAGACAACGTTGTCTATTTTATTCTTAGTGTTGGTATTTGGTTCACTTACTGTCATATTTTTTGATTTTTGTTTGGTGTATATGTGGAATTATTTTTCTATAATAAATTATATATTTTTTGCTATCTTGCTGGTTCCTTGTTGAAGAACTCGTTTTCCTCCCCTCCCCTTTTTTTCTGATATGCTTTCCAATTCAGAGGAACACACCCACCTGTGATCTCTTGAGCTCCTGGGTGTTTGCAAGTAGCTTTATTCATATGCAGATGCTGTTAGGGTATCATCCCCATCTGCTAACACCTACATTGAACTAAGCAAAGTTTCTTGGTTCATAAGTTCCTTCTTTGTTTGTTGAGATTCATATAGATACAGTGTAGCATGACCGCGCAATTGTCAAAGTGCAACAGCGCTGAAAGCTGAAAATTGGCCTTGCCAGGGTGAAAGTTCCCTGTATTGAATTGATTAAAAAAAAAATGCTATGTTATAAGGAATATATAGAAAAAGTTCATTTTGCCTTTGCAATGCCCATAAAAAAAGGAAAATTTATTATCAAATACTTACCGTAATTTTCCTTTCCTGATGGACTCCATGGCAGCCTACGTGTGGGTTAACCCCGCCTCCTCTCCAATGCTATAGGACCCCATTCCCATAAATGAGTACTCACCACTAGCTACTGCGTTCCGTAACTAGCCTACTCGTTGACCAATGGGTGGGAACTCCGTCTGCCATGGAGTCCATCAGGAAAGGAAAATTACGGTAAGTATTTGATAATAAATTTTCCTTTTTCCTGACAGACTCCATGGCAGCCTACGTGTGGGAAATAACTAGCCAACCACACGGGTGGGTATGCTGAACAAACATAAATTTTAATTTGTCCTATCGGTCGATAGGATTTGTAACCCAAAGTTTACAGAGGATAGTGAGGCAGGCTCTATACAATAATGCAACATGAAGGTATTAATAGAAGCCCATGAAGCTGCCTTGCAGATGGTATCTGGAGCCACGTGTCGAGCCGCTGCCCAAGAGGCTGCCATTCCTCTGGTGGAATGGGCTGTCACCGCCTTTGGAGGAGCCAAGCCCTTAGCCCTGTATGCCTGTTGTATGGTCTGTACGATCCAGGACGCGATAGTCCTGGTTGAGGCTTTCTTCCCTATATTGCTGCCTGAGTGAAGCACGAAGAGATGACTAGAACGTCTAAAGGGAGAAGTAACTTTGATATATTCTTTAATAGCTTCGCCCACATCTAGAGGGTGATTTTCAGTGGACCCAGGGGTCCTAAATGTAGGTAAAACGATCTCTTGATTGACGTGGAATACTGAAGACACTTTCGGGTTGGAACCCAGCATAGGAATGAGGACTACCCGGTCCGGGAAAAACGTTAGGAAGGGTTCTTCATGACCAAGTGATGCAATTTCAGAGACCCTTTTGGCTGAGGTAATGGCCACTAAGAAGGCCACCTTTGCTGAAAAGACCTTGATAGGGAGCGGGGAGGGCCCCGAAGTACTGAGTCCAGAGATCGAGTCGAGGACTAATGGAAGGTCCCATTTGGGGAACCTAGGCTTTCTCTGGGGCTTGAGCCTCGATGCATCTCGAAAAAATTGTCTAACCAAAGGATGAACTGCCCATGAAGTGCCGGAGAAGGCCGAAAGTGCCGAAACTTGGACTCTCAGAGAGCTGACAGATAGATGTAAATCTAGGCCCGTTTGGAGGAAACTGAGAACGTCCTGGACTTTTGGATGTCTAAAAGACCTGCCCTGGGGAGAGCAGAACTCCACGAATTTGGACCAAATTCTTCCATAGACTTTATTTGTACTAGATCTTCTCAAGCTCATGAGAGTGGATATTACTTCTGAGGCACAACCTAGGGATTCCAGCCTCTCCCTCTCAAGAACCCAACCATCAGTCTCAGCACTGCAGGACAAGGGTGCAGGACTGACCCTTGAGAAAGAAGGTCCGGTCTGAGAGGGAGAGGCACTGGGTCCCGACAGCTGAGCTGGACCAGGAGAGGGAACCAAGGCCTGTTCGGCCAGTAGGGAGCTATTGTCACCACCTCCACTGGCTCTGCTCGGAGCCTCTGCAGGAATCTCAGCATGACTGGCAGTGGCGGAAAGGCGTATGCACGCTTGAACCTCCATTGATCCATCAGGGCATCCGTCCCGATGGCTTGACTGCAGAGACCCCTGGTGTAGAATTTCTTCAGCTTGCAGTTGCAGGGGGAAGCAAACAGATCCACCTCTGGATCGGTCTTGAGCGACAAGATCCACCTGAACGTCTCTATGTGAAGAGACCATTCGTTGTTGTCCAACTTGGTCCGTGATAGGAAGTCCGCTTGAGTGTTTTGGACCCCTGGGACAAAGACTGCCGGAATGTTGGAAAGGTTTTTCTGTGCCCATGATAGGATGGGCTCGACTTCCCGCAGGAGAGTGGGACTCCGAGTGCCCCCTTGCCTCTTCACATACGACACTGCTGTGGTGTTGTCCATCCTTAACAGTACTGACTCCCCTATAAGGAGATGAGAGAAGGACTGAAGGGCACACCAGGCCGCTCGAAGTTCCAGGATGTTCGACCCTGGGTTGGGAAGACATGCACCCCACTTGCCCTGAGCCAGATTCGACCCGCAGAGGGCTCCCCAACCGGTACCGCTGGCATCGGTCGTGACCGTCACCCAAGAGATGGGAGCGATGGAATGGCAGATCAGAAGGTTCTTGCGCTGAAGCCACCAGAAGAGGCTGTTCCTCATTGTAGAAGTTATGCGGATGACCTGATTCTTGTCTCCAGACTTCCATTGTCAAAGGAGACCTGCCTGGAAGGGTCGCAGTCTCCATAAGGCCCATTTTACCATGGGAGTCGTGGAAACCATCGTGCCGACGACTTTTAGGCACTGAGAGGCTTTCATTTGCCGGACACGTAGGGCCCGAGAGACTCTGTCTCGAACCGTAGGAATTTTCTGTAATGGAAGGGAGATAGTGTTTGCTACTGTATCGAACTGAGCTCCCAGATATATTAGACGCTTAGTTGGGGTCAGTTGACTCTTTTCTAAGTTTAGGAGCCACCCGAAGTTGGACAGCGTGGAAATCACTTGTTCCCCATGGACCAGCAACTGCTCCCTGTTCTGAGATAGCACCAGCAGGTCGTCGAGGTAGTGGTAAAGACGTACCCCTCTTAATCTTATGAGTGCCACCATAGCCAGAAGGACCTTCGAAAAAACTCGGGGGGATGTCGTCAGGCCGAAGGGGAGGCAGATAAATTGAAGATGATCCGACCCTATTTGGAAACGGAGGTATTTGTGTAAATCTTTCTCCACTGGGACGTGGAAGTACACATCCTTCAGGTCGATCGATAACATCCAGTCGCCTGGCTGTATAGCTTTCTGAATGGTCATCAAGGTTTCCATTTTGAACCTTCCGTTCTCTATGAATTTGTTGAGATATGTGAGGTCTATGACTGGGCGCCAAGAGCCCCCCTTTTTCTGCACTAGGAAGAGAGGGGAGTATATCCCCTGGAACCATTCGTCCTGTGGGACATGTACCACTGCTCCTTGAGTTTTCAGGAGGTCCACATAGGACAGCAAAATTTGTTTCTGATCCTCTGCCCGAGGGAGAAGAGTGGAGACGAACCTTGGGTGAGGAGTACTGGAAAAGGCCCATCTGTGGCCTGACGAGACCGTCCTTATGACCCAGAAGTCTGAGATCGAGGCCACCCAGACGTGCCGGAAGAGGAGCAGACGAGCCCCCACCCGGCCCGCCTGGGCGGGCGTAATCTCAAAAAGATTTAGCCTGATCACGAGCACTGGACGCTTGATTTTTAACAGGTTTGCGGAAGGATGTCTGCCCTCTGCTCCAATTCTTCCTAAAGTCCCGGCCAGGCTTGTAGGAGCGCGCTTCCCTGGAGCGCTCCGGGCTTCGTCTTCTGAACTGGGGCTTCTTTCGACCCAGCATGCGCCTGTCCTGGGGGAGAAAACCCGATTTACCCCCTGTGGCTCGCGTAGTGGCATCGTCAAGCTTATTGCCAAACAGTGAGGACCCCTCAAACAGAATTTTACACCATGCTTGCTTAGAGCCTGGGTCAGCAAGCCAGGGACACCAGAGAGGCTCTCTTGGCCGTAACTGAGGACAGCATAATACGAGCCAGAAGGCGGATCAAGTCAATGGACGCCTCCCCCAGGAAGACCGCTGCAAGCTTCAGCTCTGCGGCTGCTGAACTTCCGGCCAGCTCTTCTGATACGCCCTTAAGGAAGGACTCCACGTTCTCCGTCCAGGCCTCCATGGCCTTGGACATGGCCGCTAGTGCCAGGGCTGGTTTACAGGCCATACCAGCAAGCCCATAGATTCTTTTTAGATCTAGATCTATCTTCCTCTCGAGCCCATCTTTGAAAGATACTGCGTCTTCTAGAGGAAGAGTCACATGTTTGGCCAGACGCATAAGAGCTGCGTCCACAAGGGGAGTATTCTCCAAACTCTTTACTTCTTCCGACTTGAAGGGGTACAATCTGGAGGTTTTATTAGACATGGAAGACTTTTTCTCTGTTTTACTCCATTCTTCCTCAATGATTTGGAGCGGAAAGTTTGCACGTTCTTTCCCCAGGTGCTTGAAGAATTTTTTCTGCTTGGCTGGGGGAGTGGAAGGGTCTTCCCACTTCAAGGCTTCCTTGATCGCTTTGATTAAAGGGGAAACCATCGCGAAGTCGAACCCTCCAATGACCTCCTCATTAATAGACTCGTCCTCTGAGGAGTCAGGAGAAGCAACATAGGGCTGAGAAGTACCCGGATCATCACGGGCCTCTTCAGCCGGCGGGCCAGACACGGTGGTAGACTGACTGAATGTGCGAGGTGCCTCCCTCTCCATTAGGGATTGCTGCACCACTCGTTTCACAAGAGACTCTAAATGCTGGTTTTCCGTCTCTTTTTCCCCAACCGCACGGGCAAAACAACGGTCACATAAGGACTTGCCCTCCGGGACTCGTGTCCTACATCCCCAGCAGGCTCTGTGGTCTGAGCGGCTGTCATGGCGGTGGGAGCGGTGTCTTGAGGAGGAACGAGAGCGTCTCCCCTGGTGAGATCCGGACTGGGAGTCTCGTCTGGATGAAGATGATTTATATTGTGGCTTGGCAAGGTCATTGGCATTCTGGACCACGTTTAGTGGGTCCGACCTAGAAGGGCTGGAGAAAAAAGAATAGGGGAAGGGGAGAGAAGAAAAGCAGAACATGGTATCAGCACGACAATATTTGTGCATAAATCTCATCCCCTCCCCTCACGAGCACATACTTTGTGCGTGAGGGCTGGCCACTTAAAGGCGGTGAATTGTCCATAACCTAGGACGCAAATGTCACTTTAAATAGTCTGCAGGGATAATGGTCTAAGGAAACCTAGACACCAAATATGAGAAGGTTTTTAGGAAAAAACTCTGCTTTTAAAAATGCACAAAGCATGTATCAACACTTATTCAAGGCAAAAAGAAACAACTTCCTGCCGCATATTATATATATATATATATATATATATATATATATATATATATATATATATATATATATATATATATATGTATATATATAAAATGATATTTATGAAAGAATACTTTCCATTATATTCTACAAAAATTTATTATTTATATATATATATATATTTTTTTTTATATAATATTATTTCCAAAAGAAAAACAATCATAAGTCTATTCATATATAAATATATACCCTCCTTTTTTTTTTTTTTTTTATGATAAGCAGAGGTTTCAGCCACTCACCTGGAGACCAGCAGGGATCTGCTCCTCCTTTCCCTACCAAGGGAGATCCCAACACAGCAGGACAGGAGGGCGGAATTTAAATTCCCCGCTCGTGACGTCATTATCTCCTACTGCGCACGCGCAATGGGAGACCACCGTACGGCGCCTGCGCGGACGACGAACGAACCTCCGTACTGCGCATGCGCGAGCCAAGCCTCGCTCTCAAGGTGGCTACAGCGCAGGTGCTAGCGGCGGAGACTGCCGCAACCCGGAAGTGCCGTGGCGGGCTGGAACGCACGCGAACCAGCTGCCATGAGGGGGACAGGACACACTGGACCACCAGGGAAACACAGACTACACATAAAAACACTGACATGGAGTATGAAATACAGCCACAGAACTTGCCAGCCGTTGATGAAAACTGTCCGCCGGGCATACAGAGGCGACCACCCATCCACCAAGGGGAAACATTCAAGCCTCTTTAAGCTACTTGCCCGCCATGGCTGGGCTTTTGAGCTGCACCGCATAAGTATGCCAATCCTGGATCCATTCAATCCTGATGCGAACAGCATGTGTAGGTCCATAGAGGAGGACAAAAAAGGAACGCAGTAGCTAGTGGTGAGTACTCATTTATGGGAATGGGGTCCTATAACATTGGAGAGGAGGCGGGGTTAACCCACACGTAGGCTGCCATGGAGTCTGTCAGGAAATAAATAATTTGCCTTAAATTTCTTCAGGAAAAAAAATTAGCAGGTCGCTATGTCTAGGCAATGCTATTCTGTAACCTCATAACTATATATCTGCAGTTTTTCATCATTCCCATGTATTGGCATAATGCTGATGTCTGCAGAAAATACCATTATAATGGGTTCTGTTGCATTTCATAAAGTCTGTTGAAGAACTTGTACTGTAAAAGTAGCAGCAAGAACATGTCACCTGCAGTGTTCAATTTCTTGTGGGCACACAGCGGAAGGCTTAGCAACTAATCAGAGATTCTATCTTAATTCCTAGAAACACAGCCGTCATTAAAACAGCCCCGTAAGAGAACCGCTGCAGTACACAGTGGATAGAATCAGATAAAGTTTGTTAAAGCGGTATTAAACCCAAAACCAAAATGTAATAGATTACAGCTTACCAATCATTAGATGTGGTGGCTGCATTCGTTTTCTCTTTTTAGGCTTTCCCCCCCTCTGTTTTCACCTGGTGATCTGGCCACCTAACACACTGATCTAACACACCTCCTATATTAGAATGCCCTCCCACTCTGGATGAAGGGGCACAGGAGGCACAGCAGACAGCAGGATTGTCAGTCTGGAGGGAGGGGATTTTTATATGGACTAGCAGATTTAAATAAACTAATTGAAGCCAAAACTCCAGCTCACATTTTGTAATCAGTTACAGCAAACCATTTTTTTTTCTCTTTTGGGATAAAGGATTTTACATGAATGAATAATAGCTCAACGTTGTAAGCACCCCCTGTCAGTGTTAAATGGCTTGTCTCATCCCTGTAAGCCGATACATTTTGTTGGAGAGTTTGAGCTTTTATAAAAAAATAAATAAAAAAAAAAACAGACTTGGTGTCCAGATCGTCAGGTGAAACTATAAGAAAGCAAGCCTAAAAAAGAAAATGAATGCAGCCATCACATCTAAGAATTGGTAAGCTGCAATATGATAAAAGCTTGCTTTTGGGTTTTACTGCTTTAACGCTCCCGTCCCCCCTAGACTGACAATGCTGCAGTCTTCTGTGCCACCTGTGCCCCTTCATCCAGATTGAGAGCACTCAAATACAGGTGGTGTGTTACTGACCGGAACACCAAGTGAAAACAGAGGGGAAAAAAAGTCAAAACTAAAACTAATGCAGCCACCACATCTAATGATTGGTAAGCTGCAATGTATTACATTTTTGGTTTTGGGTTTAATACTGCTTTAAACACAAATTTTATTAGAAAAAGTCTAAATTAATTTAAGAGTTCTAGATGGGTACTGGGTCTAGGTTGCGGACTTGTTGTTCATCTCTTGAGCAACATGACCATCAGGATCAAAATCTGGGTGTCAGGACCTGGATCTCCACTTGCAACCTCTGCTGTGTCTAGATGTAGCTCTTCTTGCTCAGCCACCTGAGATGTTGGACTGCTCCCTACCAGATTCCTTAGACAAACTTGCCTTGTGTCTTGTTTCTTTCGAACTTTGAAGCCTTTGCTCCTCCCATGAACTATTTAGGTCATGCCTTTGCACTTCCTGTTCGCTAGATTATTGTACTCTCTCCAGCCGATATCTCGCTCTTGTCACTCCTGCTGCTGTCCGTATTTTCGCTACCACTCGTTACCGACCTTTAGCTTGTTCCTTGACTACGCTTCCGTTTGATCCCAACCTGCAACTAATTGTTATTGAGTTTTGGCTGGTTTACCGACTACGCTTCTGCTTGATCCCTACCCGCTATATCTGCTACCGGCCCCTGGCTTTCTGGCCTCCTGGTGGGGTTATCCTGAGAACTGTGACCTGGTACAGATACGCAGCAAATCCCATCTCCACCATCAGGAGTTCTGGTCAGTGCTTAAACCCCACACATCGGGTGAGCCCTCGTCATCTTGTATACCTTCCCTGCTGGTCAGTGGGAGCCTCTCTACTGCTATAGTTACTGGTCTTCGAGCCTGACTTTAGACCATGACAGAATGCCAGCACTAACCTGCTTCCGGACCCTGGCCTGCTCACCTCCTGGTGGAGCAATCCTAAGGACTTCGACATGGTACCAACACGCAGCAAAACCCATCTCCACCATCAGGAGCTCTGGTGAACACCAGTTGGTCCTGCACTTCAGGTGACCCATGTCATCCGCCAGGGTGACCTTCATCTGTACTTATCCAGCTGGTTGTTGTGAGCCTTTCTACTGCTATAGCTACTAGTCTCTGGGCCTGACCCCTGACCTTGACAACAGCACTGGGTAAATAACTGTCCAACAATCCACAGTCTAAAGATAAAGCATAGTAGAAAAATGGTTAAAATTTTATTTTTTTAACCTGGATGCCAATTTTGACAAAGTGAAGGCCAAACTGGCAATTATTTGGCTTCATCACACCACTGATGAGCAGGAGACACAGGTGGCAGTTCCAGGGGCCCAGGTCAACGACGTCGCCCACATGCATTTCTTTAAACATCTTTTCAAAGGTTTAAAACCATGTTCGTAAAAATCTTTTCAACTGCCTGTCTCAAAAGTATTCCAGCTCGTAGACAAGTCTGACATGGCACTGACAGCGCTGTTTCTTTTTAGAATGCTCCGGAGCCCAAAAAAAAAAAATGTTCTCTGTTCACCTTCATGATTTGTGAAGTGTGCCCTGTGAATAAAACGCAATTTATAATGTCAAGGTGATACATTGATTACTACGTGGAGACTGTAGGTCGTCGCCACCTAATAAGTTAGGGAACTTCATCCAACACTAACTTTGAGATGGTGACAAAAATAACGACCGCAGAACTTATTCTGTGTTAACGCCGGCGACTTGACAGGCCGAGCAGAACTCCATCAGTGGAAAGGAATGGGCAATCGGCACTGTGGAGAGCTCCTCCGAGATCACTTATCCCTCAACTTGCTTGAACATGTGAATCCTGTGGCTCATAATTTTGTTTAAGCGTGTCTTCTAACTCCAAAGATGTCATTCGAGAGTTCAGTTTAAAAAGTAATGCCAAATGTAAAAATTGCCTTTCCCTGTGCTCCTTTATACATGTTTACAGCATGCAAGGAAGGCTGATGTGCAAATCACAGGTAGTTCAACCTCAGGCTGCTACGCTACTAGACCTTAAACATTTACGCCTCCAAAACCATTTTTGCTTTTTTCTTTTTTTTGCTTTTTTTTTTTGAACACTTTAAAAAAATCATTTTAGACCTGGAGATTATGTAAAACCCCCAAACATTATATCTTTTCTGAAAGCAGACACCCTAAAGAATAAAATAGTGGTAGTTCCAATTTTTTATGTTACACAATATTAGTGCAACGGTTTACAAAATGCAAAATTAAAAAAAAAAAAAATACACCTCAGCTAGTTTTAAGGCACATGAGCACAATAAATTACCCAACTTTATAGTAAAATATAAACGAAGAGGTTGTGCAGAGTAAATAGATACCCATGTCAAACCTTAAAATTGTCTGCCTGTAAAATGGGGACAAACTTGAGTACCCTATATTCTCCATAGACGAGTCCTTTAAAGCCCCTACAGGTCATCATTCTGGATTTAACTGTGAAAAATGGGCCCCGAATTATTGCTCTGGTGGTGGGGGGGGGGGGGGTCTAAAAATAATTTGGGGGGAGAATTTTAAGCCCTTGGGTGTAGCTAATAAAAAAAAATTCCATGAAATGGGGACAATGTCTCCTATGTCATGCATTTTTTGATAGGGTGAAGAAAGGAAGCGCTACCTAAGTGCAGCATTAGTAGGTACTTTTAATGACACAAAATTAAAAAACACTTACAAGAGACATGATTAAAAAGGCTCATCTGTAGATAGATAGTCCTGGTGAGTTCCTCGAGCTCCAGTCTGGATGATTTGTCAGCGGTGTAAGGCTGCAGGGGAAGCGGTTTAGCAGGTGGTTCGTCCTGTGGCCATCAGGGGGAGGCTGGGGCCGGCGTGGAGCGCACAGAGGGTGTGTGTGACGTCACGGGCCGTTCAGCGGCTTCCAGCTTCACTCCAGGGGGAGGGCTCACATAGAGGGAGGATACAGGCAGTGGGGGAGTTGTGGATAGGCTACGCGCTCGGAGCGGCTGCTCCTTCAATAGGCCTGACTAAGGCCTATTGAAGGAGCAGCCGCTCCGAGCGCGTAGCCTATCCACAACTCCCCCACTGCCTGTATCCTCCCTCTATGTGAGCCCTCCCCCTGGAGTGTACCCGGAAGCCGGAAGCCGCTGAACGGCCCGTGACGTCAAGCACACCCTCTGTGCGCTCCACGCCGGCCCCAGCCTCCCCCTGATGGCCACAGGACGAACCACCTGCTGAACAGCTTCCCCTGCAGCCTTACACCGCTGACACATCATCCAGACTGGAGCTCGAGGAACTCACCAGGACTATCTATCTACAGATGAGCCTTTTTAATCATGTCTCTTGTAAGTGTTTTTTAATTTTGTGTCATTAAAAGTACCTACTAATGCTGCACTTAGGTGGCGCTTCCTTTCTTCACCCTCTCTTGCATATCACAGAGCCAGTTCTCTGAGGATAGCAGCCGCCTCCTAGATCCACTGCTCCACCAACCCACTCCATATACTTTGAACTGTCAGATCCTTATTAACCCTTGAACTGCCAACGTTTTAGTCATGTAACCTACTTTACATGCTCCGAACTGTCAGACCCTCATTAACCCCTGGGCTGCCAACACTTTAGCCATGGACTATATGCCTGGCCAACCTGATTAATTCTGATTATTGTATGCTGTATATGCGCTTGAAGTTATTATTACTTTTATGCATTTTTTGATGACAGGTTCTTTTTAATGAGACATCATGAGACCCCCGATGTCTCATCTGCCCTCCAATGAAGCTAATGGAATGCAGAAAATGTTGATCTTCGCTACGTAAAAACACCTGTAAGCTGCACTCAGTGTCAAGTTTCTAGAATAGATGGCATGCCTGTTCCAGTCTTTGCTCCTTCATGTCCTAGAGCTTCTATGCATTGCATAAAGGATGGCCAACTAGCCTGAGTTAGCCGTCTACCATGGGGAATATGGCTTTATGATATTAAGCTGTAAGTGTGTTTCCAGATGCACAGTTGACCATAGAGTCTTAAAGTATAACAAAACCCTTGTTAATGAAATGTTGCTTGTAAAGGGCATTATAAGTATTGAAGAATAGGGTGCATGTTCTTGAGTTGTGATGCAGCCAATGAGCACTGGACTACATGTACCATGCTTCTTTTCTCGTGCCGCGGTCCAAGAGAGGCATGATTAGGGAAGCTTATTTTATGCTGGTCCATCTTTCAGCTACTGGAACTGTGGAAAATGAGCAAAAATTAAGGAATGTGTTTCCGAATTGGAATGTCAGCAATCTCTCAACAAAAAATGGCTACAATGTAGACCACTGATCTCCATACTCAAATGTGACCCTTTGCTTGCTTTTATCCAGCCCTTGGGGCACTCTTTTCACCAACTAATACCAACAAAGGGGCATAATCCCCCCCCCCCCCCCCCGACACCAATGAAGAGGCAGAATTCCTTCAAATGACACCAACAATGGGGCCCATTGAAACCAACGGTGGGGCATTATTTATTCCCTCTGACGTCAGGACCTTTCTGACCCCCTTAAAGTGTAAGTAAACCCTCCTATTGTTTTCAGCCAGGGAAGCTGCCATCTTTGCCTCTGTTTAATCTACAACTGCCATGATGCTGCTCATGTGATCGGTTTAGACACCAGCGATTGGATGGTTTGACAGTTTGGTTGAGAGCACAACCAATGGGAGTGTTACATTTCCGGCACGTGCCGGAAATGAAACAGTTTTATGGATGGGTTTACTTCCGCTTTAAGTCTGAAGGACATTAAAGTGGCCCTTTGTTTAGAAAGTTTGGAGACGCCTGGTGTAGACAAGCTCAACTGTGAGCTGCTTAGGGAGTGTTGTCACCCTAGAACAGGAAGTGAACATCTAGGCTATAGGTGTCAGGATCACAAGTTGGACACAAGACACAGAGGAGGAAGACACAGGGTCATGGAGTTTGGTGGACTCTCCAGGGGGAGAGCTTATCAACAGACAGGACAGTGGATTTAAGGTCTATAAAACAGGTTTCAGACAGGTTGATGACTAACAATAAAGGAAATAACAGGCTTATGATCTAGATAAAGTCAGAGTTCAAACACAGTCCAAACAGACATAAATCAGAGATAGACAGACCTTTATCTAGGGCAGCCATTCTCAACTAGGGTTCTATGGATCCCTATGGGTCCTTCAGAGGTTGCTTCATAAAATTAAGCCAAAATGTATTCTGCTGCAGGTCTTTGGTAAAAACAAAATTCTAACAGGTGTATATTGATTGGTTTGCGTGAAAGTTTGTTATTTTTATACTAGCAATGGCAGCGATCAGCGACTTATAGTGGTAGTGCAGCACTCTAAAACTGACTGATGCTGGGAGAGAACTGATTGACACTGACCTCACCAGTGACACCAATTCAATGATTAGTGAGAATTCTATACACCGTTACTGTACTAATGACACTGGCTGAGAAGGAGTTTACATTTAGGGGAAATCTCGGGGTCACTGTTTACTGTGTGCTGTTTTACTAAGCAATGTGCTGGTTTTTACTCCCTGCTTTGCAGGGAGAAATACGATGGTACATTGCTGCTGTCTGTAGAGAGTCCTCTGTTGTTTACCAACACAGAGCTCTCTTCTGTCATTCCCTCAGCCGATCAGCGGGTTCCAGACATAAATCATTGGCCAGGACCCGCTGATCAGCAGTGCTTTAGCGAATGACAGCACAGCCAGGGCAAGCACGTGTGTGCGCCCCATACCCTAAAATGCAAAGCATGTATATTTATGTGATAGCAGTAAGGCCACAGGAGGCAGTCGGCAAGTGGTTAACCACTTCCCACCCAGGCCAATTCTGACATTTCTCTCCTACATGTAAAAATCATTATTATTTTGCTAGAAAATTACTCAAAACCCCCAAACATAATATATATATATATATATATATATATATATATATATATATATATATATATATATATATATATATATATATATATATATATATATATATATATATATATATTTTTTTTTTTTTTTCTGTTTTAATTTTGTTAGCAGAGGCCCTAGAGAATAAAAAGGTGGTCGTTGCAATTTTTTATGTCCACGCCGTATTTGCGCATCGATTTTTTTAAATGCAATTGTTGGGGAAAAAATACACTTTAATGAATTTTAATGCAAAAAAAAACCCAATATATAACCCAATTTTTTGGTAAAGTATACATGATTATGTTACGCTGAGTAAATAGACACCTTAACATGTCACTCTTTAAAACTTTGCACGCTCGTTGAATGGCGGCAAACTACAGTACTTAAAAATTTCCATAGGCGACGCTTTAAAACTTTTTACAGGTTACCAGTTTAGAGTTACAGAGGAGGTCTAGCACTAGAATTATGTCACTCGTTATGACCTTTGTGGCGATACCTCACATGTGTGGTGCAAAACACCATTTACATATGTGGGCATAACCTATGTTTGAGTTCACTTCTGCATGCGACCACGAACGGACAGGGGCAATTTAACTTTTTTTTTTTAGGATTTATTATATTTTTATTTTTTTATTTTACACTGTCCCTTTTAATTTTTCTTATTTTTGATCACTTTTAAACCCATCATAAGAAATGTAAACACCCCCCTTGTGATAGAAATAAGGCATGACAGGTCCTCTTTATGGAGACATCTGGGGTCTATAAGACCCCAGATATCTCCTCTACCCTGGAAAGCATGATTAAAAGCAGTGTGACAAGTGACAATGGCACTCCGCTTCTAGCCTCCCAGGATCATAGAGATGGCTGGGGACGATCCGGCCACCAGCCAGCTCTGTGGTAACCTGCCAGATCTCGGCTCTTCGACTACACAGGAGAGCCTGGAGAGGCGCCGGTGGGCGGCGGAGTTGGGGGACAGCCCCCTTCTGATGTAAAAGCAAGCCAGCAACTGATCAACTGCTAGGAAGGCTTTTACACTAGAGGGAATCACTGGATTTAAAGAAAGATATCTGGATGATGGCTGTAACTGCAGATATCATCCAGATACACTATAATACCAAAAATAATGGGACGCCTGCGTTTACACGCACATCAAATTTAAAGTAGAACTCCATGCAAAAACTAAAATCCCTGCATCTATAGACACCACAGATCTAACACAAACCTCTCTATCCCTGTGAAGAATAAATCAGTATACATACCTTTTTGGAGGTCGATCTAACCCGATCACCAGCGGCAGAAGCTCTGCAGTGGACATGGCCGACAACGTTTGTGAAATGAATGGGAAGTGACGTCACCCATAGAGCTACTATGGGGCTTCCGTTGTCGTCCGTCTCCTCTGCACCCACCTCTACAGTGAAGCCGCGGGTGACAGCTTAGCATGGGATCCGGTCGGAGCGGGTCAGATTGGCTTCCAAAAAGGTATGTATACTCATTTTTTCTCAACAGGGATAGAGGGGGTAGTGTTAGATCCATGGTGTCTATAGATGCAGGGACTTTAGTTTTTGCATGGAGTTTCACTTTAATGGCATCCCAGTCTTAGTCCGTAGGGTTCAATATTGAGGAGACCCACCCTTTGCAGCTATAACAGCTTCAACTCTTCTGGGAAGGCTGTCCACAAGGTTTAGGAGTGTGTCTATGGGAATGTTTGACCATTCTTTTAGAAGTGCATTTGTGAGGTCAGGCACTGATGTTGGACAAGAAGGCCTGGCTCGCAGTCTCCGCTCTAATTCATTCCAAAGGTGTTCTATCGGGTCGAAGTCAGGACTCTTGGGATTATGGTGTGGGGTTGTTTTTCAGGGGTTGGGCTTGGCCCCTTAGTTCCAGTGAAGGGAACTCTGAAGGCGTTAGCATACCAAGACATTTTGGACCATTCCATGCTCTCAACTTTGTGGGGACAGTTTGGAGATGGTCCCTTCCTGTTCCAACATGACTGCACACCAGTGCACAAAACAAGGTCCATAAAGACATGGATGAGCGAGTTTGGGGTGGAGGAACTTGACTGGCCTAACCTCAACCAGATAGAACACCTTTGGAATTAATTAGAGCAGAGACTGCGAACCAGGCGTTCTCATCCACATGAGTGCCTAACCTCACAAATGTGCTTCTGGAAGAATAGTCAAACATTCCCATAGACACACTCCTAAACCTTGCGGACAGCCTTCCCAGAAGAGTTGAAGCCGTTATAGCTGCAAAGGGTGGGCCAACTCAATATTGCACCCAATGGACTAAGACTGGGATGCCGCTAAAGTTCATGTACGTGTAAAAGTCAGGCGCCCCAATACTTTTGGTAATATAGTGGATCTCCACTTCAAGTCCCGGACGTCATACTGGTGGGAAGTGGTTAAAGTCTTGCGAATAAGGCCAGGTGTGCACAGAAGAGCTTTAAGCTGCATTGATGAGTAACGATCATTAGATGGCAAAAATTCCAGACTGATTGTTATACATGGCTGAAAACCAAAGAATACACATAATCAAGTGGCGGATTTTTATTTTATGAAACTTCATTTTAGGGTTTAAGTAGACTTTGGAGGAGTAATATGTTAGACTCTGGCCACGTTCCTTAAAACATGGCATACAGTTCTTATTTTATGGCTTTGTCCTGAGGTGTTGGAGGTTAAAAACGCCTTAAGCTGTGTTTCCTAGGTGTATTACTGAAACAAGGCTGAGAAGAACAGCTTGTTTGTTTCGTTCAGGTTCAGTTTCCGTACAGTATATTTTTTAATGTGATTACAATGCCTGCCTAGGAAGCAGAACAGAATGGCATGTAAGAAAAAAAGAAAATTTGCTTGTAGGATTATTCCTCCTATTCTTGTACATTACTGCAATAGGTCGGAGTCCCTGACTCAATCTCAGGCACGGTACTTGTTCAAGTAGTTATTGCCGTAATAAATAACATAATATTTTATTGGTGTACATAACAAGAGTGGTTTCTGGAGGCGTTCCATACTATTTAAAGGTCAATAAATCCGGCTTATTTTTTGTTAGGTGTTTTACAGCTGCCGACTGTAATGAAAATACATATTTAACTTTTTATCCAAGACATTCATTATTGCCAGTGCTCGTTCTTTTTTTTGTGTTGGTTTGCCCTTTTTTTGTCATTATACAGTATTTAAAAATAATAATCTATTGTATGAACAGCTTGTATGATTTTAAAAACTTTAAAAGAAAGCAATACATCCTAAAAAAAAAAATTCAGCAAAGTTTTTAGGATGCTTCCAGCTACTCTTCCCTTTCACTGCTTCCCCTGCTGCTATCATTGCCAATTACTGGCTATCCTAATGACAGCCGGTAATTGCTTTGTGTTATTATTTAAAGGGTAATAAATCCAGCTTATTTTTGTTAGGTGTTTTACAGCTGCCGACTGTAATGAAAATACATATTTAACTTTTTATCCTAGACATTTGTTGTTGCCAGTGCTTATTCTGATTTTGTTCTTTTTTTTGTGATGGTTTGCCTTTTTTTGTCATTATATTATACAGTAAAAAAATAATAATCTAGTGAATGAATAGCATGTATATTTTTAAACATTTTTAAAAGTAAGCAATACCTCCTAAAACATTTACATTTTTTAGGATGCTTCCAGCTACTCTTACCCTTCCACCGCTTCCCCTGCTGCTATCATTGCCAATTATGGGCTGTCATAATGACAGCCGGTAATTGCTTTGCATTATTACTTTAAGGTCAATAATTACGGCTTATTTTTGTTAGGTGTTTTACAGCTGCTGACTGTTATGCTGTTCTGATTTTCTTTTTTGTGATGGTTTGCCTTTTTTTGTCATTATACAGTACTGGAAAATAATCATGTAATGTATGAATAGCTTTGTGTGGTTTTAAAAACTTTAAAAGAAATACCTCCTAAAACATTTTAACAAGGTTTTTAGGATGCGTCCAGCTACTCTTCCTCTTTCACTTTTTCCCCTGCTGCTATCATTAGCAATTATGGGCTGTCATAATGACATACGGTAATTGCTTTGTATTGTCATTTAAAGGTTAATAAATCCGGCTTATTTTTGCTTAGGTGTTTTACAGCTGCCGACTGTAATGCTGTTCCGATTTTCTTTTTTTGTGATGGTTGGTTGTGATGGTGGTTTGCCTTGTTTTGTCATTTTATACAGTACTGAAAAACAATAATCTAATCTGTATGAATAGCTTGTATGGTTTTTAAAACGTTAAAAGAAATACCTCCTAAAAAATGTCAACAAAGTTTTTAGAATCCGTCCAGCTACTCTTTTCCTTCTGCTATCATTGGCAAATTTGGGCTGTCATGACAGCCGGAATTTGCTTTGCATTATTACTGAAAAGTCAATAAATCCAGCTTATTTTTGTTAGGCGTTTTATAGCTGCCTACTAATGAAAATAATACATATGTAACTTTTTATCCTAAACATTTATTGTTGCCAGTGCTTTTTCTGATTTTGTTTTTTTTATTGGTCATGGTTTGCCTTTTTTTGTCATATATTATACAGTACTGAAAAGAATAATCTATTTTATGAATTGCTTGTATGGTTTTAAAAACGCTAAAATGAAAGAAATACCTCCTAAAGAATG
This sequence comes from Lithobates septentrionalis, assembly GCA_037952835.1. Taxonomy (NCBI): domain Eukaryota; kingdom Metazoa; phylum Chordata; class Amphibia; order Anura; family Ranidae; genus Lithobates; species Lithobates septentrionalis. Next base: position 480,717 of record JBBDGP010002364.1, on the reverse strand, counting down.
TCAACACATTTTTTAGGATGCGTCCAGCTACTCTTCCCCTTCCACTGCTTCCCCCGCTGCTATCATTGGCAATTACCGGCTGTCATAATGACAGCCGGAAAATGCAGACATTTCTGTGTAAAGTGACACTTTCAGATCATCTGCACGTGCCATTAAAATATTTTTATTAGGAGTAAAATGTTTTGCTTCATTGCATTTACTTTTTCATTCATATGTAGACCTTTATTCTGCATATGACATCACTTAATAAAAGCTTACAAAGTTTAACTCTCTCTCCCCATCTCACTCTCTCTCCCTCTCTCTATTTGGATTTAAGAAATGTACTTCCCACTGACCACCAATGTAAGGAACATTCTTCCCACTGACCACCAATGTAAGGAGCATTCTTCCCACTGAACTCCAATGTAAGGAACATTCTTCCCACTGACCACCAATGTAAGGAGCATTCTTCCCACTGACCACCAATGTTATGCTGTCTACACACGGGCAAATTTTTCAACCGGACTGGTCCGACGGACCGAATCCGGCGGACAATCCGACCGTGTGTGGGCTCCATCGGACCTGCAGCTGACTTTTTCGGTCAAAAATCTGACGGATTTTAGATTTGACACATGTTTCAAATCTTTCCGACGGACTCGAGTCCGGTCGAAAAGTCTGCTCGTCTGTATGCTAGTCCGACGGACGAAAACCGACGCTAGGGCAGCTATTGGCTACTGCCTATGAACTTCCTTATTTTAGTCCGGTTGTACGTCATCACGTACAAATCCGTCGGACTTTGGTGTGATCGTGTGTAGGCAAGTCCATTCGTTGGGAAAGTCCTTCGAAAGTCCATAGGATAGACCGTCTGACCAGTCCAGTTGAAAAGTCCGCCCGTGTGTACGCTGCATAAGGAGCATTCTTTCCACTGACCACCAATGTAAGGAACATTCTTCCAACTGATTACCAATGTAAGGAACATTTTTCCCACTGACCACCAGTGTAAGGAGCATTCTTCCCACTGATCACCAATGTAAGGAGCATTCTTACAACTGATCACCAATGTAAGGAGCATTATTACAACTGATCACCAATGTAAGGAGCATTCTTCCCACTGATCACCAATGTAAGGAGCATTCTGACCACCAAAATAAGGGACATTCTTCCCACTGACCACCAAAATAAGAGACATTTTTCCCACTGACCACCAAAATAAGGGACATTCTTCCCACTGACCACCAAAATAAGGGACATTTTTCCCACTGACCAAAAATTATTGTAGTACGAGCTGTGTATTTCTTGTGACTGGATGGACAGGAATAAAAACCCATTGGCTATTAACACAGCTGTCATATATGTATTTTATGTGTATTTAGTGGTTTGTCGAGAGATCAGCTGTAATCGCTGTAAGAGATATCACGTCTAGCTGCTGCTGTGAATATAGAAATGATCTCAGTGGAGATTTCATTGCCAAATAGATGGGGAATCGTGATGTCTCTATTACAGTTCCCCCACTTTAAAACAACAGGACTAAACCCGTGTATTACACGTGTGTCAGTGTATCTTATAATAGTAATGCTCATCACATGAATAGTTTTGCATGAAGAGCCTCAGAAAATCTATTTCATGCACCAGTGCTGCCTGCCCCCGAAATACGCTTTACAATACTTCCAATCTGAGGCCGGAGCAGTGCGCCTAGGAGCGTCCATTTATTAACACAGAGATAACGATTATCATGACTTATCTCCTCCTTTGAGCACTTTATGTTGGTGGGGTGGGGGGGGGGGCGTAGATGATGATCTCTGCTTCCCATCACAGCACAGCTAGGAACGGCCATGCTGATGACCCCCAAAGGACAGTTTAATAAGATGCAGTAATGCCACTCAACTGGACGTTGGTCTGAAATATCTCCTCCCATGCTTCATCGGCTTAGAATTGGCAATGGCAGAGATAGAGGAGAGAAAAAAGGTGCGATGTCATGATAAAGCACAATGACTTCCTCTCCTTCTGCTCCGACAGAGTGCCAGAGCCAGTAAAACACAACTTCATAACACCGTAGAGTAGGTTATTATAAATATATATATATATTAAAGGAAAAGTAGCCTGTCTACAACGACTCACATGAGCCCAATATACTATTAAAAATATAAAAATATATACATTACCAAAAACATTTTTCTTAAAAAAACGTAGATCGAGCTGTGTTCACATCCAAAATCTTTATTACTCACATCATAAAATATTATTATAAAAACCCATAAATTTTGTATGAAGTGGTAATAAAGGTAATAAAAAGATTGGATTTGAACACGGCTCTCACATGGTTTTTTGATTTAATACTTTTTTCCAGATTGTGTATATATATATCTATAGAGAGAGAGAGAGAGAGAGAGAGAGAGAGAGAGAGAGAATATTATATACACACACTCACACAGTAGATAGATAGATAGATAGATAGATAGATAGATAGATAGATAGATAGATAGATAGATAGATAGATAGATAGATAGATAGATAGATAAACTCATACCGTATATACTCAAGTATAAGTCGACCTTAATATAAGCCGAGGCACCTAATTTTACCACAAAAAACTGGGAAAACTTATTGACTCGAGTATAAGCCTAGACAGAGAAATGCACAGCTACTGTAAGTGGAAAAGAGGGTCAACAATGCCCATTTGCAGCCTCACTGTGCCTATTTGCAGCCATAGGTCCCCCGAACTTCAAACTCTGTAGTTAAGGGTTCCTGGATGCCCCCTAGCTGCAGCCAAAATTTGGGGTCTCTGGACCCAAAGGGTCCCGAAATGACATTGCTGCAGATGGACACAGTTGACCGACTTTGGGGCCCCGTATCTCTGGGCCACTTGGTGCTAGGAACCCCAAATATTTGGTGTGCAAACCCAGTGGAACTAACACTACAACATTTCCAAATCTGGGGTTCCTAGAACAAAGTGGCCCTGAGATACAGTGCCCCAAAGTCGATTTGGAAAATGTCAAGCACTTTTCTGCAACAGAGAATGACATTTTCTGAACCGACTTTGGGGCCCCATATCTTCAGGGCCACTTAGTGCTAGGAACCCCAGCTTTGGATATGTAGTAGTGGTAGTTCCACTGGGTTTGCACGCCAAATATGGGGTTCCTAGCACCAAGTGGCCCCGAGATACGGGGCCCCAAAGTCGGTTCGCAAAATGTCAAGCACTTTTCTGCAGCAGAGAATGACATTTTCCGAACAGACTTTGGGGCCCCATATCTCGGGGCCACTTGGTGCTAGGAACTCCATCTTTGGATAGGTTGTAGTGCTAGATCCACTGGGTTTGCACACCAAGTGTTCCTAGCACCAAGTGGTCTCGAGATACGGGGCCCCAAAGTCGGTTCGGAAAATGTCATTCTTTGCAACAGAAAAGTGCTTGACTCGAGTATAAGCCGAGGGGGGCACTTTCAGCACAAAAAAATGTGCTGAAAAACTCGGCTTATACTCGAGTATATACAGTATTTTATATAGATACGTTACACACAGAGTGATATATTTCAAGCATTTTTTTTATTTAATTTTGATGATTATGACTTACAGCTAGTGAAAACCCAAAATTCTGTATCTCAGAAAATTAAATTATTACATAAGACCAATAAAAAAAAAAAGAAGATTTTTACTACAGAAATGTTGGTTTAGTGAAAAGTATGTCCAGTATAGTATACACTCAATACTTGGTTGGGGTCCATGTATAGTATACACTCAATACTTGGTTGGAGTCCATGTATAGTATACACTCAATACTTGGTTGGAGTCCATGTATAGTATACACTCAATACTTGGTTGGGGTCCATGTATAGTATACACTCAATACTTGGTTGGGGTCCATGTATAGTATACACTCAATACTTGGTTGGAGTCCATGTATAGTATACACTCAATACTTGGTTGGGGTCCATGTATAGTATACACTCAATACTTGGTTGGGGTCCATGTATAGTATACACTCAATACTTGGTTGGGGTCCATGTATAGTATACACTCAATACTTGGTTGGAGTCCATGTATAGTATACACTCAATACTTGGTTGGGGTCCATGTATAGTATACACTCAATACTTGGTTGGGGTCCATGTACAGTATACACTCAATACTTGGTTGGGGTCCATGTATAGTATACACTCAATACTTGGTTGGAGTCCATGTATAGTATATACTCAATACTTGGTTGGAGTCCATGTATAGTATACACTCAATACTTGGTTGGGGTCCATGTATAGTATACACTCAATACTTGGTTGGGGTCCATGTATAGTATACACTCAATACTTGGTTGGGGTCCATGTATAGTATACACTCAATACTTGGTTGGAGTCCATGTATAGTATACACTCAATACTTGGTTGGGGTCCATGTATAGTATACACTCAATACTTGGTTGGGGTCCATGTACAGTATACACTCAATACTTGGTTGGGGTCCATGTATAGTATATACTCAATACTTGGTTGGGGTCCATGTATAGTATACACTCAATACTTGGTTGGGGTCCATGTATAGTATACACTCAATACTTGGTTGGAGTCCATGTATAGTATACACTCAATACTTGGTTGGAGTCCATGTATAGTATACACTCAATACTTGGTTGGGGTCCATGTATAGCATACACTCAATACTTGGTCGGAGCTCCTTTTGCGTGAATTACTGCATCAGTGCGATGTGGCATGGAGGCTATCAGCCTGTGGCACTGCTGAGCTGTTATGGATGCCCAGGTTGCCTTGATAGTGGCCTTAAGCTTGTCTGCATTGTTGGGTCTGGGGTCTCATCTTCTTCTTGACAATTCCCCACAGATTCTCTATGGGGTTTAGGTCAGGCGAGTTTGCTGGCCATCCAAGCACAGTGATACCATGGTCATTAAACCAGGTATTGGAACTTTTGGCAGTGTGGGCAGGTGCCAAGTCCTTTTGGAGAATGAAATCAGCATCTCCATAAAGCTGGTCAGCAGAGGGAAACATGAAGTGCTGTAGAACTCCCTGGTAGAGGGCTGAGCTGACTTTGGACTTGATAAAACACAGTGGACCAACACCAGCAGATGACACGGCTCTCCAAATCATGGAGAGCCGTGGAGATTCTAGAGCACTTCACCCAAAGAAGAGGAGGGGCTTGGAGCGCCGGTTGGGGACCCCAGAAGCAGAGGATTGGGGCTGCTTTGTGCAAAAACCATTGCACAGAGCAGGTAAGTATAGACATGTCAAGGGTTTACAACCCCTTTGAGTGGAACTATTGGACCTTTTGGCCTCTTTCACACGGACGATCCGTATGTCCGTTTTTCATCCTTCCGTTTTCGGATGAAAAACGGACATACATGTATCCCTATGGAGCGTCGGATGTCAGCAGTGACATGTCCGCTGACATCCGACCCGCTCCGATCCGAAAAGTGTAACGGAGGAAAAACCTACTTTTCCATCCGTTTTCCGATCGGATCGGGTGACGACGGACACTACGGACCATCATCATCCGATCCCCCATAGGGGAGAGCGGCGCTCTGACAGGTCCGTCGCTGCACAGTGAGCAGCGATGCACCTGTCATCTTCCTGCTCAGCGGGGATCGGCGGAGTGATCCCCGCTGAGCAAGCGGATATTCACGGGGCGGATCATGACTGATCTGCCCCGTGTGAAAGAGCCCTTATAAGGAGAATTTGGAGACCATTCTATATTAATACAAATACATATATAATATACACACTATATTACCAAAAGTATTGGGATGCCTGCCTTTGTACGCACATGAACTTTAATGGCATCCCGGTCTTACTCCATAGGGTTCAATATTGAGTTGGCCCGCCCTTTACAGCTATAACAGCTTCAACTCTTCTGGGAAGGCCGTCCACAAGGTTTAGGAGGGTGACTATGGGAATGTTTGACCATTCTTCCAGAAGCGCATTTGTGAGGTCAGGCACGTATGTTGGAAAAGAAGGTCTGGCGCACATGCGCTCCGCTCTAATTCATCCCAAAGGTGTTCTATCGGGTTGAGGTCAGGTGCAGGTAAGGACTCTGTGCAGGCCAGTCAAGTTCCTCCACCCCAAACTCGCTCATCCTTGTCTTTATGGACCTTACTTTGTGCACTGGTCCAAATCATTTGGTGGAGGGGGGATTAGGATGTGGGGTTGTTTTTCAGGGGTTGGGTTTGGCCCCTTAGTTCCAATGAAGGGAACTCTTAAGGCGTCAGCATACCAAGACAATTTGTACAATTTCATGCTCCCAACTTTGTGGGAACAGTTTGGGGATGGCCCCTTCCTGTTCCAACATGACTGTGCACCAGTGCACAAACAAGGTCCATAAAGACATAGATGAGCGAGTTTGGGGTGGAGGAACTTGACTGACCTACACAGAGTCCTGACCTCAACCCGTTAGAAGACCTTTGGAAAGAATGAGAGCGGAGGCTACGAGCCAAGCATTATCTGTGTGTAAATGCAGGTGTCCCAATGATAGATAGATAGACAGACAGACAGACAGACAGACAGACAGACAGACAGACAGACAGACAGACAGACAGACAGACAGACAGATCATTTTTTATGGTTCTTGTTTACAGCGCTAATAGAACACTGTAACTACCTCACAATGTCCAATCTAAATACTCAAACACATTAGTGACCACATGGCCTACATTTTGTATTGAGTGCTCACTATTATTGACTTTTAAACAAGCACCCACTCAGTGAATGGACAATAAAGGGTTAGCAGAAGCTCGGTCATGAGTCACAACTCTGCTCTCCCCTCCTGTCAAAATACTTCTTGCCAGCCCATATGTACTACAGAACACCTGATTACTTCCTTGTCATGTGTCTATCTCTACCAGTCTGAGCTCTGCTGTAAAGGATTTCACTGGTCAAAATCTATACTGCCTCTAGTTTCATGTACAACATAACTCATGTTGTTCTCTTTGTTTTCTTCCAGGCTGGACGGGGGTAGAGAGCACCTTTTACCCATTGACTATTACTTCCCGCCGCAGAAAACCTGCTTGATCTGCGGAGACGAGGCGTCCGGGTGCCACTACGGAGCACTCACCTGCGGCAGCTGCAAAGTCTTCTTCAAGAGAGCAGCAGAAGGTAGGGGAGAGTTTTACTTACAGTTTATGCAACCGCCAATAATGTCTGGGATGGCTTCACACAGAGGAAATGGAGGAACGGATGTTCCACCATCTCCTCTGTGACAAATGATCGTGGAAGCAACAATGGATTTAGAACCTTCCGGTTTCAGAGCTGTAATTTCCTGGCTGTTACAGTCAGGGAAGTAGCTGATCAAACGTGATCTGTGCTTGGTTAGCTGCTTTGGAGGACAGTGGAGACATCAGGAGCCTAGTAGACTCCTGATGTCTCCATAAAGAGTGCCTATCACCTGCCCAGTGCTATCACAAGTGGGCTTGTTAGTTTGTAGTCTTTCACCATTTCACGGGTATACACACTTTTAAATCCTGACATGTTAGGTATCCATTTACTTGACGTAGTATCATCTTTTATATTTTACCCATAAATTGGGTATTAGATGTTTGTGTGTCCTAAAATAAATGTTAGTGTATTTTTATCTAAGAAATTGTGATTCCTAAATGGCTGCACAAATATTGTGTGACATAAAAAAATTGCAACAATCATAATTTTATTCTCCAGGGCCTTTGCTTTGCTTTTTTTGTTTAGTTCTGGATAATGTGGAGAGGAAATAGAACCCCTATCATTTTTTTTTTTTTTTTTGCTGGCCCGTTAAGGAGATTCACCCCCCCCCCCTATTTGTCTGGTTTACCGTTATCAGCAAAAGTAAAAGAAAATCCCAAATTTTGGGTCGTCACCAGGACAGGAATAGAGGGGAAATCTTCCAATGGAGAAACTAGTTCAGGTGTCATCCTGGGATACCTTTACTTTGGAGGGATTTCTACTCACTTCCTGTTGTGACTATGGGACAGGAAGCAAAGGGAAATCTCTCCAATAGGGACACTAGTTCTGGGATTTCCTCACTTTTGGTGGGGATTTGCACTCACTTCTTATGGGGACTATGGGACAAAAATTGAAGTAAAATCTCCCCAATAGGGACACTATTTCTAGTGACAACTAGGGATTCCCTCGCTTTTGGGGGATTTTCTCTCACTTTCTGTTGTGACTATGGGATTGGAAGTGAAGTGAAATCTTTGCAATGGGGACACAAATTCTGGGATTTCCTCACTTTGGAGGGATTTACGCTCACCTCCTGTTGTGACTATGGGACAGGAAGCGAAGGGAAATTTCCCCAATAGGGACACTAGTTCTGGGATTTTCTCAATTTGGATTGATTTCTGCTCACTTCCTGTTGTGACTACGGAACAGAAATTTAAGGGAAATCTACCCAATAGGAACATCAGTTCTTGTGATAACCAGGATTCCGTTACTTACCGGGGATTTTCTCTCACTTCCTGTTGTGACTATGGGATTGTAAGTGAAGCAAAATCTCTGCAATAGGGACACTACTTCTGGTGACATCCCAGGATTTTTTTTCACTTTGGAGGGATGTCCTTTTACTTCCTGTTGTGGCTATGGAACAAAAAGTGAAGGGACAAAAAGTGAAGGCAAAATATCTCCAATAGGGAGCCTAGTTCTGGGATTTCCGCTCACTTCCCGTTGTGACTTTGGGACAGAAATTTAGGGGAAATCTACCCAATAGGGACATCAGTTCTGCTGACAACCAGGATTCCCTTACTTACCGGGGATTTTCTCTCACTTCCTGTTGTGGCTATGCAACAGAAAGTGAAGGGAAAGGTCTCCAATGGGGATACTAGTTCTAGGATTTCCTCACTTTGGAGGGATTTCTGCTTACTTCTGGGTTGTTACTATGGGACAGAAATTGAAATGAAATCTACCCAATAGGGACACCAGTTCTGGTGACAACCAGGATTCCCTCACTTATCGGGGATTTTCTCTCACTTCCTGTTGTGACTAATGGATTGTAAGTGAAGGAAAATCTCTGCAATGGGGGCAACACTTCTGGTGACATCCCAGGATTTTTTTCACTTTGGAGGGATGTCCTCTCACTTCCTGTTGTGACTATGGAACAGAAAGTGAAGGGACAGGAAGCGAAGGCAAAATATCTCCAATAGGGAGCCTAGTTCTGGGATTTCCACTCACTTCCTGTTGTGACTATGGGACAGAAATTGAAGGGAAATCTACCCAATAGGGACACTAGTTCTAGTGACAAACAGGGATTCCCTTGCTTTCCGGGGATTCTGTTGTGACTATGGGATTGTAAGTGAAGCGAAATCTCTGCAATGGGGGCACTAGTTTTGGTGACATCTGGGATTCTTTCACATTGGAGGCAGGGCTGGACTGGGACAAAAATTTGGCCCTGGACTTCCTCATGACTGGCCCACTTTAATTTTGAGTGTCCCCAACAGCGCCCCCCTTACATCAGAGTGTCCCCAACAGCGTCCCCCTTACATCAGAGTGTCCCCAACAGCACCCTCCTTACATCAGAGTGTCCCCAACAGCGCCCCCCTTACATCAGAGTGTCCCCAACAGCGTCCCCCTTACATCAGTGTCCCCAACAGCACCCTCCTTACATGAGAGTGTCCCCCTTACATCAGAGTGTCCCCAACAGCGTCCCCCTTACATCAAAGTGTCCTCAACAGCTTCCCCCTTACATCAGAGTGTCCCCAACAGCGTCCCCCTTACATCAGAGTGTCCCCAACAGCGTCCCCCTTACATCAGAGTGTCCCCAACAGCATCCCCCTTACATCAGAGTGTCCCCAACAGCGTCCCCCTTATATAAGAGTGTCCCCAACAGAGTCCCCCTTACATCAGAGTGTCCCCAACAGAGTCCCCCTTACATCAGAGTGTCCCCAACAGCGTCCCCCTTATATAAGAGTGTCCCCAACAGAGTCCCCCTTACATCAGAGTGTGCCCAACAGCATCCCCCTTACATCAGAGTGTCCCCAACAGCGTCCCCCTTACATCAGAGTGTCCCCAACAGCAGCTCACTTCACATCAGAGTCCCCACCAGCAGCCCACTTTACATCAGAGTCTCCACCAGCAGCTCCCTTCACATCAGAGTCCCCACCAGCAGCCCACTTTACATAAGAGTCCCCACCAGCAGCTCCCTTCACATCAGAGTCCCTACCAGCAGCTCACTTCACATCAGAGTCACCACCAGCAGCTCACTTCACATCAGAGTCACCACCAGCAGCCCACTTCACATAGCAGTCCCCACGAGCAGCCTACTTCACATCACAGTCCCCATCAGAGAGCCCCCATCAGCAGCCCTTCACATCAGTGTCCTCCCTCTCCTCCCCCTCCCACATGTACTCACCGTTTTGAAGGCAGCTTCTCGTTCCTCTCTCCAGTCATGTGATAACAAGTGATAGGGGAGAGAGGAAGGAAAGTCTGCCGTTGGTCTATCTCCCCCTGCAGGCTGGAGGGAGCATAACGTCTAATGGAAGGAAGCTTCTCCTCCTGACAGGAGTGAAATTGCGATCAGTCACTGTCAGAGAGGAGCGGCTCCAGGACTGCACCTGACTGGCCCACTGAGACGTCAGCCCACCGGGAATCTCCCGGTAGTCCCTATGGCCAGTACAGGCCTGATTGGAGGGATGTCCTCTCACTTCCTGTTGTGGCTATGCAACAAAGCGAAGGGAAATATATCCAACGGGGACACTAATTCTGGGACCTCACTTTGGAGGCTCACTTCTTGTTGTGACTTTGGGACAGGAAGTAAAAGGGAAATCTCCCCAATGGGGACACAAGTTCTGGTGACAACCAGGGACTCCCTCACTTTGGAGCGATTTCCTCACACTTCTAGTTGTGGCTGTAGGACAGTAAGTGAAGGGAAAACTCCCCAATGGGGACACAAATTGCAAAATAAACTGGGCAAGGGATATAACCCTCCTTACCATATCTAAAATGAAAAAAAAAAGGTTTTGCCTTCAGTTCTACTTTAATGTAGGTTGCACTATGTATGAGAGCAATTAAAGAACTTAGCAAAGGAATGTCTAGTCTACAGTGTACATATTCTTAATGAAAAACAGGCCGTAAATTAATCTTGCTGAATGTCAGAGCACAATGGTTTCATGGAATGCAGCAATTTGTTTTCCTTTTATAAATGTAACAGTACATTTAGCTGGAGTCCATGGATCTACGGACAGCCGCATCACATGCAAAAGGAAACAATTGGTGCTCTATGCGTTTTCAGTATTAGGTGTGAACTGAATAAAAACAGCATGGTACATACTAAAAATCAAATACTGGGGTCTTTGTATACTTTTCTTTTCTTTTTTTAAAGCAACATTTTAAATATAAATATTCATTCCCATCCTCTTTGGAGGGGTCAACAGTATATGGACCTTTAAAGTGAGCATATCAGTAAATTGGGGGGTGGCCATATTGTGGGCTAAACTGCGGCGTCTGTTTAACCCTTTTACGCCTACAATCTGTATACCAGCACTATACCCCCTTCTGGAGATATGTTAATAAACCTCCCCCTTATCTGATCCAACAGCCATCTCCCTCCATGGCTGGTACCTCTGAATCCTGGCAGTCAGCGGCACCGCTGGTCCCCACTGACAGGCAGGAACCAATCACAATTGTTCCCAATCATGAGATTGCTATATCTTTTGGTATAGTAACCAAATGTAGGGCCGGAGGCTTCACTGGAAAAAAGTTTAAAAAAAAAGCCTTGTAGATGCAACTGCAGCTTGAAGATGACAGGTTACGGTGTTTGATATTGTTCTTGTCAGATACAATTACAGTACTAGCCTGTACTTTTCCTATGGACCATGTGAGTGCAGTTCATTCTGCACTCCTATGACCCATTTTTACAGTCAACAGTGGACTAAAGCTGACGTCACAGAGCCAGTCCAGGCTCTGAAAAGATCCCATATAGTTGGGAACTTGGGATCCACCCAGATGAATGGATTGGCAGCTGGCTCAGCCTCTCAATGAGCTTCTGAGAACCTGAGCGAGCCTCTTCTGCCCCCTGCAGAGCCCAGCACTTCAGTGAGCTCTGAAAGGGGCAAAGCAGAGTGCCGGTGATTGATGATGTTTGAGCGCCAAGTTCTTATGCCCTGTACACACGAGCGGACTTTTCGACCGGACTGGTCCGACGGACAGAATCCAGCAGACAATCCGACCGTGTGTGGGCTTCAGTGGACTGTTTCTGTCAAAAATCTGACGGACTTTAGATTTGGAACATGTTTCAAATCTTTACGTCGGAACTCCGCCGGACCCAGTTCCTATTGAAAAATCTGCTCGTTTGTATGCTAGTCCGACGGACGAAAACCGACGCTAGGGCAACTATTGGCTACTGGCTATGAACTTCCTTATTTTAGTCCAGTCGTACGTCATCACGTACGAATCCGTCAGACTTTGGTGTGATCGTGTGTAGGCAAGTCCATTCGTTCGAAAGTCCGTCGGAAGTCCGTCAAAAGTCTGTCGAAAGTCCGTCTGAAAGACTGTCGGACCTTTGCTGCCGAGAAGTCTGCCCGTGTGTACAGGGCATTCACCTTAGAGCTGGCGCAGGACAGATGCAGCATCAGAACGATGCTGTATCCACCTAGGCGAGTATGATTTTTTTATTTTACTGAAACACATACTTCTCTTTTAATATTTTTCTTGTCAGATACAATTACAGTGTTAGAAAACATGTATTTAAAAAATATTAAGCCTTGAAGGTTCCACTGCAGCTGGAAGATGACAGCGTTCCTATGTTTAATATTGTTCTTGTCAGATACAATTACAGTGTTAGAAAAAATAAGCCTTCCAAGTCCTACTGCAGCTTGAAGATGACAGGGCTCCTGTGTTTAATACTGGTATTGTCAGATACAATTATAGTGTTAGAAAAACACATTAAAAAAATGAAGCCTTGCAGGTGCCACTGCAGCTGAAAGATGACAGCGTTCCTATGCTTAATATTGTTCTGGTCAGATACAATTACAGCACTAGCCTTGCAGGTGCCACTGAAGATTGAAGATGACAGGGCTCCTGTGTTTAATACTGGCATTGTCAGATAAAATTATAGTGTTAGAAAAACACATTTAAAAAAATGAAGCCTTGCAGGTGCCAATGCAGCTGAAAGATGACAGTGTCCCTATGTTTAATATTGTTCTTGTCAGATACAATTACAGTATTAAAAAAAGAATTTAATTCAAATTTAAAAACAGAAAATCAGTCTACTTTTTCCAAACTTTTTTTTAGCATTCGTTAGCCTATAATATATATAAAAAAAAAAAAAAAATGTCAGATTCATTAATGTATGCTGAAGCGGCCAAATTTGACCTGGGATTCTAGTGGTGGTTGTCTGAGGGGTTAGACCAAAAAAGGCAGATTGGAGACCCATAAAAAGTTCAGAGGTATTCACTGGAAAAAAGAGGCAGGCAGTGGGAGAGCCCGTATAGTATGCATCTAAAATGTAGTAATTTCCTCAATTTTTAGGTTTAGAGAGAAATTTAAAAAAAAGGAAAAAATGTCTTCCATCTAGTGATGTTGTGGTGACCCAGGCGGGTAGAGACACACAACTATCTGTAAACGCAGATAAAGAAGAGGCCCCCACGTCCACACTCTATGCTGGGGGGGATCCCAATCCTGGATCCTCTGTCTGCTCTCAGGTGGGTATTCTATTATTAGGATGAAAAGAAGTCAAAAGCCCATCAGTGAACTGAATGCGGAGGCGCCCAGTGTGATGTGTCTAAGGATGGGTCGGAGTCATCAAGTTGACTAAACATCAAATAGCTTTAATTCAAAGGCTTAACAGGACCTAGTGACTTCAGTAAGGCATTAAAAACTCTGTGGCAGGAGGCGATTGTATTTCTTTTAACTTGTAAACGGAGTTGCCTAAAACATTGCCTTCGTTCACAAAAATGTTTCTGATTCTTTAAGGCATACAGTTTAAACTTTCGTAGAGAGCTAAAGTAGCACTTTATAAAAAAGGTTTCATATATGGGGTCCATGGGTTTCATGATTCTTAATTTCACAAATGTTCCATATAACTGCACATCTTGAAACGTACACAAAATAAATATCTGTATAACTGCGAGGGAACACACTTTTTTGGCATATGTAATTCTAAAGAATTTACTTCCTCAGATAATTTTCTTTTTTGGACGTATGGCTTGTTTTTTTTGCCACAGAAATGTCACCGTGCTAAAGTCAAAGCTCATGCATTATTAAGACAAATTGAGGAGTCAGCCATTGGACTTCACGTGGAAAAATAAACCGAATTGAAAAATTCTAATCTATAGAACGATCCCGGGCACAACACATGACTAAAAAATGGTTTGCGGCTTTACTAATACTCAACATTTTTTACGCATGGTTATTGATGAGAATTGATTCAGAATTTTGGATGAAGTTAAATTCCAACTGAATTTCATGAATTCAAATTCAAATCCAAGTTTCAGTGTTATTTTTGGAAGTTTGGACTTCCAAAAAGTCTTCTGGAAGAAAGAAACATAAGGCTGTTATATCTGCCTCTCCTGTTCCATGAGAACCCTTAGCTTGACTGCCAGTCTCATCAGATTCCACCCTCCCATCTTACTTTTAATTTTCAAAGGACGTGGCTCAGGATGGTTTTTGGCTCACTGGTCCCCACAGACAGGGGTGCCAGGAGCCTTACAATCTATTCTGCACAATTTGCATCATTAGCTGCTCTGTAATACACTTTTTTATTTTTTTCAGAGCCAAGTTTGGCCCTGAGGAAGATGAGGTGCCCCTCGAAACATGTAAGCCATAGGCCAAGCATTGTTGATCTGGTGACATTTGCTTCATGTTTATTGACATGCCGGTTGACACAATCCGTCTGTGAATATATTACTTAGGTTTAATAATTTATAAACCGTGTATTAAGATAATGCACAAGGCTGGGGCGCCCTCTTTTTGCTGTTTTGTGATGTTGCACATGTAAGGACACCCGCAGTTTTAAGAGGGTAACAAGGCTGATGGCGCTGATCTTATAAGCCGGATGAGAAGATACACTATTAGGTCTCAAGCACCATGGTCAAGCAGGAGGTTGTGTTTGCAGTTCACCTTTAATAATGTAAATGTCAGATACAATTGCAGTATTAAAAAAATGAATTATATATCTATAAATTTACGCACTTTTTTTTTTTTTTACAAGCTTCATATCTATTTGTCAGCTTATAGTAATGCAGGAAGTTTGGAGTTTAAGCAATACCCTTAATTTGAACCTAAAGCGGAGTTCCACACATTTTTTAGTTTATTAAAAGTCAGCAGCTACAAAAATTGTAGCTGCTGACTTTTAATAAACAGACACTCACCTGTCCCACAGTCCAGCGATGCGGCCGCCCGGAGCCTCGCTCCTCTCCCCCTCCTCTCCGTCGGCGCCGTCATAGCCACTGTGGGCACCCAGGCCGTGACAGCTTTCGGCTTCACGACCGGGCACTGCCTGCGTAGGCGCGAGTTGCACTGCGCTCTGCTAGTGGCCAGGCAATCTTCTGGGACCTGTCACATGTCCTAGAAGATTGCTGGCAGGGGGGGGGGGCGCCTAGGGAAAGAGGAGTCGCCGCCTAGGCGGCCAAGAGCAGGAAGAAGGAAGTGGGGCAGGAAGTCCCACTCTAAACTAAGTACTCCCCCCCCAAAAAAAAATGACATGCCAGATGTGGCATGTCAGGGGGTGAGGAGTGCTTAAAGTGGAAGTTCCACTTTTGGGTGGAACTCTGCTTTAAAGTGTTACTAAACCCAGAACACTGCTGTCACTATATCTTGTCTCCCACAGTACACAGAACATGGAAATGCAATTATATTAGTAAATATAAACTGCTAAATACCTTTTCTCATCAGCAGTATATAGCAGTCTTGTGACTTCTATCATTGTCTGGTTAAAGCTTGTAAGAGGAGTTTTCATTCTCCCATGATTGCCCTATGAGGAAGCAGGACCCCTGACCCTCTATCTGCACAGTGCTAATTGGCCCTGTGCTGATCACATGTACTCAAAGAAAAAAAAAAAAACTCTAGCCATACACCCCAACTGAGCAGAATGTCCCCTACCTTCTGTGCTATCCAGAGATAGTTTGGAGACTATGGAAGAAGGGGAGCATCAGAGGAGACAGGATCAAACAGTCTTTTTACAAAATGCAGAGGATTAATCCCTTAAAGGATCACTAAAGATATAGATATATATATATATATATATATATATATATATATATATATATATAGAGATATATATATATATATATATATATATATATATATATATATATATATATATATATATATATATATATATATATATATATATATATATATAGATAGAGATATACACTACCGTTCAAAAGTTTGGGGTCACATTGAAATGTCCTTATTTTTGAAGGAAAAGCACTGTACTTTTAAATGAAGCTAACTTTAAACTAGTCCTAACTTTAAACAAATATACTCTATACATTGCTAATGTGGTAAATGACTATTCTAACTGCAAATGTCTAGTTTTTGGTGCAATATCTACATAGGTGTATAGAGGCCCATTTCCAGCAACTATCACTCCAGTGTTCTAATGGTACAATGTGTTTGCTCATTGGCTCAGAAGGCTAATTGATGATTAGCAAACCCTTGTGCAATCATGTTCACACATCTAAAAACAGTCTAGCTCCTTCCAGAAGCTACAAAACTGACCTTCCTGTGAGCAGATTGAGTTTCTGGAGCATCACATTTGTGGGGTCAATTAAACGCTCAAAATGGCCAGAAAAAGAGAACTTTCATCTGAAACTCGACAGTCTATTCTTGTTCTTAGAAATGAAGGCTATTCCATGCGAGAAATTGCAAAGAAATTGAAGATTTCCTACAACGGTGTGTACTACTCCCTTCAGAGGACAGCACAAACAGGCTCTAACCAGAGTAGAAAAAGAAGTGGGAGGCCGCGTTGCACAACTAAGCAAGAAGATAAGCACATTAGAGTCTCTAGTTTGAGAAACAGACGCCTCACAGGTCCCCAACTGGCATCTTCATTAAATAGTACCCGCAAAACACCAGTGTCAACATCTACAGTGAAGAGGCGGCTGCGGGATTTTGGGCTTCAGGGCAGAGTGGCAAAGAAAAAGCCATATCTGAGACTGGCCAATAAAAGAAAAAGATTAAGATGGGCAAAAGAACACAGACATTGGACAGAGGAAGACTGGAAAAAAGTGTTGTGGACGGATGAATCCAAGTTTGAGGGGTTTGGATCACAAAGAAGAACGTTTGTGAGACGCAGAACAAATGAAAAGATGCTGGAAGAATGCCTGACGCCATCTGTTAAGCATGGTGGAGGTAATGTGATGGTCTGGGGTTGCTTTGGTGCTGGTAAGGTGGGAGCTTTGTACAGGGTAAAAGGGATTCTGAATAAGGAAGGCTATCACTCCATTTTGCAACGCCATACCATACCCAGTGGACAGCGCTTGATTGGAGCCAATTTCATCCTACAACAGGACAATGACCCTAAACACACCTCCAAATTGTGCAAGAACTATTTACAGCAGAAGCAGGCAGCTGGTATTCTATCGGTAATGGAGTGGCCAGCACAGTCACCAGATCTGAACCCCATTGAGCTGTTGTGGGAGCAGCTTGACCGTATGGTACGCCAGAAGTGCCCATCCAACCAATCCAACTTGTGGGAGCTGCTTCTAGAAGCGTGGGGTGCAATTTCTCCAGCTTACCTCAATAAATTAACAGCTAGAATGCCAAAGGTGTGCAATGCTGTAATTGCTGCAAAAGGAGGATTCTTTGATGAAAGCAAAGTTTGATGTAAAAACAATGTTATTTCAAATACAAATCATTATTTCTAACCTTGTCAATGTCTTGACTCTATTTTCTATTCATTTCACAACGTATGGTGGTGAATAAGTGTGACTTTTCATGGAAAACACAAAATTGTTTGGGTGACCCCAAACTTTTGAACGGTAGTGTATATATATATATATATATTTTTTTTTTTTAAATAACAAACATGTTATACTTGCCTCCACTGTGCAGCTCGTTTGGCACGGAGTGGCCCTGAACCTGGTCTTCTGGGGTCTCTCGGCGGCTGTCTCGGCTCCCCCCAGCAAGGACTCAACACCTTCATGCGAGCTCCCTCGCATGGTGTTGAGTGCTTGCGGGCGCGCTCCCGTGATACAGCCGGCGGCCATAGCCGCTCACTGTATCACTCGGCCCCGCCCCCCGGCACGCCGCGTCATTGGATGTGATTGACAGCAGCGCGAGCCAATGAACAGCGAAGAGGATGTCGAGGGCGAGCGTGGTACTTTCGAGGGGTCAGGTAAGTAAAATGGGGGGCTGGGGAGGGCCGGAATTTTCCGATGTTTTTTCACCTTAATGCATAGAATGCATTAAGGTGAAAAAACTTTTACCTTTACAACCCCTTTAAGTTTCAGAGTGAGTACAACAAGCATGCTTTACTGCATATACAGACTGACTTTACTGTTGTGGGTTTAGTAACACTTTAAAGTGGTGTTCCGGCCGAAATTATACTTTTTTAAAAAAAAAAATACCCCTATAATACACAAGCTTAATGTATTCTAGTTAAGTTAGTCTGTAAACTAAGGTCTGTTTTATTAGTTTATAGCAGTAGTTTGTCATTTTATAAACTTACAGCAGGCCGTGGCCATCTTAAAGTGGTGTTCCGGCCGAAATTATACTTTTTGAATAAAAATACCCCTATAATACACAAGCTTAATGTATTCTAGTAAAGTTAGTCTGTAAACTAAGGTCTGTTTTGTTAGTTTATAGCAGTAGTTTGTTATTTTAATAAACTTACAGCAGGCCGTGGCCATCTTAAATGTGGGCATCTGAAGCCAGACTGTATTTCTTCCTGGATCTCATTCTTGCAGATCTCGCACATGCTCAGTGCAGCACAAGCAGTGTAATAGGTTTCAGGTCAGGTTTCCATAGCAACGGCAGTGTCAGAGGAAGTTGCCGCCTCTTCCCAGAAGGCATTGCAAACAGGAAATGATGCGATGGGCCGCGGCCAGGGAGGAGGAAGTGAAAAATTAATACAGCAGATATACAGTAAGTGCTGAGAAAAAAAATAAAAACATATCCAATTTGTTTACAGTGCATAGTTTAGTGAGGGATGCTGAAGAGTTGTAAAAGTGGGTGGAACTCCACTTTAAATGGGAACTAAACCCACCAATTTAATGGTTTTCTAAAACAGTTAAATTCAAGGCATGACTTAAATGATTAATCTTACAGTTATTAGTGCTCTTATGTTAATATGCTCTATGGAACGGTCAATGGCTGCTGTGGTTAAGATGGCAGCTTCCATGGCTGTAAAGAATAAGAGGATTTATTTTTGCTTTAAGGTATTAAAGATGCAAGCTTTAGGGACCTGTTTAGGTTCCTTCTTCAGGCATTATACAATCGTAGAACGTATCCGGAGAGCATTTATCCTTTATACTTAAATAAGCCAGTAAAGCTCATCACTTAAACTCCATATTGTCTGCATTAAATAGATGGCCAACACAGTACAACATCTTATTATAGCTTATAATTTTAAAAAAAATCTAAGTAGGGAATGTCTTAAAACGGTGTACCAAATAAAAGCCTTATAAATCCTTAAAATAAAAAAGTAAAAATTATTTAGGTAAGCAAACTAGTCTAGTCATTGAGTTGCAGTCAAGTTAACTGCTTAATTTGGTCTGGATATCTAAGCTTCAATGACCTGTGGTTATGATTACGAATGGGTTAAAGTAGAAAACCCTCAGCGTAATATTCACTTAAGAGAAAATCCCTTTGGCACTCTTAACACATCAAGTCTATTCTAAACAGTTTATTTAACCTGCTTAAACCACGGAATAGTTTGTGGAACAAAGATGATTTGTATGCTCATTGTCTGACGGCTGCCTAGCGAGGTACACTGAAAGGAGGAATCCTTAATGTCTTGCATATAACTACACTGAAAATTTATGTTAGCTTGCAACGATCTCCCCAGTTTGCATCAGATAGATCAATGCATAAGTATTCATCATTAAGTTGGGGTGCCTTCCCTGCAAAACAGAAACCACATACACACAATGCCCTTTTTTCCACAGTTTAAGTATATGTAAATCCAGTTAACCTGTTGCCAACTGCCCCACGTACATTTGCTATGTGACGGCGACTCCTCTGCGCAGAATCACAAACACAGTGGGAGCCAATCGGTGGTTGGCTGTGGAGAAAGTTCTCAAACAATAGGTGCTGGAACTCAACCACGACCCCCCAAAACTCCTCCCCCCAAGCGCACCCTCCAAATCACATCAAATAGTGGGTGTGGTCAGGTTTCACAAAAAGTGGGAGGGTCTTAAAGGGGCATTAAATACCAGGATTGCATTACAGAGTGCAGGGTTCAGGGGGTTTACACACAGAGTGCAGAGCTGTCACTTGTAAACACAGAAACTAGACTTCTGTATTTACAAGTGATTGTGGTGAGCAGGCACCAAAGGGTCTGAGCCAGAGGTGGTGGAACTGAGTTCCACCTGAAAAAAAGCCCTGAGAACAGCGGTCTGCCTATGTAAACAAGGCAGATCGCCGATCTGTCAGTTGGGAAGGTAGTGATCTTGTGTTTCTGCTAAGCAAGAAACACGGATCTCTGTCTTCCCACAGTAAAAGCACCTCTCCCACAGTTAGTATACACTCCCTGGGAACACATTTAAACCTATTGATTGATGTTAACCCCTTCCCCGCCCACGTCATTAGTACAATGACTGTGCATATTTTTAGCACTGATCACTGTATTAGTGTCACTTCGTGTCTGATTTGTTCAATATCGCAGTCCCCCTTACAAGTCGCTGATCACCGCTATTACTAGTAAAAACTAAATTAATTAAAAAAATTCCATAAAATATATCCTATCATTTGTAGACGCTATACCTTTTGCGCAACCCAAGCAATATACGCTTATTGTGATTTCTTTTAACAAAATTAAGTAGCAGAATACATATTGGCCTAAATTGATGAAGAAATTCGTTTTTTTACGTTTTATAGCAGAATGTAAAGAAATTTTTTTTTTTTTCAAAAATGTCGGTCTTTTTATTTTTTTTGTTTCTAGCGCAAAAAATAAAAACCGCATAGGTGATAAAATACCACCAAAAGAAAGCTCTATTTGTGGGGGAAAAAAAAGACATACGTTTTATTTGGGTACGGCGTCGCACGCCGGCGCAATTGTCAGTTAAAGTAACGCAGTGCCATATCGCAAAAAATGGCCTGGTCATGAAGGAGGGGTAAACCTTCCGGAGCTGAAGTGGAATCTTATGTAAGTTTTCATGTCAATTAATTTCAAAAGGTCATTTGTAATCTTTTCAAATATGCATCTTGTATTAGAATTTAAATCAATCGTGCAAATTATGTGTTTGACTGCTAAAGCGTATGACAAACAAAAACACTACTCCATCACCTGGATGAATTGGATGGTCTTCAGAGCATCAAGAATTTTGAGACCTTCTTTGTACAGGAGAGACGCAATGAGACACTGGCAGGGTGTCTGTTCTACCCCACTGGAAATCCATTTTATCTCTATATTACCAAGTGACGGGCTCTTAGATCCGAATACTTCCAAAACAAATCTTTTTATACATGCATCCTGTATTAAAATAGCGTGGTGATCCTTCCAGGTTATATAAATGCCCCACTCCTTCACAATCTTCATCCATCAGTCTTGACATATGTTGGCAATGCCAAAAAGGACTTGGGTTCTTCAACACACATCTGGTGGGCATCCCCTTCCATTAAATTATATTGGAAATCCATTTTCAGGCTCTTGGATCCGTAGAGTCAGTCAAGCGAATTAAGTGTTTAACTGCTAAAGCTCATGACAAACAATAACACTACACAATCGCCTGAGGAGCTTGGATGGTCTTTAGAGTCTCAAAAATGTTGAGACCTTCTTCATACATGAGTAAAACTTAATTAATTGGGCTTTGGAGGACTCAAAAAATACCCCAGCGCAAAACACCAGTCCAATTTACTCTGCTTATAATACATCTAAAAACACCTGCCAGTTGACCAAACCAACAAAGATAAAATGGATAAAAAGGAAAATGTCAATGATCAATGTGAACGATTCACCCGGGACAGAGGCGTTTTGTGGGGACTGCATGTCAGCCTCTTGCCTACAGATTATGGGCCCTGGCATGTGGGGTACCCTTGAGGTGTTGTTACTTTGGCTTTGGGTCCTTGTCCCCCAGGACACACAGACTCTGGGGACCCTGTATTTGCCATCTTAGCAATAGAGACTGAGTCATACTGTTGGGACTCATACTGTGAGGAGATGCTAATGTCATCAACTCCACTCACCTGTCTGATGTCAGCTATAATGTGTTTAATGTAAATGAGTCTAGTCTGGCTTACCACAGGTTCTAAGGGTATTCCATACATTGTTGTTTGTTCTAATTAACCCTGTGTTGATTATGGTAATGTGTATTGAATAGTCAATGAGCTAGGAGACGTAAAGTCTTAAACCCAAAGGTCATGCCTCTGAGTCACCTAGTCTGGGTAAATGATTTAGTAAACTAGCTCATGTTAATTAGGTTACAGTTGTATTGTTAGAGTAATATGAGCAGGAGGAGGGAACCTCCTCTAACGGTATATAAAGACTGTATTCTGGTTCTAATAAATGAGTCCATGTTGGCATCTAAGCAAGTCTCGCCTTGTTTTGTGCTTTGTGAGCGGTTGGAATATCTGATATCTATATCCAGACTGGGAGGAAGTGGTATACTGACAGAAGCACTCAAGCAGAGTGAGGGACGTTCCGTGATAATCATAATAATGATAAAAGAGACAATGACAGCCATATGCTGCACACAACCCTAAGGTTAAATGATGAATGAAGTGAGGATCTAGCACTAGCATGAAATAAAGTAACGTGGGTACCCCGAAAAAAAAAAAAAAGAAACTGCTGTGATCTAACTATGTGGGTGCTGCTCTTGTACCAAAGTTGGTGCTCTTTTCAATCACTAAAAAAATAAAAGGAAATACAAGAGCGCATAGCCCAAAAATTGTATTTATTCAATAATTAAAATATGCTCACACGGATAGCATGTGAACGGCATACCAGTCTGGGGTGCCTGGAAGTCAGGAGTGAAGTGTAAACCAGGATCCCAGCTTTAGCCACCGGCAAGGGGTTGGTTTCACACTTGTGATGGAATAAAGCCGCTGTCACTTGGGGAACACAATCACTGATGCACAATCCTGAACATGGAGGCAGCGCGAAGTAGCTTATGTTCACATGTGCAGTAGGATACAGGGATGAGTTTTCAAGCTTCTTCCTCGGGCCTGGAAAAGAATCCCTGTATCCTACTGCGCATGTGCACATCAGCTACGTTGGGCAGCCACCACTTCCATGGTTGTGCATAGTGACCGTGTAGCTTCAGTGACAAAGGCTTTATTTCATCATTAATGCGCGCTCATCCCCTTGCCAGTGGCCAAAGCAGGGATCCTGGTTTACACTCCATCACTTTCCGCTCCCAGGCAACCCAGACTGTTATGCACAACACATGCCATCTTTAGTGTATTTTATTCATCTAATAGAACGTTTTTTGCTTAATATACTACACTGTGGGGCTTGCACTCTTGTCTTTACTTTTGTTTTTCATACATGAGAGTGATAATGTCAAAAAGGACATGGGTACCATAAAACGCACATCTGATGACCATGCCCTCCCATGATATTGGAAATCCATTTTCAAGCCTGTGGATCAATAATACTTCCCAAACCACTTTATTGCCTATCCTACCCAGTTCGATGAAATACATAAAAAAAAAAAAGTAGGATCTGTCACCTCCTTTTTGACAGCGAGAGCCATTATCCCTCACCAATGGCAACCCCAACATACACCATCTTCAGCAAAATAGTTATTGGAGTAAGATTCAGTCATGCCTAAATGGTGTTTGATGGCTAAAGCTTGCGACAAACAAAAACACTGCACAATCACCTGGGCAGCTTGGAAGGTCCTCAGGGTCTCAACAGTTATGAGATCTTCTTTGTACATGAGAGATGCCATGAGACACTGCATATATGTTTTACCCCACTGTAAATCCATTTTATCTCTATATCAACATGTGGCAGACCTTTGGATCCCTAATGCCCCGTACACACGGTCGGATTTTCCGATGGAAAATGTCCGATCGGAGCGTGTTGTCGGAAATTCCGACCATGTGGGGGCTCCATCGGACATTTTCCATCGGATTTTCCGACACACAAAGTTTGAGAGCAGGAGATAAAATTTTCCGACAACAAAATCCGTTGTCGGAAATTCCGATCGTGTGTACACAAATCCGACGGACAAAGTGCCACGCATGCTCAGAATAAATAAAGAGATGAAAGCTATTGGCCACTGCCCCATTTAGAGTCCCAACGTACGTGTTTTACGTCACCACGTTTAGAACGATTGGATTTTCCGACAACTTTGTGTGACCGTGTGTATGCAAGACAAGTTTGAGCCAACATCCGTCGGAAAAAATCCTAGGATTTTGTTGTCGGAATGTCCGAACAAAGTCCGACCGTGTGTACGGGGCATAATACTTTCCAAACTACTTTACCATCTATCCATACCTGGCACCATGAAATACACAAAAAAGGTGGTCTGTCACTTCCTTTACAGCAGACATGGGTACCATAACACACATCTGGTGGCCATGCCCTCCCATACGATTGGAAATCCATTTTCAAGCTCTTGGATCACTAATACTTTCCAAACCACTTTACTGTCTATACTGTTCTATGAAATCAATTAAAACAAAAGGATCTGTCACTTCTTTTGGCAGTGAGAGCCATTATCCCTCACCACTGGCAATCCAAATTTGTACACCATCTTATTATTATTTTTTTTAAAGGTTTTTATTTGCCAAATGTACATACATGTCAAGAAATGTAACAGAACAGGGTACAATCTGAAGTGTATCAAACAACATAGCATTTGAAAAACAAAGATCACTCATCTCTAAGGCTTATTTAAATTGTACATTTAGCTCCTCTTTTTTTTTTTAAAGGTTCGAACAAAATACATTAGTCAGAACATGTGCTCCTATGGGTAAGAGGTAAGAGAGGAGCAGGCCTTTTTTGTGTCCAGTGATGCAATCACTCTCTTGCCCGCGTTTATATGTTGGACCTGTAAGTTGACATAGTCTGGGAAGGTTCATTTGGGTGCATCGGCCGGGTATGAATCCTGTCTGATCAGAATTAATTAATTTAAGGATCACCAATAACAGTCTACTGGCCAAAACTTTGGCCAGTATCATGACATCAGAGTTGATCAGAGAGATAGCCTATATGACTCACATTCTTGCGGATCTTTCCCAGGTTTGGGGATCACCACAATCAAAGCCTCCTGCATAGAATCCAGGAGTATGCCTTCCAAACATCGAGGGCAAACTCCCTCGTGAACTTTTTGCGCTGTGTGCTGCTCTCCCTCCCTCACTAAGACCCCTCATTAACCAGGTTACATGTCAGATTGTACAGTTTCCCTAGATTTAATCCATTTTCCCCAAACTTTATTGAATTTCTTAAGGCAGCCCCTGGTATCATACGTCATTTTATACATGGTGACATTGGCATTAACCAGGCCTTTCCAGGTGTTCAGTGTGAGATGATCTCTCTTAAGAGCAATCAACTTTCTGACATAATAAAACAACAGTCTTAGTAGTATTCTTATATTGTTACTCATAGCCTCATCCTCTATGACTCCCAGCAGTCCCAACATCGGGCTACAGATGTTCGGTAGATCAAATGTGTCAGCAATGAACTGGGTCACTTGTGACCATAATGGTCGTATCCTATCACAGTCCCATACCATATGTATAAAGGAGCCTTCTGCTGCTAAACATTTATGACATGTGGGGTTGTCCTTCTTTCCCATTTTATATAACCTGAGTGGGGTATAATACATTTGATGTAAGTATCTGAGTTGTATCAGTTTGTCTCTAGCAGAAACAACCGTGGGCACATATGAGGTCAACACACCCTACCACTGTTCCTCTGTAAGTTCAGGTATAATCTCCATCAATCTTTCCCTAAGTTTCCTTTCCTTTGCAAGTGTATTATAATAAAAGGTAGAGATCAATTTTGTGTGGTCAGGAGCAGCAAGGAGTTTTTATAATTTAGAGTTTTCAAGGGATATTGGTCCTGTCCCGAACTGAGCATGGGCAGCGTGTTTCAGTCTAGTGAACTGGTATTCCCATGTCCCTGGAATATCCAGGTCCCTCTTCAACTGTGCAAATGATTTTAGTTCACCATTATCATAGAGTTGATGGAGATACATGAGCCCAAATTTGGCCCACCTCTATCCATCTTCTAAGTGAAAAAATTATTTCAAACAGGGGTTAAACCATAATGGGGCATTGGGTGATAGATGAAGAGGATTATCAGCTATATGTTTTAGACAGATCCCCAGGATCCGCTTAGCCGATCTGAGCATCTCCCTACCTCCTACTGTGGGCGCCTCTCCTCTAAAGAAGAAATTCACTAAGGCTTCATAAGAAGTTACCACTGCCGTTTCAACTGCAACTGCAGCATTAATCAGCTGTGGGAACATTCGCCAGTGAATCTGTACTAGTTGTGAAGCCAGATAGTTAAGGCGGAGATCAGGTACCGCCAGTCTCCCTCTCCTCACCGGCAACTGTAAGAGTTCCAAGGAGACCCTAGCCACCCTGGCACCCCACAAAAAGGAAGTCAGCAAGGAATTAATGTAACGGAATGTTTTTTTCGGGATATAGATTGGGGCAGTAGAGAGCACAAAAAAAGAAATTTAGGCAGGAAAATCATCTTGAATAGATTAGCTCTACCCAGCAATGTAAGTGGTAGGTCTTTCCATTTCTGGATCCTATCACTAAAAGCTCTAATTATGGGCCATAGATTTACCTCAATTAATGAGTCTACCGGTAATTGGACCGTTATTCACAGGTACTTGAATTGTGATACAATGGCTAAAGGACACTGAGTGGGGAGATTTAAATTTGGCTGTGGACCTAGAAGAAAAAAGGACCGACTTGGTCCAATTGATTCGAAAACTAGAGAAATCTCCAAATTCCAAGGACGCGTCAGTGTCTCCCAAACATAGAAGCATGTAATCCGCGTATAATGATACACGTTCTTCCAGTTCCCCAACCAAAAATCCCTTAATGGTGTCATGGGTCCTGAGTTTAGCCGCTAGTGGCTCAATGGCCAGAGCAAACAGAAGAGGAGACAGGGGGCACCCCTGTCTCGTTCCCCTATGGATCTGGAAAGGGTCTGATATGAGCCCATTTACTCTAATACTCGCTCAGGGATCCTTGTATAGGAGTTTTACCCAGGAGATAATTTTGGCACAAAGCCCAGTTTACCCAGAAGAGAAAAAGATAATCCCATTCTACTGAATCAAACGCCTTTTTTGTGTCCAGTGATGCAATCACTCTCTTGCCTGCGTTTATATGTTGGACCTGTAAGTTGACATAGCCTGCGAAGGTTCATTTGCGTGCATCGGCCGGGTATGAATCCGGTCTGATCAGAATTAATGAATTTAAGGATCACCAATAACAGTCTTGACATCAGAGTTGATCAGAGAGATTGGCCTATATGACTCACATTCTTGCGGATCTTTCCCAGGTTTGGGGATCACCACAATCAAAGCCTCCTGCATAGAATCCGGGAGTATGTCTTCCTTTTCCACCGCTATAAAGACTTTTTGCAAAGACGGTTCCAGTTTCTCTTTAAGTAGTTGGTACCAGTCAGCCGGGAACCCATCAAGGCCAGGCGACTTACCAGGTTTGAAAGAGGAAATAGGGCCATATATCTCCTCCTGTGTTATGGGATGTTCCAAAGCGGCACTATCTTCCTGGTTCAAAGGAGGGCAGAGTCAGGCTCTCTAGATAAGAAGATAATTACTGATCCGTATTTTGAGTCTGTGTCTGGTACAGGGTCTCATAGAATTCCAAAAACGTGTTTAGAATCCCAGGAGAGTCTCTCACCACCTCTCCACTGGGTCTTCTAAGTTGCATCACCGAGATCGGAGCATAAAGCGGCTTCGCTAAAAAAGCTAGGAGGCGGTCACTTTTGTCTCCGAATTCAAAAAAAGATATGGTCTGCTGTAGTTTTTTTTTTTCAGTATATTCAGTCAGAAGTAGTTTGTACTACCGTGTCTGGTCCTGCCACAAGTGGTATTT
Source organism: Lithobates septentrionalis (assembly GCA_037952835.1). Lineage (NCBI taxonomy): Eukaryota > Metazoa > Chordata > Amphibia > Anura > Ranidae > Lithobates > Lithobates septentrionalis. The sequence goes on along the minus strand of JBBDGP010002364.1, from coordinate 452,656 downwards.
ACTAGGAGATGGGTCATGAATATACTCTCTTTCAGCATCAGTAGCTTTGAGCTCTGCGTCTTTCATATCAGAATTCAAAGCTTTGGAGAAATCTCATTTCTGTAGTGAACACCCCTCTCATAGTTGCCTTAAAGGCTTCCTATTGATTAGCAACTGGCGTTTCTGCCCCATTCTCTCTCCAGTATTGGTCAATAGTTGTTTTGCGTTTCAGAGTAATAAAATTCCTCCTGTAGCCAGTGTACATTCATAAGCCAATGTCGTCGTCCCCGTGGAGCATTCAGGTCTAGTATGACCTCCAGCAGGGAGTGATCCGATATGGCTCTAGGGAGATATCTGACACTGGATATAATCAGGAGACCATCTACCGAGGACAATAATAAGTCTATTCTAGACAGTGTCCTATGAGTCTGCGAGTGACAGGAGTATTCTCTGACTCCAGGATTTCTTTGTCTCCATATGTCTGTTAGAGCGTAGTTTTCCAGCCAGGAGGACGGGATATGGTGAGAGTCAGATACACATCCATGTCTGTCAAGAGCCCCACCATCTGACACTGCATTGAAGTCTCCTAGAAATAGTAGTGGGCCCTATGCGATTAGTACAGCTTCCTCTAAAATACTCTCTAGCACCTGGAAAGAGAATGGGGGAGGAATATATACACACACTAATGTTAAGCATACATTAAACATGTGACACACTAGTATAGTGTATCTGCCATTAGGATCTAGTTTGACCTGTATAATGTGTGCTGCAGCTTTTTTGGTGACCAGAATGGCTACTCCTCTTGAGTAAGTGGAGTATTCAGCATGAAGTACCCTCATAATATTGGCTTTTTTTAAGGCCAATGTACACTATCTTTAGCTGAACATTTAATAGAATTTGAGTAAGTCATGCAAATTAAGTGTTTGACTGCTAAAGCTCATGACGAACAAAAACAATACACAATCACCTGGGTGAATTAGATGGTCTTTAGAGCCTCAAGAATTTCAAGACCTTCCGTTCAAAAGATGCAATGAGACACTGGCGGTGTCTGTTCTTCCCCACTGGAATTCCATTTTATCTCTATATTACTATAAGTGACGGGCTTTTGGATCCTGAATACTTCAGGATCCTGAATCTTTTTATATATGCATCTTGTATTAAAATAGCATTGTGATCTTTCCTGGTTGTATAAATGCCCCACTCTCCTTCACAATCTCTATTCATCGGTTCCTGACAATGCCAAAAAGGACATGGATACCATAAACACATCTGGTAGGCATGCCCTCCCATTAAATAATATTGGAATTCCATTTTTGGGCTAAAACTACTTGATGGTTTATCCTACCTGATACTATGGAATCCAATTAAAAAATCAATTACCTGTCACTTCCTTTTTTGGCAGCCAGAGCCATGATCCCTCACCACCCTCACCCCCAACATACACCGTCTTCAGCAAAATAGTTGACGGAATTAGATTCCTTCATGCCAATTAGGTGTTTGATTGTTAAAGATCATGACATACACAAAGACTACATAATCACCTGGGCAATTAGATGGTCTTCAGGGCCTTAAGAATTTTGAGACCGTCTTTGTATATTAGAAGGCGCAATAAAGACACTGGCAGTGTCTGCTCTACCCCTTCAGAAAATCTGTTTTAATCTCTAGATCACCAAGTGACAGGCAATTGGATTCCCCTTACTACCCTAAGCTCCTTCCTGTCCTTATACCCACCTATACTCCCCTAAAACTCTGTCTCTTTCTTTGTGCCTTACACTTTTATCCTTTCCTTGGTTACTTATTTCCACAACCCCTTCCTCACCTGAATCCTTCCTATACCCCACAGCCATTCATCTTTCACTTGATTTTCCCACCCAGTTGTCTCTCTATGGGGTGTGCGGACCACACCTGGATGACACATGCCAAAGAGGTGACACCATCAAGTAGGAACTGATATCTGACCGCAATGGTGTCATCTGTGATAGCGAAGCTAGCCTTCCCAACCTGTAGCAGGCTAAACAGGAGAGAGCCCAAGGGGAGGAATTTGGTGGTGCCGGGTGACACACAAGAGCCAGATTGGGGGGGGTGGGGGGGTGGTGAACCCAGAGAGCCCAGTGGGGGGGGGGGTGACACCATGTTTTACCTCACCAGGTGACACCAACCGTCGTGACGCCACTGTTCCTACCCACTTCACCCTAATATTCAATAAGCCATCATGTCTACCAGCATACAAGAAGCTCACATATGGCTTCAGCACTACCCCTACTATGAAACACCTTTCACAGTTCTCCCTAATGCTTTAAGGCCTCTTTGTACATCTGACGTTCAGCCTTATTCCAAAATGGATTAAATTCATAATTTTCTTCAAAAGTCTACAAACAATACCCCATAATGACGCGAAAAAGGTTTTTTTCACAGCCTTTGCTATGACACTCAAAATTGAGTTTAGGTGCATTCTGTTTCCACTGATCATCCTGGAGATGTTTCTACAACTTGACTGGAGTCAGCCTGTGGTAAATTCAGTTGATTGGACATGATTTGGAAAGGCACAAACCTGTCTATATAAGGTCCCACAGTTAACAGTGCATGTCAGAGCACAAACCAAGCCATGAAGTCCAAGGAATTGTCTGTAAGCCTCCAAGACAGGATTGTATCGAGGCACAGATCTGGGGAAGGGTACAGAAATATTTCTGCAGCATTGAAGGTCCCAATGAGCACAGTGGCCTCCATCATCAGTAATAAGAAGTTTGGAACCACCAGGACTCTTCCTAGAGCGATCGGGGAGAAGGGCATTAGTCAGAGAGGGGACCAAGAACCTTATAGTCACTTTGACAGAGCTCCAGCGATTCTCTGTGGAGAGAGGAGAACCTTCCAGAAGAGCAACCATCTCTGCAGAAATCCACCAATTAGGCCTGTATGATAGAGTGGCCAGACGGAAGACACTCCTTTTACTGAAAATGCACATGACAGCCCACCCAGAGTTTGCCAAAAGGCACCTGAAGGACTCTTAGGACCAAGAGAAACAAAATTGAACTCTTCGGCCTGAAAGGCAAGCGTCAGTTTTTGGAGGAAACCAGGTACTGCTTATCACCTGGGCAATACCACCCCTACAGTGAAGCATGGTGGTGGCAGCATCATGCTGTTGGGATGATTTTAAGCGGCAGGAACTGGTAGACTAGTCAGGATGGAGGCAAAGATGAATGTGGCACTATACAGAGACATCCTTGATGTAAACCTGCTCCAGAGCGCTCTGGACCTTTAGACTGGGGCAAAGGTTCATCTTCCAACAGGACAACGACCCTAAGCACACAGCCAAGATAACAAAGGAGTGGCTATGGGACAACTCTGTGAACATCCTTGAGTGGCCCAGCCAGAGGCCAGACTTGAACTCGATTGAACATCTCTGGAGAGATCTGAAAATGGCTGTGCACTGATGCTCCCCATCCAACCTGCTGGAGCTTGAGAGGTCCTGTAAAGAAGAATGAGAAAATTGCCCAAAAATAGGTGTGCCAAACTTGTAGCATCATACTCACAAAGACTTGAGGCTGTAATTGGTGTCAAAGGTGCTTCAACAAAGTATTGAGCAAAGGCTGTGAATACTTATATAGATGGGATTTTTTTTTTTTTTTATAACAAAAGATTTCAAACAAACTTCTTTCACGTTGTCATTACGGGTATTGTTTGCAGAATTTTGAGGAAAATAATGAATTTAATCTATTTTGGAATAAGGCAGCAACATAAAAAAATGTGGAAAAAGTGAAGCGCTGTGAATACTTTGCGGATGCACTGTATACTTGAGGTAGTGCAAATAAAAAAGTATCACAGACAGTACTTGTTCTAGTTCTTGTTAACAAACCTACTCAGCTGTTACCAATTCCACATGTCTAATGAAAGACATAGGCACCTTAATCTGTACCTGAAGATGTTTATTCCGCCATATAAAATTTATAAACCTTTAATAAAATCAGATTATCCAAACTCCTGTGGTCATTTAAGGACTTTTTAACTATTAATAATGAAGAATTCCACTGGAGTACAGTGTTCAGTCTCAGATTCTATCTCCCTGGGTCGGCATAAATAAATGAAAGTCTGAGCAGCATTGGGCAGATAAATCATGCAGATAATGCACCATTCTAACTCTAAACTGATATATAACTAGGAAATCTAGATTTCTTTGTAGAGTAGGATATTGCTTTACATTGAGGGGCAATTTAAACCCTTTTTATTATTATTATTATTATTATTATTATTACACAAGTTGGCTAATGGTATGTGGGCAAGTTATCGAGTTAGGTGTATCTAAACCCAAGAACAATGTTATAATATGTTGCACCTTACCACTCTTTAGTAAATGTACTAGTTTTCTTTTTTTAGGGTAAGAACATTTTCTGCACAGAAAAATATTTCTTTACAAAAATGCAGTGTCCTTGTCACTTCCCATAAGATGACATAGAAGCCTAACACAATCTTATCTTTCTTATGTAAACTAATATTTCCAACACCCCACAAGCATGGCTTTTTTCCCCCCAGAGAAAGGTGCAGGTAGTCCATAGTCCTGAGTCACTCCTTGCCTCCACCCCCTACCCACCTCAGAGCACTGTCCCTTGGTTCCACCTCCTACCCACCTCAGAGCACTGTCCCTCGGTTCCACCCCCTACCCACCTCTGAGCACTGTCCCTTGGTTCCACCCCCTACCAACCTCCCAGTACTGCCATTTTTAGAGAATACAGAACCTAGTATAATTTTTGTGGTTCTAAGTCATTTGTATGGAACGTGTTAATGAAAACAAGAAAAATTGTAAAATAGATCCCATGTAGCCAGTAACAATAACCCCCCCCCCCCCCCCTCAAAGCAACAATAGACAGCACCACCGCAAAAATAGACCCCAAGAGAAAACATAGATCTCCCAGAAGCCATCATAAGAAGACCCTTCCCTCAGCAGTAGATCCCTTCCAGGAATGATTGACCCCACCAACAACAATGGACCCCACCTCGGCTCAAACAATAGGTCCCCCAGCGACAATAGATCTCCACCAGCAAGAATAGACTCCCCAATAGCCAGCATTAGGTGCTGGAACTGTGTTCTCCCACATTGCCCCCTAAAAAAAATGCCCTGCCCACAAGTAATAGAGATGAATAGAGAAAGACATTTTGGATGTCCAGGCTTGGTGACAACCATGTCCCCCTCTATAAATACAGAGTGGGTTTAGCCATCCAGGAAAAAGAAGTGTGTTATCCACAAGTGAAAAAAAAAAGCCAAAAAAAAAGAAAAGCAAATGCAGCCACCACATCTAAAAACTGGAAAGTTGCAATATAGTAAATGTTCTTTTTGGGTTTAGATCAGTGGTGGTCAATTTTTTAGGTTTAGCCATGCTTTAATTTTACAGCATACGAGAAATTTTAGACAATTGTGCTCTTCCAAACTTGTGGTAACAATTCGGGGAAGGATTTTCTCCTTTCCAAATGAAGCCCTGTGTACAAAGCCAGCTCCATAAAGTCAGTTGACCAGTTTGGTGTTAAGAAACTGGAGAGTCCTGCACAGAGCCCCGACCTCAGCCCTGCTGAACACCTTTGGGATGAACTGGAACACTGATTGGGAGCCAGGTCTTCTCATCCAACATCAGTACATGACCTCACAAATGGGCACAAATTCCCACAGACACCCTCCAAAATCTGGAGGAGAGCATTCCCAGAAGAATGATGGATATTATAGCCATAAAGGGGGGAAAGCCCCATAATAATGGCCATGGTGTTGGAATGGGATGTCCAACAATCCTGTATAATTCATAGGTTGAGTTTCTACAAACTCCTAACCATATAGAGCAGTGGTCTCCAAACTGTGGCCCGGGGGCAAAGTGCGGCCCTTTGCTTGCTTTTATCCGGGACTTGAGACACTATTTCATCCATCACAATTTCTCCCAATGATACCAATGATGGGACACAGTTCCTCCAAATGAAACCATCAAAGGGGCGCAATTCCTCTCACTAACACCAAAGATGAGGCACTATTCCTCCTACCTGCACCAAAGATGGAGCATTGTTTTTTCCCACTGATGTTGGGACCTTTTCCACTTCCAATGGCCACAGTCTGGCCCTCCTAAAGCGTGAAGGACAGTAAACTGGCCCTTGTGTTGAGACCCCTGCTACAGACTATAATATTCAGTTACACTTTAAATATTCTCTTGTAGAACTTTTAAAATGATGTGATCATCAAACGTTCACAAAAAAAGGTATAGTCTGCAATATTTTTTTCGGTAGTAATGGTTTAAAAAAAAAAAAAGAATTCGCATACATTTTTTACTATTGTGGGCAAGGCAATTTTTTACTATCGTGGGCAAAGAAAATACTTTTCATAATTTGAACAGAATTACAGAATCCGTTAACGCCTTAAATCCGCCGAGACTTTGAGCAATAATGAGAATATTTCTGGCATGTCTAAAATGTGCGCTCTCTCTAGCGTAGTTGAAGGAGAGAAGCTTCAGAGGTCTCCACAAAAGTCTTTCCTGATTTCAGTAAAAGTTAAATGCTCCTTAAGTAAATATTTCATCATTGCACATAACCTAATTGGCTCCAGATCTAGGAAAATATAACCATTAGTCCTAGGTACTTCAAACTTGGCGGTTGTTCAGGAAAATAGTTATTTCATATGCTACATTTTCTACAATGAGAAGTTATCACTTTCATGGAACGGTTCGGTTTTGTAGACAGATCTCATTAAACTGAACATGTTTACAAGACCTCAGGGCTGTTAGTGAAAAGCGGGATGGTACTCAGGAAAAACCTATACAATAACTTACCCTAACCTCAAAATGTAAATCACCTAGCTTGCCCATTACTCTGCAGAAGGATCAAGGTCCAGAGCCACATTAGCTTTAAAGCTGAATGTTTGGCAATATTTATATTGTTACATGGATCCAGCTTGGACCAATATAACAATGTATATACTATACCTGTGGTCTCCAAACTGTAGCTCAGGGGCCAGATGCGGCCCTTTCCTTGCTTTTATCCAGCCCTTGAGTTACTATTTCATCCACTGATACAAATAAGGGGGCACAAATCCTCCCACAGACACCAACGATGGGGTACAGTTTCTCCCAATGACACCAATAATGGGGCACACTATCTTCCAATGATACCAATGATGGGGCCAAATTACACCAATGATGGGACACAATTCCTACCAATGATGGGGCACAGTTTTCTTCCAGTTATACCAATTATGGGGTACAACTTCTCCCAAGGATACCAATGACTGGGTACAATTTCTTCCAATGATTTCAATGATGGGGCATATTTTCTCCCAATAACACCAATGATGGGGCCCAATGACACCAATGAGAGATGCAATTCTTCCCACCGATACCATTGATGGGACACAATTTCTCCCACTGACACCAATGATGGGGCATTGTTTTTTTCCCCACTGATTTTGGGATCTTTTCTACTTCTAACACGTCAATACGTCACAGCCTGGCTCTCCTAAAGTCTGAAGGGCAGTAAACTGGCTCTTTGTTTCAGAAAGTTTGGAGACCCCTACTCTAGAAGAGCCTTTTTTTTACCCAAAATGAACCCTTTAAAAAAATAAAAATAAATCAGGTTATGAGGATACCCTGCTAAAACTAACATATCAGACATAAATGCGAAAAATGTCCCTGACATTGGTTGTCAGTGAGAAAAATGCCCCCTTTACAGTGCTGGTCAGAATGCCACCCTGTTGGACAGCTAAACAGACCATTCAGTCTGCTGCTGCTGGCTGTGCCAAGTAGTGTTGGCCCTAGAACTACCTCAGGTTGGTGGTTAATCCATCACAGCTCATCGAACCCCTAGCAACCTGTGGAGGAACCCTAGTTAAGAATGGTTGCTCTAGAACAGGGGTACTGAATTTAAATTCACGGAGGTCCGGTTAGTCAAATCTTCTTCCAGCAAAGGTCCGAATAACAAGTCTGTGATATGACTCAGATTGTTTACATCACAGTTCCCTCTCCTCCTAGGCGTTCCCATCTCTGCAGCTGGGGAACGCAGGCAAAATTGTACATGTTCCCGACCCACAGAGGAACACGCCACACTGTAGCACATGCGTGTGCCAAACCGCATGGTCCTGCAGCACCATGCAGCTTGGTGCCACACAATTTAAAAAAAGGTCCAGGGACTTGTTTCCCCACATTTCTCATGGCTAGTGCAGTTCATTAAAATGAATAGGCTAACCTACCTGTGACATGTGCAAGCAAATGCGCATACACAGATCTGAACGGAGCCCCATATCACAATCCCATCCTTACATCAGTTTCACAGTGTCCACTGCACATCACAGGTGCCTTCGCTTTACATCAAGATCGCCCTTCACCGTAGTGTTCTCATACCCCCTTGACATCAACACCCTCCAACAGTACAGTCCTCAGCCCCCTCCATTACAGTACTCATATCCCCCACATTGTCCTCAGCCACCATTACAGTCCTTAGCCCCCCATTACTGTCCTCAGCTCCCCTTCCACAACTGTCCTCAGCTGCCCAACATTATTATCCTCAGCCCCCCATTACTGTCCTCAACCCCCCATTACAGTACTCCACTCCCCCACATTATTATCCTCAGCTGCCCAATACAGTATTCAATTCCCACACATTACTGTCCTCAGCCCCCCCGCACCCACATTGCTGTCCTCAGCCCCCACATTACAGTTCTCAGCCCCCCCACATTACTGTCCTCAGACCCCCTCCCTCATTGCAGTACTCAGTACCCCTTATTAACTGTCCTCAGCATCACTCGTTACAGTACTCAGCCCCCCCACACACACATTACAGTACTCAGCCTTAACCTCCCCCCCCTTGCATTACAGTACTCAGCGCCTCTCCCCTTCTCACATTACATCTCCCCTACCTTACACAGACGAGATGATGGGAGGCACAGCAAATCAGAGAACGCCTTGCATTCATTAAGAAAAATGCAAGGCTTTTTGTGAATGGTGCCGGTACGGAATAGGTGGCCCCTGCAGATACTATGCAGCAGAGCATTCTCCCTGCATGGGATGCGGAAGACAACGGAGCGGAGACTACTACAGTGATTTCAAGCTCCCACGGGTATGGCACATACTGTACATACCTACATAGGTTCAAGCTTAACCAATGTAAATATGCTATAAAAGCCATACCTGGAATTCAGCATGAACACAAAACATAAAAATACAACAGGAACACCAAACTAAATGGTGAAAGAATTAGGTCAGCAGTGGCAGTGGCATTTATGCACGCTCCCAACCAGGGGTGTGTGCATATTTCATCAGCCAACTGTTGGCTTTCTTGTGGAAGCTGCCTTATCATTCCCATGGGTGCAGTAATGTGTTGTCCTCCTTCCCACCTGACACCCTTCCCGCACCACGTATTTGGAACATCCATGGTGGGTGTTGGAAAGAAGGAAGAGCTGAGGATGATCAGCAAATATCAATTAGCTGATCATCCCTGCAGGGCTGGCCCAAGACATTGTGCTAACTGGGTCCAAGAATGAAATGCTGCCCCTCCCTAAAAAAAAACCAAAAAAAAACTCATGCCCACCAAAAGGCCCCCCACATCCATTAATTTATATCATGATAATTAAAACTAAAATGTAATTTATCAGAAGTTAGATTTTGCACTAAACACATAAGTGTGAACATAGGTTAAGGGCTAGTGTAGTATATAGACAGGCTAGTGTAATATATTGACAGGCTAGGGTAGTGTATAGATAGGGTAGTATATAGACAGGCTAAGGTAGTATAGACAGGCTAGGGTAGTATATGGACAGGCTACTAGGGTATACAGACAGGCTACTAGGGTATGCAGACAGGCTACTAGGGTATACAGACAGGCTACTAGGGTATACAGACAGGCTACTAGGGTATACAGACAGGCTACTAGGGTATACAGACAGGCTACTAGGGTATACAGACAGGCTACTAGGGTATACAGACAGGCTAGTGTAGTATAAGCAGAGCTTTCTTGTGCTGTGTACGGTCCCCTCCCTCTCCCCCTCCCTCCTCCAATCCAGGCTGCCCCGTCACCCCTCCAGATCACCCTGTTCAGAAATAGGGTGTCAGTGGAAGATCGAGGGATCTGAGTGCTGGATCAATTAGTATGCTGACTCTCTACACTTCTCCCTGACTCCCCCCTCCCTTCCTTCCATGGTCTGCACTCACCTGGTGCCACGCCTGCTCAGGAGCTTGTGTGAGAAATTTCCTCCCGGCTCTGTCATATGGGCGGGGCAAGGAGGAGACTCGCTCTCACACTCATCTCTGGGCTCTGGCGGTCACTGATGCATCCAGTGCAGACTCAGTGAGTGCCACGGCTGTGTGGGACAGCGCTGTGTCAGGCAGTCTGCGACATTCTCACTGAGTGTTCGGATTGTGTAGGTAGCACTGGCCCTGCTCTACCGCCCCTCTTAACTTGCCGCCTGGGTCCCATGGAACCACTGGGACCCATGGTAGGGCCGGCCCTGCATCCCTGCAGCGAATGAAGCTGGAAGAAGCATTTTGTCACTTCTGGTTTCAGCAAAGTCATTCTCTGGCTCCTGTGGTCGAAGAATAAGCTAATCAAGGAGGAACTGTGCTTGATTACCATCAGTGGAGTGCAGGGGAGATATTCGGGGTCTAATAGAGAGAACCTATCACTTCTATTGGGTTATCACATAGGGGGCTTATACAGGGAGCAGTCCTTTATGTTTTTTCTGCTGGCTATCGTAGGGTCCCTTTAAGAGGCTTATCAGCCCTTCTATGTGATAGAAAAGTTGAAAAATAGCAAAGTTCATCTTTCCTGCATAAATCCAACAAGTTCCTCCCCATGCATTCCAGCAAATCAGGCTCATAATATAGCATTCTTTCATCACTTAATTTCTGTAGGCCATGCTCTGCCGGTCCACAAAAAACTCAGAGGTAGCTGCATCTCCAACATTCTGCCTAAATGTCAAGACTGGCCAGAGGACTTAGTGCACACTCTCTCCATCTAGCAGCAGCAGCCAAGCTTAGAGTTGTGTGACAGCCACTGAGTTGAGAGTTGAGTTGAGTTGCATCTTGATATAGTGCGGTCATTTACCCCGTAGGATCTCAACGCGCTTGGGACACACAATCGCACATATACTAGGCCCAATTTGGACAAGATCCAATTAACCTACAAACCTGTCTTTGGAGTGTGGGAGGAAACCGGAGCACCCGGAGGAAACCCACGCAGACACAGGAAGAACATGCAAACTCCAGGCAGATGATGTCGTGGTCGGGATTCGAACCGCGACCCTTGTGCTGCTAGGTTAAAGTGCTAACCACTACACCACTGTGCTGCCCTGCTACAGGGAGAGTGTGTGCACTGCGCATGCGCACAGTTTGAATGAGCCACAGTGCCCGCTTTTAACTTGGGCCCTGAATCCAGCTCCAACCAAGTATGTAAAGACATTTTTTTTTTTAGTTTTTGATAGAGTAGGGAAGGGCTACACCGCCGTCAGGTACATATCGATTGGTAGATTCACCCTCTCTATATGTCCTGGAGACCATTGCCTCGGAGACAAAAAGGATGGGAAATCCAACATTTTTGAGTTGTCAGTCATCAGAGCAAGATGTGATGGACTGATGTGAATGTACAATACAAATGTAAAAATACAGAAACAATTTCCTCTATGGGAGTTTGAAAGGCGGAAACACCTTAGCAATCAAACAGTGTTAGAAACCTATTTATATTTTAGTTAGGGCTGGGAAAATTAAAGATTAATTCCTCGGTTAATCCTTAATTCTTTTGATCGATCAAAATTCTTTTGATCGGTACTCACCTCTCCGCCGGCTTCCGGGCCTTCAGGAGGTTCTGTCGGAGATCCGGTGACGTCACGGACATCGACGTTACCGGACTCCGACCTTCACCAAGTGCTTCCGTCTGCTAACGAAGGGAAGGGGGGGAGGAGTCCGATGACGTCGATGTCCGTGAAATCATAAATTGAGGAAGATAGATCCTAACGATTTGATTGATCTCACTGGTCAAAGTATTCAGATAAACATAAATCCTGGACTTGGCTATGAAAATCAGCATATCTGAGGGCTTTCCTGGCTGTAAGTCAGTTTGACCATGAACTGACATTGATTGGTTATCCAGCAATCAAGAAACATTTATGATGAGGGCACTTTTTTCCAAAGAGCTGACACTTTGCACAAGCAGGGTTTGCTGCCATGTATTATCCAGGCTGGAAAAAAAACAGTGGGGGAAGAAATTGGAGCATGGCAGGTTTGGGACCAGGACCAGCCACAAAGGGCACTTTGCATCCACCCAAATCCAAATGTGCCACAGATGAAACAAAAATTGGACTTAGATTTCTAGGGCATAGAGAAAAGGGAAAAACTATTTACCACAAGGTGTGCATGACTGGATGGTATGGTTATAATAAATATTATATAAGAAAAAAATAGTCATTTACATAGTACACAAACCTTATAAGTGGCTGATATTGGTAGCAAACAAATGAGGAAGTGGGGGTGTGAAAAGAACCGGACAAGTCACCTCAGATATCTATAGAAAGGCTATAATTAGTATGGATCACAAAACGTGTGCCAAAGATGTATTGTATATACATACAGTAATGAAATTAATAGATTTTCATGGATTTTCATTACTGCACCATTTGTATATAAGGAGTTTCCACCTTTCAAAGTCCCATAGAGAAAATTGTTTCTGTATTTGTACTAATTCAGGGATGTGGGCAACAACTCCTATTCTACAAATCTTTGGCATAACTGCAAAATCAATACAAATGTTCTGCGTAAATTGTTGGTGCTAAAAAAGTATAAAAAGAAAAAAAAAAAAAGACAAATCCTCCAATGGGCACACCTGATCTAATGACAACTCTATAAGATGGGAATTCCCGTTACTTTGGAGAATTTTCCTTTAACTTCCTGTTGCATCTCAAATACAGGAAGTGAAGGGAAACCTGGTAACAGCTTCTAGTAGTATGTGTACAGTAGGGCTGGAGCGTAGAAGGAAGAGGCTAAACAAGTAGCCAATTATTTAATCAGCTCACAAGAAGCACGTTGACTTTTGCCAATTTCCGCCAGCTCTTTGCTGGATCATACAGCCTATTGCATTTACCGAGACGCAAGTTGTTTTTTTTTTCTATTATTTTCCTGTATACAAATATGTGTGGAAAATTATTATTTGATCCCCTGCAGATTTTGTAAGTTTGCCCACTTACAAAGAAATGAAGGGTCTATAATTGTTATCATAGGTGTATTTTAAATGTTAGAGACAGAATGTGCAAATGTTCTAAAATGGAGTTGCAGTTCAGTAAGTAAAATAAGTATTTAATCCCCTACCGCCCAGCAATAATTCTGTCTCCCACAGACTGGCTACAGTATGTGCTCATATGGTACCAAAATTAGTCCTGTCAATTTAAGAAGGTGCTCCTAACGACAACTCGTTATGTGTATAAAAGACACCTGTCCACAGAATCTTTCTTCCATTCAAACCTACAGTATACCTGTAACTCCTCCTCCCCTGAGTATATTTGTAACTCCTCCTCCCCTGAGTATATTCTTTACTCCTCCCCTGAGTATATTTGTAACTCCTCCTCCCCTGAGTAGATCTATAACTCCTCTGCCCCTGAGTACAGTGGGGAAAATAATTATTTGATCCCCTGAAGATTTTGTAAGTTTTCTCACTTAGAACGAAATGAAGGGTCTATGATTGTTATCACAGGTGTATTTTAAAATGAGGGAGGCATTAATACTAACCAAATATCCAGAAAAAGCACATGATACAAATGTTATAAATTGAGTTGCAGTTCAGTGAGTAAAAGTATTTGATCCCCTACCGCCCAACAATAATTCTGGCTCCCACAGACTGGCTACCCAGTATGTGCTCACCCAGATTAGTCCTGTAAATTTAAGAAGGTGCTCCTAACGACAATTTAAGAAGGTGCTCCAAACGACAACTCGTTATGTGTATAAAAGACACCTGTTCACAGAATCTTTCTTCCATTCAAACCCACCATCATGGGAATGACCAAAGAGCTGTCAAAAGGACGTTAGGGACAAGATTGTAGACCTGCACAAGGCTGGAATGGGACTACAAGACCATCAGCAAGAAGCTTGGTGATTTGGAGAAGGAGACAACTGTTGGAGTGATTATTCGCAATTGGAAAAAATACAAAATAACCATCAATCGCCCTCGGTCTGGAGCTCCATCCAAGATTTTGTCTCCTGGGGTAAGGATGATCATGAGAAACGGTAACGGTATGGGTTTTATTTGCTATTATACCTGGACTTCTGCTTTGAGTAAAATGCTCTCACTTTCTATCCCAGTAACAGAAGGTCAGAGAGGCATGAAGTGATGGGATTTCTCTCCAATGGGAGGCGGGAAGGAGAAAGATAGACCATCTATAAGGTTTTTTTTTTTATTGTGCTTTCTTGTCCCCTGACCCCGTCCCTTAGTTCTTGTCCTGGTTTCATGGGACAAAAAAAAAAATCCATAAAAAATAAAGAGGCATACCCCTCCCTATTCTATCCAAAGCTAAAAGAAAAAAAAAAAAAGTTTGTCTGGAGTTTTGGCTTTAGCTTTTAAACTGCATTCATTTTTTTTCATCATAATTTTTGTTGTCAAACCTGTTTATGTTGTTTCTGGGAAAATGACTGCTGTAAACGGAAAGAGTTTAATGGAGTGTTTTTAATATTGTTTAAATTATGTAACCATGCTGTTTGCAACATATTGTTTTCCATGTTTAATTATCAAACTGTAGCTTGGAAGTATTCTTAATATTATTGTAGTTACTTATTGTACCTCCTGCATCCTGTTAGAGACTGCGCGTTATTAATGGACTGATGTTTATTAGTGTATAGCAATTAATGTGTCAGCAGTGATGAGCCACAGGACATTCATTGGCTGGGGAGACGATTTGTGTGCGTTTGACTTTAATATTTAAAATGTGTGCCTGTTTTGTTTAGTATCAATAGGTTCTGTTCAAAGCAGATGTAAATTAAATCTCTAAAATCTCTTATAAGCTTTAACATGGTAATGTCATTGAAAAAATTATTTTTTTAAGAAGGCAATCATTCTCTGCTAGTTTTACCTTGGGGTTACAGAGATATGCAGGAGCACAGGGGGTACCAGATATACTTGGGGCAGAAGGGTTACAGGTTAGGCTCTACATAAAGATGGCCTAGTCTATAAGAAGATTGCCAAGACCCTGAAACTGAGCTGAAGCACAGTGGCCAAGACCATGCAGTGGTTTAACAGGACAGGTTCCACTCAGAACAGGCCTCACCATGGTCGACCAAAGTTGAGTGCACGTGCTCAGTGTCATATCCAGAGGTTGTCTTTGGGAAATAGACGTATGAGTGCTGCCAGCATTGCTGCAGAGGTTGAAGGGGTGGGGGGGTCAGCCTGTCAGTGCTCAGACCATACGCTGCACACTGCATCAAATTGGTCTGCATGGCTGTCATCCCAGAAGGAAGCCTCTTCTAAAGATGATGCACAAGAAAGCCCGCAAATAGTTTGCTGAAGACAAGTAGACTAAGGACATAGATTTCTGGAACCATGTCCTGTGGTCTGATGAGACCAAGATAAACTTATTTGTTTCAGATAG
Source organism: Lithobates septentrionalis (assembly GCA_037952835.1). NCBI lineage: Eukaryota > Metazoa > Chordata > Amphibia > Anura > Ranidae > Lithobates > Lithobates septentrionalis. Next base: position 437,103 of record JBBDGP010002364.1, on the reverse strand, counting down.
TGTCAAGTGTGTGTGGCGGCAACCAGGTGAGGAGTACAAAGACAAGTTTGTCTTGCCTACAGTCAAGCATGGTGGTGGGAGTGTCTGGGGCTGCATGAGTGCTCTGGCACTGGGGAGCTACAGTTTACTGAGGGAACCATGAATGCCAACATGTACTGTGACATACTGAAGCAGATCATGACCCCCTCCCTTCGGAGACTGGGCCGCAGGGCAATATTCCAAAACGATAACTACATCAAACATGCCTCCAAGACGACTACTAAAAAAGCTGAGGGTAAAGGTGATGGACTGGCCAAGCATGTCTCCAGACCTAAACCCTAAACCCTATTGAGCATCTGTGGGGCATCCTCAAATGGAAGGTGGAGGAGCACAAGGTCTCAAATATCCACCAACTCTGTTATGTAGTCATGGAGGAGTGGAAGAGGACTCCAGTGGCAACCTGTGAAGCTCTGATGTACTCCATGCCCAAGAGGGTGCTGGATAATGGTGGCCACACAAAATATTGACACTTGGGGCCCAATTTGGACATTTTCACTTAGGGGTGTACTCACTTTTGTGATATTGTATTTGGGGCAGAAGGGTTACAGATGTACTCAGGGAAGCAAGGGTTACAGATATACTCAGGGAAGCAAGGGTTACAGGCATACTCAGGGAAGCAAGGGTTACAGATGTACTCAGGGAAGCAAAGGTTACAGATGAGGGGGGGGGGGGTTCAGATTTACTCAAGGGTGAAGGGGTTACAAATAAACACTGGGGCGAAGGAGGCACAGATCTACTCAGGGGCAGAAAAGTTAGATATACTTGGGGGGGAAGGAGTTACAGATATACTCAGGGACAGAGGGGTTACAGATACAGTATGCCCAGGGGAGGAAGGGTTTCGTTTACAGTCGGGAAAATTATTATTTGATCCCCTGCAGATTTTGTAAGTTTGCCCACTTACAAAGAAATGAAGGGTCTATATTTTTTTATCACAGGTGTATTTAATTGACAGAGACAGAATATCAACCTAAATTCCAGAAAAAACACATGATACAAATGTTATAAATTGGGGGCGTGTCCAAGATGGTGACCGGAGCAGAAGCCTAGTTAGAGAGCTCCGCTACTCTGCCTGCTAATCATCCTGTTTCCCTGCGGACCTACATGATTTTGGACCCACAAAAGTGCTGCTGAGGATCCCCAGATCTGGTATGCCCAGTAAGCGTAAATCAATTGCGCACCTGAAAGCCTCCCTGTCCCACCTCGTGTCGGGAAAGCGGGGCCCCGCAAGCTCTCCAACATGGCGTCACAAACAGAAGACGCGGATTCGGCGATCGAGGACAATGATCACTTTACTGCCCTGATGCAGGCTATCAACACCTGCCAAACCACGCTGACGGGGAAAATCGATTCTATGCAGCTAGAAATGGGTCTAATCCGTAAGGACATGGACAAATTCAGGAGTCGGCTGATGGAGGTTGAGCGCCGTGTGGGGGACACCAAAGACGTACTGAGAGATCATTCGTCCTCCCACTGGACCCTCACCACTAAGGTTAAAGCACTTGAATACCGTGCCGAGGATGTGGAGAACCGTAACCGGAGTAATAACCTCATCGGACTCCCGGAGGGGTCTGAGGCCCCCGACCCTGCTTCCTTCACCGAACGTCTCCTCCGCCAGCTATTCCCGCAGGCAGCATTCTCCCCATTCTTTGCAGTTGAACGAGCCCACAGGATGGCTGCGGCTCGGGGTCCCCACCGCTCACATTCATTTTCCGTTTTCTGAACTTCCGCGACAGAGATATGGTGCTGTGGGAGAGCAGGAAGATTGAGGCCCTGTGTTTTGAGGGTGCCCGTTTAATGATCTTCCTGGATTTATCCATAGAAACGCAGAAGCAGCGCAAATCATTTGACCACGTGAAGCTTGCCTTGCGACAGAAGGGCCTGAAATATAGCATGTTCTTCCCCGTCCGACTACGAGTGCAGGGTGGAGAGACCCATCACTTCTTTACGTCCCCTGAAGAGGCTGCTAATTGGCTGGAGTCCCTACCGCAGCGCTGAGATTGTGGACGACAAGATGCCTTTTCTCCCTTTCTTCCTCCCGCCGATGGGCGAGTTCATATACTTTTAATGCCGGTTGAATCAGACGGTTTTAAGGCATGGATAACTATAGAGCAGGCCTTTCTCCCCATATGATGGAACTACTTGCATTTTTCCCCAATGACCCATACCTCAGGTTGCAATCACTTGGTCTCACCCTGTTGCTACACCAATAGTTGTATCAGATTTGCATAACTGCCTTTACCTTCTTATGCATTACTTCAGGTTCACTAAGGAATGTGCCCCCAGTACTACCTGGGTGAAAAACCTTCCCTCAGGGAGGACAATTCATTGTTCCCATTCTAGCTATTGCTTGATGTGCAGGCAGCACAGTTGCTGACCAGTTGTGCATAATCTCTATTATGTCTTCTAGGCACCCTGTTGGTACATTGCCTCCCAGAGGCTAATAGTCATGTTTTGTTTGGGATATCAAACGCGCCCAAGTCCAGAGGGTGGCGTGGGGTGAGGGGAAATGAGTTGTTTTATATGGCACAGTTTTTGTTCTTTATGTGCTAACCTTTTTATTCTTTCAATATTACTCTTGACATATCAGTGTGGGGTAAAGAGGCTGCTGGAAAAAAATGTTTGCATATTTGATCTTGCTGGGGAGTCTGGGCGGAGGTCTAGGTGGCAGGATTGGACTAGCTAATGTTTTCCTACCTTTATGGCCTCCCTGAAAAGTACTGTCCTGGAATGTGTGGAGGTTGAACTCCAAATTTAAACGATCCTTAGTCTTTTCTTACCTGAAAAAATACCACCCACACATATGTATACTCCAAGAGACCTATCTTATATGGTCCCGAAATATTCTCCCTTAAAAAACCCTGGGTGAGATCCTATTATCATTCAACTTACTCCTCTCATTCCAGTGGGGTCAGTATTTTAGTCCATAAGGCGCTTCCCTTCATGCTTCTGGATCTCCACCTAGACCCTGACAGGCAATATGTAATTATGCATGCCCTATGTGAGAAGATAGAGGTTATTACAGTAGTGGTTATTACAGGCCTGTATGTGCCCCCGCCGGCGAGCATGGTGGTTTTGCATAAAATACAGACCATTGTTGCCAATTACCATGCAACCAATATAATCATGGCTGGGGACTTCAACAAGGCCCCCAATCCTAGTGCTGACAAACTGAGTCCTGGCCCAATGATGGACTCAGCATTGTCTCGATGGGCGGAGCTGTATGGCCTGCATGACACGTGGCGGTGGAAATACCCACATAGCAGACAATTTACATGCCATTTTGCTACGCATGCGACACTATCTCACATAGACTCAATATATGTCATCAACTCCCTGCTACCCAGAGTAGTCGCAGTATCCCTCCTACCACGTGGCATTTCAGATCATGCTCCAGTCCTGCTGGACCTCAGTACTGACTAAGCGGCTGGCTCGGGACTATGGAGACTTTCCAGGTACTGGATCACAGATGAAAAGATGGAACCACTGATGCTATCTGAGCTTAGGGACTACTGGACACATAATGACCACTCGGCTCCTCCAGACGTGGTTTGGGACGCATTTAAAGCCTATGCCAGAGGTTGATACCAATTTAATATTTCCAAAGTTGTGAAGGAGTCAAGATTGGAACTCTCAGAGGCCAAGACTCGGGCCATGCGTTTGGAGGCCCAATACACGAGTTCCCCTGATCAGAGTACGCACACTGACATGCTTACCGCTTACAGGGAAACTGGTGCCACTTCGTGCTGCTTCTTGTCGGCGTTTCCTGCTCACTCAGACCCAGCGCATATTTGAGCAGGGCACGCGGTCAGGCCGGCTTCTGGCCTGGCTGGTAACGAAACGATCGGGGAGCTCCTGTATTGCCAACATAAGAGACGAAAGTGGTAATCTACTCTCAGACCCTACACAAATCAATACCAGATTTGAGCAATACTATAAACATCTCTACACATCCAGAGTTACATTCTCTCTAGACGATTTGATGACATTCCTTGACACGGTAGAATTCCCGACCCTAACCACTGAGGCCAGGCAGACTCTTGAGAACCCTATTACACTGAAGGAGGTCCAAGGAGCTATTAAATCTTTACAAGCAGGCAAAACCCCAGGTTCCGACAGACTCCCTACGAAATTTTACAAAACTAACCTAGACGTGGTGGGCCCTTACTATTTTTCCACGCTTACTAAAGCACTGGAGCAGCAATGCCTTCCGGCGTCTATGTCAGAGGCTGCGATTGTTGTGGTGCCGAAGCCTGGGAAGGACCCAGAACGGTGCTCATCATATCGGCCAATATCATTACTTAATGTGAATGCTAAAATCCTGACTAAAATCTTGGCGAATAGGCTGAACGCAATTATACTCACCCTAATTCATGGGGATCAGACCAGGTTCATGCCAGGCACGAAAATTAATATTTGTTGGCTCCACACCAATATAGCACTGTTTAGGAATTAAAACACTGGGGGGGGGGGGGGTGTCTTTGTTAGATGTGGATAAGGCCTTTGATTCCATAGAGTGAAAATTTCTGTGGTAGGTACTGACCAAATTCGGTTTTGGCCCTAAATTTACTACCTGGGTCAAGCTGCTATACAGGTCTCCAGTAGCTTGTGTGCATGCTGGCGGTGTCACCCCCCCCCCCTTTTTGCCCTGGCCATTGAACCTATGGCTATCCTGATCCATTCGGCGGGTGAGGTGGGAGGACTGAAGGTGCGACCACTTATAGAGCGGATATCACTGTACGCAGACGATACTCTTTTGTATCTTAGCGATGACTCTGATTCCCTAGTGGCGGCTCTGGAGATCATAGATATGGTAGCTTCTCTGGGGTCAAAATCAATTGGAGCAAATCCAGCCTTTTTTCTCTGTCTGACCAGACCCCCCTACGACTCGTCTGACTCCTTTGCATAGGGTCTCTTGCTACCTGACAGACAACCTATACCCAGTTATGCAAACTCTGATATCGAAATGCCAAGCTTGGAAAATGCTCTCCCCTTGACACCAGTGGGACGGGTAAACCTATTGAAAATGACCTTCCTTCCCAAATTCCTCTATTTCTTTAGGAACACCCCAGTACCTATCCCTGCCACCTTCTTCCATAAGCTGGATGAGATAGTCTCCTCTTTTATCTGGGGCAGAAAGATCCCTAAAATTGCAAAACGTAAACTACAGCTCCCACTCTCCTCAGGTGGCCTGGCATTACCGTGCTTCCGGAAATACTATTGGACGGCAATATTCCGATATTTTCAGCTGAAACATGCAGCACAAGCACAATTTCCCAGGGTAGTCTCCGTGGTGCAGTACGTGGTGGAGAGGTTCCTCATCTCCCGGTGTGTGTATAGAACCCTATCTTCCCTATATCTCTGTCTCACATGTGGAGACTCAGAAGGGAAGTCTCCCCTTTTCCACAGTTGGAGGGGGGACATTCCCTCTCTATCAGAGGACTGGGACCTAGCATTACAACAATATATATCAACAGTAATTTCTGGGTTGGGTTTCCCTGGGTTTATCTTTAAGTCCTCTGCCCTTAGTTTACTGTATCTGTAAACCTTCCCGCCTTGAGTATATCTGTAATTCTTCCTCCCCTAAATATATGTCAGCCCTGTGCCCCTGAGTATACATATAACCCCCTCCACCCCTGAGTATACATATAACCCCCTCCACCCCTGAGTATACATATAACCCCATCCACCCCTGAGTAAATCTATGACCTCTCCACCCCTGAGTTAATCTGTAACCCCTCCTCCCCTGAGTATATTCATAACTCCTCCTCCCCTGAGTATATTCATAACTCTTCCTCCTCTGATTAGATCTATAACTATTATTATTTATAACTATAAATAATTATTTTATCCCGTGCAGATTTTGTAAGTTTTCCCACTTAGAAAGAAATGAAGGGTCTATAATTGTTATCATAGGTGTATTTTAAATGAGGGAGGCATTAATATTATCCAAATATCCAGAAAAAGCACACGATACAAATGTTATAAATTGAGTTGCAGTTCAGTGAATCAAATAAGTATTTGATCCCCTACCAACCAACAATTCTGTGTATGACCTGGCTTGCTGCGGTATCCATCTTGGACTGATTCCTCTGTGTATGACCCCTGGCCTGGCTACTGACTCTGTTCCTGGTTCACCCTGCCGTTCCATACCTGGGATTTCTCCTTGCACGGCTGCCGACAGTCCACCCAGCACACCCCAGCTGCCCTCTGCTAACCAGCTCATCCAGCAGCAGTACTGGCAATCCGTGCTCCTTTTGGGCACTGCACTCCCTGTATCACTCCCAAGGGTGCATTGCACTTAACCGCAAGGGGCGCCCTCTCAGCAATCTGGCCTCACACCAGAGACTTGACAAAAATTATTTTAATAATATTCTTATAATGCATACTTGAAATGCATACCTGCAGAAAAGAAAGGCAGACCAAAATGATGTGTCCTCTAACATGGGTGGTCAGTGTAGACGTGACCCCCTACATTGGTGGTCAGGGCAGAAGTGACTCCATGTTTTGGTGATCAATGTAAAAGTGCCCTCTAGAAATGGTGGTCATTGTAGATAGGAGATCAATCCACCATTGTTCGCTGCTCAAGAAACTCCTGGGATCCTTGGAAGGAATCCTAGGGTTCCACGGAATCCTGGTGGAGAAACACTGGCCTATTAGAGTTACCGGACTGGAGCTCAAGGACACTGTTTTAATGATAGAAGGTAAAGCTTTTCTAAAAAATGGATACAGTAGTTGTAAATTGTAGCACGTCCGAAACATTAATGCAAAGTCCTGTCTTTGGGACTAAATAACATAAATTAGTATAAGTATTAATCGTTACTAGATTGGTTTGTCCTGGAATAAAGCCAGTAACATACAAATATGCCCATTGTTTTCTAGCCTCAGATATTCTCACTCTGGCAGCGGCATGGTTGTATTAATAATAACAACAAAAGTAGCCTTTTAATTATTAGATGACCTTTTCTGTAGTCAAGTCTTCAAATATGGTTATGGTCTTAACCTTGACCATTGAAGAGATAATAATGGCTTAATTTTTAAGATAAATTTCACTTGCTAAAGGTGAAGAATTACCAAACATTCTTCCTCTTGTCAAAAAGTTATTTCCTGTTGCTTCAATCTCCAGTTCCAGGGTGGAAGGGTTCTTTGGAGCCACCTTTGCATGACCGAGACTAGTACTTTCAAACACAGCCCATCCAAATCAATCCAAGCCGATTGGCTGCTGGTGCCTGTGCTGGAGGGTTTAATAATCTCATTTATGCTCTTACAATTGCCAAGGAAGACTTGACAATCATCTTTCCCGCTATCCAGAAGAAGGGATAGGGTTCACTTTAAGCAGATGTTCTCTGAGACCTGCAAATCATTTTAAGGTTTCCTCTGGGGTTGAACAGGCTGACATATAGCCTAGTGTCAAAAAAACCAACCACAGCTGCTCAGCAATGAAATAAACACTGGGACAGTTGGTCACAGAACATGACTAAAAGTAGAAGTTTAGGCAATACACAGCCCAAATACTATAGTTATATTATTGTATGTCCTCTACCTGCTGTTTAGGAAATGAAAATAGCCATAAACAATTTTTTTTTTACTTTTTTCTCTGCGGTAACATGACCGCTATATCTCTGATGGAGATTTGCAAGTGGACTGACCCAAGCTTACTAGAGGCAGCTGCGGACACAAAAGCCATGCATGCACAGTAGATGGAGCCTGACCAGATGTGGTCACTGGAAAAAATATAAAGTCCAAATAAAAGTTCCTCACTGGACTCAACCTTTAAGGGTCCATTCATATCAGATGCATTGGCATATTTTTTTCCCAACTCATGCAAATGCAAGGACCTTTAAGAATGGGATATGTAAATAGAGATGTTCACACTACACGGCACACGGCTCCTACACTGTGCTGTAGACCGATTGCATGTCCCAGCAATTGAGAAGAGTGCATGTCAGGATAGAATGCAACGTTCCAACACAAGTCAATGCACATGCATTTACCTGTGCTCATTGCACACATTGCAGTGTAATGGACCCTTAATGATAGGTGTTGGAAGTGAACACAATGGATGCTGCGGTGTCAGAACCAGATATGAAGATGCAAAGTCACCACCAGTACAAATGATTGAATTTTGGGGCCTCACAGGGTCACTTTCTCAAAGCAACATTGAAGATCTATTAGGTGGCCTCACAGTATGGAGATATTCATTTTTATTCAGTTTTTTGAGATTTTGAACAATTTGTATACATATTGGCTTTTAATAGTAATAATCCAGTCGAGGTTTCAATTACATTTAGCCCATATCAAAGTTGTGTTCTGTACTACTACATATTTTTTGTCGAGTGGGCAACAAGACACTTTGTGATGGTGATACCTAGGGCTTTTTTTTTCAGCTGGAACAGCCATCTCTGGAACTGGCCCTGTGCTCACTGCTATTTACTATCTCTTGTAAACACAGAAGCCCGGCTTCTGTGTTTTCAAGCGACAGCTCCCCTCTATTGGCTCCCGCAGAACGATCTTTATCCCTGCATTCATGGAGACACAAGGAGGAACAGCTGCCAGGCACAGTGTGTTTATGGGCGAAGGGGTTGGGGCCATCATGTGCTTCAGCCTGGTGCTGCAGCCTGGTTAATGGATGCCAACCCCCTGGGGAGAGGCAGAGCCATAAAGGAGTGCATTATGTGTGAAAATAATATGGACATTGGAGGTACTAGAGCAGGGCTGACTGCTAACAGAGTTGAGGATGGGGGTCCAGAGGTGAGCTGCAGGGGGTGCAGAGGTGAGATGTGGACGGGGATTCATCTATGAATGCTGTGGTGCAGAGGTGAGCTTTGGACAGGAATTCAGAAATAAGCTTTGGACAAGGGTGCAGAAGTGAGCTCTGGATGGAGGTTGGAGAGGTAAGCTTTGGATGAGGGTGCAGAGGTGAACTGTGGATGTGAGGTGCAGAGATGAGCTTTGGATGATGGGGTGCAAAGGTGAGCTTTGAGCAGGGGTACAGAGGTGGGCTTTGGATAGGGGTGTAGAGTTGAGCTTTGGACTGGGGGGGGGGGGGGGGGTTGTGGACAATGATGTGCAGAAGTGAGCTGCGGAAAGGAGGAGCAGAGGTGATCTGGGGACAAGGGTTCCCAAGGTGAACTGTGGACATTGGGCGCAGAGGTGACAGGGGTTATAACCCTCCAAAATTAGAAAAAAAAAAAAAAGTTTTGCCTAACCCTGGACAGTCTGGGTGTTACACACTGCTAGTGCACACAACCCCATCGCTACACTTTTCCGCAAAGTGGAGGGGGGGGGGGGATGGGTGAGTTCTTTCACTTATTCTTTTATTCTTTGACAATAAAAGCCCTGGTGACTAGGGTTGCACAGATACCGATACTAAGTACTGATACTTGATACTGATACCTTTGCGGTGCAGTGCAATTTGACCCCCATACAAAAGGAATGGGCTGAAATCGCACTGCTTTAAACCACTCAAGTGCTTTAGCAGTGTGTTTGAGGTCCTTGTGCTGCTGGAAGGTAAACCTTCGTCCTAGCCTCAAATCACACACAGAGTAGTACAGGTTTTGCTCAAGAATATGCCTGTATTTAGCACCATCCATCTTTCCCTCAACTCTGACCAGTTTGCCAGTCCCGACTGCTGAAAAACATCCCCACAGCATGATGCTACCACCACCATGTTTCACAGTGTGGATGGTGTTCTTTGTGTGATGTGATTTGTTGGGTTTACGCCAGACATTGCGTTTTCTTTGCTGGCCAAAAAGTTCAGTTTTAGTCTCATCAGAGCAGAGCACCTTCCGCCATACATTTTGGGAATCTCCCACATGCCCATTCGCAAACTCAAAGCGTGCCATTTTGTTTTTTGCTGAAAGTAATGGCTTTCTTCTGGGCATTCTGCCATAAAGCCCAACTCTATGGAGCGTACGGCTTATTGTCATCCTATGTACAGATACTCCAGTCTCTGCTGTGGAACTCTGCAGCTCCTCCAGGGTTACCTTAGGTCTCTGCTGCCTCTCTGATTAATGCCCTCCTTGCCTGGTCCGTGAGTTTTGGTGTGCGGCCGTCTCTTGGCAGGTTTGCTGTTGTGCCATGTTCTTTCCATTTGGTTATGATAGATATTTTGGTGCTCCTAGGGATCATCAAAGACTTGGATATTTTTTATAACCTAACCCTGACTTGTACTTCTCAACAACATTGTCCCTTACTTATTTGGAGAGTTCCTTGGTCTTCATGGCAGTGTTTGGTTAGTGGTGCCTCTTGCTTAGGTGTTGCAGCCTCTGGGGGCTTTCAAAAAGGTGTGTATATGTAATGACAGATCATGTGACACTTAGATTGCAAACAGGTGGACATCATTTCACTAATTATGTGACTTCTAAAGGCAATTGGTTGCACCAGAGCTTTTTATGGGCTTCATAACAAAGGGGGTGAATACATACGCACATGACAATTATCAGTTTTTTATTTCTGAAAAATAGTTTTATGTATATATTTTTCTAATTTTACTTCACCAACTTAGACTATTGTGTTCTGATCCATCACATATAATTCAGATTAAAAAAAAACACTGAACTAAAGGCTGTAATGTAACAAAATAGGTAAAAAGCCAAGGGGGGTGAATACTTTTGCAAGGCACTGTATATACGGTTTCCCCCACTGCTCCTGTGTGAACCCAGGCTTGTCATAGGACTGGTAAGTGTCAATTTATAAAAAAAAATGGGGGGGGGGGGGGTAGATACACTTTAAAGCAGACCTTTGATCATTCTCTTCCCTATCCCTGCCCCTAACACACTGATTTTTTTTTTTTTTTTAAACTGGGAGCAGGTACCTTTTTTTAACAGGTACCCGCTCCCATTTCCTCAATTCTTATCTAGACGAGAATGATCTCGCTTATCCCAACCAGCCACACTATTTTGTATGTATTGCACACTACACTCACAGCACTAAAACTTTTCAGTACATGTTTGCATTCTTTTGAGTCCAGATTAGAAATAGCCTGCCTATGTTACGCCCTTTGTTACCATAAAACTACAATTGTAATATTAATGCGATACCTAGAAAATCAAGTGTATAAAAACCTTCAATTGCGTCAAAATAAAGCAAAACAGTTATTTTGGAAAGATTCTGAGTGTTTCTTTTTGTGTGTGTTCCCTACTGCAGTATTTTTTATTCATTTGGAACCACTAATCAATATGAGGATAGAAGTTGCCTGTCTATAAAATATCCAGGACACAGCCAATCTCCCACCAATGTGCAGTGGGGAGCCAACTTTGATTCATTAGAAAGTGAAAGCCAGCTCCCACATCTAAGATGGCGGCACTGGGCTTCAGGGACAAGTACGAGTCAGTTAGTCTAGCAAAGTCTGATACAAGCCACCACTCAATCTTTTCATCTGATGTTATCAGGGTGATGGCTGTCTCTTCTGGGTTCTTTGAGCCCCTGATTATGCATGACAACATATGTGCAGTGCAGTGACCAGTTCCTCATGCATGCATAGTGAAGTGCAGTTTGCCCCGAAGCCTCCTGGGACATGCAACCTCTGAATCCCAGGAGGCTTTGACATCATTCTCAACTAGGCAAGAAAGTAGGAAGTGTGGGACTGCATCCCTCAGAAAAGCCACTAAAAAGCGAAACGCAGCTCCACCCACCCAGATTTTTTCCCCTTTTATGTGCATTGCTGCATTCTCTCATCCTCATAATGAATCCAGCAAGGTCATGTTATCATGTGCTATTTAGAGGTCATACAGTAGATTCCACACCACTATTCTGGTTCTCTTCAGCTGGTTGCCTCTTCTGGGTGCAGGCAGCCAGCTCTGATGATATGCCCCACCTTGCCTTGGCTGCTCCCTGAGCCTCCTGGGATACTTACAATACACAGGATCTCCCAGGAGGCTACCAGATCGGCACATGGAGCAGCCATGGCTGGTTTGGCACATCGTCAGAGCTGGTGCCTGCACCCAGAAAAGGCAAGCAGCTGAAGAGAACCATGATGGGGGTGTGGGATCTACTATTCTGAGGGACTTACTACTTTCTTGCCTAGGCGAGACTGATGGCAAAGAAGCCTCCTGGGATCCAGAGGTTGCATGTCCCAGGAGGTGTCGAGGCAAACTGTGCATGTGCGAGGAACGGCCCCCTGCACTGCACATATGCCACCAACGCATCATCAGGGGCTCAAAGTACCCAGAAGAGACAGCCATCACTCTGATGACATCAGATGAAAAGATGGCAGCGCAGAAATGGCCAAGATTGAGTGGTGACATATCAGACTTTGCTGGGCTGACTGGTACTTACTTAGATGTGGGAGCTAGCTGTGACTTTATTATGAATCAAAAAAGGCTCCCCACTGTACATGTTCCAGATTGCCCAGTGCATTTATTGTTGCGAATATGTGTTGCAGTAGCAGGTACAGGTCTAGGTCAAAATTGGTGGCGGGGGGCAAAACCAAAAAATAAATAAATTAAAAAGGAAATAATTGAAAAAACTAAATTTACAAATTTCCAGAAATTCTGTTTGGGGGGGGGGGGGGGGGGGGGGGGAGTGTTAAAAAGGAAATTATCTACCTTTTGGGAGTTACGTCCTGCTTTCACCTTCATACATTTCACCCCCCCCCCCCCCCAAAAGGGTTAAGGTCAGCTTTAAACACTTTTCTCATGAATTTGCTTGTGAATGGAGTTTTTGATCATCCATTAGATACATTTACTAAAGACTAGCTGGGTTTCCAAATTTCAGCCCATCAAACGCAAACTCCTATACAGTAAAACCTTGGATTCCAAGCATAATTCATTCCGGAAACATGCTTGTAATCCAAAGCACTTATATATCAAAACAAATTTCCCCATAAGAAATAATGGAAACTCAAATGATTCGATACACACCATTTATTCATAGGTCTTTCAGTTTATAGTCCATATAAAAAAGATTATAGCAGTGTGATAGTTTGTGTAACTATCAAATGTCCATCCACAAATGGAAGCCTCCACAAGGGGATTAGAAGCAAAATCCAGCAGGAGCTACAGAGTATAAAAGAGAAGAGAGGCGCCTCTAAGTGTAGCAATATGGTTACATTTAATGAAGGTACAACATTTAGCAACTCACATGGTTGAGGCTTAAAAGAAGCACATCTAAGTATGCAGGCATCCGGGGTAAAGCTGTCCATATAGACCGCCCTTCGCACTGGCGGCTCGCACTGCTGTCAGTCTGCAATCGTGACCGGGAAGACTACCCTGCAGTAGAGTGATCTGAAAGCGGTGGCTTGAAGTGCAGCGTGGAAGGGATGAAGTTGATGGCGGTGCGGAGGATGGTCTATGTGGACAGCTTTACCCCGGATGCCTGCATTCTTAGACGTGCCTGTTTTAATCATCAACCATGTGAGTTTCTAAATGTTGTACCTTCATTAAATGTAACCACATTGCTACACTTAGATTCGCCTCTCTTCTGTTTTATACTCAGTTGTGACGTGACGCTACTTGTATATCAAGTCAAAATTTATTTAAAAATGTTGCTTGTCTTGCAAAACACTATTCTCAAACCAAGGTTTTACTGTATTTTTATGTGTCTGCTGGTTATTCCTATTGTCATTGAGTCCGGTAAAGTGACAGCAGCCTGAGAGCCTACCTATTTGAAATGACATGTAACCTGGATAAAGAGAGCACAGCTTTAGAGATAAGGATTGCTTTCAGACGCCGATGCGGTTTTTCTTCATACATTTGACAAGTCCACATTTTAGTAGCAATGGCAACGGCAATCAAAATCTGTCAAAAAAAATAGAAAAAAAAAAATACAGAAAAAAAAAAAGTTGTGGAAGAAATTCTTTTGTCAGCTTGCCCGTAGACTTGATTTCTGTCTACTCTTCTTCATGCAATATTTAAAAAGTTCAGAGCATTTTTTCCCCCTTCTAGATATATATTGGGTTTTGCCAATTCGGTAATCAGAGCTAAAATTCTGGAAGAATTCTGCATTGCATAAATATTGACCTGGCCAGGTTTTCGTACGTCTCTGGGGCCAGGCTCTGGGGGAGCTGTATCGCGAAGCTGGCAACCCGTTTGAAATCAGATCCTCGGGAAAGGGCTTCGGAAGAAATTACAAGCTTCTCTTGCTGTTTTATTTGCATGCATCGAAGCCTGCTTGTGTATGAAAAGTGAACCGTCATTGACTTTTAATCGGGGTAATTACCTGTTAGAATTTCACTCGAGTACTTTATTGGCCAGGAAGCGCATTACTGTTCATAAGTGACCAAAGAGCCACAATTCATAATCACGCCGCCATCGCCACTGAGGTATTAACACCTCTCAATAAAGCCTTTTGAGGTTTGTAGACTCGGTGAGCTGCGAAGAGAACACGGCAGTCTCTATTCAAACTTACAGCGGAGTTGAGTTGATTTAGTAGTAAGATTGAGCGACGTGGAGGGTTTTCAAAGTCAGGAGATTTCGGAAAAAGGTTAGCCATTTTGCCAAGATCTTCTGGAAGCAATTGGGAAGGCAAACTTAAGGCCAAACTCCAGGCACAAAAATGCTCATTTAAAGCCTAAGTTTAGCTAACATCAAAAACATAAAAATCAGCACAAGGGTACGTAACTTACCTTTGGTATGAGGCGTTCCTTGTTCTGATTCTTCTTCTTTTAGGAAAAATTGTCCTCTGTCCTACACCCCACACACACTCTTTTGGTGTAGCGGGAGCAAATACAATTGAAGGGCTGTTAGGAGGTCTTGGCTTGACTATGCCCAACCCTTCCTGCCACATCAGCCATACTACAGCTTCTATGAATGTAACAGAATCTCTGAATGGGAGGATGTGGAGCTCCTAGTCATCCACCCATGAGGATGGGCTAGAACAGAGGAAGATTTCTCCTCAAAGAAGAAAAATCAGCACAAGGGACACGTCATATTAACTGTAAGTTATGTCCCTTGTGCTACTGTTTATGTTTTTGGTTTTAGCTAAACTTAGGCTTTAAAAGAGGTGTTTTGCCCTGAGTTTGGCTTTAATTTTGCCTTCGATTTCCATTTTTCCAAGATCTTCTAGAGGCAAACTGTAAGCTATGTCACTTGCGCTGGTTTTTAGTTCAGCTGAACTTAGGCTTTAACTATATTCCTCAATAGCCATGAAGGATATAAAGCCGCCTGTGCCAACGCAGATTTTAGCTTGTAAAAGTAGTCATGACATCATCACTGTGCTGCAGTGCAGAGAGCAGAGTTGTGGGAGGGGCCCAGCCGACCCCACCCACTACAGAAAACTACAGGAGGGGAGGAGACAAGACCAGTCATCCTGCACAAGGAAAGAGAGCAGCAGTGACTGGTCTCTATTACAGGATGGAAAAGCCTCACACTGGATTACTGCACAAATCTGGAAGATATACACAAACTAAACTGAGACTTAAAGAGGAATACACATAATGAATGGAGTTAGACAATTATCTGCTCATCCTGGAACTCTGCTTTAGGATTGTTTCTGGTTGATTTTTAATAAAGCTGAAGTTTAGCTAAGAAAAAATTTTTTTCCTACAACTTTAGTTACATTACTTACCTGTGATGAGGCATGTTCTAAGATCCGCAGACTGATGGATTCCGTAGAAATCTTCACTGCAGGGCTGCCTGTTCTCTTCCTGCTGCTGATTGTCCGGCTCTGTGGGATTAACAGATTTGGGTCTCCAGACTCATCTGCACAAAAGATGATCCGACGGTGAAAAGCCCTCCTCCTGCCTCTCCTCCAACGAGGAAAGTTATTTCACTGCTTGTAACACCATCTGTGAGTGGAGGAAAAAAATTCTGCAACTGATGAGACTCTCTCTCTCTCCCCCACCCCCGCCATTTCCGGATCATGTTAAAGGCAGTGTCATCAGTAAAATAACTTTTCTTGGAGGAGAGAGCGGGGGGTAGGAGGTGGGTATGCGCCTGTCGGATCATTTTATTGCAGACTCGAAATCTTCAACACTGCAGAGAAGATTTCTACAGAATTGAGCAGCCTGCACAATCACCTACGTGAGAGATGTTTATTGGCGTGTAGCGTAGCAATGGCCATTGCCGTGTAGCGTAGAGATGGCCATTGCCGTGTAGCGTAGAGATGGCCATTGCCGTGTGGAGTGGAGATGGTCATTGGTGTGTAATGTAGAGATGTCATTGGTGTGTGGAGTAGAGATGGTCATTGGTGTGGAGTAGATTTGGTCATTGGTGTGTGGAGTAGAGATGGTCACTGGTTTGTGGAGTAGAGGTGGGCATTGGTGTGTGGAGTAGAGATGGTCATTGGTGTGTAGAGTGGAGATGGTCATTAGGCAGGTGAAAACAGGGGGGAGCAAGGTTTTTTTCCAACATGGGAAGTTATAGAAAAACAGAAGAGAAGTGAAAGGTAAATAAAAAGGGAGAGAAAGAAGGTTCAAGAAGAGGCACCAAGGGCAGGTGAGTGGAATAACATGCAATCAAAATCAGCTGCAAGATGATGCTCAATCCAGGGTGACCAGACCCATTTGGATTTGGAGACGAGGGTCATTGAAGATCGAAATCCAATTTTTTTCTTGAACTGATAAATTTTCTGCTTCATCTGTGCGATTGCAGGAAGGTGGGTTTTGGTGAGTCTTTAAGGGTGTGGTGGGCTTAAAATGTTTCCTGAGGGTTATAGTGGATCCCTTAACTACCCTAGACCTGTCCAAAGTGACCCCAATTAGTTTCATTTTTTTTTATTTTCACTGAAATGGAAAAAGAAAAAAATTATAGCAACAGTACTCTCACACACCAAAGCAAACACAAAGAACATTAAGGTCCTGTTCACAGCATGGCTTTGAGGTAATGCGTGCATTACAATGTGGTATACTGCAATGCTCAGCAACGTACATTACATGCATTGGCATGCTGCAAGGACAATAGTTCCTGGCATCCCAACACACCTTCAAACAGATGTGCATTACAGCGTGTTGCCATAGCTTGATGGTACGAAAGGCTCTAAGGGCTCATTTACACAGGCGGCAGGCTCTACTGCCATTCTCAAGATTGGTCTACGGTGGATTGCTTTTTCAGTGGTGGTTTGGAGCCAGCTTACAGGTATTCAGCAGGCAACACTGCCACTTCCTGCTTTTTCAGCTAAATGCTGAGATTCAAGGGTCACCTAAGGTAGCTCTCCCTGTAATAGCATATTTTGCACCATAAAGAATGTACTGTTCATGATCACTGTATTTTGGCCTACATTAAATAATTACATTAAATTACAAAATACATTACAATGGTGTCAATATTGTAATAATCAAAAGTAGGATGACTAAAAAAAAATAAAAAAAATTGCCACACCGTCAAGCAAAGCATCACGTCTGTGACAATGTACACTGACCCGAGTGGCTGCCATGTCACAATGTAGGTGGGCTGTTGGAGAGAACACCTATCAACTGCCTGTTGTGGAATTATGAAATTTGCCCCCTTTCACTTGGGGTTCAATCACATGATTGTGCTGTGGTATCATGCAATAAAATGAGCTGTTATGCACATTAGATTGGGTGTTCTGCTGTCAAACCATTCAGTTAGAATGGCACTTTGACACCAAATGCACAAAAAGTTATTGCGCAAAGTATACCATGAATGGGTCCCTAAAATGTACAATATGTCACAGGAACTGCCCATTACCTGTGACGTCATCAAGAAGCTTGTAATATATTTGGAGGGGCAGCTGCAGATGGGAGCTCAGATCCTATTGGTACAGTCATGCCCCCAGAATTTCATCTCCCAATAACTCTTCTTTCCCTGCATGCAGTGTGCTGGAGTTTAGAAGTCAGTAGTAACACAGAGGTTAGTAGTAAGCAATGCAGAGGTCAGAGGTCGGTAGTAAGAGTGCAGATGTCAGTAGTGTGACGGATGCGCTTTGGGCGGATGGTGCCCGTGGAACCCAGAATCCCTTGGGGTGGTTGGGAAAACCTTGTTTCAGCTCCCCATGCACCTCCTATGTCCAAGTTACCCTGTGTCTCTAATAGGGGCACAGGGTGATCGAGAAATCCAGTCTGATCTCTACTAATTAGACTCATTGTACAGCCACACTGGAATGTTGTGTATATATAGTATATTGTCTCATTTTGTTGTGTACTCTTTGCTGGGTCGTTTGGGGTGTGGCTGTATTCTAATGTTCTATTGTGTCTGTCTGCCTTGGATATTATGGGATGGGTATGTAGATTAGCTGTGAGATTGGTGGGGGCGAATTCCTCCAACAGCTCTCACTGCTGATTGGACAGTCTACCCGGCTCGGAATGCAAAGGTGGGTGGATTGTACAGAGTATTACCTGTATACCTGTGTTTTCAATAAACAGTCCATGTTCAGCAACCAAATGAGTATTGTCTTGATTGTGGTTTCTAGTGGTTGGAATATCTGATATCTATATTCAGACTGGGAGGAAGCGATATATGACAAAAGCACTCAAGCCGAGTGTGGGACGTTTCGTTACAAGTAGTAAGAGTGCAGAGGTCAGTAGTAAGAGTGCAGAGGTCAGTAGTAAACATGCCGAGTGCAGAGGTCAGTAGTATATAAGACTGAGTGCTGAGTACAATAGTAAATGGTGCTAAGTGCAGAGGTCAGTAGTAAATGGAGGTTGAGGGCAGAAGTCAGTGGTAAATAGGGCCAAGTGCAGAGATCAGTAGTGAAAAAGGCAAAATACAGAGGTCAGTAGTATATAACGCTGAGTGCAGAGGTCCGTAGTAAATAAGGCTGAGTGCAGAGGTCAGTAATAAATAAGGCTGAGTGCAGAGGTCAGTAATAAATAAGGCTGAGTGCAGAGGTCAGTAATAAATAAGGCTGAGTACAGAGGACAGTAGTAAATACAATCAAAACAGCATTTGTGAGAATTTGGATGAGAAGACCTGGCTCACAAATGGCATGTTGGAGCATATAACAATATGCACGTGATCAAAAGTTTGTGGACCATGACACCTATAGTGCCTAGTTAACCAAAAAAAAGCATTTTTGGGTTCAGGTACTGATTTTGGATTAGAAGACCTGACATGCAATTGACATCCCAGTACATCTGAAAGGTGAGGTCAGGATTGGTGAGGTATGGTTGAGGTCAGGATTCCAAAGGCCACTCAAGTTCCTCCACACCAAACTTGTCAATGACTTTATGATCAGGTCAGGTACTGATGTTGGTTGAGAAGACTTGGCTTCTAGCTCCAGTTCATCCCAAATGTTTTCAGTGAGGTTGAGGTCAGGGACATTTGAGTTCCTCCACACCAAACTGGTCAAACCATGTCTTTATGGAGCTGGCTTTGTACATGGGACACAATCATGCTGGAATAGAAAAGAGCCTACACCAAATTGTTGCCACAAAGGTTGGAAGAGCACGATTGTCTAAAATGTCTTTGTATGCTGTAATAACAGGACTAGACATGTTTTGTTATGGATTGAATACAGACAGTTTTTGTTATTCGAAGATTCAGAGATATCCAAATTTCCAAATGATTATTGCAAGGAATTTCAATGAATCAAAAAAAAAACATGAAACAAAAAAAACGGATTAGAAAAATTTGAAAATGAGTTTGAAAAATGTAAAAATTAATTTGAAAAATTATAAATTTAATTTGAAAAATGTGAAAATAAAAAGTTGAAAATGAAATAAATACAACAAAATTCAATATGTCTGTAATAGTTACCAATTAAGAGAAGTTGCTAATGGTACCCCCGCCCCCCCTCTTACCAATCTTCATATTCTCTTCCAGGAAAACAGAAATACCTTTGTGCCAGCCGTAATGACTGCACGATCGACAAATTTCGGAGGAAAAACTGTCCGTCATGTCGTTTGAGGAAATGTTATGAGGCCGGCATGACATTAGGAGGTAGGTGTGCGAATATATATTATATATTCATTCTCTCAAAAAACACGCATACCAGTGTATAAACATGTATTGTACCAAATACGTTCGCCCTAAAATAAAATGTTTTTGGATTCAGGATTAAAAGCTGCACTATCTGTCTGAATTATACGTACCACATTTCTGATATTTAGCCAACTTCATAATATGCCTTATTAAGTGTTCAGACACAATGCCGTGTAGTGGGAGAACATTAATGTGTTCTCTATTTTTTAGTTTGGGTTTTATTGCTGGATGTGCAAGAAGGGATGGGGCAAAAGCAGAACATGTCAACTACCACCTAAAGCAGTGGCCTGCAAACTGTGGCCTGGGGACCGGATGTGGCCCTTTGCTTGACTTTATCCAGCCATTAGGGCACCATTCCTCTCCACTCACATCACTGATAGAGCACCATTCCTCCCCACTGACACCATCAATGGGGCACCACTCCTCCCCACTGACATCAGTGCCACTGAATAATTTCCCTGAATCATTTTCACTATTATGTCCCACAGGAAACACCTCATCAATCAAGTCTTTAATAGGAGGCCTCCACGTTGCTTCCATCAGTTGTTTGTAGAGAACCCCCAGCCCCAGCTGCAACACATAAGCGACAGTTATCTCATAGTATTACAGCAACAGAATAAATAGGGCAGGTTACTGCTGTCCTGAAAGCCTATTGGAAAACAAGCTTTTTGGTAAGTCTAACTTGCATTTTTCCAAAACGTCTTTCAGGACAGCACCCGAGAGGATTATCGAGACTTACTCCATTTAGGGTAGGACAACAGCCTGTAAGACTTTCCTTCCGAAAGCCTGGTCCCCAGCCGTCATGAGGTCTAACCTATAATGACGTGCAAAGGTTGTCAGACTTGTCCAAGTAGCTGCCTTACGGATTTGTTCGGGGGTGGCACCAGCTTTTTCTGCCCAACTCACCGCCATGGCTCTTGTAGAATGAGCCCAGATACTCACTGGACTCTCTTGGCTTGTAAAGGAATAGGCTTCTGAGATAGCCATTCTCAACCATCTGGCATTGGTTTCTCTGGAAGCTTGTCTTCCTTTTTTATTACCAGCAAATAAAATGAATAATGCGTCTGAACTTCTAAAGTCTTTAGTGGCTTCCATGTAACTTAAGACTGCTCTTTTAACATCCAGGGTATGGAATTCCTCTTCTTTCTTACCCGAAGGATTAGAATAAACGTAGGAAGTATTATCTCCTGCGTTCGATTCCGAGCGACCTTCCATCTTCAGAAAAATTCGGTCTGAAAAAACGGAAAAAAAATGTCTCCCTGATTGACAAGACTTGCAGTTCACTAACTTTTCGAGCTGTTGTAATAGCCACTAAAAAACTGTTTTCAACTTAACTAATTTCAGGGAGGCTAAATAATGGGTTTGAAAGGTTCCCTGGTCAGGGCCTGTAGAACAAATGATAAATCCTACACTGGACAACTTTTGATCACCACTGGTCTAGACCAGCTAAGAGCCTTAAAGAATCTGATCACTAAGGGTTCTGATGAAATAGACTTTTCCACAAATACCCCCAGTGCCGCAACTTGAAACTTAAGGGTGCTTACCGCTAGGCCCTTGTCCGCTCCATCTTGCAGGAATTCCAGAATAGAGAAAATCTGTTTAAATGATCTGCCGGATGTTGTGCACCAAGAGTTTAAGACTTTCCAGACTTTGGAATATATTGCTCTGGTAACCTTCTTTGTGCTAGATAGGAGGGTAGCAACCAATCTATCCAAGAAACCTTTTTTCCTCAAGAGCTGCTCCTCAGAAGCCAAGCTGTGAGTTTTAGCTTTGCTACTTCCTGGTGAAGTAGGGGGCCTTGTAACAACAGGTGTGGTCTCAACGGAAGGTGCCAATACGGTTCGAGTTGCATCTGTAGAAGGGATGAAAACCAAGGCCTTTTGGGCCAGAAGGGAGTGATGAAGATTACGGTCGTATCCTCATTCCGGATTTTTGTTATGACCTGAGGTATAAACTGAAACGGGGGAGAAGGCGTAGCAGAAGTGAAATTTCCAACTGTGCGCCAGAGCATCTACTCCCAGTGATGACTCGTTCCTGTTCAGGAAGAAGAAGCGAGACACTTGTGAATTTTCCTGCGTCGCAAAGAGATCCACTCTTGGCCGCCCCCATTTCTTCACGATCAAATGAAAGACATCTGGATTCAATTGCCACTCCGCTTCAAATACCTGGTTCCTGCTGAGGAAGTCCGCTACCCCGTTTAGAGTCCCCTTTAAGTGGACCGCGGACAAGGATAGAGTATGGAGCTTTGCCCAACTTAGAATGCCTCTTCCTAGGTCTTGCAGAACTCTGCTTCTGGATCCCCCTGTCTGTTTATGTAGGCCACCACCGTGGCATTGTCTGACAGGATCTGAGTATGCTGTCCCTGGACTTCTTCTGCAAAGGTCAGTAAGGCCATTTCTATCGCCTTTAGTTCCCTCCAGTTTGAGGACCTCAGTGCTTCTCTTGTGGACCACGAGCCCTGGGCCCACCGAGCATTCATGTGAGCCCCCCAACCTGGGTTGGGAAGGACCATAACAGGCCTTCTGAGTAACCCCCCCACAGGAGAAAACGGCCCAGAGTAACATAGGACACAGTCCCTTACCTTAGCCTTGCTGGTGCCTTGGCTTTCCCCCTTATCCGCTGCATCGCTATCCATAGCTGTCTGCGGACGCTTGGTGAAGAAAATGCCGGTTCCAGATTCAAAAACGCAGCTGCGCTGACCTGGAACAGGAACTTAAAAGGCACTAGGTGACCCTGCCCTCTACCCCTGCGTTTTGCGGCCTGGAAATGACGCTGCGCGCCAACCCGGAACTGCTGCCTCTTCCTATGCAGGATGCAGCCGAGGCATTCCTCGGCCACCAGAACTATGACAGCCACCTGTCTGAAGTGAAAAGAGGGGCAGCACTCCCAGGCGTACAGGCTCTCCCCGAGCATGGGAGAGGGAGCCCACGGGACCACAGGAGGCAAGTACTTAAAAAGCCGTCCTTGGACCCTACCAATCTTAACAACCTACGCCCCATCTCCTTGCTCCCCTTTTCCTCTAAATTCCTTGAACGCCTGGTTTACAACCAACTGAGTGACCACCTCATTAAAAACAACCTTCTTGATCCCCTTCAATCTGGATTTCGCCCTCAACACTCCACGGAAACTGCTCTTTTAAAACTCACAAATGACCTACGAACTTCAAAAACCAACGGACATTATTCTGTACTCCTACTTCTGGATCTTTCAGCTGCCTTTGACACGGTTGACCACCCCCTCCTCCTCAAAAAACTTTACTCCCTCGGTCTCCGTGACTGTGCTCTTCAGTGGCTCTCATACTACCTATCCCAACGCACCTTCAGTGTCACTTACAATTCTACTTCCTCCACTCCTCTTCCCTTTTCCGTCGGGGTCCCCCAAGGTTCTGTTCTTGGACCTCTTTAATTTTCAATCTACACCTCTTCCCTAGGTCAGCTGATAGCCTCTCACGGCTTTCAATATCATTTCTACGCTGACGACACACAAATCTATCTCTCCACCCCTCAACTCACTCCATCAGTCTCCTCACGCATCACTAACTTACTAACCGACATATCTGTATGGATGTCACACCACTTCCTCAAACTCAACTTGTCCAAAACCGAGCTTATATTTCCTCCCCCACTTGCCTCTTCCCCTGTCTGTCAAGAGCAATGGCACAACCATCCACCCGTCCCCACATGTCAGGGTACTAAGTGTTATCCTGGATTCTTAACTCTCCTTTCGGCCCCACATCCAATCACTTTCCAAAGCTTGCCGCCTCAACTTCTGCAACATCTCTAAACTACGTCCCTTTCTAACCAATGAAACCACAAAGCTCCTTGATTCACTCCCTGGTTATCTCTCGCCTCGACTACTGCAACTCCCTCCTCATTGGCTTACCTTTAAATAGACTATCCCCCCTTCAGTCCATCATGAATGCTGCTGCTAGACTCATCCACCTTATAAACCGCTCAGTGTCTGCTACCCCTCTCTGCCAATCCCTCCATTGGCTGCCACTCGCCCAACAAATTAAATTCAAAATACTAACAATAAGTTACAAAGCCATCCACAACTCTGCCCCCAGCTACATCACTAGCCTAGTCTTAAAATACCAACCTAATTGCCCTCTCCGTTCCTCCCAGAACCTCCTGCTCTCTAGCTCCCTTATCACCTCCTCGCATATCCGCCTCCAGGACTTCTCCCGAGCCTCGCCCATCCTCTGGAATTCCCTACCCCAATCTGTCAGACTGTCTCCAAATTTATCCACTTTTAGGCGATCCCTGAAAACTTTCCTCTTCAGAGAAGCCTATCCTGCCTCCATCTAACAACTGCACTATTTTCTCCATGAGCTCATCCCCCACAGCTATTACCCTTTTGTATAACTTGACCCTCCCTCCTAGATTGTAAGCTCTAATGAGCAGGGCCCTCCGATTCCTCCTGTATTGAACTTGTACTGTCCTCCCTAATGTTGTAAAGCGCTGCGTAAACTGTTGGCGCTATATAAATCCTGTATAATAATAATAAAAAGTGGGAGGATCACTATCCCAGAAAAAAAGACTGATAGGTGAGAACCTCTTGTCTCCCAGGAAAGCCCTGATAGATCATAGCTCCCACCAGAGGTGTTACGCCAGCTGGAGGAAACACAAAAAAACTGATGGAAGCAACGTGGAGGCCTCCTATTAAAGACTTGATTGATGAGGTGTTTCCTGTGGGAGGAGGAGCCATGATCTCTCGGATCTCTCGGGTGCTGTCCTGAAAGACGTTTTGGAAAAACGTATTTACAAAATTTTCTAACAAGACGAAGAAAAACTTTTTATGTTTTCAAAATTTTTGGTCTTTTTTCATTTGTTCAGCAAAAAATAAAAAACCCAGTGGTGATCAAATACCACCAAAAGAAAGCTCTATTTGTGGGGAAAAAAATGATTAAAAAAATGTCATGTGTACAGTGTAGCATGACCACGCAATTCTCAAAGTGTGACAGCGCTGAATATTGGCCTGGGGCAGGAAGGGGGTGAAAGTACCCGGTAGGCAAGTGGTTAAACATCAGCTTTAAAAAATGATTCTGCAACAAAAATAGGCTAACTGCAATCTACAGTCTTCCGTAATATAAAAATAAATCTAATTTCTGTTTAATAATTGGGGAAAGATAGTTGTGTACGGAATTAGCCAGAGTTGTTGTTTTCTGTCTCGCTCTCCTCTGTGGACACACACTGGAGTCAGTAACAAACAGGCCACATTTCATTGCCCTGACAGCACAGTTCCTGAGGTCAGCCTGACCTCTTCTCTTGGCTCAGCTATCCTTCGCCTTTCATTTTATAGCAGGATGATGTTTGTTTGAAGTTAACCAGTTAGAAGACGGAGGCAGCCGAGTGGAGACTTTATAAAGTGATTGATTGTCAAATAAAATAGGATGCAGCTTACCTAAAAGGAAGGTTATATACATGCATGTGCCAAGTGAAGCTAATCAATTACTCCGGCACAAACACCCATCCTAAGGCAGTGCCAACACATCAAAATGTTCCTGGAGTAGAAGTCTTTTTTTTTTACTATTTACAGGTTTAAATTTTAAAGAAACCCTGTCCCCGGGTTAACCATTTCACCCCCAGGCCAGATTGGACACTTCTCTCATGTAAAAAAAAAAAAATCATAATTTTTTTGCTAGATTGCTTAGAACCCCCAAACATCATACAGTATCTCACAAAAGTGAGTACACCCCTCACATTTTTGTAAATATTTTATTATATCGTTTCATGTGACAACACTGAAGACAACACTGATAGACTTGGCTAGACTAGAATGCAGTGGATATATATGTAGGAGACTGTATATATATATATTTAATGCACTGCAGATCACTGAATCACCTGCCTACCTGAAAGTATATTTGAAAACGTACACCAGGAATGGCCTGCAGTCAGATATAGGCTTGGCTAGACTAGCATGCAGTGGATATATATATCTGACTGCAGGCCATTTCTGGTGTACGTTTTCAAATATACTTTCAGGCAGGCAGGTGATTCAGTGATGTAAGAAAAAAGATTTTGGTGTGGACAAGAGTCCCCAGAAAGCAAAAAGGGAAGGATCAACCACGGCTTATGGTACAAAAATATATAATAGGCTTTATTGAAAATTAAAGGAGGGGGGGGGTATTTTTATACAAGTACAAGAATATAAAGTATATGCAAGGAAAACGTGTCCTAATTAACACTGTGCATCTCACTATACCTAACCAAAAATTGTTAAAAACATGCTGCAGCAATAAATAAAATTGCAGAGCGTTCCTGCAGGCAAAAAAAATGGTCCTCGTTTATCCAGGGGGCGGAGAGGGGTAGCACTATAATATAGCCTATGATTTACTGGCTGAAATATAGCCACAGCAAGAAGACACTTCATGCAGCTCAATCAGTCCACATTGCAAGGTTTACATGCTTCACAGGAAAATCTCAGCAGGGCAATAAAAACCTCAAAGTACTAGGCTTATTTGTCAGCCAACAGTCCCAGATAGAAAAACAGTGTACCAAATGGATAATGCATCCTGCTCATGAGTAAATGCCACATTATCCAACACATTCACTGTCTCAGAGTATAGAGTGGAAGGTATCTAAATGACATAAATTTAGCCTATTAGCTGACCGGAACAAAGGTAATACTTCCCACAGTACACCATAATCTCCTATATTAATCAGCCTTCCATGAATGGAGAAAAGAGGGGTAGCAAATTGAGAGGCTTGAAATAAACAACAATAAAAGTGCCCAGCTGAGCTCTCACCACTTCCGGCGTCAGTCTCTGC
Source organism: Lithobates septentrionalis (assembly GCA_037952835.1). Lineage (NCBI taxonomy): Eukaryota > Metazoa > Chordata > Amphibia > Anura > Ranidae > Lithobates > Lithobates septentrionalis. The sequence continues at coordinate 410,474 of JBBDGP010002364.1, read as the reverse complement.
AGTCTGTCTGCTAGGCATACGTTGGCACTGAGGCCGGTCACAATGTCGCTCAGTGTATAGCTGTACCGCTCTATCATGAACGCTCCAGGAGATAATTCCTCGTGGTGTGTGGTATCATGATCGGTCAGCTGTTCAGGTGGAGAGCCAGTACGCTGTATTCAATTGGTTAGGCATGGAGCAGGCTGTAAAGTGCAATTACCAGAAGTATAGAGATCTCAACAGAAGCCCCCTACATTGCTGGATTAGAGGGTATGCTTAAAGCCTGCTGTCTGGCCCTGCAAGGGCTATGCTGACTTTTTGTGCACCTCTGTGCACTTCTTCAGAACAACAAGTGCACTTCTTCAGTGATCTGCAGTGCATTAAACATATATACAGTGTCCTACATGTATATATCCACTGAATTCCAGTCTAGCCAAGCCTATATCTGACTGCAGGTCGTTCTTGGTGTATGTTTTCAAATATACTTTCAGGCAGGCAGGTGATTCAGTGATCTGCAGTGCATTAAATATATATACAGTCTCCTACATATATATCCAATGCATTCTAGTCTAGCCAAGCCTATATCTGACTGCAGGCCATTCCTGGTGTACGTTTTCAAATATACTTTCAGGCAGGCAGGTGATTCAGTGATGTAAGAAAAAAGATATATATATATATATAAAAGACTGTATATATATTTTATGCACTGCAGCTCACTGAATCACCTGCCTCCCTGACTTAGAAAAAGTACACCAGGGACAGCCTGCAGTCAGTTCTAGCTACAGTGGATTTGTATATATATATATATATATATATATATATATATATATATATATATATATATATATATATATATATATATATATATATATATATATATATATATATATATATATATATAAACACATATACACACGGGACTGTGTATATATATATATATATATATTAAATGCACTGCAGTTGGCTGAATCACCTGCCTGCAGTATATTAGAATTAGTACACCAGGAACGGTCAGATCTAGCTAAACTGGATACAGTGAATATATATATATGTTACACTGCAGCTAACTGAATCACCTGCCTGCTCAATCTAAATGAAATGACACTCTCTCGGTCAACGCCAGCAACACACTACACAGGGCCGACGTGCAGGCAGCCTTTTATAGTGTGGGGCGTGGACTTAACCCCCTGAGCCATAATTGGCCAAAGGCACCCTGCCTTTGGCCAATTTTGGCTCTCTTTGCTGACGGTGCTGTTATTGGCCAAAGCATGCGGGTCATAGTGCATGCTTGGCCAATCATCAGACAGCAATGCACTGCGATGTCCCAGTGCATTATGGGGCGTGAGGCACTGCTCGAATTTGGCGCGAACGCCCCATAATGTTTGTATTTCGACGAACGATCGAACAGCCAATGTTCGAGTTGAACTCATGTTCGACTCGAACATAAAGCTCATCACTATGGGGCATCCTCAAATGGAAGGTGGAGGTGCCCAAGGTCCCTAACATCCGCCAGCTCCGTGATGTCGTCAAGGAGGAGTGGAAGAGGACTCCAATGGCAACCAGTGAAGCTTTGGTGAACTCCCTGCCCAAGTGGGTTAATGCAGTGCTGGAAAATAATGGTGGCCGCATAAAATATTGACACTTTGGGCCCAATTTGGACATTTTCACTTAGGGGTGTATTCTCTAGGGCCTCTGTTGCCAGCAGTTTAGACATTAATGGCTGTGTGCTGAGTTATTTTGAGGGGACAGCAAATTTACACTGCTACTTTACATTGTAGCAAAGTGTAATTTCTTCAGTATTGTCACATGAAAAGAGATAATAAAATATTTACAAAAATGTGAGTGGTGTACTCACTTTTGTGAGATACTGTATATATTTTTAGTAGAGGCCCTAGAAAATAAAATGGTGGGTGTTGCAATTTTTTATATCACACGGGATTTGCACAAGCGATTTTTCGAATGCAATTTTTTTTTGAAAAAATACACTTTAGTCACTTCCCACGATAGCCCGGCTCTACAGTTCTGGGAGGACGTACCCAGAAGTGCACGGAGGACGCAGCTAATCACAGATCGGGGTAAAGGGCCAATCACAGCAGCCTTTTACCATGTGATCAATTGCGTCCAATCACAGCTGTCACAATGTAAACAGCGGTTTGCTGGTTATCGGCTTTCCTTTCCTCACACAGTGTGCGAGAAAAGAAGAGCTGGTCTGTGGGGGCACAAGGAGTACAACATTTATACTGATAATCAGTGCTCTGAATCAAAGCAGCCCATCAGTGCAGCTTATCAGTGCCGACTCACCAGTGCTGACTCATTGGTGCCCATCAGTGCAGTTTATTGGTGCCCATCAGTGCTGCCTAATCAGTGCACATCAGTGAAGAAAAAAAAGTTACTTATTTGCAAAATCTTATAGCAGAAACTAAGAAAATGTCCTGTCTTTTTCCATTTATTTAGCAAAAAATAAAGTCAATGGTGATTGAATACCACCAAAAGGAAGCTCTGTCTTAAAAAATGATCAAAATTTCATATGGTACAGTGTTGCATGACGGAGTAATTGTCATTCAAAATGTGAGAGCACTCAAAGCTGAAAATTGACCTGGGCAGGAAGTGGGTGAAAGTGCCGGTATTGAAGTAGTTAATGAATCTTAGTGCCTAGAAACACAATATAATACCCAATTTCTGGGGAAAATATAAAAGGCGAGGTTACAGCAAGTAAATAGATACCTAACATTTTATGCTTTAAAATTGCATGAATGTGGAGCAGCGCCAAAACACTGTACCTAAAAAAAACAATAGGCGGGGGGGGAGGGGGCTCTTTAATTTCTTTTTATTATTTAAATGTATTTTATTAACTGTGTACCTTCATTTTTTTTTTTTTACTCAACTTTATTACTATCAGAAGGAATAAACAGCATTCTTTGTGATAGCATGTGTCATGACAGGTCCTCTTTATGGAGAGATCTGGGGTCATCTACATGCTCAGATCAGGTGTCCATGTGCTTTTGGCCACATTGGTAGGTGGTGATCAGGCGTTCTCTTGTGCATTTAGCCATATAGGTAGTTGTAATGTTCAGAGATCCACGTGTATTTGGCCATATAGGCAAGTATGATGGTCAGGTGTCCATATACATTTGGATATACAGGTAAAAGCCAGTAAATTAGAATATTTTGAAAAACTTGATTTATTTCAGTAATTGCATTCAAAAGGTGTAACTTGTACATTATATTTATTCATTGCACACAGACTGATGCATTCAAATGTTTATTTCATTTAATTTTGATGATTTGAAATGGCAACAAATGAAAATCCAAAATTCCGTGTGTCACAAAATTAGAATATTGTGTAAGGGTTACATTTTGAAGACACCTGGTGCCACAAACTAATCAGCTGATTAACTCAAAACACCTGCAAAGGGCTTTAAATGGTCTCTCAGTCCAGTTCTGAAGCCTACACAAACATGGGGAAGACTTCAGATTTGACAGCTGTCCAAAAGGCGATCATCGACACATTGCACAAGGAGGGAAAGACACAAAAGTTTATTGCTGAAGAGGCTGGCTGTTCTCAGAGCTCTGTGTCCAAACACATTAATAGAGAGGCAAAGGGAAGGAAAAACTGTGGTCAGAAAAAGTGTACAAGCGATAGGGATCACCGCGCCCTAGTCAAGATTGTGAAAAAAAACCCCTTCAAAAATGTGGGGGAGATTCACAAGGAGTGGACAGCTGCTGGAGTCAGTGCTTCAAGATCCACCACCAAGAGACGCTTGAAAGACATGGGTTTCAACTGCCGCATACCTCGTGTCAAGCCACTGTTGACCAAGAAACAGCGCGAAAAGCGTCTCACCTGGGCTAAGGAAAAAAAGAGCTGGACTGCTGCTGAGTGGTCCAAAGTCATGTTTTCTGACGAAAGCAAATTTTGCATTTCCTTTGGAAATCGAGGTCCCAGAGTCTGGAGGAAGACAGGAGAGGCACAGGATCCACATTGCCTGAAGTCTAGTGTAAAGTTTCCACCATCAGTGATGGTTTGGGGTGCCATGTCATCTGCTGGTGTCGGTCCACTCTGTTTCCTGAGATCCAGGGTCAACGCAGCCGTCTACCAGCAAGTTTTAGAGCACTTCATGCTTCCTGCTGCTGGCCTGCTCTATGGAGATGGAGATTTCAGGTTCCAACAGGACTTGGCGCCTGCCCACAGCGCAAAATCTACCCGTGCCTGGTTTACGGACCATGGTATTTCTGTTCTAAATTGGCCAGCCAACTCCCCTGACCTTAGCCCCATAGAAAATCTGTGGGGTATTGTGAAAAGGAAGATGCAGAATGCCAGACCCAACAACGCAGAAGAGTTGAAGGCCACTATCAGAGCAACCTGGGCTCTCATAACACCTGAGCAGTGCCAGAAACTCATCGACTCCATGCCACGCCGCATTAATGCAGTAATTGAGGCAAAAGGAGCTCCAACCAAGTATTGAGTATTGTACATGCTCATATTTTTCATTTTCATACTTTTCAGTTGGCCAACATTTCTAAAAAATCCCTTTTTTGTATTAGCCTTAAGTAATATTCTAATTTTGTGACACACGGAATTTTGGATTTTCATTTGTTGCCACTTCAAATCATCAAAATTAAATGAAATAAACATTTGAATGCATCAGTCTGTGTGCAATGAATAAATATAATGTACAAGTTACACCTTTTGAATGCAATTACTGAAATAAATCAAGTTTTTCAAAATATTCTAATTTACTGGCTTTTACCTGTACAGTGCACGATATCTTAGCGTAAGGAATTTGCAAGGATATCAGGAAGATGTAGCTTTCTATGATCACAAGTGTTGTGGTGTGGTCTGTTGTCCTCTATTAACTTGCTTGTATACAATATCATCTTGGACCTTCTAACCTTACTGATAACTTTTTTTTTCCCCTCATTTCTCAAAACCATTTCAAGGTTCTGCTGATTCCGTATAGTACTAGTCAGGGCTGAATATAGAGAGGATTTTGTGCAGGACTTTTCATGTTTGGCACATTCCCTGCTACACAGCTCAGTATTACCAACATGTGTTAAAAATCATATTTCCTTAGAAATCCTTCCCATTTCATAATTATTCTGAATTCTTTGTACTAGAAGTTATTTGTAACATCAATCGAATCCCCTTACATCAGAATCTTAATATTTCATATCTAAGGGTAGCTAGGAAGGCCAAAGAAACCAGCGAGACCAAGTACTACTCAACACAAAGCCAAGGTTAATGATATATAAAACAATTGCACAATGGATATTCTGTACATTTAGGACCTGGATAAAATAGAATAAGTATCATATGGAGACATCGATGACCACCAATATCTGGGCTATACCCAACTGGGATGACCAGTCCTGATTTTTGGAAAGTCCACATGGTCCCTATCCCAGGAAGCCACAATGTTTAAAACTATTCAATTGAGGACAACTAAACTTTGAGGTAATGATCTGCAGTTAAGGTTTAAATTCTTTTGTAAATATGAAGTGTATAGTGTCCCTCTGAGACATCTGGATGGTTGGTAGGCAGCTTCCTGGTACCCAGAAATTAACGCAATGTCCTCGGTAGTGAAGGCTACATTTGAATCAAGTTATTAAAGCGGCATACCAAAATATACAAGTCCAAAATTACATTTTTTCTCCCCCCAAACATAGGTTGAATACAAGAGCCAATGCGTTTTGGGGGCCAGAGATCGCCTCTTTCATCAGAAGAAGCCAGAACCTGAGGACTGAGGCAGCGATATATAAAAACTGTAAATATGTGCGTGGACTTATCAGTTACAGCACAGAAACTCCGCTCCCCAAGTTCTCGCATTCTGACTCTACATCTTTACAAAATCCTGATGAAGAGGTCGGCATCTGACCCCAAAATGTGTGATGTCACAATATCAGGAGTGGAGGACCAATCATTTCATTAGTTGGCTATAGATCCTTACTTTTACAAGAAAGGGGACATATGTAATTCATATTTCATGTGGACCTCAATAATTTTACAAGTCTGCACGAACAATCCCCCCTGACATGTAAAATATACAGAAATATTCTTTTTAACCTCCTACCGACTGCTCACGGTAAATATACTGTGAGTGGGCGGCATGTGCAGGCAACAACAACGTACAGCCAAGCGCGCTGTGATTGGACACAGCACGAGATTGGCAGATTTCAGCCAATAATGTTGGCTGAAACCTGCTGATCGGTTGCGTTCAAACACACACAGAGTCCTATGTTTACAAAACACACAGAAGTCTGTGTATAGTGAACAGAAATCTGGCTGTTTCTTCTCCCTGAAAAGCAGAGGAAAAAAACAAACAGTCAGATCATAAAGTAAAAGCAGCGCATATTACACACACTATAGCTTGTTAGTCACACAGTTAACCCCTTGATTGCCCCTAGATGTTAAAGTGGAAGTAAAACCTTTTTGAGATGCAAACCTAGTATGAGATGCATACTAGCACATTATGCCTTTACCTTGCAGGGTTTAAAAAAATAAAAAATAAAAATTGGTGCAGTTTACTACCTCTTTAACCCCTTTCCAGCCAGTGTACAGTATTATCACTGATCACTGTATTATCAGTGTAAGTTAGTGACACTCCCAGCCAGTGTCGGTTACCATCAGATTTCCCGCCACAATATCACAGTCACACTACAAGTCGCTGATCACCGTCGTTACCAGTATAGCGTCTATAGCTGCGTAAATTCCAGTATATATACACTGTAGTTTGTAGACTTATGCCGCGTACACACGACCGGTTTTGCCGTCGGAATAAACTCCAAAGGTTTCTCAGACGGAACTCCGACGGAATTCCATTCAAGCGGTCTTGCCTACACACGGTCAAACCAAAGTCCGAACATCCAGAGCGCGGCGACGTACAACATGTACGATGGGACTAGAAAAAGGAAGTTCAATAGCCAGTAGCCAATAACTTCGGTCTCATACTTGCTTCAGAGCATGCGTCGTTTTTGGTCCGTTGGAACAGCATACAGACGAGCGGTTTTCCTGATAGGAATTGGTTCCGTCAGAAATATTTAGAACATGTTCTATTTCTAGGTCCGTCAGAATTTTCGAAAAAGTCCGATGAGGCACACACACGATCGGAATATATGATGAAAAGCTTCCGTCTGACTTTTTTTGTCAGACATTCCGCACATGTGTACGCGGCTTTACTGTAGACAATTAATATACACTTATTGTGATTTTTTTCCCTTTACCGAAGCTATGTAGCAGAACACATTTTGGCCTAAAATTATGAAATTTGATTTATTGAATGTGTTTTATAACAGAATTTAGAAAATATTTGGTTGTTTAACCAGTTCAGCCACGGAAGAATTTACCCCCTTCCTGACCAGAGCACTTTTTGCGATTCGGCACTGCGTCGCTTTAACTGACAATTGCGCGGTCGTGCGATGTTATACCTAAACAAAATTGACGTCCTTTTTTTTCCACAAATAGAGCTTTCTATTGGTGGTATTTGATCGCCTCTGCGGTTTTTATTTTTTGCGCTATAAACAAAAAAGGAGCGACAATTTTGAAGAAAAAAAAAAAGCAATTTTTTTTACATTTTTGCTATAATAAATATCCCCCCCCCCCCAAAAAAAAAATAAATATATATATATATATATATATATATATATATATATATATATATATATATATATATATATATATATATATATATATATATATATATATATATATATATATATATATAAAAATTCTTCCACAGGTTAGGCAGATATGTATTCTTCTACCTATTTTTGGTAAAAAAAAACAAAAAAAAATAGCAATAAGGGTATATTGATCGGTTTGCGCAAAAGTTATAGTGTCTACAAAATAGGGGATAGATTTACAGCATTTTAATTTTTAATTTTTTTTTTACTAGTAATGGCGGCGACCTGCGATTTTTATCATGACTGCGACATTACCTCGGACAATTTTGACACATTTTTGGAACCACTGGCATTACAGTGATCAGTGCGATTAAAAATGCATTGATTACTGTAAAAATGTCACAGGCAGTAAACGGGTTAACACTAGGGGGCGGTGAAGGGGTTAACTGTGTTCCGTCTGAGGTGATTCTAACTGAAGGGGGAGGGGACTAACTAGAGGAAGTGACGGATCGTCAAAACAGAACAGGGAAGTGTGTGTTTACACACATGTAAACTGTGTCTCCTGGTCACGATCGCTCGTGGCCGGCGATCAACGCGACCGTTGGCCACGAGCCTCGGCACCCCCGCTGTGCAGCGGGTGCATGCGCGCCTGCTATCTGGACCCCGCGAGCCAACATACAGTTACGTGGTTTCGCGCAGGGGAGTAAAACTGCAGCGGCTGGACCGGAAGCGGTTAAAAAAGTTTGGAATTTTTTCAGTTATGTAATCAAAAATAAAAAACCCAGTCTGTGAAAAGAAATAAGAAAAAGAAAGAATAAAGAAAAGCTCCATTTGTGTGAAAAAATTATATGAATTTAATTTGGGTACAGCTTTGCATGACCGCGCAATCTCCAGTTAAAGTATCACAGTGCTGAATAGCAAGAAATGCCATGGTCATGAAGGGGGTAAAAGAGAAAAAGGAAAAGAGCCTTTAAGTGCAGACAACATAAAAGTTTAATCATAAATAAAAGACGAAGGGCCACTCACATGTGGTAGAGTAAAACAAGCTCATCAAGTAAAAGAAACCGGGATGTCAGCACTGGATGTCCATCCAAGGGGTCATCAGGGTCTGCTGCCACACAGAAAAGGTCGGGCGGAAGTCTTCAGGGAGAAGCCCACGCGGCGGAAGACCCTGGTGGCCCCCTGGATGGACATCCAGCGCTGACATCCCGGTTTCTTTTACATGATGAGCTTGTTTTACTCTACCACATGTGAGTGGCCCTTTGCCTTTTATCTATGATTAAACTTTTATGTTGTCTGCACTTAGGAGGTGCTTTTCCTTTTTCTCTTCTACCTGTTTATATATAGCCTGCTTCTGCTCCTATGATTAGCTTGCCCTAGTGCCTGGACACCCCATCCATAGGATCACCTCACAGACTCATTTTTTATGGACATGAACTATCTTTTATGGACCATTTCACATGGACCTTTGACTTAACCATAGGCTGCCCATAGCACGTAAGGTCTAGTCACCCTGTGGCGCCCATCTCCTTGCTCGATTCATGAAGGGGGTAAAACCCACCAGAGGTCAATGGTTAAAAAAAAAAAAGGGACTTTGAGGGTGCAAAAAGTAATTTCTGAATATCGAATATGATAAAACCAGTAGTTTATTATGCACAAATATTAAAAGACATTAAATATTGGATGCCGCATAACTTTATATAAGAATATTTAAATGCACTGAATCCAGCAGCCTATACTCAACTGCTTGAATTAGTCATACGTATATGTGATGAAATGCTTTGGGCCCATGTTGGTTGTGACATAATGGTTTGATGTACAAAATTATATTATTATTTATATTTATATATATATATATATATATATATATATATATATATATATATATATATATATATATATATATATATATATATACATATATATATATATATATATACATATATATATATATATATACATATATATATATATATACACACATACACACATACATACATACACACACACACAAACACATACAGTACACATACCAAGCAGAGAGTGTTGGAGGTTGGCTGTCAGGGGCAGCGATGTATGTTTGAAGTAAATTCTTCCCAATTGGTGCCAGCGCCCCTTTAAGTGGGCTTAAATGCTGGGAGGGGGGGGGGTGGCTTCTCTATAGATCATGTATTACTATACTAAGTCATGTAGTTATTATTATAGTTGTACCCAAGTGATACTTAAGTATTATGGAGTCTGTAATCCTTCTCAATAAAACTTTCATCTTCAACTTGCAAAACTAGGCATGGATGCATGAAATTAAGAGCAAAAGATAAGTTCCATGGATGAGTGCTTCCAGTGCTTATTTGATCTGATTCGGCCCACAACCAAGGGATCTACAAAAGAAGTCCCCCCCCCCCCAATGTCGGCATCATCACAAAGCACCTAATATTGACCTCCAGTCATGGAAAAAATGACCTTATTTTTTCAATTAGGGCCAGAGAGAGTTTATATTCTTTTGTAGATAAACATCACTAGTTGGCCAACGTCCCGCTGATATCCGATTGTCTGCAGTTTGTAACAGCAAACAGTGATGAATACCCATAATTAGCTTTTCTTGTTTTGAATGCTAACAGCTGGATTTATTGGGTTTATAAATCTGTCCCGTTAAAAAGACTCGCTATCCAATAAAATAAATTGGGCTTTGAGCTCTTTGAGTGTTCCACCACATACAACAAAAACAGTTTGAAAAACACAAAAATACACCATGCCAACTCCATGGTTTTCAAACAAGATGTCTAACAAGCTCATATAGCTGCAATGGTCAGGTGTCCAACAAATTTAACCATATAAATAAGTTAGCTCTTTGTGACCAAGATGTGCTGTCCAGATATTAGTAGATCACCCTTTAGTATGAAACGGTTTTCCCCAAAGAGCCAGTTTATTTATATTATAAGGCCAACATTTTCTGGACACCAGACCTTCACAGCTATATAAAACGTATTGGAAATCCTACTCAAAAACAAAAGGGGGGGGGGGGTATATAGAGTTGAGGCTAAAGCAGCTTTCACTCTTCTGGGAAGGCTTACCTCAAAATTTCGGAGTGTGTGGGACCTTGTCCCCATTTGTGAGGTCAGGTACTGATGCTGTGTGAGAAGACCTGGCTCTCAATAGGCGTTCCAATTCATCCAAAATGGCTTTAGTAGGGTTGAGGTCAGGGCTCTGTGCAGGCCATTTTATTTCCTCCAAACTAAACCCATCAAACCAGATAATGCCCCACACTTCTGGGAAGGCTTCCCATAAGATTTTTGAGGGAGTCTGTGAGAATTTTTTGCCCAAGCAGCATTTGTGTGGTCAGGTACAGGGATGAGCTGAACACCCCCCTGTTCGGTTCGCACCAGAACATGCGAACAGGCAAAAAATTTGTTCGAACACGCGAACACCGGTAAAGTCTATGGGACTCGAACATGAATAATCAAAAGTGCTAATTTTAAAGGCTTATATGCAAGTTATTGTCATAAAAAGTGTTTGGGGACCCGGGTCCTGCCCCAGGGGACATGGATCCATGCTCCCGTTTTTTCGGGAGCAGTGAGTTTAATAATGCTTAAAGTGAAACAATAATAGTGTAATATTCCTTTAAATTTCGTACCTGGGGGGTGTCTATAGTATGCCTGTAAAGGGGCGCATGTTTCCCGTGTTTAGAACAGTCTGACAGCAAAATGACATTTCAAAGGAAAAAAAGTCATTTAAAACTACTCGCGGCTATTAATGAATTGCCGGTCCGACAATACACATAAAAGTTCATTGATAAAAACGGCATGGGATTTCCCCACAGGGGAACCCCGAACCAAAATTAAAAAAAAAAAAATGGCATGGGGGTCCCCCTAAATTCCATACCATGTCCTTCAGGTCTGGTATGTATAATAAGGGGAAACCCCCAACCAAAATTTATTTAAAAAAATGGCGTGGGGTCCCCCCAAAAATCCATACCAGACCCTTATCCGAGCACGCAACCTGGCAGGCTGCAGGAAAAGATGGAGGGGACGAGAGAGCACCCCCCCTCCTGAACCGTACCAGGCCACATGCCCTCAACATTGGGAGGGTGCTTTGGGGTCTGCCAGGTTGCGGGCTCGGATAAGGGTCTGGTATACTTTACTAAGAACACGTGAACGCCATCATTTGGAGAGGGGGGGGGTCTACTTTTGGCCATATAATGTATAATATTTAGGATATTTTCTATGAACACATGCTTTAAATATTTTCAGCAACTTACTGGTTCCACTGACCCATTACAGAACACAGTAATAACATTGAGGTCAGCAAGAGGAACCAATGAGATCTGCTGGGAACCCTGTAGATCGACACTTCTGGAAGGGTTTGTTTCCCAGCAGGTTGAAGTAGAGGATTTCTCAGAATCTGGGCTGTGCAGGGTCTAGATCAGGGTCTCCGAACTTTCTAAACAAAGGACCAGTTTACCACCCTTTAGAAGGGCCGGTCTGTGGCCATTGGAAGTAAAAAAGGTCCTGACGTCTGTGGGAAAAAACAATGCCCATCATTGGGGTTAGTGGGAGAAATTGCACACCTTCGTTGGTGTCATTGGGAGAAATTGTGCCCCATCGTTGGATTAAATTGTGCCCCATCATTGGTGTAATCGGAAGGAATTGTGCCCCATCATTGGTGTCATTGGGAGGAATTGCGCCCCATCATTGCTGTCAGTGTGGTGGGGGGTTGTGCCCCTTCATTGTTACCAGTGGGGGGATTTGTGCCCCTTCATTGTTGCCAGTTGGGGGAATTATGCCCCATTAATGGCATCAGTGGATAAAATAGTGCCTCAAGAGCCAGATAAAAGCAGGCAAACGGCCACATCTGGCACAGTATGGAAACCACTTATCTAGATATCTGAATTTTCGTTTTTTTAAACTTTACAACATGATTATTAAACACAGCATTATTAACCACTTGCCGACCGGGCCATAGCCGAAAGACGGCTACAGCGCGGTCGGCTTATTCTGGGTGCACGTCCGTGGGACGTCATGCCAAAATGTGGCGCGCACCCGGGAACATCCGTGACGGATCACAGTAAATAGCCGCTGATCGCGGCCGTATACCACGTGATTGTTCCATCAAATGATGGAGCGATCACTTGTAAACAAACCAGGGTCATGTCATGACGCCGGTTCCTCCCTCCCCTCTGATTGCAGCAGCGCTGTGGGCTGGATGTGTAGTGCCCACAGCGCTGCTCACTGCCAATAACCTGCAATACTCTGCAACACTCTGCCAATACTCTGCAACACGGTGCCATACCCTGCAACACTGTGCAATACTCTGTAAATACCCAGCAACACTGTGCAATACTCTGCAACACTCTGCCAATACTCTGCCAATACTCTGCCAATACTCTGCCAATACTCTGCCAATACTCTGCCAATACTCTGCCAATACTCTGCCAATACTCTGCCAATACTCTGCCAATACTCTGCCAATACTCTGCCAATACTCTGCCAATACTCTGCCAATACTCTGCCAATACTCTGCCAATACCCTGCAACACTGTGCAATACCCTGCAACACTGTGTAATACCCTTCAACACTGTGTAATACCCTGCAACACTGTGTAATACCCTGCAACACTGTGTAATACCCTGCAACACTGTGTAATACCCTGCAACACTGTGTAATACCCTGCAACACTGTGTAATACCCTGCAACACTGTGTAATACCCTGCAACACTCTGCCAATACTCTGCCAATACTAGCCAATACTCTGCCAATACTTTGCCAATACTCTGCAATAAATTTTAACAGAAACAAAGAATTTGTTTTATTTTTTATCGAATTTTCAGTCTTTTTTGATTTATAGCGCAAAAAATAAAAAACCCAGCGGTGATTAAATACCACCAAAAGAAAGCTCTATTTGTGTGAAAAAAAGGACAAACATTTTATATGGTTACAGTGTTGCATGGCTGAGTAATTGTCATTCAAATTGTGAGAGCACCGAAAACTGAAAATTGGTCTGGTTAGGAAGCGGGTTTAAGTGCCCAGTGGTCAAGTGGTTAAATTACTGAACGCAAAGTGGAGAAATTGACTTGATGTGCCAGCTAGATGATATAGAAGCAGCATTGCCTATAGAGAGGAGCTTGGTCATCCACCAAACTGATCCTCATCTGAACCTCGTGCTATTTTCTAACCCAGTCAGCTGCAGGCTGATTAGAGTAAAAAGAGCATGACTTGTAAATTCGGATAAAAATATCTATCTATAACAATATTTAGTAACTGGATCTCCATTCCACATTCTGGTTGCACAAAAATAGCAGCGTAAAACTCTAATCTAAACTTCTAATTGCCTACTGGGCCTATAATAAGATAATGAAAAAGAAAAGTTGTATTTAAAAAATAAATTAGGACGTTAATAATGGGGTCCAGAGAAGGTAAAATTAAAACTTCAGCGTTTTCGATCCCCTGCTCTGTAAGATCGTAAATCAGAGTACTGTGACCTAGATCTCCATATGTCTTCTTCCATTATTATTTTCCAGATGCGGTACATTCCAGCGTATTACACGCTTCACCTGACATCACGTTCTAGGTCAGGAGGTGCAGCTGCCTTCAGCGTCTACATTGTTAATGAAAGTGAAAACACTTTGGATTTAAAAATGTCTGTTAAATATATTACTAGGATTTATTTTGGCAAACTGCATAAAAGATTCCTTCACAGGAGCCCAGTATGGCAACTTTAAGTAAATTACAGTTTAAAATTTAAATTAACTTTGGACCAATGTAACTATGCGTAGACCATATCCGTGGGATCCCTCTAGAAGCTGGAAATTCCTGGAGTAGGCAACGCTGCTCCAGGGATCTCCACTTGCTTCCAGGTCCCATGCCAAGAGGCTGCCCTGCTGCGTTCTGAACAAAGGAGGAAAGCTGCTCGGCATCGGTGCCATTGAGAGAATGCTTTCCATTTTCTAAATGGATTCAAAGTGTTCTCCAATAGGAGGCCATCTTTGCTTAGACATCATCCAGGGTCACCATCTATTTCCTGAACTTTGATGCTGGTCAGGGACAACCTAACCATGAAAATCCTGGTGCCATTGCAGTTCTTGGCTATGTCCACATACAGAAAAAAGGCAAAATTTCACCTGAATCTCCCAATTTTACCAAAATTTTGGGAAATGGAAATTCGTAAAGAGGAACTTTCCCTCCCCGCCTCCTTTTTTTAACCACTAATGCCGCGTACACACGGTCGTACTTTTCGTCTACAAAAGTCGGACAGCCTGTCGGACAGACTTCCGGCAGACTTTCGGTGGACTTGCCGCGGACTTGCGGCCTACTTTCTAACGACCGGACTTGCCTACACACGACCACACAAAAGTCGGTCGGATTCGTACGTGATGACGTACACCGGACTAAAATAAGGAAGTTCATAGCCAGTAGCCAATAGGTGCCCTAGCGTGGCTTTTTGTCCGTCGGACTAGCACACAGACGAGCGGATTTCGGGGTCCGTCGTAGGTACGAAGTAAAAGTTTTGAAGCATGTTTCAAATCTAAAGTACGTCGTATTTGAGGCTAAAAAAGTCGGTTGAAAGTCCGGAGAAGCCCACACACGATCGGATTACCAGCCAGCTTTAGTCCATCAGCGTCTGTTGGACTTTTGTAGACGAAAAGTAGGACCGTGTGTACGCGGCATAATTATCTGTTATGTTGGGTTGTCCTCATTTCATGTACCCACCTGCCCAGGGAATCCAATGTTGTCCTGTTACGATCCACCTCATCACTGCAACAGCCTGGGCCTGAGCCGCCATCTTCTTCTGACATCATTGGGAGCTGGAAAAGAACTTGAAGCACCGCTCCGAGCGAGAGGAAAAGCTTTCTCCCCCTGGTCCTCAGATATGGGGGTGCTGGCGTCCAACTAGCTCATCCAGCAATAACAGTAATGTGAAACATACAGGATGCCGCTCTCCTGACCAGACCTGTGCAGAGGAGATCTTAAACTATGTAGTGCAAGGGCCTGCCTAACTTGATACAATTGAAAGTGGTTTAGTTTCTCCTCATATTATATGGTTTTTCTTAAAGAAAATTTAACCAAACAGCCTTAGTCATAGTCGGTCAGGCTCCAGCAGGACAAAACATCAGTGGGCTGTGGCTAGTGGAGTAACCCTGGCTGAGGCCACATAGCATCTCATCTACATGGGTTGATTGGAAGTTGGTGGCCTTTTATGGGTTCAGGCAGCTGCCCCCCCCCCCCCCCCCCCCGATGACGTCCTCCAGCTTCTCCCACCAGATGCTCTATGTTTCTGCCTCCTGGGATATGCAACATGCATATTTAGATTTTTTATCCCTGGATGTACTTGGCAGCGTGGCAAGTGACATCTCCATCTAGTGGCAGGTGACATGACAAGCGATGGTGGCAAGTGACACGCTCAAGGCTCCCACTGATTCTGCATTATGTTGAGTAAACTATTTGTAATATAAAAATAATGTAATTATAGAAATAATGCGTTTCAATCATCCTGACACCATATCAACCATGCTGCCGGGATGATAGAAGCACTAACACAAGCCATTGCCCTGGAAAATTGCCAGAGAAAAATTGATAACCCCCTGCGCGTGTGCCCCGGGCCTTGGCACAATTTTTTTGCCCACAGCCAGTCCCCGGTGCCAAAAAGGTTGGGGACCGCTGCCCTAAATCACACATCATGCAATCTTTAACCCTCAATTATTGTAGAAAGCTCCATTAACACCTATGCAGATTATTGCACATTCAGGACAGCCCATTCATTTTACACACGACAATCAAGTAAAACTGCGTGCAGCCTTTTCTTTTTTTACATTTTTAACAAACTACAACATAGGACAGTAAATTACAATGCATTGTGGTGCGATTCATAGCATGTGTTGGCTGGTCACCCAGACCAGTTCAGCCTGAAGAATCAGTAGATACAGCTTCAGCCCTGTTCCATCCAGGCCACACCCATACTGACGCGTTTCACTTCACCCACATGGCTAGCCACGACTAAGCCCTGCAGGTGGGGTGAAACGTGGCAATTATGGTTCTAGAGTTATTGCTTTCACTATAATGTTCATGGCAATATCTCACATGTGCCCATTCCTTGGTAATAAGTCCATGTGCCATACATGACGAGAGGGGTGTCCTCTTAGGAAAGCAAGCAGTTAGGGCTCACTTAAACTTGCTTTGACTTTACCCACTTCAGCGCTAATAGATTTTACCCCCCTTCATGACCAGGCCTTTTTTGTTATTCAGCACTGCGCTTTAACTAGTAATTGCATGGTGATGCAACACTGTACACAAACAGAATTTATACAATTTAACACAAATAGAGCCTTCTTTTAGTGCCATTTGATCACCGTTGAGTTTTTTTTTTTTTTATATTCCCTTAGGGTCAGTTCACACCATATGCAATCCAGTGCGTTTTTTTTCTGCATCAAAAACGCATGAAAAGTAGGTTATATGGTTTCCAATGGCATAGTTCACACCAGTGTGGTCAGGTCTAGGGCTTTCAAGTTCCAGGAAAAGAACAGGCTACATTTTTTCCTGCGCTGGACTGCACTGAAATGTGGCAAAACGCAGCAAACACGCACCGGAATGCATCAAAAATGCATCAAACACACCAGACCCGAGTACAGTGGGAAAAAAACACAACATTTACTAAACATAAACATTAAAAAACATTTACTAAAGTGATTACGTAATAATATACTTTTATAAATTTCATAATTTAGGCCATATTTAATTTTTCTTTTTTCCTTTTTATGTTTTACTTATCACTATTTTTATGTCCATCATACTTAAAATCCTGTACTTCAACCTACCATTCATTAGTATAATATAAATACAATTTTTCTTTACGCAGAATAAAGGTAATATGTGCCTTTAACACTTACCATTGTAAATGAATTTATAAGATTACTATTTTCTGTAAAATGACATAAGATTATAATATGTCTGATGTATTTAACTTTTTTCACACTGTTGTACTTGTTAATTCTCAAATAAAAATTTGAGTGAGAAAAAAAACACAAACATCCCACCAGGAATAAAAGAACCTAGAATACATCCGAAAACTCATTAAAAATGCGCATGCATAAAGACATCCGGAACAGATCTGGAGTATAAAATATACATTAAAAAATGAATGATAATTTTGAAAAAAATAATATTTTTTTACCTTCTCCTATAAAACACATTCTCAATAAAAGAAAAAAAAACACATCTAAAAACTAAATTTCTTCATAAATTTAGGCCAAAATTTATTCTGCTACATGTCTTTGGTTAAAAAAAAAATAATCCCAATAAGTGCATATTGATTGGATTACATGCAGTGTCAAGCTGCGGCTTCCAAAGCCAGCAGAATATTAGCATGCATTAAAAAGGGAATTTACTCCAGGGATAAAACGATTATGCTGCCACTTTATAAAATCTTGGGTTCAGTCGCATCTGGAGTATTCCGTCCAGTTCTGGTCACCTGACAAAGGACGAGCTGGATAAAGTCCAGAGAAGGGCAACTAAATTAATATGGGGTCTGGAGGAGCTCAGTTATGAAGAACGACTACAAATGCAAAATGTATTCTCCCTGGAGAAGAGACGCTTGAGAGGACATATGATAGCGATATACAAATATCTCAATGGCGATCCGAACATAAGTATAAAACTTTTCAGTCCCAGGGAGTGCAAGGAGGACACGGGGCCACACGATGAGACTGGAAGAGAAGCGGTTTAACCTTAAAGTGGATGTAAACCTGATTCAAGAAATCTCAGATGGGTACATTTATCTGCAGTGGGTTTTTTTTATCCCTCTTTTAGCCCTAATGCCCCGTACACACAAGCGGAATTTCCGTCTGAAAAATCTTGGATGGTTTTTCCGACGGAATTACGCTCAAGCCTGGCTTGCATACACACGGTCACACAAAAGTGCTCTGAACTTTCCACCGTCAAGAACGTGGTGACGTACAACATTACGACGAGCCGAGAAAATGAAGTTCAGTGTTTCCAAGCATGCGTCGACTTGTGTCACGGAACGTCCCGCACTCCGCTTGAGTGCTTCCGTCAGTATACCACTTCCTCCTAGTCTGGATATAGAAATCAGATATTCCAACCGCTCAAAAGCACAAAACAAGGCGAGACTTGCTTAGCTGCTAACATGGACTCATTTATTAGAACCAAAATTACAAGTCTTTATATACCGTTAAAGAGGAGGTTCCCCCCTCCTGCTGATATTACTCTAACAATACAAATGTAACCTAATTAACATGAGCTAGTTTACTAAAACATTTACCCAGACTAGATGACTCAGAGACATGACCTGTAGGACACAGACTTGTGGTCACCGAACTTCACACAGTAGTAAAACACAATAGCAGGAGCTAATTACAATTAACAATACAAACAACAATGAGTTGAATACTCTTAGAAGCTGTGGTAAGCCAGACTAGACTTATTTACAATAAACATATTATAGCAGACAACAAGACAGGTAGCTTGAGTTGATATTAGCATCTCCTCACAGTATGTGTCCCAGCAGTATGAATCAGTCACTATTGCTAATATGGCAAATACAGGGTCCCCAGAGTCTGTGTGTCCTGGGGGACAAGGACCCGAATCCAAAGTAACAACACCTCAAGGGTACCCCAAATGCCAGGGCCCATAATCTGTAGGCAAGAGGCTGACATTCAGTCCCCTCCAAAAGCCTCTGTCCCGGGTGAGTCTGTCACAAATTGTTTCCGAGCATGCGTGGTTTTTTTTTGCACGTTGGAAATGCATACAGACTAACGGAATTTCCGTCAAGAACTTTTTCCGTCGGAAAAATAGAGAACCAGCTCTCAATCTTTTGCTGGCAGAAATTTAGACAGAAAAAGTTGAATGGAGCATACACACGGTCGGAATATCCGACCAAAAGCTCCCATCACACTTTTTTTGACAGAAATTCCGACAATGTGTAAGCAGCATAAGTCTCATGGCTTTCTCCTCAGTTCTTCTGTTATTAGCATGATAACTTCTGACAAGTTCTCTATCAACTGTGATAAAACCAGGCTGAATTTTGTGTCAGGGTGGGTGCTTCAAATAGATTAGCAGAGAGCTGGTCTATTCACAGCACAGCTCTGAAAGTCTCTGCCTATGTGGAGGGGGGGAGTGTGTCTTTCCTCCTAACAGCTGTCTCACAGTGTATGGCAAGAATCCACACCCACAGGTGAATCAGGGAGAAAATTCTAACACAGTGTGCACTTTGTAAAGTATCTAGAAGGCTGAAGACAGCAGATATACATGTAAAACGTATGTCTTAAATAAAGGGTTGCATTTTTGCCTTAAGGAGAAAATGGACATGTTTAGATTGAAACAGGATTTATACAGATTTTATAGAAACGTACGTTTAAAGAGGAAGTAAACCCTAATGGGTTTACTTCCTCTTTGTTTCCCTGCAAAGGTAAAGCAATAATGGGCTACTATGCATCGCATACCTGACACAGGAGCCTGCGATGTCACCACTGTCCCCTCTGCTACGGAGCATCAATTTTCTTTCCGGGTATTGTGGCTTCGGCGCTGTGATTGGCTGGAGCCGCATGCGCACGGGAGCCGCCACTAACGGCATATCGCCGCTAGCGGCGGCATGCTCAGTGCGCCTGCGCGCCGCTGTCTAAAGCGCATGCGCCGTAGACAGCGGTGCCTGTCTTTTTGCAAATATCTCCTAAACCGTGTAGGTTTAGGAGATTTCTTGGACCTACAGGTAAGACTTAATCTAGGCTTACCTGTAGGTCAAAGTGGTCTGTAAAGGTTTACAACCACTTTAAAGGCCTTTTATTCATCTAGACCGGCAATGAACAGTAGCAGCCCTTGAAATTATCTGTTTCCAACTTAGAATTGAAAAATAAAAGCACCTTTGTGCCCCCTACTAGCTGTTCGGCAGCTGAAATGTACATTGGCAAGGTCCAGGCGGATATAAAGGCATTTTTTACAAGATCGGTCTAAAATAGACCATGGATAGAACAACTTAAGTCGTGAGGAATATATTCCTAACGTCTTTATCTGTGAGGAAGGAAATTACGATCAAACCAGCAGATAAAGGCGGGTCCATAGTGGTTATGGACACCGCTAGATATGAGGGGGAAATAAAAAGACAGCTGGCTGATAATAATGTTTATGCACGATTGGACAATAATCCTATTACACAGGTTTTAACCAAAATAAAAAAAAGTTGTGAAACGGGCCATGAAGGCAGAAATAATAGACACTAGTACAGAAACTTTTCTGATCCCAGAATACCCCATTACATCGATTTTTTAATGCGTTACCTAAGGTACACAAGGACTCATTGAATCCACCGGGTCGTCCCATCGTTTCTAGTATTGATTCTGTCACCATGACAATTGGCATGTACTTAGATAGATAAATGCCTTACCCCTTTGATTATAAATACCCGATCTTATATTCAAGATACTCAAGACTTTTTGCACAAAATAAAAGATTTAACTCTTCCACCAGGAGCTATGTTAGTAACCTCTATACAGCCATTCCGCATCCCTTAGGACTTAAAGCTTGTAGATGGCAGTTGAATGATTCCAAACTGTGCGATGCAATGCAGTTGACGTTCCTTTTGGAATTACTTTCAATAGTATTGGAAGAAAATTTCTTCCTATTTAAAAGATACATATTATCTGCAGCGCACCGGCACAGCGATGGGTTAGAATGTGCCCCCCCCCCCCATATGCCAACTCGTTCATGAACATGCTTGAGCAGGCATTTATCTATCATTGTAGATGGTTTGCTGACAATTGTACAGCGTGGTTTAGATTTATAGATGATGTGTTTGGGTGGGCGACCGAGAGTCATTTCTGTTGTAGCACCCTGCTCCTGTTGATCAGGCGCTTGCATGTACATTTAGGGCGTTATCTGTTCTGTATATAGTTCAGATCAAATCTGTGGCTAAATTAGCTTCTGTTCCAGCATTGGCTGTGTTGCGTGTAGTTCCACACTGTTGTCTGTAGGCGTCGTCACCACAGGCCAGTGTTGGAAGAGCAACAGGCTGAAGTATATTGAGTGCTCTATTTTCTTGGAAACAGCCCAGTGGGGGTGGTCCACCGCTGTGAATTCTGGGAGAGGGTACTTAAGGGGCAGACGCCATTTTTGTTTCTCTCCTAACTTTTGGCCCTCCTGGCCTAAGGTATGTGGTGACTTTTCTCCTGCCTCGGGGCCACGTTGGCCTGAGGCTATGTGACTACAAGTAGGCCCAGAAGTCTGTCTGGGGCCTACCACCGCAGAGGTGGTCCTTAGGGTGTCTTGCCTGTTAGGAAGAAGCCGAGCCAAGCGGAGGAGATCCAGGGGAGGACCCTTGCTGGAGAAAGCCAGGATGAAGGCTGGTCTCTCGGGAGGGCTTGGTAACTTACTTGGAGGACGCACCTATACCTAACCAACTTACAGCACAATACTGCCGGGTCGGCTTAAAGATTCTGGTACTGTGTTTGCTGTTCATCTAATATTAAATCCTGTGGCAGAGGATCGTGCAACCAATTTGTTTTTCTCAAGTCTGTGGCAGAGACTTTTCGTTCGTGCGCCATTCCGGCTGCTAGGTCAGTGAGAGAGGCCTATCCGGATGGGCAAAGATCTGTTGACTGAAGGTGTGTTTGTCTTCAGGATTTCAAATTCCTCAGTGATTTGCATAAGGTATCTGAACCCTCCTGCAACTCCTCTTCTACCTCTTTACTGCTACTTCCTTAAAAGTTTTGCAATAAAGCATTGGAAACAGAACTAAGTGACTGGTGCATGCATTGGTGGTCGTAAGGCCTAATACAGACTCTAAGTCCCGTGTCTGGTGGAAATACAGGTAAGGGGGGGTGACGACAAAGACCCAATTTAAATCAGCCGCTCCTTCGGGGGTAAGCGCTACACTATTATTTGACTTTTATCTAAATAACTCAATCCCTGGTTTAAAATTTAACATGTCTACTTCTGACACAACAATTCCTTTTTTAGACACATTTGTGTCTATACAAGACGATCACATTGTGAGCGACTTGCATCGAAAACCCACGTATCGGAATCAATGGTTGCATTATTCTAGTTTCCACCCGCCCGGGGTATTTATGTCTATACCCAGAAGCCAATTGAAATGGGTGTCTAGAATTGTAAATAGAACAGATACGATAGAAGAACGGCTGAATGGGATGGAAGACAGATCATGCCAGCGAGGATACCCAAGTGATATGGTTCATCAAGAACGTATCAACTTACATCATGATAGAAAGAAGGAAGGATGTAGCTCGAAGTCTGCCTTTTATCTCACAGTTTCACCCGTTTTCAAACCAGATCAATAATGTAATTAGAAAACATTGGTCTATACTAAATAAAAATTATCCTACTGTTCCTGAATTCTATTATCCTCCACTACCCTCGTATCATAGAGGAAGAACGTTACGTGACAGATTGGTTAAAATCAGATCAATATAGTACCCCCATCCCCCGCATGACGTTTCTGGGTCCCCCCCAATTATGGTTCTTTCCCGTGCCTTTCTTTTACTCAATGTAATAGTATGATAAAGGGAAAAAGTTTTTGTCATCCGCACAATAGATATAAAAGATCATTTTACATGTCAATCATCCTACGTTATATACATTATTAAATGTCCATGTGGACTGGTTTACGTAGGATTAACAACTCAAAAAGTAAAAGGACAGGATTGCAAGACACAAATATTTGGTTTGGGACAAATTAGAAGAATTACCATTACAGTGGAACCTCGGATTACAAGCATAGTCCGTTCCAGGAGTATGCTCGTAATCCAAAGTACTCGCATATCAAAAGGGAGTTTTCCCATTGAAGTCAATGGAAACGAAAATAATTTGTTCTGCATTGACTTCAATAGGATGCAATACCACATGCAGCCAGAGGCGGGAGGGCGCCAGAGAGCCTCGGAAACGGCCGAAAAGGCCCGAGCACACTTTCGCCGGACCTTGGCAAACTTCGGAAAGACTCCGTTCACAAGCCTTTCCGGGGTTTGCTGAAGTCAGCAGAACTGTTCTCGGGCCATTCCGTGCATTTCCGAACGCCGACAATCGGCGACTTTCGGCTCTGGCGCCCCCCCTCACCTCAGGCCTAAAGCGGTACTGCACACCGCTTTTGGCCTGAATCCTGCTCGTTTTACGTGACAACACTCGCAAACCGAGTTAGGATTTTTTAGAAATACAGTGCTCGGTTTGCAAAACGCTCGCTAACCGCATTACTCGCAAACCAAGGTTCCACTGTATCTAGACACTTTGTAGAAAAAAAAGCATACAGTGTCTCAATTAAGGTATATGGTCATTGATGGAGTACCCATAAACAGATGGGGGGGGGGGGGGGGGGGAAATAGGGAATTAGCTTTGAAAAAATGTGAGGTTCATTGGATTAACCGTTTGGACACTTTGCAGCCCAAAAAGTTTAAATAAATAAAATAAATTCTTTAGAAATTATAAGTATACACAGATGGGTTTTTTTTTTTTAGATCATCAGATAATGAAAAGAATGTTCTAGTATGAATACATTTACATTATAGTGATGAACGATGTTATTGGATGATGGATCTCTTCTTTTTTCCTGTAGATGTGTTAAAAAAAAAAAAGTTTTTTTAAAAAAAATTCTCCATTTTCGTTTAGTGAGGAATCAAGTACACCTGTGACCGATAAGTCGCTCCAACCACTTGAAATAATTAAATTGAATAGTTGAGAACATGTTGTTAGATGTGGACTAATTGATTCTAGCTTAGTTAAATGTGGTAATCAATGATTTTTGTATATATTATATATATATATATATATATATATATATATATATATATATATATATATATATATATATATATATATATATATATATATATATATATATATATATATATATATATATATATATATATATATATATATATATATATATACATACTCGAGTATAAGTCGTTCCGAGTATAAGTCGAGGCCCTAATTTACCACAAAAAAATGGGAAAAACTTATTGACCCGAGTATAAGACTAGGGTGAGAAATGCACAGCTACTGTAAGTGGAAAAGAGGGTCAACAATGCCCATTTGCAGCATCACTGTGCCCATTTGCATGCCTCACTGTGCCAATTGGCATGCCTCACTGTGCCCATTTGCAGCCATAGGTCCCCTGAACTTCAAACTCGGTAGTTAAGGGTTCCTAGATGCCCTCTAGCGGCAGCCAAAATTTGGGGTCTCTGAACCCAAAGGGTCCCGAAATGACATTGCTGCAGATAGACACAGTTGACTGAATTTGGGGCCCCGTATCTCGGGGCCACTTAGTGCTAAGTACCCCAAATTTGGTGTGCAAACCCAGTGGAACTAGCACCATAAAATTTCCAAAGCTGGGGTTTCTAGCAGCAAGTGGCCTCGAGATACAGGGCCCCAAAAATCAGTTCAGAAAATGTCAAGCACTTTTCTGCAGCAGAGAATGACATTTTCCGAACCGATTTTGGGGCCCCGTATCTCGGGGCCACTTAGGGCTAGGAACTTCAGCTTTGGATATGTTGTGGTTCCAGGTCCACTGGGTTTGCATACCAAATTTGGGGTTTCTAGCACTAAGTGGCCCTGAGATACGGGGCCCCAAAGTCGGTTAGGAAAATGAAATTTTTTGCTGCAGAAAAGTGCTTGACTCGAGTATAAGTCGAGGGGGGCACTTTCAGCACAAAAAAATGTGCTGAAAAATTCGACTTATACTCGAGTATATACGGTATGTATGTATATATATATATATATATATATATATATATATACATACATACACACACACACACACACAATGTGATGTATGTGACCATTTGCAGTTATAGGATTGTGAGAAAGGCCGTTATCCGTTGAAGCCCGAAACGTCGCAGCCAACTGCATCTGGTGCTGGTTTGATACTTTTGAACTGATGTAACTTACTCTTTGGAAAAATAATTTTCTTGTGCAGCAGTCCTTGCCATTCGTTTCTACATATTGGTCCGTGGGAAGGACTAGATTGCTGGCACTATTGGACTGTTCAGTGCATCTCACCTCTCGAATGGTGTAAAACTTATGTAGGGAGATTTGTTTCATCTCTGTGTATCATCTGAGGCTGTTCACTTCACTGGGTATAGGAGAGGGTTTACATCCACTTTAAGCTGCGTAGGGGGGTTTTTCACAGTCAGGGAGATAAGGATGTGGAACTCTCTTCCACAATCGGCAGGAAGTATGGATGGTTTTAAAAGACTCTTGGACGTGCATCTTAACGTTAACAATATAAGGGGATATGGGAAATTACTTCTCTACACACACAGGTTGAACTGGATGGACTGTTGTCTTTATTCAACCTTACCAACTATGTTACTATGATTGCGTAAAAGTTATAGCGCCAACAAACTATGATATATATACCAGAGTTTTTATTTATGTCATTTTATTTTTTTTACTAGTAATGGTAGTGATCAGCAACTTATAGTGGGACTGTGATAGTGCAGCGGGCAATCTGAAACCAACTGATCTTAGGGGGGAACTGACTGATACTTACATCACCAGTGACACCAACACAGTGATCAGTGCTAATAATATACACTGTCACTGTACTAATGACACTGGCTGCGAAGGGGTTAACATTGGGGGCAATCAAGGGGTTAATGGTGTGCCTTATAATGTGTGCTATTTTTACTGAGCGATGTGCCAGTTTTTACTTCCTTACCAACACAGGGCTCTCTTCTGTCATTCGCTCAGCGGGTCCCGGTCATAAATCATTGGCCGGTACCGGCTTGTGCTGTAGCGAATGACAGCACAGGTGGGGGTGGGGTGGTTGGGGGGGCGCGTGATCCAGGGCAGTAAGTCTGCAGCAGGCGGTCTGTAAGCTGTTAACACACATTAAAAGCGCCTACCGCTTCAACAAGCTTTTTGGCAAATGTCCGGTGTGTGTTGATTTTCTATTTGTATTTAAAGGAGCCCAGTAGTGCCCCCACTCAGCAGATCCCCAACTCATTAGTGCCTCCATTCAGCAAATCCTCAGCTTATTGATACCCCTCGTTCAGCAGTTCCCCAGTATATTAGTACCCTCAGCACTGCTGATGCCCCACTCTGTAGGAACCCCCCAACTCTGCTGATACCCCGCTCAGTAGTAACCCCCAAGCTCTGCTGGTCCCCAGCTCAATAGTAACCCCCCCAACTCTGCCGATACCCTGCTCAGTAGTAACCCCCAAGCTCTGCCGGTCCCCCACTCAGTAGCCAAGCTCTGCTGGTTCCCCGCTCAACAGTAACCCAAGCTCTCCTGGTCCCCCACTCAGTAGTAACCCCCAAGCTCTGCTGGTCCCCCGCTCAGTAGTAACCCCCAAGCTCTGCTGGTCCCCCGCTCAGTAGTAGCCCCCAAGCTCTGCTGGTCCCCCGCTCAGTAGTAACCCCCAAGCTCTGCTGGTCCCCCGCTCAGTAGTAACCCCCAAGCTCTGCTGGTCCCCCGCTCAGTAGTAACCCCCAAGCTCTGCTGGTCCCTCGCTCAGTAGTAACCCCCAAGCTCTGCTGGTCCCTCGCTCAGTAGTAACCCCCAAGCTCTGCTGGTCCCCCGCTCAGTAGTAACCCCCAAGCTCTCCTGGTCCCCTGCTCAGTAGTAACCCCCAAGCTCTGATGATCCCTTGCTCAGTAGTAACCCCCAGCTCTGCTGAGCCTCTGGTTTGTGGTTTTTCTCTCTCTCTCTGGTCCCTGTTCATCTCCTGCTGCATTGCTCCAATGCTGAACACCATGTTTGACATCTGCTAGTTTCTCCTGTTCTGGTCCCCCAGCTCTGCTGATCCTCTGCCGCAAAGTCCACTCTCTCCCCAGCCCCTGCTCAATAGCTCCCATGTTGCACACCATGTGTGCCATCTGCTAGTGGCTCCGCTCCAGTCCAGACTCCGTTCACCTTCCTGCTGCTCCACACCTGATGTAATGTCTGCACCAGACACTCCCAGAATATATACACATGAACCAGATGGGACTACTGATGACAACTTTCTGGTTCACTTGGTTTCCCAGTGCATTCTGGGATATCTCATACCTCCAATACTTCCAAAGCAAAGCCAACTCTGAATAAAAGCCTCTCAAATGCTGCAGATGCTGTCAGTGAGCGTTGTCATAGACTTCTAAGGAGGCTTTGGAGATGCTTTCAAAGCGCCAAGGAAGTGACATGGGGTATCACTTTTGAAGCACAATCAAATGTAATGTGTGAACAGGGCTGTAAGGTAACCATTTTATTTACTGACAGGAGCTTTGGATTGGCATTCCGAGAACTTTTTGAATCAAGTGCAAACCAGCCCTTAGTGTTTTTTTGGAAATGGTAAGAAAGTAGTACGGAGCGTCAGCACTGTGCCCTGTCTTCATGGAACAAACTAATTACTTCTATAGAATGTTCAGAGAAGAGCAGGAGGGCCACTGGCAAGGAAAGTCCAGTTTTAGATGAAGAAACATCAATATTTATGTCTCTTTGGTAACGCGAGATGTGCAGCTGGATGGCGTGAAATAAAAGGACTCGGTTTTCCGGAGCTGCTTTCTCTCCACTTCTAATAAGAGTGCAAGAGGTCTACCTGGAAATACTCGGTGATGTTAAAGCAGAACTCCACCCTTCCCTTCAGTCTTGCACAGTTGTACAAATTTGTCTCCTGTAAAGAAAATGCTTACTCTGATTTCACAGCTGCAGCAGAGTCAGAGCCCAACCATTTCCTGGCTGGAGGACATCCAGCATCATCTAACCCAGGGGTCTCCAAACAAAGGGTTAGTTTACTGTCCTCCAGACTTTACGGGGGCCAGACTGTGTCCGTTGGGAGTAGAAATTATCCTGCCTTTAGTGGGAGGAATAATGCCCCATAGTTGGGCATAAGCGGGAGGAATAGTGCCCCATTATTAGTATCAGTGGAAGGAATAGTGCCTCATCATTGGTGTCAATAGGAATAGTGCCCCATCAATGGTAGCAGTGGAATGACTAGTGCCCCATCATTGGCCGTCAGTGGGAGGAATAGTGCCCTATCATTGGTATCGGCGGGAGGAATAGTGCCCCATCAATACTAGGCCAATTAAATCATACAGGAGGTCAATTACGGCATACAAGTGGTTAATACAGCAATCACCAGTAACTGGTCTTATGCCACTCAGTCCCTTGTGGCTCACATCTGACCCGGGACAGCAGCTTCGCCTCAATGCAATGATGTCACAAACATGACCCACCTTAGGCGTTACTTCCCCAAGGGGCAGGACTTCATCAGAGGAGCAAATTATCATCACTTCTGGGTTTTTTAGGTGCAAAGGAGATCAGGGAAGGGGTTTCACCTGATCTCTTCCGTCTGTCCATCCTGATGGCATTTGCCACCTTTTTACCACTTGAAGTCCAGGCTGTTTTATGGCTTATGGATGGCAAGGGATTAAAGTGTAACTAAGACCTGCACAAAAACTTCCTAGGTTGTATTACTGATGGAACAGCAACTTTTTAAAAAAGTAAATAGTTCTACACATGGGTGCACATCCTCTAATGATGAAGTGGCCCATCGCCTTTTTAGAGCATAGCTAAAGGCAATTTTTTTTTGTTTATATATAAATTTTGGATACAGTGGAGAAAGATTAGAAACCCCTGTCTGGTTTTATTGCCGTCTGTGTCCCCATTAGGGAAATTCCCCCACTTTATTTGTCTTGTTTGCTGTTATCACCGAGAGTGAAAAAGTCTTTAGACATGCAAAACAAGATTTGCAGAGAGGAGAAAAAAAAAAAAAAAAAAAGAAAAAAGTCACATTTAGATCAATTCCACTTACGTGAATCAACCACAGGCTAACAGATGTTTTTTTTTTTCCCGGGCTGTGAAATATCTTGAATAGTAAGCCTGAGGAGGTGTGAGCTGCAATCTGCTGAATAATTTTGTATTAACCTTTTAGAAGGCTGGCTGGATTTTGGAGAGTCTATCGTTATCTCTGATTTCTGAGAGAGGGGAAAGAAGAGAGATTTAGGAGAAAAAAAAAAAAAAATCAAATTGAAGTCTGATGTCACAAATACATGCAAAACCCGAAATAATTTTAGGTAACAGATTCAGCTTTCTGAAAGATACAGAATATAGCCAGTAATGGTATGTGGTTACATGATAATCCCACCTACCTTTATGGCCAGAGGTATATGGACACTCCTCCAAATGATTGAGTTCAGGTGCTTCCACTGAAGGGTACTGTTAATACTATAGTACAGAGTTTCTCAACTCCAGTCCTCGAGGCGTCCCAACAGGTCATGTTTTCAGGCCTCCCATTATTTTGCACAGGTGACTTGATCAGTTTCACTGCCTTAGTAATTACCACAGCTGTTCACCTCTGGGAAATCCTGAAAACATGACCTGTTGGGGCGCTTTGAGGAATGGAGTTGAGAAACAATGCTATAGTATACATAGACATTTTAGAACTCTAGCCTTTGCCTCTAGCCAGTCCTGAGTGCTGAACTACACCCTAATGAAAACCCAAGGCATGAATTGTAATGCCAATTGTGAGCTAGGCCTTCTCCAACATCATTACCTGACCTCAACAGTGCACAAACTCTCAAGCACACCTTCCAAAATCTTGAGGAAAGCCTAGCTTTCTAAAGGATATAGAATATTGCCAATATTGGTTATCTCACCTACCTTTATGGCCAGAGGTATATGGACCCCCTATTCAAATTATTGAGTTCAGGTGCTTCCAGTGAAGGGTACTGTTAATACTATAGTATACAAAGACATTTTAGACTATTGTGCTCTTCCAACCTTGTGGTAACAGTTTTGGGAAGACCCTTTTCTTTTTCACCATGACTGTGCCCCTGTGTACAAAGCCAGCTCCATAAAGACATGGTTTGACCAGTTTGGTGTGGAAGAACTTGAGTGTCCTACAGAGAGCCCTAACCTCAACCTTACTTAACACCTTTGGGAAGAATTTGAACTCTGATTGCGAGCAAGGTCTTCTCATCCGACATCAATACCTGACCTCAACCCCACTAAACACCTTTCAGATCAGGTCTTCTCATCCAACGTCAATACCTGACCTCAACCCCACTAAACACCTTTTAAATCAGGTCTTCTCATCCAACGTCAATACATGACCTCAACCCTAACATCTTTGGGATGATTATTAACTCAAATGGACACACATTTTCATAAACACCTTTCATAACCTTATGGAAAGCCTTCCCAGAAGAGTGGAGGCTGTTATGCCCTGTATGCACGGTCGGATTTTCAGACGGAAAAAGTGCAATCGGATTGTGTTGTTGGAAATTCCGATCGTGTGTGGGCTCCATCTGACTTTTTCTGTCACACAAAGTTTGAGAGCAGGCTATAAAATTTTCCGACAACAAAATCCGATTAAATTCCGATCGTGTGTACACAAATCCGACGCACAAAGTGCCACGCGTGCTCAGAATAAAGCTATTGGCTACTGCCCAGTTTATAGTCCCGACGTACGTGTTTTATGCCACCGCGTTCAGAACGATCGGATTTTCCAACAACTTTGTGCGACCATGTATATGCAAGACAAGTTTGAGCCAACAAAAAATCCATGGATTTTGTTTTCGGAATGTCCAAACAATGTCCAACCGTGTGTACAGGGCATTATACTTGCAAAGGGGGTGAGGTGCAACATTATACTAATGTCCATGGATTCAGAGTGGGATGTCCACCAAGCTCATATAGATGTCTCGGTAGGGCGTCTTAAAACCTTTAGCCATAGTATAAATAGGTAATCTTATAAATGATTAATTGGACCCTCCTACAATCTAAATATAAAATATATCCCTAGCAGGGGGATTGCACATTTATTTTCAGAATATCTGAAAAAAATTACTTTGTTCATCTATGAAATATCCTGCACGTTGCACTTGCTGCTTTTGGCTGTAAATGCACCTGCGCCATATACGTACTACTGACTTTTAAAGTACGTAGATATCCCATAAATTCTTGGGGTGTGAAGGCTGTAATTGTATGCAGTAGTACACATATAGCTTGTGAGCTCTAATACGTGGTTTATCAAGCACATCAAGTCCATATTCTAGGGTAACAATGCTGCACCTGCTTAGGGAGCTTCACCCCGGGACAGGAAACATAAGAACAGTC
Organism: Lithobates septentrionalis; assembly: GCA_037952835.1. NCBI lineage: Eukaryota > Metazoa > Chordata > Amphibia > Anura > Ranidae > Lithobates > Lithobates septentrionalis. The sequence continues at coordinate 378,829 of JBBDGP010002364.1, read as the reverse complement.
TACTACTGGCAGGCTTGTCAAGCAGAAAAATTGCAATTTGAATGAAAACAAAAAAAAAAATCCTTCCCTGGAATTAGTGGAAGGTAGGCTAGTTTTTTTATTGTTATTTAAAAATGTTGGGTTAAGATGTACTTTACAAAAATCTTGGCCAAATCATGGGTTTGCTAATAGTCTGAGCCCTTCTTTTTCCATACTGTCAGTTGGGTGCAACAGCCAGCATAATTACTAAATCTACACAAGAATTTTCCACTTTTCTTCCTCAGATTTTAAATATTTTTTTTTATTATGCCAGAATCTATAGTATTTGTCAGAAGATAGTGGCATAAAAACCCTCTTATTTTCTGGAGACCTTACAAATGCCCCCGTCAGAGACCTTTAGACTCCACCAAATTACTCATCGTTTACAGACGCTGTGTCGATATTACTACACAGACTTATGAAAATAAATGTCTAAAGTGATTGTAAAAAGGCAGAAGTTGTTTTTTTTATCTTAATGTATTCTATGCATTAAGATAAAAAAAGCCTTCTGTGTGCAGCAGCCCCCCCTCTTACCTGAGGTCCCTCTAGATCCAGCGATGTTGCAGGAGTGTCTTGGCTGCCCGGGACTCCCCTTCTCATTGGCTGGGACAGCAGTGACTTGCCATCGCCGTCAAAGTCAGTGAGCCAATGAGGAGAGAAAGGGGGATGGGGCCGTGGCTCTATGTCTGACATACAGAGCTGTGGCTCGGCTCCGGTGCCCCCATAGCAAGCCGCTTGCTGTGGGGGCACTCAACAGGAGGGAAGGGCCATGAGCACCAAAGAGGGACCAGAGAAGATGATCTGTGCTGTTCTGTGAAAAACTACTACACGGAGCAAGCATTAAATTTTTTTTTTGTCAGTTAAAAATAACAAACAACAAGACTTTGCAATCAGTTTAAGTGGCGCGCAGTAGTATATCAGGAGTTGTACACTCTGTTTGCGGATCAGGGTTCTAAACGCTTACAAACTAGCTTGGAAGGCAGATCTAGGGGAACTATAGATGAGGATGTCTGGTTCCAGTGGTTGACCATGGTGCACAAGGGAATTTAAAATACTTCCCTGGTAGAGGTGAATTACAAGGTATTGTCACAATGGTACCTTGTACCCACTCGGTTGGCAAAAATCCACTCGGATGTATCACCTCTCTGTTTCAGGGGTTGCAGCCAGGAAGGAAGCATGCTCTACATTTGGTGGACATGCCCAAAAGTGAAACGTTACTGGACAAGAATATTGAACCTGGTAAATTCAGTGACTGGATTGAATATTCCTAAAAATATTAAGACCACATTATTTTCTGATCTATCGAATGAGTTACCTACAAATCTTAGGAGTCTCACCTTCTTTATCTTTCTGGGCAGCTAAGATTACGATAGCTAGAGCATGCAAAACTCCTGTAATGAACCTAGCATAAGTGAAAAACAATCTCCTAGATCATGATCAATGAAAAATTGGCTAGTATCCTTTGTGACCAACAACATCACTTTGAAAAGGTCTGGAATCCCTGGATCAGATACCATCAGTCCCCGTGTAGGGATCGGTGGTAAATCCTTCTTCCCTTTCTTATTCTTTTCTTTCATTTAACCTCTTCTATAATTTCCAATTTTGATCTGGACTTTTTTTTTCTGTATGCTTAATGGGCTTCAAGGTTGCCTTTAACCTGGCCCATGCTTAAAAATATGGTGTTCTTTGGATTAACAGGCAGATTTGGTCGATCCATGCAGAATTTACTTTGCAGGTCTTCTCTCTTCCACAAACCCTACCCCCTCCCCTCTTTTTTTTTTTTCTCCTTCCACTCCTTTCCTGCTTCGGGACCAGATATGAATAATGCTTCTGAATTGCCATACAGTATATGTTGATACTTAAGTGACTATGCCTATAGTGTATAGATCTTGACCATTGCACTCAGTCCAGTGCGTTGTTTTTAGGTCTTCACCTAGCCTCCTCGGGCGAAGATGGTTTTTGACAAGAATTGTGATATGGTATAGTTCTAGTACAACTAGAATGTGTTGATTTCGATAAGTTCCACTGTAACACCATTGTTTAATATATACTCGTACTATTTTGTACCTCTTTGTTTGCTTAAAACTTTTTCAATAAACATCATGGGAGAAGAAGATTGTGGCATATAGAAAAGTGGTTTAGTTTGCTCCAGCTTAATACAGTACACTGCTTATATCGTTAATGTTGACAAACTTCCGAAGCTCCTACTTAATCAAGGACATGTGTTCTTAACTGTAATTGATTGCAACACATTAAGACCCTGGAGATGTAGTTGTATATGTCTTGCTAAATATGCATATATGTAGTGTTCACCCCCCCAAAGCTTAGTCTAGTTGACGTTTTTGTGTTGTATTGTAGATCTTGAACATAGGCAGGAAGGAGGGATGAGGGTGTTTAAAAACACACGCAAGAATTAGAGGACAGACTCTCAGGCAAAGTCCTTCAGTAGCAGCCTTAAGTATTGTTCAAGGTAGAGTGGATAGCCACTGGAGCGTCCCAGATGAAGCTACGTCAGTGAATACGGCGAAACGCGTTGACGTCACTACGCTGCCCAGTACGGGCTGAGGGTTGAGTGGAGAGTGTACGGCTGCTCTTGCAGCAGGGACTTTTCGATTGCAGTGTGTTATATGAGTGGAGGATACGAAGTGGAAGCCGGATTGACCAAGGAACTATTTCCAGTTCCGTGCTTACCGAAGTAAAAACTCCCAGGGAATTACCATAATAAACACAGAAGGTCCCACGCAGCAGCCGTCTAGAGGATCCCTATATGCTAGCGTCGAAACTAAGACGATCAGACTGTCCAGGAGTCATGGAGTTATGATGGATTGGTAACGTACAGCCACCACCTTAAAATGATTGATTATCATGGCCACATGACCTGCAGGCCACAATACCACATTGCTTAGAGTAACAGTCTCTAACAACATCTGCTTTTGTACTGTCCGAAACCAATCTCCTGTCTGGAATCCGCTAAAACTGTGATATCAATATAATCTAAACCAAGATGGCAAATGACTCACCAATTGCTATTCCAGCCACTTCTTTTCACACATAAGATGCTCTAATTTTTTACTTTGAATAGGACTTTCGAATTACTTACTTATTAAGAGTGAATTTTGAGGTAGTGGAAGTGAATACGTCAAGTATTGTACCACCTAGGTTTATTAAGGCTTTCCTCTATTGCACTCTCCACCCCCATTTGCACTTTGCCACGTTTGACCGTAAGTCATAAAATAAAAGATATGAAATTGTAAGACCAATGGGGTCATAAAATTTGGCTAATTTGACGGCCCATTAAGGTCTCCGAGGCATAATGCAATACGCCCTGACCGGGTAGCTTTACATGTTTTTTGTTGTCATGTCCGTCCTGTCTGTATTGTTATGAGCGGCCGCACCAAATTCTTAGGAAAAGCTTATTTGCACAACCCCCTAGCAAATGTGAATGTTTTAAGGCAATACTAATAAATGAATGGTTTTATTTGAATTATGATCATTGACTACTTTGTTGCATGAAGTAACCCCTTTTTGAAACCCAGTACTATTGGGTTTACCCTTTTCCCCATTGTTCCCCTTTTTTTGCTTCAGAGTGGATAGCCAGCTTGTCCGAGACCCTGTTTGAACAGTCACATTCTTTGTAGCAACCCCTGGGATTTAGCCCTCAAAAGCACAGGCACACCTGAAGCTTTAGGCAAAAGGTCCTACTCACAATGTCCAGCCACAACCAGCCTCCCTACGACACTCTTCAGTAAAAGAGGCCCTTCTCCAGCCCAGCTTCCTAAGGTAGCGTCCTCAAGTAAATGTCTAAGTCTAGGTTCTTTCAGGCTCTCAGCTATGCACGTGCTGAGGCCTAACAGCAACAGCTTTTCACTAACACAGGCTGCCTCCCAGGGGCAGTAGAAGAGAGACTCTGAACAGGCCCTCCCAAACATTTATCTTCTCCCCAGCCACCCCTTCAGTGTACCCCCTCCCAGCGATTGGCTGAGGTCAGAAAAAATCTTTATTACCCAGTTGCTAACCCTCCTACTCTATTTCTGGAAGCTTCTTCCAGAGGAAGGCAGGAGCAATCAACCTCAAGGCTTAGGGAAGCCTCACCAGACCTAGAAAATAAATTGTTGCTCACTTGAGTACAGCACAGCCAAAAACTAAAGTTTATCCAGCCTAGGGCAGGGTGTTGCATATATTACTGTTTGGCTGCTTATGTAGCTTAGACCTGGTTATTTGTTCCCTGTATGCAAGTCTATGCTCAGCTTTGTAGCCCTTCATTCATGTTTTCATGGTTATTTTAAGCAATGCCCAACTGTTTCCTTTTTGAAAACTGAATTTTTTTTTTTTTTTTTTTTTTTTTTTTACACAAAAGTTTAGGAACCTACTTACCAGCAATTCTTTGTATAAACCACACAAGCACATGTATACATGCTAGCACATATGGATCATGAATTATTTTTAAAGGTGCACCAAATGGAAATTTTGGTCCCGTAACCGGAAATGCAGGATGCACTCAGCCAAAAATGAAAGTTTAAAAACAAAAAAAAAAAAAAAGAGAGAGTTTGTATATATTATTTATTTTTTTCAACTTTTTAATTAATAGCATGAATTTAAAATTAATATGATTGACAGCCATTATCTACACCTTTAGCACAATTAAAGCTCAAGAAAAAAAAACACATTCCCTTTAAAAATTCTATGTATGTTTTCACACTGGTTCATTGCACTTTTGCTTGCAGCATTTTTGGTTAGAAAAAAAAAAAAAGCACCACCCCATTAAAAAAACTTGAAAACGCATCAAGAACGCATAAACGCACCTGTATTATGTTTTTCATGCAGTTTGCGAGTCACATGACCTATGAAAAACACACCATAAGCACAGTAAAATCGGGTCAAAAATTGCAGTAAAAAAAAAAAAAAAAAAAAAAATCACAGTAAAACCGTGGCAAAATAGTGTGCGTTTTTGGCACCTTTTTCTTGATCAGCAAAATGCCAAAAAGACACCATTTTCGGCCGATATGTTTTGGACCCTGAAATTTCGGTGCTCTCTAATAATGCCATGAAAATGTAGTGCTAGTGTCTTTCAGAAATGTGAAATGTTGTTTGGTAGTGAGAACCTGGCACTGATAGTATTTGTTGTGTGTTTTTTGGCACCAACAAGAAAGCAAAAAGAAAATGGCCCTACATGCATAGACGCTCAACCTTAACCTAAAATATAGACTAACTCTACCTTAACACTACCCTCAGCTTTACGCCTTAATGCCTAATATTTCTCTTAAAAAATAACCCTTAACTTCTAAAACCGGACCCTAATTTGACCTCTGACCTTAACACCTCAAAGTCCTCTCAAGGCAAAACTGCCTGGAAGTCAGCTACACAAAAACCTTTTGTTTATTGGGTCATGTGCAACAGAAGAAGTTCTGTGTGATGTATGTGTATGCTGAGACCCAACCCAGTGACTACTAGTAAAAGAGCTGCTTTTGGAATTTTGGGTATTTTACGTCCCTATTCACCTGTCCTACCTACCACGTTGAAGTAAAGCATTGAAAAACTAGCTTCAATTGATGTATTCTGGGGACTAAAAATAAGGGGCAGTACCTTGTATCCACAAGACACCTTTGGGTGGAGGCTGCTGCAAAACTCCAAACTTGGCTACAGCATTGGTATGCGATATCTGCAATGTAAGGGGTCATCTCAGGTGACTCCCGATACCCAAAACCCAGTTACCCATGAATATAGTATGATTCCACAAGCTAAATGGTCTTGCATTGACTACAACTTTCCTTCCACTTTGTTTTTCCAACTCTACCCAACAATTCCTAGTTTGGTACCATGCTTGTGAAAGTTGTTCTGTTTTTTATGACAAATACAAAGGGGATCATCCCAGAATAACCTGCAATATGAGACCCTAACGTGTACTGTACTTTGGTAATAATGACGCTCTATGTAAACTTTTGTCAGATTTAAAATAAATGTATGTATCCCTATAGAATAAAAAGAGTAAAGAATACTAAGACTATTACACAACTGTGAAATGACCTTGTGATCTGACATGTTTTAATAGCCAGCTGAAAACCCTAATAAAATTATAATAAATACACATTTTGTATTTATATTTCTGCAGCACGGAAACTGAAGAAGCTGGGTAATCTGAAGGCTCAGGAAGAGTTGGAAGGCTCTCCAGGACAAAGTGAAGGAAGAGAGATGCCACCAAACATGTCCATTCCACAGCTTGAGGGCTACAGCTGCCAACCAATTTTCCTTAACGTGCTAGAGGCCATAGAGCCTATGGTGGTATGCTCTGGACATGATAACAACCAGCCTGACAGTTTTGCATTGCTGTTGAGCAGCCTCAATGAGCTGGGAGAGAGGCAGCTAGTGCATGTGGTGAAGTGGGCAAAGGCATTACCAGGTATGCAATCCTTTTTTAGAACATAATATTGGAAAGAGTGATATAATACCTGTCTGTTTTGGATTACTCCAGTTTAACAAGTTATGGCATTGATTAAAACTGTATTTATTTATTTTTGCGACAAACTTAAATAGGAGGAGCTTTGATAGGTGTGCACTGATACCCTATATGGCCCAAAGTATGTTAATCACTCAGTTCTCAGTGCTTCATGAGCAGAGAGCTGGTGATAGTCATTCGCCACTCTCTGCTCTGCCTCCCCATGCTCACTGGAGTGCTGGGCTGTGGAGGGGGGTGGGAGCATCTGGCTCAGACTCCCAGCGGCTAGCTGAGAGGCAGAGCCAGTAGTCAATCCAGGCTCCTGGGTGGGTCCCGACCATATGGCCCGATGTCAGCTAATAACGGGTCACAGGAGTGTAGAACATCACTCATGTGATCCACAGGAGTACAGCCAAACAAGCTTTGACTATACTTCTCTTATGCTACAGCATAAAAAGACATTTTAGATCAGATCAGATAGATCGTGCTCTTCCCAATCTAGAGGCAACAGTTTGGAAAGACCCTTTCCCATTCCGGGATGATTGTGGTCCTGTGCACAAAGCCAACTTGTCAGGTTTCTATGGTAGTGAGCCCTTAAAAGAAAGCCAACTTGGGGTTCCCCAGGGCACGGCGTTTAATCCCCAGTCGACTTCCTCACTAGGGCCCCTGATGGTGGGGGTGGATTTACAGCAAACTGAAACCAGGTCATGGCCACCAGGTACGCTCGGCAAACAATGTGGAGACCACTCATGTGTAGAGTACAGATGGCAGAAGTCAATCCAGGAAATAAGTCAAAATCAGGGTGGGCGACAGGCAAGCAAGGATGGTAGACAAAGCCAGGCACAGAATACAAGGCAAACCAAGAGCACAGAGAACTAGGAAGTTGCTTGGGCAACCCAAGCTGCACTGAGCATGTTTATATATAAGGAAACGGACTGAGAGGTGGGCCAGGAAGTGATAGAAGGTAAAGCAATATAAATCCACAGTGGAGCAGGTGACGCTGATAAGTGAACCCAGAAGCCAGCAGCACATGTAAATGGAATCACAGATCTTAGCAGATCCACTGCAACAAGGTGGTAAGAATTTCACAAACAGAAAACTGCAGGCTTGACCGTGACACAACTCCATAAAGACATGGTTTGACCAATTTGTGCAGGCCACTCAAGTTCCTCTACAAGTAGTTCTGAAGAATCCTAGTCCTGACCCCCACCTTACTGAACATGATTGCTGTGATTTGGAATGCCAATTGTGAGCCAGTCTTCTTTTGACCAGTTTGAAATTGAGGTACTCCAGTGACTTGCACAAAGAACTGACCTCAACCCTACTGAACACCTTTTTATTAAGTTGGAGTGCCAGATGTGAACCAGACTCTTTCATCCAACATCGGTACCTGATCTCAGAAATGTTCTCTTGGCCGAATGGGCACAAATTCTCTCAGACAATCCTCTCAGAAGAGTGGAGGTTATTATAGCTGCAAAGAGGGGCATTTCCATATGAATGGCCATGGTTTTAAAAAAAGGATGTCCAGCAGGCTCATTATTGGTGTGATGGTCAGGAGTCTATAAACTTTTAGCTATACGGTTACCTTTTTTGCTAAGGCCGGCAATAGAGGATTCAATTTTCTTTCCTGCAGCCGTATGTTGATGGGGGAATCCCTCCCATGGAGCTATTGGGGTTTATTTACTAAAGGCAAATCCACTTTGCACTACAAGTGCACTTGAAAGTGCAGTCGCTGTAGATCCGAGGGGGACATGCAAGGAAAATAAAAAACAGCATTTTTTTTCTTGTACATGATTGGATGATAAAATCAGCAGAGCTTCCCTTCATTTCAGATCATCCCCTCAGATCTTCCAAGTGCAAAGTGGATTTGCCTTTAGTAAATCAACCCCATTGTGTTCCCTCGGCAGTTGGGGCCCATCTTGGCTGGGAGAATACACAGTGATTATTGCTAGTGGCTATAGCCGCTGGCAATAATCGCATGGAATATCTGACAGGCTGGTTGTACCCAAGTTGATCAATCAATCAACTTGGGTACAATAAGCCTGTCCATACATGGGAACCGTCTATGGCCAGCTTTATAGGCAATATCCACAATATACAGTACATTGCAAAAGTATTCACCCCCCTTGGCATTTTTCGTGTTTTGTTGCCTCACAACCTGGAATTAACATGGATTGTTTAAGGATTTGCATCATTTAATTTACAGAACATGCCCACAACTTTGATGATTTTTTTTTTTTTTATTGTGAAGCAAACAAATAGGACAAAAATAACATAAAAAAAAATCAATGAGCATAACTATTCACCCCCCTAAAGTCAATCCTTTGTAGAGCCACCATTTGCGGCTATCATAGCTCCAAGTCGCTTTGGATAAGTCTGTATAAGCTTGCCACATCTTACCACTGGGATTTTTGCCCATTCCTCCTTGCAAAACTGGTCCTTCAAGTTGGATGGTTTGCGCTTGTGAACAACAATGTTTAAGTCTGACCACAGATTTTCTATTGGATTGAGGCCTGGGCTTTGACTAGGCCATTCCAACACATTTACATGTTTCCCCTTAAACCACTCAAGTGTTTCTTTAGCAGTGTGTTTGGGGTCATTGTCCTGCTGGAAGGTTGAACCTCTGTCCTAGCCTCAAATCACACACAGAGTGGTACAGGTTTTGCTCAAGAATATTCCTGTATTTAGCACCATCCATCTTTCCCTCAACACTGACCAGTTTCCCAGTCCCGACTGCTGAAAAACATCCCCACAGCATGATCCTGCCACCACCATGTTTCACAGTGGGGATGGTGTTCTTTGGGTGACGTGATGTGTTGGGTTTGCACCAGACATAGCGTTTTCTTTGATGGCCAAAAAGTTCAATTTTAGTCTCATCAGACCAGAGCACCTTCCTCCATACATTTTGGGAGTCTCCCACATGCCTTTTCGCAAACTCAAAACGCGCCATTTTGTTTTTTGCTGAAAGTAATGGCTTTCTTCTGGCCACTCTGCCATAAAGCCCAACTCTATGGAGCGTTCGGCTTATGGTCGTTCTATGTACAGATACTCCAGTCTCTGCTGTGGAACTCTGCAGCTCCTCCAGGGTTACCTTATGTCTCTGTGCTGCCTTTCTGATTAATGCCCTCCTTGCCCGGCCCGTGAGTTTTGGTGTGCGGCCGTCTCTTGGCAGGTTTGCTGTTGTGCCATGTTCTTTCCATTTGGTTATGATAGATTTGATGGTGCTCCTAGGGATCATAAAGATTTGGATATTTTTTGTATAACCTAATCCTGACTTGTACTTCACAACAACATTGTCCCTTACTTGTTTGGAGAGTTCCTTGGTCTTCATGGCATTGTTTGGTTAGTGGTGCCTCTTGCTTAGGTGTTGCAGGCTCTGGGGCCTTTCAGAAAGGTGTGTATATGTAATGACAGATCATGTGACACTTAGTTTGCACACAAGTAGAAATCATTTCACTAATTATGTGACTTCTGAAGGTAATTGGTTGCGTCAGAGCTTTTTATGGGCTTCATAACAAAGGGGGTGAATATATACGCACATGTCAATTATCATTTTTTTATTTCTGAAAAATAGTTTTATGTATATATTTTTCTAATTTTACTTTACCAACTTCGACTATTGTGTTCTGATACATCACATATAATTCAGATTAAAAAAACATTGAACTAAAGGCTGTAATGTAACAAAAAATAAGTAAAAAGCCAAGGGGGGTGAATACTTAAGCAAAGGCACTGTAGATTTGTTCTATAGTCACCAATTTGAAGACAATCAGGCTCCATCTCACATCGTTTATTGTCCATCAGGTTGAGTTTCTCTTTCACAAAATTTACATTCAAAAGAAGGGTAGGGTTTCACAGGTCAAGAAGCCAAACCGATGAGTGAGAAATGATGAGATAAGCCTCATTCTCACATCATTTCTTGTACATCAGATTGAATTTCGCAAATAGGGAGAACTAGAAAATCCAATAGAATTCAATGTGCCGATGGAAGAAGATGTCAAACCGAAATAGTGAGACAAGCTTCTGCTCATTTAAAGTCTTTTATAAATCAGGATGAGCTTCTCAAAGCTGAACTCCAGACAAATATTCAGCAAACATATAAAATACAGCAAACATATAAAATAAAGCAGCCCTGTATTGATATATCATTAAATCTATTTTTAAATTCAGACAGTGTTAACTGGGTATTTGCCTCCTACAGCCCCTGTACAGTAGAGTTTAGGCTACAAAAGGGAAAAAATCAAGACAAAAGAACCATTTAGTTGTGCTGCATGGGTTCACAAGGAACACACTGATAGCAGCAGAGAGATGAACTCATTGGTTTACTGCTTCTCCTTCATTTTACAGTCAAAGGCTGGGGAGGTAGAAGACTTAAGTGTCACTTATAAATGTTAGAAAAAGTTTCCTACTATTTTAGACAGGGCTGTGCTAGGTGGCAGAGCTGTGCAAATCTGAGGGCTTAATGGACAGAAATAGAAAATGAAGCTAGAATGCAACCGCAGCTGGTCTCAGCTTAAAAGAGGCAGCTGCAGTGGACTGGTCCAGCAGGACTGGAGAGACCCAAGTAACTATAGACCAGTAAGTTTTACTTCTATAGTCGGGAAACTACTGGAGTTTAATAAAAAGACCCCATAGATGGGTTCTTGCTAGAAAAATATATATTGTAAGCAACAGACAGCATGGAGTCATGCAGGACAGAAGTTGTCAAAGAAATCTGACTTTTTTATAAGGAGGCAAGTAAAACCTTGGACAGAGGGGTGGCTGTGGACGTGGTATACTTCGATTTTGCAAAAGCTTTGACACAGTTCCCCACACACGGCTCATGTGTAAGGTAAAGTCTACAGGCTTGGAAATATCAGCTTGTAAATAGATAGAAAACTGGCTAAAAGACAGAAATCAGAGCGTAGTCTAAGGTTTTTTAGTGGTGTACCCCAAGATGCAGTGTGGGGACCCTTATATAATACAGGATTTGTATAGCGCCAACAGTTTGCGCAGCCCTTTACAACGTTAGGGCAAACAGTACAGTTACAATACAATTCAATACAGGAGGAATCAGAGGGCCCTGCGCGTTAGAGCTTACATTGTAATACTTTATTTCTTTGTTGTGGGGATCTCAATCCCTTGATGTGAAGAGATAACTCTGTTAACAACAAGGTCATGAAAAATGTGTTACATATAGAGGCGACCAACATTAGGGTAATTTTAAGTGAATATAGTTTTCAGGGAAAGACATACCGAGAAGGGGGATGTTGCTTCTTTTTTTTTCCACTCAGCTTCTGGGATATACAGTATCTCACAAAAGTGAGCACACCCCTCACATTTCTGCAAACACTCCACTATATCTTTTTACGTGACAACACTGAAGAAACGACACCCCGCCACAATGTAAAGTAGTGAGTGTACAGCTCGTACAACAGTGCAAACCTGTCGTCCCCTCAAAACAACTCAACACACAGACATCAATTTCAAAACCGCTGGCAACAAAAGTGAACATACCCCAAAGTGAAAATGTCCAAACTGGGCCCAACGTTTCAATATTTTCTGTGGCCACCATTATTTTCCAGCACTGCCTTAACCCTCTTGGGCATGGAGTTCACCAGAGCTTCACAGGTTGCCACTGCAGTCCTCTTCCCCTCCTCCATGATGACATCACGGAGCTGGTGGATGTTAGAGACCCTTACTTTTTAATATCTTTATAAATGATAAAAGGTCTGGGATTAAAAGTATCATTTCAGTGTCTGCAGATGACACCAAGCTATGCAGTGGAATACTGTTCTTACAAGATGTCTCCAACTTGCAAACCAACCACAATGCACTGTTTAATTAGGCAACTATGTGGAAAATGAGGTTTAATGTTGATAAACGTAAAGTTATGCACGTGGGGGCTAATCAAATGCATACATCAAACACACTAGGGGGAGTACAACTGGGGAAATCCATAGTAGAGAAGGATCAGGGGGTTCCGGTAGAGCATAAGCTTAATAATAGCATGCAATGGCAAGCTGCGGTTTCCAAAGCGAGCAAAGTTCTTTCTTGTATTAGGAGAGGTATGGACTCCAGAGAGAGAGATATAATTTTGTCCCTGTACAAATCACTAAGAAGACCTCATCTGGAATATGCAGTTCAGTTTTGGGCACCAGTCCTCAAAAAGGATTTTGGGGAACTGGAGAAAGTGCAGAGAAGGGCAACCAAACTGATAAGAGGCATGGAGGAGCTCAGCTATGAGGAAAGATTAGAGCAGGGGTCTCAAACTCAAATTGCCTGAGGGCCACATGACAAGTTTTCATATCCCATGGGGGCCGCATGCAAACTTTTAAAACTTCAAAAGCAATAAACTATACCAGCAATAATATACTATACTATACCCAGCACTGGTGTCAGCAAACGCATTATTAAACCCCAGCACTGGTGTCAGCAAACGCATTATTAACCCCCAGCATTACCCCCCCCCACACACACACACACTGCACAAATAGCCACACACTGCACAAATAACCCCACACTCCATAAAATACCCCCCACACTCCATAATTAACCCCACACTACACAATTACCCCCCACACTGCATAAAATACCCCCCACACTGCACAAATTTCTACCTCAGTCACCCCACTAACGACTTTGCCTCAGTGTGATGGCTCACTCACCTCTCCTGGCAGTCAGGATCATCTGCCTCCCGAGTCCTCTCCTCCTGGCTTCCATACAGGCCTAGTGACAGGGGACCCAGAGAACACAATCCCCCGCCCTGAGGTGGCAGCAGGACCCTGGTTTGGGGCTCTGGTCGATCGTCAATGCCTAGGTGGGTGGATCGATGAGCGGATCCTTCCTCCGCTCCTTCCTCTGCTCTGTTCTCTCTCTGGGCTGCAGCAGCGTACAGCGGAGAGGACAGAGGAGATGGAGAGGTAAAGCTCTTTGGCGCCTCCCTCTCTGCGGTGCCTGGGTGCAGTTCAAAAAGACGTCCTGGATAGAGGTCGACCGATATGGGTTTTTCTCTGCCCGATGCCGATACCAGTATGTAGAAATCGGGGCGGCCGATATATGATGCCGATTTTTGTGGCCGATATTTTAGGCCGATTTAAAAAAAAAAACCTCACCCACTCCACTCCTCCCTGTTTGCTCCTGTCACTCTACCACACACTTGATGTCCTCAGTACAGATGGCACTGGTTGGCTGTGGCAGGTGGCACTGATTGGCACTGACAGATGGCACTTATTGGCAGTGGCACTGGAAGGTGGCACTGGCTGGCATTCGCAAGTGGCACTGGTTTGGAACTGGCAGGTGGCACTGGTTTGGTACTGGCAGGTGGCACTATTGGCACTGGCAGGTGGCACTGATTGGCGTGGCACTGGCAGGTGGCGGCAGGTGGCACTGACAGGCACTGGCAGGTGTCACTGATTGGCGTGGCACTGGCAGGTGGCGGAAGGTGGCACTGGCAGGTGGCAATGATTGGCAGGGGCACTGGTTGGCGGTGGCATTGGCAGGCACTGGTTGGCGGTGGCACTGATTGGCGGTGGCAGGTGGCACTGGCAGGTGGTACTGGTTGGAGGTGGCAGGTGGCACTGGCAGGCACTGGTTGGCACTGGCAGGTGTCACTGATTGGCGTGGCACTGGCAGGTGGCGGAAGGTGGCACTGGCAGGTGGCAATGATTGGCAGGGGCACTGGTTGGCGGTGGCATTGGCAGGCACTGGTTGGCGGTGGCACTGATTGGCGGTGGCAGGTGGCACTGGCAGGTGGTACTGGTTGGAGGTGGCAGGTGGCACTGGCAGACTGGTTGGCACTGGCAGGTGGCACTGATTGGCGGTGGCACTGGCAGCTGGCACTGACATGGCACTGATTGGCGCTGGCAGGTTTCACACTGAGCGGAGTGTAACCGTGTGTGAAACTGACAAGGAGCTGTCCACAATCAGCGCTTGATGCTTGTGTGAAGTTGACATGTAGCACAGAGGAGAGAGACAGAGGGATCTGTCAGAATTGAGGTTGATGTCGGGGTGGGCGGGACCCGGCCGGGGTGGGCGGGACCAGCAGCTATCAAACACCAGAAAATGATTGGGCTACTTAAGAAAAGGGGCGGGCCACATGTAGCGGCCCGCCCAGATCCCATTGGCTGGCGTTTGATATTGGCCGAGTCCCGCCCACCCCGGCCGGGTCCCGCCCACCCCCGACATCAACCTCAAATCTGACAGATCCCTCTGTCTCTCTCCTCCTGTTACGTGTCCGTTTCACACAAGCATCAAGCGCTGAGTGTGGAGAAGGGAGGAGGAACGTCGGCCAGTGCTATATATCGGCCTAATGGCCAAATAATGGTCGACCTCTAGTCCTGGATCGGCCCTGCCTGCGGGCCATTTTTAACCGGTACTTCGAGACCCCTGGATTAGAGGAACTGAATTTATTCACTCTTGAGCAGGTGAGATTAAGATTGGATATGATCACCATGTATAAATACATAAAGGGGTCCATATATTAAATCTTGTGTTGAGTTATTCACTTTAAGGTCATCACAGAAGACAAGGGGGCACTCTTTACGTCTGGAGTAAAAGATTTCATCTCCAAATATGGAAAGGCTTCTTCACAGTAAGAGCTGTGAAAATGTGGAATAGACTCCCTCCAGAGGTGGTTCTGGCCAGCTCAGTAGATTGCTTTTAAAAAGGCCTGGATTATTTCCTAAATGTACATAATATAACTGGGTGCTAACATTTATAGATAAAGTAGATCCAGGGAATATCTGATTGCCTCTCGGGGAGTCAGGAAGTAATTTTTTCCCCTGCTGTAGCAAACTGGATAATGAATCAATGGGGTTTTTCGTCATCCTCTGGATCAACTGTGGATATAGGATTGTATGATTTTTTTTTATTTTTTTTTATTGATTGAACTAGATGGACTTGTTACTTTTTATTCAACCGGACTAATTATGTAACTACTGGAGCGAGGAATAATGCAAGTATTTTGTCTATATGGGTATGGTCTAGCTTGCAATGTGAACAGTCATATTTCTGCACAGCTCTGCTAGTGCGACCATAATCCTGCCTCATCCCGACAGTCTTGTAGAGATTTTCTCTGTACCCATCTACTTGCCGGCTACTCTGCAGGTGTCATCTCTATCCGGCAAGTTATTTTGGCATCTGGACTCAATCACAATGCAAGTATAGGCTAAGATGCCCAAGACTGAACCAAGATGATGCCTGCTCACCTAAACCACAAGCTTCTCCTGGGTCTACACCAGATATCTTTAAAGAACTGCCAAGTGATGTACCACGTATGCCCCCAGACTTTGAGGGGTTGGCAGAAACCAGCTTACGCCCCATAACACCCACTCCTACCCAGAAGGAGGAAAGAGAACCTACATTGAAGAAGGAACTGTGTATAATTCAGTCTAATCATACATCACACATCACTAATGGCAAAGGTGGATGGCTAAGAGTACACTTGAGTATCCTGCGTCGAGTCGTTCAAAAGATTTGGGCCAAAATGTCTAAAGCTGAATGGCGCCCGGGGCCTAGGGTTGCTGGAGGACATTATGCTCCCTCTGCCTGCCATGTGCCACTATCTGGATGTCAAATTTAGGCAGATGGATGATAAAAATGATGATCTGGAAAACAGACTTCAATAGAACAATATATGACTGGAAGGTCTGGCCAAGATGGTCTAGGGCAGTGATGGAAAACCTTGGCATCCCAGATGTTTTGGAACTACATTTCCCATGATGCTCATGCACTCTGCAATGTAGTTGAGCATCATGGGAAATGTAATTCCAAAACAAATGGGGTGCCAAGGTTCGCCATTACCGGTCTAGGGTATCCATCCAGAGGAATTCTTGGAGCAATGGTTCATTCACGAGTTTGGCAAGGCATTCCCATCTCCCAGTTTTGCTATAAAACAGACACATGGAGTTCCAGGACAGCCTGCTTCCTCAAGTCAACCTCCCTGCCCGATGGGGATGAAATTGCAAAAGAACAGAGACAAGGATATTACATATGGAAAAAACATACATAAGGGTCAAATCCATATTCAGAATACTTTATTAATCTCAAAAGGGAAATTAGAGAATTTTTTGGTGTCATTATACCCTGACTGCCGAAAAATATATATATTTTTTAAAAAAAGCTAGGCGCAGCATAATATGCCCTGGAAGCCGGAATGAATTAAGTCACAGGAGGCCTGCGTGTTTAACGCTTTGTTAACAACATATGCAACTCTAGTTGAGCCACAATGACTCTTGCAATTACAACAAGCAGAACTATTAACAAAAAAAAACAAAAAACTATTTTATCAATCTGCCAATTGGCTCACTTTTGGTGGGAAAAATTAGGTGAGCATTAGCTTTTCCCTCCTGACTAGAGACTCCTGTATATCCTAGAACACAAGTTGAGGATGCCAAGAGTTTTGGCGTCTGACCCAATATTGATCAAGGCGGTCTTTGCACATTTATGTCCAAAGAAATTGGTCTGCCAAGTTTACTAGAGGTTTATGGGTCTTCTAAGGCAGTGGTCATCGACCCTGTCCTCAGGGCCTACTTACAGGCCAGGTTTTATGTATTACCTCGGGGAGATGCAGACTAGAATACTGCAATCACTGAGCAGCAAATGATATCACCTGTCATGTATTTCAGTTTTTTTGCAAACCTGGCCTGTTATAGGCCCTGAGGACAGGGTTGATGACCACTGCTCTAAGGCATGGTTGCTCAACTAGTGTTCCCAGGTCTTCTGCCTATATTCAAGATATTCTAAAACAGCATGCATTTTAGATGGCAGACAGAAAGCGGACTGTGTCTCCTCTTAACCCATAACCTACTTATGTTTCTCTATATGTCTCTTCCCATGGACATAGTGACCTTGAAACCCTAGCAGTGTGGATGGGGAGGGGGTACTGCAAGGGTGACTTTATTTTCCCCGAGTTGGACTTTAAAGCTTTTAAAAACCTTAACATCCTGTAAAAGGTGTTCCATTCTGACCTATGTACAAAAAGGTTTTTTCAATTCTTTACAGCCAAGCCATGGGCGTAGCATAAGGGGTTGCAGGGGTCACAATCGCAACCCCGCCCCTAGCTCCAGGGGGCCCCTGCAGCCTCCCTGTCATATTATCATACCCTCCACAAAATCCAGCTTTGATCTGCCCTAGGGCCCCACAGCCATGCTAAAGTACTGGGCTTCTACTTTGCCTTCCATAGTCCACACCCCTCTGTTCCCATTGGCTGGGGAGAAGCTGTGAGCCATTTCCTGAATAGAGAGGAGCACGGAGGTGAGAACAGCCCAGGATGGGGAAGTGTCTGTGCTGGCAACATGGAATGGTAACTGAGCTCAGCGAGGTAAGAGGAGGAGAGTGCCGTCCTGTAGCCACGATGGGACCGATGTCACTGGTGAGGTATGTCACTGCTCAGTGTCTCCTAGTCACCACTCTGGGATTCTCTGTACTCCCCACCCAGGGATGTCTACTTACCCGATTTCCCTGACAACTGGGGAAACGACACACACCTCCGGGAGGTGACCTTCCCCCAACACCTGCCAACACTGACGGAGAAACCTTCAGAAATTGCTAAAACAAATCCCTTAACACCTCCTGGGGGGGGGCCCTCAAGGGCTGCAGGCTCCAGATTTTGTGTCACATGGCTTTGCCCTCCCAGATCTAAGTTGCCCCCCCCCCCCAAAGCCCCCTGACCAATAAAATAAAAATGAAATAAGGGTGTCATTTTTTTATTTTTATGTCCTGTATCTGTTGCACTAAACCGTATCATTTTAAGTTAGGAAAGAGAAGAAACTCAAAGAGTTGTGCAACAGGGGGAAATGCATTTCATAAGCATATTGCCAAGAACACCGCTATTCAATAACAAGTATATATATATCTCTTTTTTTTTTTTAAATTCTAAATAATTGGCGATGATTTCTTTTTAAAGCTTAACTCCAGCCAGATCTATGAAGTTAAAGCTTAGTGCACCCCTGTATTAATAAATCAATACATTTATTTTTTAATACAACAAATTGTAAGCTTTAGGTTTTGACTGGTATCATCCTTTTGCAGAACCCCCCCCCCCCCCCCACAAACCCACAGCAGAGCTCAGACTAGTATAGGGAGCCAATCAAGTGTTATCAATAAAAATGTTTTGACAAGGAGCGTGCTGACAGAAGGAAGAGAAGGTTAGCCTCACCAATCTTCTGCTGCTTTTTTACTGTTCAGTCACCAAGACGGGGGGGGGGGGGGGGAATAGGGGAACATCACTATTTCTTAAAGTAGCTGCAAACCCCTACATATATACCGACTGATTTGCCTCACAGAGGTGAAACAAATCCTCCTACACAGGGCTTTTTTCTCTCAGAGAGAGCAGGTGCCGATACTTTCTCCCCCCACCTTCCCAGTCACCCCATATCCACCTCCCAGTACTGCCCCTTTTAGAGAATACAGTATCAATCACCTTGTGGTGCTAAGTAGTTTGTATGGAATTTGTTAATGATAAACAAGAACAACTGTAAAATGGATCCCCTTCAGCCGGAAACAATAGAATACTCTAGCAACCATAGATCTCTAGTAACAATAGATCTGCCCCAGCAACAATAGACCCCCCCACCAAAGACAATAGTTCTCCCGGCAGCCAGCATCAATTAGACCCCTTCCTCAACAGTAGATCCCACACCAGCAACAATAACCCCCCCCCCCCCCCATTCCCCTCAAACAAAAGATTTCCCTCTCCAGCGTTAATAGATGCCCCAGCAGCCAACAACAGACCCTTCAGCACACCCCACCACCCTTTGCCATTACATATAATCAGTTCTGGACAGTACAGCTGGTCCCTGCTCCTGAGAGCTTACAATCTATTAAGCAGACTATGGAATTGGGGGGGGGGGGGCAGATTTATTTATTCATTACAGGTACTTATAAAGCACCATCAATCTATGTAGCTCTTTACATACTGTACATTCACATCAGTCTCTGCCCTCAAGAAACCTACAATTTATGCTCCCAAACTGACATTCATACATGTACTAGGGGCCAAATTTAGACAGGAGCTACCTACCAGCAGGTCTTTGGAGTGTGGGAGGAAACCGGAGTACCCGGAGGAAATCCATGTAGGCACAGAGAGAACATGCAGACTCCAGGCAGGTAGTGGCGTGGCTGGGATTTGAACCGATAACCCTAGTGCTGCAACGCAGAAGTTCTAAACATTTAGCTACTGTGCTGCCCAGGTAATCTAATATTTAAAAGTATAATAATGGTCATAAATCTTATGGATAGTGGTTTAGAATTCTAAAAGAGTAAAGGTAGCCAAAAGGCGTTGCGAAAAAAAAAAACCTTGCTGTACAAAAAAGTTGCACCGTATTATCTGCAACTTTCTCTCATCTACATACGTTAGAAGTCCAGAATTTACACAGCATTTCTGAGCTGCAGGCAGGGGACGGGGATCTGATGCCACTCACTGAGCAGTATAGAGCTGAGTGTAATCGGAGACCTGAGTGGAGGAAATAGACGAACACACACCCTACACAGTCTTATGCCCCGTACACACGGTCGGACATTGATCGGACATTCCGACAACAAAATCCATGGATTTTTTCCGACGGATGTTGGCTCAAACTTGTCTTGTATACACACGGTCACACAAAGTTGTCGGAAAATCCGATCATTCTGAACGCGGTGACGTAAAACACGTACGTCGGAACTATAAAAGGGGCAGTAGACAATAGCTTTCGTCTCTTTATTTATTCTGAGCATGCGTGGCACTTTGTGCGTCGGATTTGTGTACACACGATCGGAAATTCCCACAACGGATTTTGTTGTCGGAAAATTTTATATCCTGCCCTCAAACTTTGTGTGTCGGAAAATCCGATGGAAAATGTGTGATGGAGCCTACACACGGTCGGAATTTCCGACAACAAGGTCCTATCACACATTTTCCATCGGAAAATCCGACCGTGTGTATGGGGCATTATAGGGAAACATGCACAGCTGAGGCTGTCAATTACCTGCTGTGTGCTGGAGGGGGTCAGAAGTGACTCATGCAGATAGGAGAGGAAGGAGAGAGAGCAGACAGACATCATAATGGGTGCTTTGGATCAAGGCAAGCACACACTATAGAAGGATATGCTTTGTTAATTTTTCATTTCAAAGGTTTACAACCACTTCAACTGCAAATGTTATTCTCCGGACTATGTGTACAATTTTAGCACATGTCTTTTCACCCAGTTAACTAGGAAATCGTGGAACCCTCTTTCAATTTCGAAGGCAGAATCTTCAAGAAAATCAAAACAAAAAAGTTTTGTGAAATGTTAAAACTGATAAAATCAAAAGACTAACTTTCAGTCATGCGGAGACTGATGTATTAAAGAAAATTATTCAGAACTCATACTATTCAGCCAAGCCTCGCTACGCAAACATTTCAGACACAGTAGCTGGTCAGAAAATTATCCAGTCCAGTTATACAATCAGCACAGTTATAAAAATCGAAATTCATCACTTCAAGATGGGAGCCGAAAAGTGCTTAGAGGTCTACAATAGATCTTATTAACAATTTACAAGCAAAGTTTTAACCAAATTCTTGTGTGTATTGAGCCTTGTAGGAAGCGTTTTTTTTCTGAACATTAACAATGCCATGTTCAACTTTGATTAAAAAGGAGGAAAAAAAAAAAAAAAAAAGGTCTAATGCCCCGTACACACGGTCGGATTTTCCGATGGAAAATGTCCGATCGGAGCGTGTTGTCGGAAATTCCGACCGTGTGTGGGCTCCATCGGACATTTTCCATCGGATTTTCCGACACACAAAGTTTGAGAGCAGGAGATAAAATTTTCTGACAACAAAATCCGTTGTCGGAAATTCCGATCGTGTGTACACAAATCCGACGGACAAAGTGCCACGCATGCTCAGAATAAATAAAGAGATGAAAGCTATTGACTACTGCCCCCGTTTATAGTCCCGACGTACGTGTTTTACGTCACCGCGTTCAGAACGATCGGATTTTCCGACAACTTTGTGTGACCGTGTGTATGCAAGACAAGTTTGAGCCAACATCCGTTGGAAAAAATCCTAGGATTTTGTTGTCGGAATGTCCGAACAAAGTCCGACCGTGTGTACGCCCTATAACAAACATTCTAGTAAGAGGAGTGAAAAGACAAGTTAAGAAAATTATTATACTCTCGAAATACAAAAATGGGGCTAATAGGCTGAATCTGGTCTGGCGTCTGCCTTGCTAGATCCACATAACCAACTCCTGCAACCTCCTCGTTATGGGACTACCATAGAGCCAACTATTTTTTGAAAATTGTGATACATACCATGTCCAAGACACAAAAATAATAATATTGTTGCGAAGCCTTGTGTAAACTATTCAGTACCTTTAATGTTGATAAAATCAATAAAAACATCAAAGCTGCTCTGCTTGGTCGGACTAGGTGGAATACCCCAATTTGTTGGGATACCGCTCCATCCAGCTAACCCCCTTTCTCTGTATCTTAATGTTCTCAATGTTTTTAAAAGAACCCCTCCACGCACTTCCTGCTTCATGCATCCCCTGTAGCCCCCCACTACCTCAACACCCTAAACCCCTACATCACCTTAACTCTTAAACAACCTCCTGTATGCCCTAATATTCCAACACTCTGCATCCCTCACTATCCCACATTTTGCAACCCTGCCTCTCCTTTACCAGAACACCCCCCTTGTACACCTAACACTCTGCGATCCCCTCTACACCAACGCTCCACGCCCCCTCTATGCCAACACTCTGCGCCCCCTCTACCCCCAATATGCCAACCCTCTGGCCCCCTCTACGCTATGGTTGCCACCTCATCCCTTTAAACCCGAACACATATTAATTACACAGGTTCTGTGGCTGATTAAGGTGGTAATTAAACTCACTTGGTGCCTTATCTGCATTTAATTATCCTCAGAACCTGTGTAATTCAAAAGGTGTCCGGGTTTAAAAGGGATGAGGTGGCAACTCTACTCTATGCCCAGAACGCCAATACTCTGCTCCCCTTTACCCCACATTCTGCACCTCCATTAAAATTCACTTGTACCCCCTGCATTCCTTGGACAAAAAGCACCCCCCCCCCCCCCCCCAGTATTATCTGAGCTGTTCTCATAACATTTAAACATCATACTGGACAGGTCCCAGTCTCGTCCATCTTTGTTCAGTAAAGCCTGTAACACATTGCTCCACTTAATGGTACTCCACAGTACAAGCCCTTCCAAAAGTGGAGGAACATTCAGAATTTTACACATTTGGAGTGTGCCTGTCAAAAAGGGAAGTGGATTATGATCCTCTTAGGGACCCCTCATTTGACTAAGCGTGGGAGAATGTCAACAGTATGCAGGAGTGCGCACACTGAACGTATACACTGCTTACTCAGCGCTTTTCACAAAAGCAATTGTCTATATTTTATACACGTGGTGTCCCAAATGGAGGCTAGAAATGGAGAGAAAAGATGGGGTCTACTAGACTCCTGCGGCACCTTCGCCAGATATGTGATTGATCTCTATACAGCAAAGAAAGAGCAAGAAACTTGATCAACAGCATAGAGAAGCCAAGACAGATGGTCAGACATAGGATGATGCACACACAATGGCCACTGAGCAGGACAGGCAGCAGTGTAGGTGCCAGAAACTCCTAGCATAGCCAGGGATTGGCTGGCAAACTGGCATTGTATACAGCTGCAATGGCAGACAAATAGTCAAATCCAGCCAGTGATGTCAGGGGTGGGTGGGTCCGCTACACCAGTGTTTTTCAACTCCAGTCCTCAAGGCACCCCAACAGGTCATGTTTTCAGGATTTCCCTCAGATGAAATGGCTGTGGTAATTACTAAGGCAGTGAAACTGATCAAATGACCTGTGCAAAATAATGGTAAGCCTGAAAACATGACCTGTTAGGACGCCTTGAGGACTGGAGTTGAGAAATACTGCGCTACACATTTCAGGAGCTTGACAAAGGGAGCGGAGCCCCTGAAACACGTTGCATTTCATCCTATGCCTGCTGGTCTGCCTTGGCTTCTCCGTGCTCTCCATCAGGTTTCTTACATGTAAGTTTTACTAACTCTAGTGCCCTGTGTTTGCTCACTTTTTAAGCATGGGGAGAGCCTCATTTGCTAGTCTCTTAAAAGGGGACATCTTTAGAGCTGTAGGTTGTATCACCTATAACTGACACCTGATAGCCTGGTGCCCTGTATCCCACTACCAGCGGACCTAATCATCCCCTCTATGTCAACAATCTACTCCACAACCTCCCTAGGGACATTATCAGTTTGGTAAACCACAACTTTAGTCATAGAAGACTGCATTAATACATTGTCAACTGTGGCTCTTCATCTAACCCATGCTTCTTCGCTTCCATTTTTGAGGGGACACCTTTTGCTGCACAACTTTCCTCAGTGGTCACCCCTATACATTATTATTAGCTCTTCACATTACTAGCTCTGGTACACAAACAGAAAGCTTTTCTTCAATAACCATTACATCATTTAACCAATGCCTTCCCACTGTACAAGGCTCTACGCAAAAGGGAAGTTTTTCACCAAACACATGATCCCAGCTACTGGTTCAAGTCATTCTAATGACCGATTTGACGGACCCCACTTCTCTTTGAAAAATAGACTTACCGGCCAGCTCTGTAGCTGTCACCTTCTTCATTTGATAGTGTTGGACTTGCGAAGACTGTTGTCAACTCTCCTTTTTGTTTTAGACTTGTCATTCCACCAATGCAGCCACAGGGTAAAAGAGTAGCAGTCTTAAATTGGACTCTTTCACAGTTGTTGAAAATGACTGCAGACACCTTACACCGCATACCTGGTGGGCAACCACAGACCTCTGCCTGGTCAGGTTACCTTGCGCTATATCCAGGAACAGAGGACCCTTGGCAATAGCATGTTCCCATATCCAGGAAAGATGTCCCTTACTCAACTGAGGCTTGCTGGCTCTCATAGTCCTGATGGATCTACTCCATTATCAGAAATTTGCCTTTAGACTTGTCATTGTGACCTCAACCCATCACTCGGTAGGCCACCTGATTACCATCAAAAGGGGCCATAGCAATTCCGACCAGCATTCTTTGGGCCATGCTTCCCGCAAAGCAGTCCTCTGAAAGGCAGTTAGAAAGACTTTTACATCACCAGTTGACAACATTTGTTGCATAAAGTCAGTTGGTCTGCTTTCACCAATGTTCTACAGGCAACAACAATCCTGCGTCTGGACCACCATTGGTTTCTTTATTGCATTAGGAGTGGACTTGCCACTCTTGGTAGCTGGGGTTTACAACTGCCAAATTACCTTTGCACCAGTCCATGGCAGACTCAAGTGGCAAATTCTGTTTGGACACATTTAAGTCTTGAACAGGTGGTGAAATGCCCTCCAACAACAGATATCTCACTCGTTATAGCAATGTCCTTCTTTATTAAGTGCCCTAAATTACATGCACATGGTTTACAAAGTCTACAGTAAACTGTTGCATTGACCCTTTATGGACTGCTCTCACTTTAACTGCTGCAGGTACACTCCATCCTCCAGACATGGTGTGCCGCATCTTTCAATGGCTCCTTTTTGCATAAAGTATAAGAGCTCACACATACAAATATACTGTAGGGCATATGGCCATAAAATTCACCTGCATTTGCAATTCCTGGGAGCCACACCTGCTGCATAAGTCTGCCCATTGAAATGTATTACAGTATATCCACTTACAGTACTATCCACTTTTAAAGCAGAGGCCCTAGAGAATTGGTGGGATTTGTAAGTTTTATGTCACATGGTATTTGCGCAGCGGTCTTTCAAACACAATTTTTTGGGGTAAAAAGACACTCTTTTTGAATTTGAATGCAGAAAAAAAAAAACACAATACATAGCCCAATTTTTTTGCAAAATATAAAAGATGTTACACCGAGTAAATAGATACCAAACATGTCAAGCTTTGAAAAGGCGCCGTCTGGGTAAACCGGAAGTGATGTTATCGCTACAGACCCCACTCACAAAAGTAGATCCTTCCCAGCAACATAAGACACCCCCCAGCAACAATAGAAACCCACACAAAAAATCCCCCCCAGCAACAAAAGATCCCCCACCAGCCAGCATCAATAGACCCCACTCACAACAATAGATCCCTCCCAACAACATTTAACCCACCCAAGAAACAATAGATCCCCCACCAGCAACAATAGATGCTCCCAGCAACAATAGACCCCCCCCCCAATCAAAATCCCCCTGCAACAATAACAATAACAATAGACCCTCCAGCAGCCAGCATCAATAGACCCCACTCACAAGAGTAGATCCTTTCCAGCAACAATTACCCCCCCCCCCCCCCAAGGTACAGTAAATGCTCCTAGCAAAAATAGACCCCCCCCCCCCAACAAAATCCCCTCCCAGCAAGAATAGATACACCCCAGTAACAATAGATGCCCCAGCATCAATAGACCCTCCAGCAGGAGCAACAATAGACTCCACTCACAACAATAGATCCTTCCCAGCAACATTTAACCCACCCAAGCAACAATAGATCCTTCCCAGCAACATTTAACCCACCCAAGCAACAATAGATGCTCCCAGCAACAATAGACCTCCCATCAAAATCCCCCAGCAACAATAGATACACAAAAGTAACAAAATTTCCCCCAATGCAGAATTCCCACATTTGGAGAAATACATCCATATAAATGCAAGCACTGGTAATCACACAAGCAAATCTAATTATGCAATACATTGCTATGGGCAAAAGTGTGCAGATGTGGCTCCCGAGCGCTGCAGATACCGGCATATTTTACACCGTACAGCCAATCGCCCTACAATACGCCCGTGTGTGAGCTCCAGTTCATTAAAATAACTCACATTTCAGCAAGGGTCAGCAGACTCCACTTTTTGCGGCTCCAAGTACCAATTGTGAGGTTTTGCGTCAAGTTCACTCGCCAACTTGCGTTTAAAGGCATTTCCTCCCATGTTTATTCAACAGCAAGTTCTTCACAGCAGGTTTCCCATTCAGGGGTTTCAGCATCACATTCATACATGGAAAAAATGGCCTCCTGGCCGTGATTGGTCAGCTCCACTGTTTTAGGATGGACTCCACTTCGGCGACCTGGTCAGGACGCATTCGCCATCTGACGCCAGTCTAGTCCGTGCACTATGTTGTATGACCAGAACAGACACTCTCCTGGTGTTCTCCTCTCTACAACCCAGACTGATTGCTCCTTGCTGGGGAAAACCCCACCTGATAATCAGCCCCACACCTGTGCAGAGACCCTTTACATGCCAAGCCATGTTCTATCCAAGTCTCAATACAGTGATAGACTGGTCATCTGTCTTGGGGCCAGTTCACACCAGAATGAACTGTCTAAAGCAAAAAGGACAGGAACGTGCGGTTTACAGTTAAACAAGGCGTTTTCTGATTGAACGAGGTTAGATTGTCACATAACCGCCCTTTCTCTTAAATTAATATTAACTACATCCAATCCAATTTTTTGCTAGAATATTACTTAGAATCCACAAACTTTTTTTTTTTTTTTTTTAAAGCAGAGGCCCTAGAGAATAAATTGGTTGCTTTTTGCAATTTTTTATGTCACTCGGTATTTGCGCAGCAGTTTTTTAACCACTTCAATACCAGGCACTTAGACACCTTCCCGCCCAGACCAATTTTCAGCTTTCAGTGCTGTCGCAGTTTGAATGACAATTGCGCGGTCATGCAACAATGTACCCAAACTAAATTTTTATCATTTTGTTCCCACAAATAGAGCTTTCTTTTGGGGGTATTTGATCACCTCTGTGGTTTGTTTTTTTTGCGCAACAAATGAAAAGAGACCGAAAATTATGAAAAAAAACAAGTTTTTCTTTGTTTCTGTTAACATTTTTTGTAAATAAGTACGTTTTCTTCTTCAATGACGGGCACTGATATGGATGCACTGACGGGCACCGATGGGCACCGATGAGGTGGCACCATGAGGTGGCACTGACGGGCACTTTTGATGGGTACTGATAGGTGGCACTGTTGGGCACTGATAGGTGGCGCTGGTATGCAGCACTGATGGGCACTCATAGATGGCACCGATGGGCACTCATAGGCGGCACTGATGGGCACTCATAGGTGGCATTGATTGGTACTTATGGGTGGCACTGATGGGTGGCACGGATGGGCATTGATGGGCACTGATAGGTGGGCACTGATGGGCACCAATGAAACTGATTGGTGGCACTGATTACACTGATTGGTGGCATTGCTGGGCAGAACTGAAATATAATGGTGCCAATCAGTGCCCATTTGTGGGCACTGATTGGCACAGATTAGGCACATGTGGATGGCCATGGGGTACATACCTGGCCATCCACATGTTGCCCCCTTCCCTGGTGTTCCTAGTGGCGTCCCTGGTGGTCCCTTGTGGTCATCTGAGGGGGGGCTGTGCTAATAAACAATTAGCGCAGCCCCCCCCCCTGTCCGGAGAGCCGCCGATCGGCTCTCCTCTACTCGCATCTGTCAGACGCAAGTGAGGAAAAGCCGATCAACGGCTCTTTCTATTGACATTGTGATCAGCCGTGATTGGACACGGCTGATCACGTGGTAAAGAGCCTCCGCTGGAAGCTCTTTACCAAGATCGGTGTAGTGGTGTGTCAGACTGACACACCGCTCCACCGATCGCCGCGATGCGTGCCCCCGCGGGCGCGCGGCGGCATGTTATCCTGCTGGACGTCATATGACACCCAGTCAGGATAACGGAACCACCGCCCGGCCGTCAATCTGCTATAGGCCGGACGGGAAGTGGTTAAACGCTATTTTTGGGGAAAAAATAAACTTTTTTGAATTTCAATGCAAAAAGAAAACCCGGTACATAATCCAATTTTTCTGTCCATGGGCACAGACAAACAAAAGGTAGGAATCTGCAACAAAGTTTGCTAAAATCCTTGTAATGTACATAGATCACCCAGAGGGGGTGGTTTCTTCTCAACAAAGGTGGAGTTACGCTTTAACCACTTCAATACCAGACACTTTTACCCCCTTCCTGCCCAGGCCAACTCTTCGTTTTCAGCTCTGTCGCACTTTGAATGACAACTGCGTGGTCATGCAACACTGTACCTATATGACATTTTTCTCTTTTTTTTCCCACACAAATAGAGCTTTCTTTTGGTGGTATTTGATCACCGTTGTTTTTTTTATTTTTTGCTAAACAAATGAAAAAAGGCTAAAAATTTAGAAAAAAAAAAACTCTTTTTAGTTTCAGTTATAAAATGTTGCAAATAAGTCATTTTTCTCCTTCACTGATGTGCACTGATACACAGCACTGGTGGGAATTAATAGGTGGCACTGATAGGTATTGATAGGTGGCACTGATGAGGAGGCATTGATAGGTGGCACTGATGAGGAGGCATTGATAGGTGGCACTGATGGGAATTGATAGGTTGCACTGATGAGGAGGCACTGATAAGGGGCACTGATAGGCGGCACTGATGGGCATTGATAGGTGGCACTGATGAAGAGGCACTGATGGGCAATGATAGGTGGCACTGATGAGGAGTTACTGATAGGGCATTGATAGGTTGCACTGATAGTTGGCACTGATGAGGAGTTACTGATAGGGCATTGATAGGTTGCACTGATAGGCGGCACTGATGGGCATTGATAGGTGGCACTGATGAGGAGTTACTGATAGGGCTGCACTGATGATCAGTGTAAATGTCCCGTCACACTTGCCGGTTACCAGCTCTCCTCTCTTTGCACTGTGACAGTGTGTGAGGAAAGGAATGCCGATAACAGGCAAGTGTGTTTACATGTGATCAGCTGTGATTGGATACAGCTGATTACATGGTAAAGTGCCACTGTGATTGGCTCTTTACTTTACAGGGGGTATGTGGGGGACATGGTTCTGGGAGAACGTCCATGGATGCCCTCCTGGAACAACAGAGCTGCTCTGTAGCCAACTTCTGGCTATAGTGCGGGTCTGAAGTGGTTAAGTATACTAGATATTGGATCAATTGAGCTTAAAGAGTAACTAAATGCAAACCTTTGTTTTAATTTAGTTTTGGATAGAGCAGAGAAGGCTCAGAACCCCTGTCAGGTTTTTATTGCTGTCTGTGTCCCCGTTAGGGAGATTCACCCTCTCTATTTGTCCTGTTTACCATTATAACTGAACGTTAAAGAAAATCCCAAATTGTGGGTTGTCACAAGGGGGGAAAAACTTCCATTGGTGACCCAAGTTCTGGTGATGACCAGGCGTTCCCATGCTTTGGAGGGTTTTCTTCTCACTTCCTGTTTTGGCTATAGGACAGGAAGTGAAGGGAAATCTCCCCAATGGGACACAGATGGGGAAAAAAAATCAGACAAGGGTTATAACCCTCCCTTATGCTATCTTAAATGAAAAAAAAAATGTTAGAGGTTGTTTGTGACTGTTGAAATTGTTCACTGCTCCTCTGTGAATTTGTCCCAATTGTTTGCTTTCCACACCTCTAGGTTTCCGTAACCTGCATGTAAATGACCAAATGACCGTCATACAGTACTCCTGGATGGGACTGATGATATTTGCCATGGGATGGAGGTCATTCAAAAATGTCAACTCAAGAATGCTGTACTTTGCTCCAGATCTGGTGTTTAATGAGTAAGTTCATTGTTGCATGTGTTATCTTTGCTCTTCAAGAACATTTACAGCAAAAAAAAAGAAGATTTTTGATAGTATATATTTACTACTAAATTTTATAACATGATGTTTTTTATCCCTTTCATGAACTTTGAAGTAACAAGAGATCCCTAAAAAGCATTGTCCCTGGTAAGGATGAGCTCCGGTGTGTTCGCATACTCCGCGTGCTGAGCCCGCCAGGAAGTCGGCACGGCGCTGCGCTAATCACAGGCAGTGAGACATTTCCCGATCTCTGCAGCCGCACATCAGGAAAATGTCTCACTGCCTGTGATTAGCGCAGCGCCGTGCCGACTTCCTAGCGGGCTCAGCACGCGGAGTGTGCGAACACACCGGAGCTCATCCTTAGTCACCGGTTGTTACCAGAACAGGTTTACACATTTATCAAATAGTAGTTAATCACATTCAACTGGGCTTGTTCTATAACCACTTGATGACAAATAACGTACATGCACGTAATTGGCTTATTTTGGTTATACTGTGGTTATTGCTGTGGTTGTATGCCATAACTCCAATACTTTTTTTCTGGCCGCAATGCCTTTTCATCTGAAAGCGATCCTAGCGGCTAATTAGCCGGTGGATTGCTTTTACAGGTGGCTGGAGGAGACATCCCCTCACACTGCCCATCAGCGCTTTTCTTCGGTGTGATTGTGAAGCCCAATATCTAATCCGGCGGTGCCACCGTGTAACAATAGAGCTGGCTGGGGATCGCCTGGTCCCAGGCTGTCTCTATTGTCTAGGACAGGGGTCCCCTACCCCCCAGAGGGAGCCCACTCCCTTTCTCCCAGCACCACTACTCCCATCCCTCTCTGTGGTCACCTTACCTATAAAGAGGAAGGAGGGGAAAGGGGAAAAGAAGCAGTGCTGGCCCGTTACTAACAGGCTGCACATGCCCTCACCCCCCCCCCCCAGAGGTGACAGGCTGCGGCAGCACCCCCTCCTATGTGGCAAGGAACAGAGCACACACAAGAGAGGTGACAAGTTGCACACCACCAGGAGGTTACAGGTTGCACCAAGCAGCCCCCACCCGAGTTGACAGGATGCACACATACACACCACCCCAGCGCCCCCCCCCCCCCCCAGGTGACAGGGAAAAATTTAAATATATATTTTGGTTTTTTTGCATTAAAATTAATTTTTACAAAATTGTTTCCTAAAAAATTGTGTTTGAAAAACAGCTGTGCAAATACAATGTGACAAAAAAATTGCAACGACCACCATTTTATTCTCTAGGGCCTCTGCTAGGAAAAAAAACGAATATATAATGCTTAGGGATTCTAAGTAATTTTCTAGCAAAACAAAAGGTTAATTTTTACCTGTAAATAGAAAATGTCAGTATAGCCCTGGTCTTAAAGTGCTTATTTAATGTTAAAGACATTTCCTAGCAAATCCAAGTCACTTCTTCAGTTCTAATGAGTGTTAGAAAATTACCCTAGGATTTAATTCCACACGGGTAGCATAGAAACCTTAATCCAATCTCCATGGAATGAGATATTGATTTTCCAAGAACAGGATGGGAGGTGTGACATTTGTGGAACCAACCTGTTCTAGTTATAGAAATCCACCCTTGGTGTCTTGGGCTGTTAATCCTTGGATTTATATGGCTAATGGTGGGAATTGTTGTCAAAATGCCAATGTTAACCACTTGAGCCCCGGACCTTTATGCTGCCTAAGGACCAGAGGTCTTTTTCCAATTTGGCACTGCGTCGCTTTAACTGCTAATTGCGCGGTCATGCAATGCTGTACCCAAACGAAATTTGCGTCCTTTTCTTCCCACAAATAGAGCTTTCTTTTGATGGTATTTGATCACCTCTGCGGTTTTTATTTTTTGCGCTATAAACGGAAAAAGACCGAAAATTTTGAAAAAAAATGATATTTTCTACTTTTTGTTCTAAAAAAAATCCAATAAACTAAATTTTAGTCATACATTTAGGCCAAAATGTATTCGGCCACATGTCTTTGGTAAAAAAAATGTCAATAAGCGTATATTTATTGGTTTGCGCAAAAGTTATAGCGTCTACAAACTAGGGTACATTTTCTGGAATTTACACAGCTTTTAGTTTATGACTGCCTATGTCATTTCTTGAGGTGCTAAAATGGCAGGGCAGTACAAAAGCCCCCCAAATGACCCCATTTTGGAAAGTAGACACCCCAAGGAAATTGCTGAGAGGCATGTTGAACCCATTGAATATTTATTTTTTTTGTCCCAAGTGATTGAAAAATGACAAAAAAAAAAAAAAAAAAAAATATTTACAAAAAGTGGTCACTAAATGATATATTGCTCACACAGGCCATGGGCCTATGTGGAATTGCACCCCAAAATACATTTAGCTGCTTCTCCTGAGTATGGGGATACCACATGTGTGGGACTTTTTGGGAGCCTAGCCGCGTACGGGGCCCCGAAAACCAATCACCGCCTTCAGGATTTCTAAGGGTGTAAATTTTTGCTTTCACTCTTCACTGCCTATCACAGTTTCGGAGGCCATGGAATGCCAAGATGGCACAAAACCCCCCAAAATGACCCCATTTTGGAAAGTAGACACCCCAAGCTATTTGCTGAGAGGCATATTGAGTCCATGGAATATTTTATATTTTGACACAAGTTGCGGGAAAGTGACACTTTTATTTTTATTTTTTTTTTTTTTTCATAAAGTTGTCACTAAATGATATATTGCTCACACAGGCCATGGGCATATGTGGAATTGCACCCCAAAATACATTTAGCTGCTTCTCCTGAGTATGGGGATACCACATGTGTGGGACTTTTTGGGAGCCTAGCCGCGTACTGGACCCCGAAAACCAATCACTGCCTTCAGGATTTCTAAGGGTGAAAATTTTTGATTTCACTCTTTACTGCCTATCACAGTTTCGGAGGCCATGGAATGCCCAGGTGGCACAAAACCCCCCCAAATGACCCCATTTTGGAAAGTAGACACCCCAAGCTATTTGCTGAAAGGCATGGTGAGTATTTTGCAGCTCTCATTTGTTTTTGAAAATGAAGAAAGACAAGAAAAAACATTTTTTTTTTTCTTTTTTCAATTTTCAAAACTTTGTGACAAAAAGTGAGGTCTGCAAAATACTCACTATACCTCTCAGCAAATAGCTTGGGGTGTCTACTTTCCAAAATGGGGTCATTTGGGGGGGTTTTGTGCCACCTGGGCATTCCATGGCCTCCGAAACTGTGATAGGCAGTGAAGAGTGAAATCAAAAATTCACGCCCTTAGAAAGCCTGAAGGCGGTGCTTGGTTTTCGGGGTCCCGTACGCGGCTAGGCTCCCAAAAAGTCTCACGCATGTGGTATCCCCGTACTCAGGAGAAGCAGCAGAATGTATTTTGGGGTGTAATTTCACATATTTCCATGGCATGTTTGAGCAATATATCATTTAGTGACAACTTTGTGCAAAAAAAAAAAAAAAAAAAAAAAATTTGTCTCTTTCCCGCAACTTGTGTCGCAATATAAAATATTCCATGGACTCGACATGCCTCTCAGCAAATAGCTTGGGGTGTCTACTTTCCAAAATGGGGTCATTTGGGGGGGTTTTGAACTGTCCTGGCATTTTATGCACAACATTTAGAAGCTTATGTCACACATCACCCACTCTTCTAACCACCTGAAGACAAAGCCCTTTCTGACACTTATTGTTTACATGAAAAAGTTTTTTTTTTTTGCAAAAAAATTACTTTGAACCCCCAAACATTATATATTTTTTTAAAGCAAATGCCCTACAGATTAAAATGGTGGGTGTTTCATTTTTTTTTTTCACACAGTAATTGCGCAGCGATTTTTCAAACGCATTTTTTGGGGAAAAAACACACTTTTTTTAATTTTAATGCACTAAAACACGCTATATTGCCCAAATGTTTGATGAAATAAAAAAGATGATCTTAGGCCGAGTACATGGATACCAAACATGACATGCTTTAAAATTGCGCACAAACGTGCAGTGGCAACAAAATAAATACATGTTTAAAAGCCTTCAAAAGCCTTTACAGGTTACCACTTTAGATTTACAGAGGAGGTCTACTGGAAAAATTACTGCACTCGATCTGGCCTTCGCGGTGATACCTCACATGCATGGTGCAATTGCTGTTTACGTTTGACGACAGACCGCCGCTTGCGTTCGCCTTAGCGCGAGAGCAGGGGGCGACAGGGGTGTTTTTTTTTTTGTTTTTTTTTTCTTTATTATTTTTTTGCTTTTTTAATCTTACTTTTAAACTGTTCCTTTCATATTTTTTTTTTTAATCATTTTTATTGTTATCTCGGGGAATGTAAATATCCCCTATGATAGCAATAGGTAGTGACAGGTACTCTTTTTTGAAAAAATTGTGGTCTATTAGACCCTAGATCTCTCCTCTGCCCTCAAAGCATCTGACCACACCAAGATCGGTGTGATAAAATGCTTCCCCAATTTCCCAATGGCGCTATTTACATCCGGCGAAATCTAAGTCATGAAATACTCGTAGCTTCCGGTTTCTTAGGCCATAGAGATGTTTGGAGCCACTCTGGTCTCTGATCAGCTCTATGGTCAGCTGGCTGAATCACCGGCTGCATTCTCAGGTTCCCTGTTGAGACAGGAGAGCCAGAGAAAAACACGGAAGACGGTGGGGGGGGGGGGCATTCCCTCCCACGGCTTGTAAAAGCAGTCTAGAGGCTAATTAGCCGCTAGGATTGCTTTTACATGAAAGCCGACCGCTGGCTGAAAAGAATGATACCAAGATGATACCTAAACCTGCAGGCATCATTCTGGTATAACCACTCAAAGTCGTGAATGGCGTACCTGAAGACAAAAAAATGGTTAACAATGGTTAACAATAAAGCACAGTAAAGTGTAAATAATTACACACCTGAAAAACAAACATGATAAAACATAATAACAATAACAATAAAACATTGCAGAATAGAATACAGTAAAAAAGAGCAGAACAATAGAGAGAGAGAATAGAGAGAGAGAGAACAATAAAACAACTATTTTTTTTTATTTCATATTTTTTTTTTTTTTACACTTTTTTTGTAACTAACTTTTATAACGGTACCCGGTTCCAGGTTCGGGTCTCTCAAAATGCGATGGCATCTTGGGAGACCCTGTGAAAGTGCGCCTAGTCTGTGCAATGCTGTACCCTACGCTAATACTCAACTAGTGAATGGTAGCGTTCAAAACATTCACCAATGCAAAGACCAGGATTGTCAGGACAGGAGGGACAATAATAGCGGGTGTCACGCCTATATCCGCGCTAGCTGCAGACACAACATCTTTTTGGGGGCGTTCGCTGGGTAGGGGTACTCGGGAGGACATAAAAATGCCTCTCATGCAGCCGACTGCATTTGGTTGGGGATGTGAATGGGGGAAGTACGGGCGCTGCAGAAGCGGTGGGTTCCCAATTAGGATTGGCGAATGCAGCAGGAAGGGCATTATGGGCACGACGGGCCTGTGTTTGTCTTTCTGGTGGCAGCGGGACACTACTTGTGCTTGCCATCTCGCCAGCTTGAACTGCACTTATGGGACTCGCCACGTCACCACGTGTTACTGCAGTGCTGGTTTGACTACGACCGGGGTGTACTAGGCCGCTGGCGCTTGCCAGTTCACCAAAACGCTACCAAAAAACTGTTAGCGATCGCAGGGATCAGGCCTGACTCTGCGAACGCTGCAGTTATGCTTTTAGTGTTTTGTAAGTGACAGTGATCGATCGATACTGCACTTGGGTGGGCTGGGCCGGGCGGAGGGGCAAAACGCAGGTGCTAGCAGGTATCTGGGCTGATCCCGCTAACACTGCGTTTTTGGGAACCCTAAACTGCTGGTGACGCTAGTATAGATCTGATCGGATCAGATATTGATGCGATCAGATACTATACCACTAAGGGTGGTGTACGGTGCGTGCGTGGGTGTTAGCGGTACTGGCGCTAATCTGACGCTGCCTGGGGCTGGTGCTTGCCAGTTCACCAAAATACTACCAAAAAAACTGTTAGCGATCGCAGGGATCAGGCATGACTCTGCGAACGCTGCAGTTATGCGTTTAGTGTTTTGTAAGTGTCAGTGATCGATCGATACTGCACTTGGGTGGGCTGGGCCGGGCGGAGGCGCAAAACGCAGGTGCTAGCAGGTATCTGGACTGATCCCGCTAACACTGCGTTTTTGGGAACCCTAAACTGCTGGGGACGCTAGTATAGATCTGATCGGATCAGATATTGATCCGTTCAGATACTATACCACTAAGGGAGGCGTATGCTGCGTGCGTGGGTGTTAGCGGTACTGGCGCTAACCTGACGCCTGGGGCTGGTGCTTGCCAGTTCACCAAAATGCTACCAAAAAAACTGTTAGCGATCGCAGGGATCAGGCCTGACTCTGCGAACGCTGCAGTTATGCGTTTAGTGTTTTGTAAGTGACAGTGATCGATCGATACTGCACTTGGGTGGGCTGGGCGGAGGCGCAAAACGCAGGTGCTAGCAGGTATCTGGGCTGATCCCGCTAACACTGCGTTTTTGGGAACCCTAAACTGCTGGGGACGCTAGTATAGTATCTGATCGGATCAGATATTGATCCGATCAGATACTATACCACTAAGGGAGGCGCATGCTGCGTGCGTCAGTGTTAGCGGTACTGGCGCTAATCTGACGCTGCCTGGGGCGACGCATATCACCGCCGGGCGATCGGGGGGCTAAACCTTTATTC
This sequence comes from Lithobates septentrionalis, assembly GCA_037952835.1. Classification (NCBI taxonomy): domain Eukaryota; kingdom Metazoa; phylum Chordata; class Amphibia; order Anura; family Ranidae; genus Lithobates; species Lithobates septentrionalis. The sequence continues at coordinate 342,136 of JBBDGP010002364.1, read as the reverse complement.
GGTAATAAACGGCGGGTGCCCTGACACTATAAAAAATAAACAAACTAACCAGCGTTAACCGTAACGGTTATACGGTGATCAGTGGTGAAAGGGTTAACTAGGGGGCAATCAAGGGGTTAAAACATTTATCAGATAGTATAGGGGGGTCCCTGACGCTATAAAACGCTGACGGCGAACCTAAATATTTACCTCACTAACTAGCGTCACCAGCGACACTAATACAGCGATCAGAAAAATGATCGCTTAGTGACACTGGTGAGGGGGGGTGATCAAGGGGTTAAAACTTTATTAGGGGGGGTTAGGGGGGTACCCTAGACCTAAAGGGGGGTAACAGTATCTGTCCCAACACTGTAACTGTCACAAACTGACACCATGCAGTAATCAGAAAAAAAAAAAAAAAAAAAAAAAAAAAAACTGCTGGTGTCAGTTTGTGACAGGGGGGGGGGGGGGTGATTGGGGGGGGATCGGGGGGCGATCGGGGGGGGGATCGGGGTGTTTTGTGTGCCTGGCATGTTCTACTGTGTGTGTGTGTGTTGGTGCACTCACATTGATGTCTTCTCTCCTCGGGCCGGAACGGAAAATACCGACCCGAGGGGAGATGACATCATTTCCTTTGCTGCTGTTTAGCATACAGCAGCAAAGGAAGATTCTCATTGGCCGGCGGCGATCGCGAGGGGGGGGCCACGAACGGATGGTCTCCCCCTCATCACCGATCGCCGCTGGACAAAAGACGACCGCCTCGGGCACCGGGGGGGGGTCCGATCGGACCCCCCACCCGCGGAAGGCAAATCACGTACACTGTACGTGATTTTGCCTGTCCGTGCCACTTTGCCGACGTACATCGGCGTGAGGCGGTCGTCAAGTGGTTAAAATGGCAATATATGTTTCTTGTTTGGTCTCCACATTTCCTGTTATGGAATACTCCGACTCTTCCTCAGCTATTCAGGAATCCGGAGCCCATCATATGGGCGTGGCATTAAGAAGCTATCGTCTAATCCCCCTTACCTGCAGCATTGGCAATCTTTGGTTAACTTAGTGCTTCCCTTGTACAAGGCTTCCTACAATGGTAGAGGTTGTCCCACTAAGTTTGATAAAGTCTGGAACCTGTGCTTGGAGCACCCGGACACTATTACAAAACCATCAATGTCACTGTCCCCGCCAAGATCTTTTTAATGGTGTATCGAGCCCCTTTTACTATATCCTAGGATGTTGCCTCCTACTTGCTTGGAAATCTGTCCTTATCCATCCTGTCACATGGTGTTTAATGCACTAATACTTTCTAAATATATTCTAACAGAAGTCCTCTATGCACCCCATAGTTGGTAGTTGAAGCACCCAGCTTTATGCCTCGTACACACGGTCGGATTTTCCGATGGAAAATGTCCGATCAGAGCGTGTTGTCGGAAATTCCGACCGTGTGTGGGCTCCATCGGACATTTTCCATCGGATTTTCCGACACACAAAGTTGGAGAGCAGGAGATAAAATTTTCCGACAACAAAATCCGTTGTTGGAAATTCCGATCCTGTGTACACAAATCCGACGGACAAAGTGCCACGCATGCTCAGAATAAATAAAGAGATGAAAGCTATTGGCCACTGCCCTGTTTATAGTCCCGACGTACGTGTTTTACGTCACCGCGTTTAGAACGATCGGATTTTCCGACAACTTTGTGCGACCGTGTGTAGACAAAACAAGTTTGAGCCAACATCCGTCGGAAAAAATCCTAGGATTTTGTTGTTGGAATGTCCGAACAAAGTCCGACCGTGTGTACGCCCTATTAGACTGTATTTGCTAAGCTTTACCTATGTTTTGGGGTATTTTGTTTTTCTCCTGTTTGTGCTGTGTTTTGTTTTTATCTGGCGCCGATTTATTGCACTGCCTTTTGCTGTAAACTTGAAAAATTCAATAATAACAGAATTTATTTTAAAAAAATGGTGTATAGGGCCCAACCCCGTTTAATGATGGTTGCTCCAGTTTGACGTAGATACACTTTTCACTTCTCTTACCAAACTAGTTGTCCTCTCTGTGACACATCACAAAATGATTAACACTTATGAAGCCTTTCTGACACCAGTGATGGAATTGTGTAGCTAAAACAGGATGGTTCCACAATTTTCACACCTCCTATCCTGTACTTTCACAATACTTTCACAATAACATCTGTCTTTCAAAGTAATTGGATTACAGCAGCCTTTCTCAACCTTTTCAGCACAGAGGAACCCTTGAAGTTCCAGTCTCAGAGAACCCTTGCTAGAAATGACTATACCTACATAAGTGTGATGGTCAGTAGGAAGAATACTTCTTACACCTATGGTTATTAGGAAGAATTACCCCCTTACAGATAGCTAAAAAGATCAATGGTGTCAGTGGGAACTTATCTGAAAGGCAGAAATTGCTCATTACTCTAGGAACCCCTAGCAACCTCTTGAAGAACCCCAGTTGAGAAACCTTGAAATACAGTGTTAGTGGTATCACTGTGAAAATAAATGCTGGGTTATTTTGACACTCAGAACCTAAATAAGTGGCTTGGATGAGCTACAAAACATCTGCAACTCATAAAAACAAAGAATAAAACAGTGGTCTTCAAACTGTGGCCTTTATCTGGCCCTTGGGGCACTATTCAATCAACTGACACCAATGATGGGGAACCTACTGACACCATCAAGCAACGATGGGGCATGGATGCTGGGGCATTTTCTACACCCACTAGCCACAGTCCGGCCCCACTGGCCTGAAGGACAGTAGATTTGGTTAGAATTTGCTTTGCTTAGAAAGTTTGGAGACCCCTGGTATATACTATAAGAAAATAAGTAGCCTAAAAGCATTCCCTTTGATGCAGTTATCCATCTGAAATATGTATTGCAATATATACAAAACGAGGATGCCAAAGTTAGCTAGAACTCTGGGAATCTTCTGTGTAAAATGTGTTCACACCCTTCTAGACCATATTTGTTATATATATGTAAGCTATTTGGATAAACCCATAGACATCTCTCACGTTTTGCCCCATTAAATGATTTCCCCCTTTTACCTGGTCTGTTAGCAAATCAAAATGTTGGGCTCCCCATCATATTCTCATTAACAATGGTCACCAGAACACATAGAGACGGTGAAGCTCCCCAGCAGTGAGGTTCTAACCCCTTATCACTAGGTTTGCAGAAACCTAACTGTCACACCGTGTTTGAGCCTATTGATTTCCAATTCCAAAACCATGGACATACAATCAAGTATATAGCCATGCAATCACCATTTAGTATATAAAGATATTTTAGGCAAATGTGCACTTCCAGTCTCGTTTGGGGAACATCATTTTCTATTCTAACATAACTGTACCCATGTACTAGGCCAGTTGTTGATGTGAACAACTCAAGTGGTCTGCGCAGAGCCCTGACCTCAACCCTACTGAACACCTCTGGGATGATTTAAAATGTAGGTTTTGAGCTAGGTCTTCTCTTTCGGGTTTTCAAAGATAAGCTCTACAATCATGTGGAAAGCCTTCCCAGAAGAAGAAGGCTCTTTTCTGTTCCAGGATGACTATTTCCGTGTGCATCAAGCCAGTTCCTTATGGAGTTATGATTTGACCAGTTGGATGTTGAGGAACTCAAGTGGCATGCACAAACCTCTTCCCTACTGAACACCACTGATATGATTTAAAATGCTGGTTCTGAGCTAGGTATTCTCTCTTGGTTTTCCAAAGACAAGTTCCACAATCTTGTGGAAAACCTTCCCAGAAGAAGAAGGCCCTTTTCTGTTCCATGACGACTGTTTCCCTGTGCACAAAGCCAGCTCCATAAGATGTTGAGAAACTCAAGTGGCATGCACAAACCTCTGCCCTACTGACCTTTGGGATCAATTGGAAGGTCAACTTTGAGCCAGGTCTTCTCATCCAACATTCGGACCAAGCTTCTTAAATGCTCTTTTGGCCTAATGAACACAAATTCCCACAGACACCCACCAAAATCTTGTGGAAAGTCTTGCTAGAAATGTAGAGGCCGTTATAGCCAGAAAGAGGGAGGTAGTGGTGGAGGGGGGAGTTGGGTGGGAGTAACTCCATATTAATTTAATGCCCAGACAGGATAGAACCTAATATTGTTGTTTTATTGCAAATATGATATTTAAAATACAAAATTGATCTTCTCTAATTGAATAGGTATCGCATGCACAAATCACGTATGTACAGCCAGTGTGTTCGAATGCGTCACCTCTCACAAGAATTTGGATGGTTACAGATCACACCAGAGGAATTCCTGTGTATGAAGGCCCTTCTGCTCTTCAGCATTAGTAAGTACTGAAACAAAATGTCCCTGCTTATGTTTTTTCATTGCGTTAGACCACGTGCGTTCAGGCAACATGCTACAGTGTGTCTAGGGGCACTGCATTAGAGCAGTAGACATTTGAACAGACTTGAAACACTTAAAAATTTGAAGATTCACTTTTTAAGGCTGTATACTGAAACGTCCAGATAATGTACAAGTATGTTGCACTGCACTGCTTAAACCCTTTGTGGTGAAAAAAAAAAATAGCAAAGAACTGTAGTGTGTTGCAGGAGTCACTGTCACTGTATTTGGACAGTGGGTGGTCCTGCAAAAATGTACCTAGTATGAAGACAAGCAGAGGATTGGGTCAGGAGTGCTCAGCACAGGGTGACAGCGCGCTTCTGCAGAAAGTCTCATTGAGGAAGGGTCGTCGGCGTATAGTAAAAAGTCCATCAGAAGGCATAATTATAGGCAAAGCTCTTCTGAAAATGAATGTCCACTTAGATGATAGCCTCACACCACCTTTATGAGAAAAGGTACCAAAACAGAAAGGTGCAAAAATACTTTAAGAAACCAAAAAAACGTAGCTCTGCCCCAGCTTTCAATACTTCCAGGAGGTGTGGTCGATGTCACCATACCTCACTGATACATGTGCTCCTGCGCTGTACTTTTGATGCTTGGTGGACCTTCCCATGAAGCCCTAGATCAGTGGTCTCCAAACTGTGGCCCGGGGGATGTGGCCCTTTGCATGCTTTTATCTGGCCCTTGGGGCACTATTCCACCAACGGACACCAATGATGGAGCACCATTTCCCCTACTGACACCATCAATTGGACACTATTCTTCTCATTGATATCAACAGTGGGACATTATTCCTCCCATTGAAACCAGTGATGGGGCACTGATGCCAGGGCATTTTCTACTCTACCACTCCTAAAGCCGCAGGGACAGTAAACTGGCCCTTTGATTAGAAAATTTGGAAACCCCTGCCTTAGATGCAATCCAAGCCTCCATTGGATCCTCTCATCCTTTATGGAAGTCAGTCAGTGGGGGTGAGGTTCAGTGAGCGAAAAAAGTATTTGACCCCCTGCTGATTTTGTATGTTTGCCCACTGACAAAGAAATAATCAGTCTATAATTTTAATGGTAGGTTTATTTTAACAGTGAGAGACAGAACAACAACAAAAAAATCCAGAAAAATGCATTTAAAAAAGCTATAAATTAATTTGCATTTTAATGAGTGAAATAGGTATTTGACCCCCTTCGCAATACATGACTTAGTACTTGGTGGCAAAACCCTTGTTGGCAATCACAGAGGTCAGACGTTTCTTGGCAACCAGGTTTTCTCACATCTCAGGAGGGATTTTGTCCCGCTCCTCTTTGCAGATCCTCTACAAGTCATTAAGGTTTTGACGGTGATGTTTGGTAACTCGAACCTTCATATATTTTCTATGGGATTAAGGTCTGGAGACTGGCTAGGCCATTCCAGGACTTTAATGTGCTTCTTCTTGAGCCACACCTTTGTTGCCTTGGCCATGTGTTTTGGGTCATTGTCATGCTGGAATACCCGTCCACAACCCATTTGCATTGCTCTGGCTGTGGGAAGGAGGTTCTCACCCACAATTTGACGATACAAAACCCCAGTCCCTTTGATGCCGTGAAATTGTCCTGTCCCCTTAGCAAAAAAACACTCCCAAAGCATAATGTTTCCACCTCCATATTTGATAGTGGGAATGGTGTTCTTGGGGTCATAGGCAACATTCCTCCTCCTCCAAACACGGCGAGTTGCGTTGATGCCAAAGAGCTTGATTTTGGTCTCATCTGACCACAACACTTTCACACAGTTCTCCTCTGAATCATTCAGATGTTCATTAGCAGACGTGCTTTCTTGATCAGGGGGACCTTGCGGGTGCTGCAGGATTTCAGCCCTTCTTGGCATAGTGTGTTACCAATTGTTTTCTTGGTGACTATGGTCCCAGCTGCCTTGAGATCATTGACAAGATTCTCCCGTGTAGTTCTGGGCTGATTCCTCACCGTTCTCATGATCAGTGAAACTCCACAAGATCTTGCATGGAGTCCCAGACCGAGGGAGATTGACAGTTATCTTGTGTTTCTTCCATTTGTGAATAATCACACCAACTGTTATCACCCTCTCACCAAGCTGCTTGGCGATGGCCTTGTAGCCCATTCCAGCCTTGTGTAGGTCTACAGTCTTATCCCTGACATCCTTGGACAGCTTTTTGGTCTTGGCCATGGTGGAGAGATTCTTTAAGAGAGTGCTCTTCATCTCAGCTCATTACCTGTATATAAGACCCATGGGAGCCAAACATCTTGCAGATTGTCAGGGGATCAAATACTTCACTCATTAAAATGCAAATCAACTTATAACTTTTTTGAAATGCGTTTTTCAGGATATTGTTGTCTTTTGTTCTGTCTCTCACTGTTAAAATAAACCTACCATTAAAATTATAGACTGATCATTTCTTTGTCAGTGGGCAAACGTACAAAATCAGCAGGGGATCAAATACTGTTTTCCCTCACTGTAGATGGCCACATTCTACATATAAAACCATAGGCTGTTGGATCTCCATGAAGAAGCTATTTTCACTGAGTCTTAGGGGGGAGCAAAGAGCATAGCTGTGGAAAAAAATCCTTTTGAAAGAGAAGGAGCACCACGCCAATGGATGATATTCCACATATATTTAATTCAGTTTAAAAAATCCAAAAAGACAAACAAGTGCTTTTCAGTGGTTATAAAAGGACTCCATTCATCAGGGCCCATTAGAATTTTCTAAAACGTTTGCTTGTCTTTTCTAATTTTTATGATGAAAGAATTATATTTGGACTGTATACCATTGGTGTGATGTTCCTTGGATTTCTAAAACTAGCAAATAATACACAATTAAGAAAATACTACATGTAATACGTATTTGTGATTTTATGTTAATATGAAATATGATGGACCTAATGGTTTGACTGGGGTAATACAGCTCATTTCACTTACTGTAAAACGTGCCTCACTTGTTTCCAGTTCCCGTGGAAGGTCTGAAAGACCAGAAGTGCTTTGACGAGCTTCGGATGAACTACATCAAGGAATTAGATCGTGTCATCTCCTGCAAAAGGAACAACCCAGCTTCGAGCTCACGGCGGTTTTTCCAACTTACCAAACTCCTGGATTCAGTGCAGCCAGTGAGTGAGGATTGATGTCTAAAATAATTTATCGGTTCTGTATTTTACCAATCTAGTACATTTTTATTTATGTGATACAAAGAAATGATTACTAAGGATGGGTAAGGTTCAGGTTGAACTCAGTTTGGCACAAACTCACAGGAAACAGCCACATGATAGCAGGCCGCTGGCCCATTTAGCTTTGGCCATGGAAATCCGTGCTGATGACATCATTGACCTAATTTGGCCACATGGCCATACAGTATTTAGACAATGACATTGTCCAAATATGGCAATGAAGCCATAATAAGTCAATGATGTCACCAGCATCCCTGCATGGCTATGGGGTAGGGAATTCCACGGCTGCAGTGGACTGGTGACCTGCTACCATGTTTCCTGCAGGTTCAAACTCAACTGAGTTCAGGAAAGAGAGGGGGGAAATGCTATGCATTAGGATAAAAAAACCCTCAGTGTGCAGCAGCCCCCCCTCCGCCCCCCTAATACTTACATGAGCCCCATCTCAATCCAGCGATGTTGCACGAGAGTCTCGGCTGTCCGGGACTCTCCATCCTCATTGGCTGAGACAGCAGGGGGCTCCATTGTCTCCCGCTGCTCTCAATCAAACTCAGTGAGCCAATAAGGAGAGAGAAGGGGGGAGGTAGGGCCGCAGTCTGAACGATCACACAGCAGCACTCGGCGGTGAAGGAGGGGCCAGGAGCGTCAGCGAGGGACCCGAGAAGGGGATGATCTGGGTTGATCTGAGCAAGACCACTGCACATAACAGGTAAGTATAACATGTTTGTTATTTTAAATTTAAAAAAAAGGGGCTTTAGTATCACATTAAGCTTCTCGGTACAGTACATTTTTGTCAAAACCCCCGTGAACACAAAAAGTGAACCACAGCACACAACAGAAGAGCACAGGGGGTACAGTATGGCCAATCTTCCGAAGAGAAGGGACTCAAACTCTGATCCCCCTGGGGAACAAGGCCCCGGACAGAGGCAAGATACACCATGGTCTACCTAGGCCAAAGTCAGTCCACCAAAGTTCAGTAGGGTTGAGGTCAGGGCTCTGTTTCTCTACACCAGGGTTTCCCAACCAGGGTTCCTCTAGAGGTTGCTAGGGGTTCCTTGAGCAATAAGCAATGTTTGCCTCTCAAATAATCTCCCACTGACACAATTGATCTTTTTAGCTATCAGTAATTGCATTCTTCCCACTGACCGCCACATTAATGTATTTTGTGATGTAGATATAGTCATTTTTAGCAGGGGTTCCCTGAGATCAGAAAATTATTTCAAGGGTTCCTTTGTGTTGAAAAAGTTGAGGAAGGCTGCTCTACACCAAACTGGTCAAACCATGTCTTTATGGAGCTGACTTTGTACAGATGGGCACAATCATGGTGAAACAGAGAAGGGGCTTCCCCAAACTTTTGCCACAATGTAGAAAGAACACATTACACTTCACTGGAAACACATGAATTCCATCATTTGGAGAGGTGTCCTCGTCATTTTGGACATACAGTATATGAGGCGTGATTGGTCAGAAGCCCCTTTGGCCATGTAGTGTAAAAATAAATAACCATGGACATAGCAATCAGAATGCAATCAGCAAGCAGAATGTTGCACTGTGGGAACACATTGCTCCTTTCATCTAAACTATGTGTGTGAGATACGGTTGTCTGACGGAGCATGTTGTCATTTTATTTTTACAGTTTTCATCAAAGATATCAATCACCAGACATGTCTCTACCATGACCTTTAATGCAGCTTCATGCAGCGTATTAAAATCATCAGAGTATATATAGCCATACAGTAACTCATTATTTATGTGAATGCAGTTGATTTTCAGAATGCCATCTGTGCACCTGCCAGTGCTCATACATAAACTCCAAAAACTGGCCTGATAAACTCAAGTATTGGAAAGTTTATTTTGGGCCTTTTCCCATGCTAACCTTTTTTTCTATTGAACCTGGTCCTTTAAAATGTCGTTTCCCTCCAGTTGTTCAACCCAAGTTTACTATTCACTATGGTTGCTTCTTATTAATTTTCATGTGTACATCATACCTTATTTCTTATACTTTTATTTTTTAGATCGCACGTGAGCTGCACCAGTTTACATTTGACCTATTTGTAAAGGCCCAGATGGTGAGCGTGGATTTTCCCGAGATGATGTCTGAGATAATTTCCGTCCAGGTCCCCAAGATCCTGTCTGGAAGAGTCAAACCCCTCTACTTTCACAGTTCATGAAGAGCCCTCTGTTGGCCGTTTCCCTTACCCATGCAGTGTGCCTTAAAGGGTCACCGTGTACAGATTATGCAAAATGGACTCCGCCTCCAGTCTTCACCGTGTCATATCTGAAAGGCGTGGCCGCTAAAAGGCGCATGTTTGTGTGCAGGATGATCGTCGTGCAAAACCACAAGCTATACGTGTGCCATGTGACCAACTCACAAGAGGACACACCGGGGGAACCATCACGGTTTTTACTAGCAGACTACAGTGCTGGAGCACTTCCATTTAAAATGGGAATTTCTGGGGGAATCTGGGAAATACAGATGTGTTTCTACACATTATACCAATATGTCCATTTTCGTATATGGCAGTTTATATACAACATTATGTATCCAATGTGAAAAGTAGTGGATAGAAAAAAAGAAAAAATTTAAAACAAAATGTTTTGAGTACATCTCTGCATTGCATACACAATTCCACATGTTTTATCCCTCTATCCTCTTTGCAAGTACCAAAAAATAAAAAATACCTGGGGATTTAGCCAGGAATCCAGTAAGCTCTTAATGTGGAAGTAAACCCATCGATATAACATTTTGAAAAAACAGTTACATTCCCGGCATGCCAGAAATGCTAACTGTCATTGGTTGTACTCGCAACCAAACTGTCAAACCATCCAATGGCTGGTGTCATAACTGATCACATGTGCAGTTTCATGGAAGTTAAAGATTAAACAGACCAAGATGGCAGCTTCCTTGGCTGAAAACCATAGTGGGGTTTACTTCCACTTTAAGTTCCTGTAGAGAGCTGAGAACTCTGTCTCTGCTGCACTGAAATCCCAAGCAGTGTTGTCCAGCCTTCTGAGTTCTCCTTGGTGGACTACACAATACGCCCCCTTATGTTTTGGAGTGGAGGTTCGGAAGAGGCGAGGCGTTCTATGTAGTCCAGCAAAAGAAAACTGAGTGGGGCCAACAACACTTGAAGGGATTTCAGTGCAGCAGAGGCAGCATTGCCAGCTCACTACAAGAAGTTAGGAGCTCATTGGATTTCTGGCAGTTCAACACCTATTTTCTGTACTTGTATCATTTTTAAAGAGAAAAAACAATGGAAATGTGCATGTATTGTAGAGATGCACTACATTTTTTATTTTTTTTTATTTTGCCCAGATATATATTTTAACTATACACAGAACTCATTAGCAAAAGAATGTATTCTCTTGGCTGCGCACCTTAGTCAACGTGGCAAGGACTTCTTTACACTTGGTGTTGCTCCATGATAGATTTAATGTTGATTATGTGTTCTTGTGTACCAGCCAGGGGATGTCGGGGCTATATTTACAAGCTAAAGGGGTGATTGAGTACTTCAGCTTTACAAGCTTAAGGGGTGATCGAGTACTTCAGCCGGCAATTAAACAGTACTTTAGATACATGACCCTCTGATTGAGGGGCACAGCTGTACTTATAATGCTGTATCTGATGGCGAGGGGGGTAAGGAGATGAGAGGCATTCAAATGACTGCTCAAAGCTGCCTTAGGAAATCAACTCCATGAAAATTGCAAAGAAGGGTCTAGTCCAACTTCTAAATTATCCACCCGGGGGAACACATGCTCCGATAGCTCTCTCAGATACTATACTGGACGCCTGGGCTTCTATCAGCTTTTATTTCTTACACGTAGCATGTCTTAGTGATATGTTAAGCTTGGTATACTAATATCAACATTTTCAGTATTTTATTTGTGCATCTTAATTTAGACCGTGTATATTGCCGGAGAACGAGCCACAATATTTAGACTCACTGAATGGTAGTAAAGTATATTTAACTAATAGTAGCCACCACATTGTTTACGAAGCCCGAGCTACACTATATGACAAAAAGCTTGTGGACACCTGACCATTACACCTACATGAGCTTATTGTTGATCCCGTTTCAGAACCATGACCATTAATATGGAGTTGTGCACCTTTGTGGCTTTAATAGCTTTCACTCCTCTGGGTAGGCTTTCTAAAATATTTTGTTAGTGTGTCTGTAAAATTTTTTGGCCATTCGGCCAATATAATATTTTTGAGGTCAGGTACTGATGTTGGATGTGTAGACCTGGCTCACAATTGGCATTCCTGTTCATCCAAAAAGGTGTTCAGTAGGGTTGAGGCCAGAGTTCTCTGAAGGACACTCATGTTTCTCTACACCAAACTGGTCAAACCATGTCTCATCATGGACCTGGTTGTAGTTACATGCTGTCATGCTGGAACAGAAAACCGCCTTCTTCTTCTGGGAAGGCTTTCTAAAAGATTTTGGAGTTTGTCTGTGGAACACCAGTAGGGTTGAGGCAGGGCTCTGCACAGACCATTCATGTTCCTCCACACCAAACTGCTTAAAACCATTTTTGGAGTAAGCGTTATGCAAATTAACTCAACCTTTTGGAGGGGTGTCAACATACTTTTTGCCATATAGTGTATCAGCAGGGAACCCCGTCCTTTGGACGTTTACAAATTGTGGTAATGTGTGTTTTCTATTAGGGCCAGTGGGGCCAATTTACTAGAAGAATAAATTTGCACTAGCCTAAATCCTGAAAGTGTACGTAAATCTGTTTGGATATTTGAAGTGAACATAGTCTGGGACTCCAATAAATCAGTTCCAAAGGGTTAGACAAAAGGCTCCCTGCTAGCAGAACACAATAGTGCTGTGGGAGCGATTTCACCATCCTACATAGTCCATGTTGATGTGGGAATCAAGCAATTTTCTTTCCTGCAACCCATGCTGGAAGGCAAGAAAATTGCATAATCTTTGGGCTACTTAATACACCATGATTAACTTTGGAAAATCCTTTTAACTTGTGATGTTTGCATTTTCAGTGCCATTATGTGTTTTATACTGGTGGTTAGGCTCCCTTGTTTAAAGAGCAGTAAGCTAGAATGACTTAAAAGGACTTAAAAGGAGGGGAGTCTGTATTGTAATGGACGGGAGATGACTTTCATCTTACATAGCTGGTACAACAATGATGTTACTGCACGCACAGCTTGATTATGCATTTGTGCATTGGGTTCCTACACACATTTCCTTTTTTTATTTTCTTCCTACACACATTTCCTTTTTTTATTTTCTTCCTACACACATTTCCTGTGCATTTCTGTTTTTCTTCCTCTCAAAGTGAAAGGTTCCTCTAAATGGCTAAAAAGCTAAACTGCAGGAAAATATATTAAAAAAAATACCAAATATGCGCTCCTTAAAATTAATGAAATGCATTTGCTAGGAACATGCTGAAGAAGACAATATGAAACTGGGAACATGTTACATGAGGCTAGAAGAGATCAATGCTATTACCCTAATCAATGTTTCCACTATAGACTGCTGAGGTCAAAGGGCCACACATGATATACCAAAGGGCCACAGGTTGGGCACCAGAACTTAAAAGGTATCTGCTTTGGGATATACACATATATTTACTAGATGTCCATCACATACCTGAGTCTCCTACACAGTTTATATGCTGCGAGACAAAATTGCCTTCCTGTGTGCTGGGTCCTTATAGATTTCTATGGGGATATCTTTCATGGATCTCCAACTTCAGGTGTCAGCCCCATACAAGTCTACGAGGGTCCAGCACACAAGCTCAAGTAGAAAGAAGAATCAACAGACCAAGACTGCAAGATTGGGGTAAATACGCACCTGAGTTTGTGTATCAAAATCCATATATTTCTTTACTAAAGTGCAAAGCAAGCAGCAGCAAGTTCAAGCGCACAATCCTTCATGCAAAGCAGCAAGATTTGGTGCCACTAAGCAGGCTTCCTCAAGCATGGAGTACTCTATTATGCTCCATTATGCATTTGAACTTGCTGTTGCCTTGCACTTTAATGACGAGCTATATGAATATTTTAATGTCTTGCAAACAAAAAATTGGTGTGCCCAACATCCTCATCCCATCCCAACTAGCATGACACTGGTGCCACGGCAAGGCTCCTGTTAACCAGCAATTGAACATCCAATGTAGAAAAAAGCTGGTATTCCACTGGAGATCCATACCAAAAGTTTGTTAAAGACTAAGTGTTTTTTGTTTTGTTTTATATCAGCACAAGGGACAGTACTTACATTCAGTGAGAATTGTCCCTTGTGCTGGTGGCTGCTCTCTTAGTTGAAATCTGAAGTCTTCTGCCTCCACTCCACCATACCCCTGCAGGTGTTTATACAGCTTCTGGACCTATCACAGGCACTCATTAATTGAGAAGTGTCCCTTGCGTTGATGGCTGCTGAAATCCAAAAGTTCTCTGGTTTCCCCCGTCATACCCCCGCAATGTTAATCTTCTGGTGCTGACGGAGTTAATACAGCTGCTGAACCTGCCATAGGCATGTGTCAAGAGTGCTGATATGCCTGCCATTTCCTCCCCACTCTTTCATTCATAGAAGTTAACCTATAGTTTCCATCAGTGATAAGCACTCTATGAATGAAGGAAGACATTTCTTTTATCCACCTCTCCTCCATTCGTAGAGCAATGTCATTGAGGGAAGCTATAGTACAGCTTCTATGAGTGAAAGGGGGGGGGGGGCGGAAAAGGTGGGCATAGTCAGCACTGTTGACAAGTATCTATGGCAGGTTCAGCAGCTGTATTAGCCCCCTCAGCACCGGGAGATTACCGTTGCAGGGGTATGGCGGGGAAGGGCAGAGGATTTTGGACTTCAACAAAGACAGAAGCCACCAGCACAAGGGACACTTCACATTGAATGTAAGTATCATCATTTGTGCTGAATAATCAATTCCCACCCGGGCCTATTGTAAAATGACGGCTGGGCAGGAGCACTACTAACGTGGGGGGACATTACATGATGTCCTCAGAGTGCATGCCTTGGTGGACAAAGCAGAAGATAGATCACTGGCCAGTCAAATGATCAATCACAGTGATCACGTCAATAGTACACAATGGCTTTCATTCATCGGCATCCATTGTGTACTATTGTGATGTCTGTGATTGGTCACGGTGATCACATGGTACAGACGGGCAATCACAGCAGACCTATACCATGTGATAGCTGTGGCCAATCACAGTTATCACAATAGTGCACAAGGTCACATGAATGGGTGCCATCCATCCATTCAAGCAATCATAGTGAAAACATTCTGATCACCTCCCCACAGCAGTACAGTGCCACTATGATGACACTGTACTGCTTTGGTCACAGTATGTAAAAAACAATTGGTAAACAACAAAAATTATAACTTTTTTTTAACATACTGTCAAAAGTCAGTGTGCCTGATCACTGCCACACCAGTTGCATGATGATCCTGTACTGCTCTGGTGACAGTATGTAAAAAAAAAAAAAAAAATTGTAAAAAAAACCCCACATTAATATTTAGTTACTTAATTTTCCAAAACAATTGTGACAAAAAAAAAGAACTCCAAAAAACTTACCATGCCTCTTACTAAATACCTCGGGGTGTCTGCTTTCCAAAAAGGGGTCATTTGAGGGGTATTTGTACTGTCCTGGCATTTTAGGGCCTCAATAAATTAGATGGACAATCAGCACACCAGGATTGATCAATTTTAAATTACATATATCGTAGTTTGTGGACTCTATACCTGCCACTAAACTTAGGATTTACAATTCTCAAAGCGTTTCAGCTGTTGAAGCCCTAGTCATAGCTATAGCTTCTTTACCATGTGTGGATTTCTTTGCCTGTTTAACAATCAACTTTTTATACTGATCTTCAGCAGAGTGCCAGCTTTTCTCTATGTGTGATACATTGCCCCTGGGTTTGAGGATGGTGGGTTACTTTAGGTTGTGCAAGAGGAGGGAAGGGCTAATGCAAATCAACCCTATTGCATTGCCAGGGTTGCTGGATGAGACCTTGCCACCATCACCACTTGGTTCCCACTAACCACTTTTAAGGGAAATCAGTTTTGTAGTATGAAGTTCTACCCTTTGGTTTGACAAATGGGGCCCTAAAGTGGTACGGCAAAAAAAAAAAAAAAAAAACACAACTAATTGATTATTTTATACTGCTAGAGCTGGCATATTCCTCCGACAAGGTGGTAGTGTTGGAACCCCTATGCACATTTCATAATCAGCTGAGATGACAAGGAGGCATATGCTGTTATCACAGAAAAAAAAAAATGTTTACTGTGATTGCGCCTTTTATATTTTGCTGCACCATTGCATGCATCTTATTTTTTTTATTTTTTGTTTATACAAAGAAAGAGAAAGTGATGCATCTAAGGTTCAAAGAGAAACAAAAAATAGCTATATATTTAGAAATCACCTAGGTTTAATATATATATATATTTTTTTTTTTTTTTTTTTTTCCCAGTATATGTTTTGGTGACACACTGTTGCTTAAATTTAGGCTGACACAGCAGTGTACACCACCAAAAAAGCACTATATTACTACTGTGGTCCTTGATTGTTAAAATTTGCACTATAAGAATAGGTTTATGGCCATTTTTGGCAATTTAAACCCAAAATTTAAAAAATATATATATATATAATTTTTGCTTTATCGAAGAATTTTGGTACAAAACAAAGCACTTTGAATCAACCAAGTTTTCACTTACTAAGGCAAACAACATTAAATTGTACCTTAAGCCAAATCTTTTTTTCCCTAGCTTTGGATAGTTTTGGATTGGGTGTGTGGAGTTAGAATAACTGTTGGATGTATAATGCTCAGGAGGTAGTAGGTGGGTGGTGGGGGGGTGCTGGATCTCTTAACCCTTTTCTTCCTGCCTCAGCATATCGGGTATCCCCGAGGGGGGGGGGCAGGAAGGATCGGCGATCACTACAATGCGACAGTTAAGTTTTTTTGCTGAAAACACGCAATGAGCGCGCTCTCATTGCATAAGCAACGCCCACCCTGGGACGCATAGGTGGTCATTAAAGCCCACCCTTTTGCCACCTCACATACACTATATTACCAAAAGTATTGCCTTTACACATGAAGTTTAATGGCATCCCAGTCTTAGTCTGTAGCGTTCAATATTATATTGGCCCACCCGTTGCAGCTATAACAGCTTCAACTCTTCTGGGAAGGCTGTCCACAAGGTTTAGGAGTGTGTCTATGGGAATGTTTGACCATTCTTCCAGAAGCCCATTTGTGAGGTCAGGCACTGATGTTTGATGTGAAGGCCTGGCTCAAAGTCTCCGCTCTAATTCATCCCAAAAGTGTTCTATCGGGTTGAGGTCAGTGCCTACCAGTCATGTTCCTCCACCCCAAACTTGCTCATCCATGTCTTTTGAACCTTGCTTTCAGCACTGGTGCGCAGTCATTTTGGAACAGGAAGGGGCCATCCTCAAACTGCATGAAATTGTCCAAAATGTCTTGGTATGCTGATGCCTTAAGAGTTCCCTTCACTGGAACTAAGAGGCCAGGCCCAATCCCTGAAAAACAACCCCACCCCATAATCCCCCCTCCAAATGATTTGGACCAGTGCACAATGCAAGGTCCATAAAGATATGGATGAGCGAGTTTGGGGTGGAGGAACCTGACCTGCACAGAGTCCTAAACTGACCCCAATAGAACACCTTTGGGATGAATTAGAACGGAGACTGCGAGCCAGGCCTCCCCAACCAACATCAATGCCTGGCCTCACAAATGTGCTTCTGGAAGAATGGTCAAACATTCCCATAGACACACTCCTAAACCTTGTGGACAGCCTTCCCAGAGGAGTTGAAACTGTTAAAGCTGCAAAAGTTGGGCCAACTCAATATTGAACCCTAAGGATTAAGACTGGGATGCCATTAAAGTTCATGTGCGTGTAAAGGCGTCCCAATACTTTTGGTTAAATAGTGTATGTGTTGTCATGGTCGTAAAGGAGGTAAAGATAATTTGAGAAATCCTAATTACTAAGTATCCCTTAGGACAGGAACCCTACAATTTTATCAGTCCAGTAGACGCTTTACCATAGTTACATAGTTGGTAAGGTTGAATAAAGACACCAGCCCATCCAGTTCAACCAATTTGGTTGCGGGTGTGGGTGTTATGTTACTATTTCTCAGTTTATTGTGTTTGCTAAGATGTTCTTCTAAGAGGAATCTTTGCATTAAAGCTGAAGATTGCTTTTAATTTAATCTGAGGCTATTTAATTTAATCTTTTTTTTTTTCCCTGGAGTTCTGCTTTTAAAAAAGGTTTTAACTTTAGATATACTTTAAATAGGGAAGCCAAACGAAGCAGGAGAAGTGTTAATTTTCTCTAATTAAGCTTGATTTTCAGCTTCGTACTG
This sequence comes from Lithobates septentrionalis, assembly GCA_037952835.1. NCBI lineage: Eukaryota > Metazoa > Chordata > Amphibia > Anura > Ranidae > Lithobates > Lithobates septentrionalis. Next base: position 324,282 of record JBBDGP010002364.1, on the reverse strand, counting down.
TGCGCTTTCCTTACCAAGCAGACAAATTGCTCAGGATGACATTTTGCACAAAGAGTAGATTGACACAACAGACACAACAGGTCACTTGTACAGTTAGAAAAGTAGGACAGATAAGAAAATTGTAGCCTGAGAAAGTCTGGCAATGTTTGTGGAATGTGTAAGATATTCCTTTATCAGAGCCAGCCTCAGGTCAATAAAGACGTAATAAAAAAAAATGTGCCCATTGTCAATATATAATGGGCCACTTTGGAGCAAGGTCTACTTCAGCTTCTGATTGGCCAATCCCAGTTCTCCTGATATCAAAGTACGAAACAGTAAAGTATGAAAACTCATTTTTTTATGATAGACTGATGGTGTTCTCACAACCATTTTCATGGCGATCTTTAGCTTTTTTTTAAAGTCACATAATATATATTATAACAGCATATGATATGTTTTTTTTAAAGCTGTTGTGTGATCAGACTCCAAGCTATCTCTCATTAATAATGGTACAGTTTCCACAGTGATTAGTTTGCACTATGCTACATTTTTTGAAGGTAGCAGGAATTTTAGATGTTTTTGAAACATATTCTGATGGGAGAAATTGGGTTTGCAAGGGTGATGCACTAGTAAAGTATACGTTATATGACCAAACGTTTGTGGACCATCACATCTATGGTGCCTATTCAACCACAAGAATTTGTGAGGTCAGGTACAGATGTTGAATGAGAAGACCTATCTCATCTAGGTAGGAAGAGTCTTCCTAGCAATTTGTTCACCCACCTGAGAACCCCACTGAGCACCCAGGATGGGAATGCTCGATGCATCGAGTGCCTCCACCGACCCTGCACAGAGAGAGGTTTTATCAACCCATGCACTAGGAATGCCACATGCTCCCCCACCTTGCTGGGTGACCGCAGCCTCAGCAGTTCTAACTCCATTTGACCTTTTTTCCTTTTGTTGTGGAAGCATTTTATCCTAGTTTATAAATGAATCTATTACACTATAAGGGCTCTTCCAACTCCATCTCTTCTTTTCACCCTGAACTTTACCAGAGATCCCTGGTGGGCTCATCAGGATCCTTCAGTCCATCATCTAGCACCACACCCTAGGTCCTATCTCACAATCAGCATTCCAATTCATCCCAAAGGTGTTCAGTAGGGTTGAGGTCAAGGTTCTGTGCAGTTCCTCCACACCAACGACAACATAGGAAAGGGAAAAGAGTCTAAAATGTCTTTGCTGCATTTACTCTACTCTTCTTGGAAAGCTTTCAACAATATTTTGGAGTCTGCCAGTGGAAATTTGTGCCAAGGTTAGGTATTGAGGTTGGAAAGAAGACCTTGCCCACAATCGGCATTCCAGTTGATCCCAAAGGTGTTCAGCAGGGTTGAGGTCAGGGCTCTGTGCAGTTCCTTTACACCAAACTGGTCGAACCATGCCTTTATGGAGCGGGCTTTGACCACAGTCTTGCTGGAACAGAAACATGTCTTCACCAAACTGCTATAACAAGGTAAGGCAAAAGTGTCTAAAACATCCTTGTTTGCTGTAGCATTTACTCCACTCTTCTTGCAAGTTTTTCAACAAGATTTTGGAATGTGATGGTGGTAATTTCTGCCCAGGTCAGGTACTGATCTTGGACAAGATGACCTGGCCCACAATCAGCTTTCCAGTTGATCCCAAAAGGTATTCAGTAGGTTTGAGGTCAAGACTGTGCAGGACACTCAAGTTTCTCCACACCAAACCATGTGTTTATGGATCTAGCTTTATCCATGGAGTCTCTAGAACAGAAAAAGACCTTCCCCAAACTGTTGTCACAAGGTTGGAAGAGCCCAATTGTCTAAAATGTCTTTGCATGATGTAGCATCAACAGTACCTCTCACTGGAAGCACCTGAACTCAATCATTTGAAAAGATGGCCACATAAGTTTGGTCTCATGATAGATGTGATGGTCAGGTGTCCACAAAACTTTGGCCATATAACAGTATTTTTTTATTAGGTATAGTAAGATTCAAGGAGGTAGCAAAGATAATTCTTTAGGAACCAAAAATGTGTGTCCAACGTTTACTCGTTAGCAATCCTTCTTAATGTTATGTTTGAGCCAAGGTTTCATATCTCTCATTTAAATTTGGTTGGTGATACAACATAAAGGGCCACCACAGATTTTCAAGATTGTATGGAGGTATTATTGTACTCGTTAATAAGCCACTGCCCTTCCTAAACCTAGAAAACATGTCCTCTTTGTAGACAGGACGTAGGAAACCTTCAGCAAGGTTATTTTAATGATGCATTTTATGCAGTTTATCAATAACACTTTGCAAAAGAATTTTGTCATTCATGTGATGTTTTTCTACATGGGGTTTTGTTTTTTTACTAGTTGTAGCTTTTCACATGACATCAATCTTACACTGAAAGTGCATTTATATGTCACTATGACCTCCAGAACTTTGGCTGTTTAAAAAGCCAATGATTCGTTTATCAATCGTTAAGCTAATATTTATTGAGTATCCTGTAAATATGATTGTGTAAATTGGGCTCTAGTTCTCTTCCCAGCTGCAAGGACATGATGAGAACACGCGCATTCAGCATTGCATTTTGACTGTCCACAGGCACCACAATCTGCTTCCTTCTATGATAGCAAAATTTTAAAGGATATCTGAAGCCAAAAAAAGTTTTTTACATTTTCAGATGATGGGTTGGAACCTCTTTAAGATTTACTTCTGTGGTCTGAGGCCACACTGGGGAGATTTGCCCTTTTTGAGCTGGTGGCCATTGGGCCAGGGATGGACTGGGAACCTGCGGCCTGAGAGGCAAACAAGGCCGACTAGCCCAGGAGCATAACTACAATTCATGGGGCCCCAAAGCATTTTGATGACCCCCCCCCCCCCCCGGGACCCCTCTGTCTCTCTCAGACCTGGAAATGTCAGTTGGGACAGCATAAAGTAGGTTTAAAACAAAGACAGGCAGCTGTTAACATAATAAGTACACTACTAGGGACTAGTGCTGTGGATAGAGAAGAACAGCAGTGAAGAGAATTAATCAACCATAATTCTGCACCAAGCTACTCAATAGCTCATCAACACTTTTAAGCATCAACTGATCTTCGCAGGCGTATACAATCCTGTGTTGACCAGAAGCTCTGAAGCCAATACATCTTCTCGCAGATGGTAGGATGCAAAGATCTATGATTAGCTCACAACATGATCCTGTACATCTGACATTAGCTCATCTGGAATTGAGACATCAGACAACCTCCCTAGTGAGGCCCCCTTCCCAACCTCAAGCCCCCTAGCAGCTGCGTGAGGTGCTCTGGCTAAAGTTACGCTACTGAAATAGCCCTTTTGTGGTAGGGACAGATTTCTGTGGTGTAAATAAAGCATAGCAGTCCAAGTGTGCCATGGTCCTACAGTTATTAATGGGCATAGGGAAAGATATGTGTTCCTAAACAACATGACTTATTGGGACACACCTTTTCACATCTTCCAGCTTTGGCTTCCTTTATGGCTCTCAGCATTCAGTCACTTGACATTTATAGCTGCCAAGGAATTTGGTCCTGGAAGATGTCCCCATTGACAGATGTTGTGATGGCCAGGAACAGATAGCTATTTAACACCTAGCCAGTGTTGCTGACTGCAGGTCCTTGCTCTGGTTGATACCTGAATGGGGAAACATCTCTGCTTAGGGCCATCAGCCCCAATGTCCCCTAGCTTAGCACTCCATTGATTGTGACTGAAACAGAAAATGATGAAAAATCAAAAGTTCGATATTTGCCACAAGAACAGGGGTAATTGTAGAATGGTGACAGCGCCTATTAGGAGATTTCTCTTTCTTTTAGACCAGCCATTTTCACCCAGGGTTCTGTGGAACCCTGGGGTTCCTCCAGAGATGGCCAGGGGTTCCTTGAGTTGTGGCTAACTGACCACCTATGTTACGGAGCCTGCAGAGTTCCAGATGCAACACCACTTGGCAGAGCCAGAGGCATGACTTTAAAGGTGGCATTTTGACCACCACTGCAAGGTGAGCATTGTTCCCACTGACCACCACCAATGTAAGGGGTATTTTTACGACCACCACTGGACTAACTTTAGCAGGGGTTCCCTAAGACCTGGAAATTCTTTCAAGGGTTCCTTTGTAGTAAAAATATTGAGAAAGATTGTTTTAGAGCATGGGTACTCAACCTGTGGCTATCCAGCTGTTGGCGAACAGCCTTGCAATGCCTCGTGGGACATGTAGTTACGCAACAGCTGGAGGGCCACAGGCTGAGCACCCATGTTTTAGAGATAGGTCACTGGGGGGTCATTGTACATTCTTCTGTGTCTCTGGGACAGGAAGTAAAGGCGAATGTCTTCAGTGGGACATAGAAAAAAAATCCTGAGGTTCTAATCCATTCTTTACTCTATCCAAAGCTAAGGAAAAAAAAGTTATTTAGATAGAACTCACTAAAGCCCTCTAAAGCTTACACACTAGCAAGACATAATGTAACTTCTTATTTACTTTTTTATTTAATAAATTGGTTCCTACATCTGGTCAGGAGCCTGGGAAAGACATGGGTTGCAGCTCTCTCTGAAAAGAACAAGTGTTATTCTGAAACACCTGCATGGTAATGCGAAGCTTATGGAGATTAAGCAATTTGACACGAGTTGGGCCTGAGTGAAAATGGTACATACGATCCTATAAGTACGTAAAACGCCAACTACCTGTCTACCTTTACGTAACATTTAAAAGTTGTTAACCATTGCCTTTTATTTCTGCTTTGCTTTGTGATATTCATGAAAGCCTCACAGTGCCAAATAACTACCTAAGATGTAAATATATGTAAGCATTTTTATTATTTAGCTACAAGATTTTAGCAGCCGATTATATTCCTTTACCTACACATGTGCTGCCAAAAGCTTGCCAGAGTTGTGTGTAGCCTACTGCTTACTCTGGGTTGCCTAAATTGTTATGAGGTTTTTGATTATGTTGTGCGATACTTGTGTTACACAGTATACGTTGCCTTTTATCTACCTGACAAGAACCCCCCACATCATTTCACAAAATTCACGGGGACTTTTGAAACTACCTATTTGATCTGCAACTTTACGTGCGATACACAGTCCTGGAACAAAATCAGAGGTGCACTATTAATTTGTCAGGTTTTAGCGTAGCAAAAGGGTTGAAGCCAATTAAATGCCGTGCTTTTTGTATAATGGGTGGCTGTTAAACACCATTTTTAATGGCGACCGGAACAGGGCAGTGCCTTAATCCTCCTGCTGCAGTCGTCCATTGGGCATTGGAAATGTACGAGCATTGAGAATGATAATCTACCTACACTATATAGCCAAAAATCTGTAGACATCTGACCATCACAACTACAGAAACTTGATGAACATACCATTTTAAAACCATGGCCATTAATATGGAGATGTCCCCCTTTGCGGATAGAACAGGCTTCTTTCTTCTGGGAAGGCTTTCCACAAGATTTTGGAGTGTATGTGGGAATTGGCGCCCATTTGTGAGGTCAGGTACTGATGTTGTATAAGAAGACCTGGTTCACAGTTGGCATTGCAATTCATCCCAAAGGTGTTCAGTATTGTTGAGGTCAAACAATAAAATTGGATGAGAAGACGTGGCTCCCAATCTGTTTTTCGACTCATCCCAAAGGTGTTCAGTAGAGTTGAGGTCAGGGCTCTGTACAGGCAACTCAAGTTCTTAACATCAAACTAGTCAAACCATGTTTTATCATGAACCTGGTTCAGTGTTCATCAAGTTCATTTCATGGTGTTCATTAGAGTTAAGGTCAAGGCTCTGTAGAGGCCACTTGAGGTCCTCCACACCAAACTCCTCAAGCCATGTCTTTATGGAACTAGCTTTGTACACAGGGGTAACAGTCATGCTGGGATAAAAAAGGTCCTTCACCAAACTGTTGCCCCAAGGCTTAAAGAGCCCAGTTTCTAAAATGTCTTTGCATGCTGTAGCATTACCAGTACCAATCTGAATTCATATGGAGTGTGGTCCACTTACTTTTGGCCATATGTGCTGGTCAAATGTCAACAAATATTTGGCCATATAGTGTTTTGCACCATGTATATAACAACTGCAAAGGTTACAACATCCTATAAAGGCTGATGTTTTAAAGGATACCTTGTAATAGTGCTTGGTACCTGCTTCCAAGGGAATCAGGACTGACAGATCTGATGCTTCAGATGCCTGGGCCACAAGGCCTCTTCTGATCTTTTGCCTTTAACCACCTTTTTGCTGCTACATAGATGACTAGTTTGCGCTGGCAGCGATGGGTTAAACCAAAAAGTCATGCTGTTAGTAGTATGTAGATTCTGGAGAATATTTGCTTTTTTTCTTCTTATATGATTCTTATGTGAAAAGGAAGATGCAAAAAAAAATCATTTTTTATTCATTTTTAGAATGTTATTGCTGTCATTTTTTTTTTTAAAAAGAAGTATGTATATGAATTTTATGTTGACGTGTAAACCTATATACTGATCGATATATCTAATTGTCATGTAGAAACTAGTAAAAACATCCTGCATCTTGTATTTTTATGATCTGGCTGAACACCCTTATAAAGGTGAATGTGATTTCTGCTACGGTCTGTCGTGTGTGTTTTCTCTTTCCTTCATTAACCCAGGAGACTCTTAAGCAGCTGAAGGTTTGTTGAATAACTTCATGCGGTCAGGATGACCTACCGTTTCTGCGAAAAGCAATTAGTATCGAATGTACGTGCCCAGATATTCGGGAGGACCGGTATTCATATGAAGCATTCCAGAGATATTCAGCTTAGAAACTCCTGACGTGGTGCATGAAGGCCCGGTAACTAATATAACATACAACAAAAAAAAGGGAGATGATGAAATGAGAAAGTATTTGAGAGCACAGAAGGCTCTTAGCCTGCCACAGAAGGTGTGCTTCTCTGGCACAATGACAGCCCAGTCCCTGTATCCAGAGCAACAGGTCGGCTGGCTCCACAGGAGAGGTTAAGCTCAAGGCTGAGTAGTTTTCTCAAAGTGGTGGATAATTAGATAGTGATGACAGAGAGGGGAGTGAAGTTTAAACATATCATGGCCAAAAGTTGCTTCCTAAACTATAAAGATAGAGGGGAAAAAAATCTTTTAACCCTTTTCTCACAAGAAGCCATTGAAGCCTAAATACCAAACATCTACACCAGCCTTTCTAAACCCTTTTAACAGTGGAACCCTTGAAATAATTTTCTGGTCTCATAGAACCCTTGCTAAAAATTATAACTACAACTCATGATGCATTAATGTGATCGTGTGAAGAATGCTTCTTACACCTGTGGTCATTGAGAACAATTACCCCTTTACTTATAGCTAAAAAGATCAAGAGTGTCATTTCAAACTTATCTGAGAGGCAGAAGTTGCTCATTGCTCAAGGAACCCCTAGCAACCTCTGGAGGAACCCTAGGCTTTCATGGAACCCTGGTTGAGAAACTATGATCTAAACTATATATACCGTATATCTATCACATGTATAAGAGAAAGCTTATCACACTACACAAATCATTAGCCATTTATATTATTAATAATATGGTGTTGCCCCTTCACCCCTTTGTGGATATAACAGCCACTGCTCTTTTGGGCTTTCTACAGGATTTTGGAGGGTGTTTGTGGGAATTTGTTCCCATTTAGCCAAAAGAGCATTTGTGAGATCAGGTATAGATGTTGAATGAGAAGACCTGGCTGACAATTGGTGGACCAATTCATCCCAAAGGTGTTAAGTAGGGTATTTGTTCGAAGCTCTGCGCAGGCCACTCAAGTTCCTTCACACCAAACTAGTCAAACCATGTCTTTATGGAGCTGGCTTTGTACAAAGGGGCACAATCATGCTGGAAAAACAAAAGGCTTTCCCTAAACTGTAGCACAAAATAAGGCCTCTTTCACACGAGCTGTCCGATCTGGTCTGCCTGTTTTTCAGGTGGACCCGATCAGACCCTTTATTCTCCTCTAAGAAGTGGCAGATGTAAACGGACTTGTGTCCATTTACACCAGCCTACTTCCAATTCGATCCGGGAAAGACAAACGGAAAGCCTGATCGAATCAGAGGGAAGTTGGGTACAAACAGACAGCCGGTCTGACGACATCCGAATGCCCATAAAGCAGAGTGGGCAGTATCTGTGTCTGCTCTGCTCAGCTGGGGATCAGTGGGCAGATCCCCTGCTGAAAAAAAAGGATCTGGCCCATGTGAAAGGGGCCTTAATGCACACAATTTCCCCAAAACTGGATTTTTGTACAAAATGTAAAATCCATCCCTCTAATTTATTTAATGGACACAGGATTCAAAAGTTACCATTGGCTTTATAGCACCACCCAAACACTAGCACAGAAAAACTGGGAATAACCCCTTCTACACCAGCTAGGCTTCAGTTGTAGCAAGCAGTACACAGGAAATATAACAGCCTTTCTCAACCTTTTCAACACAGAAGAACCCTTAAAATAAAACTTTAAAATCTCAGGAAACGCTTGCAATAAATGACTATATCTACATCTCTTTCCCCATAGCATTATTATACCAGCCCAACATTAAAACTATCATAACGTCATTATTCCCTTGTTCGTGAAAGGGAAAACCATGCATTTTAAAGCACATTTGAAGAGTGTATCATATATATATATATATATATATATATATATATATATATACATACATATACATATATATAGAAGACAGATATAAAAGCACATAGGTCTTTATACAGTATATATATATATATATATATATATATATATATATATATATATTTATACGCAAATTCCAGTTAAAAGTGGTAAATGTGGTCCATCGTCAAGGGGCACCCCAGGAACGTGGGGGGGACTCTGGTTTCCAGAGACCACCTTCCACAGAAAGAATGGGGGGGGGGGTTACTGATATAAAAGGGGGAAACCTTTATATCGTGCCCCCTTATATTATTGTATTCACTCCCCCCTCAGACTTGCCTGGCGGCGCTGTCACTGACCTTCTCTCAGGTACACCATGCAGGGCTCAGTTAGATGACTCCAGGTTGGTGACTCTGGTTTTATCCTATAGTCTCCTCTCCACAGTCCACACATTTTACTTCTACCATGACCCCCATCCTGGCGGCACTCCCACTCTTGACTCCTCTCCAGACTCCCCCTCAGAGACTGCAGACATGATATAAGACAAGAAATGGTCAGAGGTTGCGAACATGGTACAAGAGATGGTTAGAGACTGAGGACAGGATACAAGAGATGCCTAGAGACTGAGGACAGGATACAAGAGATGGTCAGAGGCTGCAGACATGATACAGTAGGTGTCAGAGGCTGCTGGCAAGGTACAGGAGATGCAGACATAGTACAAGAGATGGCCAGAGACTGCAGACATGGTATAAGAGATGGCCAGAGACTGCAGACATGGTACAAGAGATCAATGCAGCCTCACTGTGCCCATCATTTCAGCCTCACTGTGCCCATCAAATGCAGCTTTATGTTGCCCATCAAATGCAGCTTTATGGTGTCCATCAATGCAGCCTCACTGTGCCCACCATTGCAGCCTCACTGTGCCCATAATTGCAGCCTCACTGTTCCCATAATTGCAGCCTCACTGTGCCCATAATTGCAGCCTCACTGTGCCCATAATTTCAGCCTCGCTGTGCCCATAAATGCAGCCTTGCTGTGCCCATCAATGCAGCCTCGCTGTGCCCAACGATGCAGCTTCACCATGCCCACCAATGCAGCCTCTGTGTGCCCACCATTGCAGCCTCTGTGTGCCCACCATTGCAGCCTCTGTGTGCCAGCCATTGCAGCCTGTGTGCCCACCATTGCAGCCTCTGTGTGCCCACCATTGCAGCCTCTGTGTGCCCGCCATTGCAGCCTCTGTGTGCCAGCCATTGCAGCCTCTGTGTGCCAGCCATTGCAGCCTCTGTGTCCCCGCCATTGCAGCCTCTGTGTCCCCGCCATTGCAGCCTCTGTGTCCCCGCCATTGCAGCCTCTGTGTGCCCGCCACTGCAGCCTCTGTGTGCCAGCCATTGCAGCCTCTGTGTGCCAGCCATTGCTGCCTATGTGCCTACTGCATAACAATTGCAGCTTCACCATTTTCTGGATCACACACAGCGGCCGATGTATGGCACGAATGGAGCTGGGTCTGTGTGTGTAAGGCAGCGCTGTAACAAGGTTACCCCAAGCAACTTCTGGAGATATCCTAGGGTTTCCTATTTGGGAAATCCTGAAATACAATATATACAAGGAAAGGGAGCTGAGTCCCTCACTAACACGAAGAGAGGGAGTTTATGGTACGTACAAAAATACCACTTTATCGTCCATTGAGGGAAACTGGTTCTCAAAGTTATCATGGTATGTCCAAAATCAGTCCATACAACTGGGGCAGGTGAGAGTCTTGTCCTCTCAGTCCTCTCCACGATCAAGGCCTGCCAAGCCAGTGACCTAATTTCCATCCATTGCGGTCTATGCCAGGCAGCTTGGATTCCCTGGACTTCCTGGATGTCTCCAGCATCCCAGCCTTGCTTCCCACAAACATCAGGACCCCGAAGTAAAAACCAGATAGCAGGCACCCCTTGTGAACAACCTTTTTGACAACAGACATGCTCAAACAATCTTCTATTCTATAAGTGCAATAAATCAGGTCTTTAAATACTACACTTGGGTGCGCCTCCCTCCTCCCCTTTCAGGATACACTCTGGGGATGGCTGTCACCTGAACTATTACCTATTGATCCTCAGTTGCCATGGACAACATATGCCTGCAAAAAAGACTATAACAATTCCTGCCTTCTGCAAATCTATCATTTGTTATGCGCTGGTTTGTTTTTATTTTCTATTAACCACTACCCAGCTATATACTCTTCACTGAAAACACAGAAACTCAACCATTCGGAGGGCCAAACCTTTAGCCATATAGTATTTTTTTATGGTTGTGGACTTACCCCATGATTCAAAGTAAATACAATTCACGAAAAAAAAAACCCTTAAGTCTTCAACAGCTACTTCCTCAAGCTCTTAAAAATTAGTTTATTGGTATTAGCATCATACAATCTCTCAAGGAGTACATTTATGGAGGAGATCAAGACTTTCACTGGGTTACTTGGCATGTCATGAAAACTTTACGTACTTAATAGAAAGATAAATAAATACAGGAAAACGATTGTGTCTTTGCCAAAAAAGCCAACTTTAAAAGCGTGTTTTTTAAATCTCTCAATTAAGGTCTGCACGCCTGAGTTATTGGTAACAATGAACATTTAATACTATACAATCTATCTTCCTGAGCCATAAATGTATCTTTGCGATAAAACTGGAATCCCTTTCATTTTATTACTTAGAGATTAAAATGAGATTGTTTAAACTAATCATTATATACTGCCTGGTGCCAGATGAACCCCCCCTCTTCGAACCCCTTAATGTTCTCTTTTAGTGTTCTTTTTTTTTTTTGTAAAGTATGCCAGAGCTCACTCGCTCCTTTGAAGAAAATGGAAATCAATTTAAATTTCCATTTTTGAAGTGCCATCTTGATAACGGTCTATCCCGGTAAAGGTACACAGATGTTATTCCATGGAAAACTATTATATGGTAATAGAGACTAAATTCACCTTATAGGCTTATATAAAAGTAGGTCATATGTGCTTATGACAATCCTCTCCAAGTGGTACCCTCATCAAGTCCACAATCCGATGAATCCGGATAGATCAGCAAACCATACTCCCGCTGACGGAAAATGGATCAATACAAGAAGTAGGAACTCATAGTATAAAAACTTCAGAAAATCTTCCAAGAATAGAAAAAAAAAAGTATACAGTGCTACAATAGAACTGGTAATGACCGCTCAATATACAGATTCTTGCGCACAGTTTCCAAGAGTTAACCGCTATCAGCCTTGTTTCGTTCAACCCAACGGGCTGAAGGAAACATCTGAAGAGGTCGGGAGAAGATCCTGTATTAACAATCCACTGAGCTATTATGTTCTGACAGTGGGACGGCCCCCCTGCCAGAAAACGCTGGTTGGCTGAGAGCACTAATCGGATATCGATCGGCAGACCTTTTTCGATCATGCCCCTTTGACAGAAACCGGAAGCCTGGCCAGCTTCAGTTGGACCGGCTGACGTACACACGGGCCGAATGTCGTCCGGTTTCTATTATTCTATCTAACACAGTTTATCATCAGTAGGACTTCATCAGGAGAATATTTTAATAGAAGCATATGATCTATTTTTACGAAGGCTGTGCCAAAAAGTAATGCAAAAGTGGCCATGACTTTTTTATTAAATTACATAGATCGTTCAAATTTCAGATGTTGTTAAAGAAACTCTTCCTCTATAGCAACCTTTCTTCTTTTTCATTGCAATTAAATAATGGAATCCAACCAGAAGCAATGTGCCGTTATTGAGTTCTTGATGGAGGGGTGCAGGCTGTCTGACATCCACAGAATGCTGCAGAATGTTTATAAAGATGATACCATTGAAAAGAGCAATGTCTTGTCATTGGTGACTCTTGTGAATGGTGTCATCTCCATAGACATTCTGTAGCCCTCTGTGGCTGTCAGACAGTTTGCACCACTCCTTCGTCAAGAACTCAATAGATTCCAAGCAGAATCATTATTCCGTCATTGAGTTCTTGATGAAGGAAGGCTGCAGGCTGTCCAACATCCACATAAGACTACAGAATGAATGGTGATGCCACCATTGACAAAAGCAATGTCTTGTCATTGGTGACTCTAGTGAATAGCGTAATTTCCATAGGCATTCTGTAGGTTTCCTTGAATGTCGGTCAGCCTGCACCCTTCCTTCAAGATGACACTATTGACAAGAGTCACCGATGACAATTGTTCTTGCCAATGGTGTCATCTTCATAAACATTCTGAAGCCCCCTGTGGATGTCAGGAAGGCTTTACCCCTCCTTTGTCAAGAACTCAATGGATTCCAAGCAGAAGCCTCATGCAGTCATTGAGTTCTTGACAAAAAAGAGGGGTGCAGACCGTCCAAACAATGTTTATGGAGATTACACCATTGACAGGTGCACTGTCTTGTCATTGGTATCTCTTGTCAATGGTGTCACCTCCATAAGCATTCTGTAACCTTCTGTGGGTGTTGGACAGTATGCACCCCTTCTTCGTCAAGAACTCAGTGATGGCATATTGCTTCTGGTTGGAATCCATTACTTATCTGCAATGAAAGAGAGGAATTATCATATAAGAAAGGTTACTCTACCAACATGTGAAACGTGAACGAACTATGTAAGTAAAGGATTCCAACCAGATGCAATGTGCTGTCACTTCTTCGTAAGTCTTGTCAGTGGTGTCACCTCCATAAGCATTTTGTAGCCTTCTGTGGATTTTGGACAGCCTGAACCCCCCCCCCCCCTTTGTCAAGAACTTAATGATAGCACATTGCTTCTGCTTGGAATCATTTATGCAGAGAAAAAAAAAAGAAGAGCTTGTAATGAAATGTGCAACACTCCGCTTGAGTGCTTTCATCATATACCACTTCCTCCCAGTCTGAATATATAAGATATTCGAAACCGTTGACAACCAATAACTAGACAGTACTCGTTTTGGTTGCTAAACATGAAACTGTTTAATGAAACAGAGGTACACAGAGGTAACACTCGGGACCATACCCCCCACCTTTGCATTCAGAGTGGGGTAAACTTTACCTCCTCCAGTAGCATGACACACAGGTATTCAACTACTCAATAGTAGACTGTCTTTGGGAGGGGCTGCTGGAGGAATTCCCCCCTCACAGCTTATCCACATAGCCATACATCCCATAATACTTTGCTCACAAGGCTGACACAAACAATAGAACAATGGAATACAGCCACACCCCAAACGACCCAGCAAACCGTCCACAACAGTATGAGACAATATGCAATATATGCATAAGGTAAGGTGCAGCGCTAGTTATTATGACTAAGGACTTATAGGCTGTAATGTGTCAACTGATTTAATCTGCGTTTGTTCACTGTGGCTATTCAATAAAATGAAGAAATTTTAAGAGCAACAACCGGAGTGCGGATCATTTTTTCTACATTAATCGAGTCTTGACTCTGTTTTAGAGACTAGGAATAAAATGATTATGTAATACCCTTTTTTCCTTGGTGTGCTCACTGCTTACCCCTTCCTTAACCACTTCAGCCCCAGAGGATTTTACCCCCCCCTTCATGACCAGGCCATTTTTTGAAATACGGCACTGCGTTACTTTAACTGACAATTGCGCGGTCGTGCAACGCTGTACACAAATAAAATTGATGTCCTTTTTCCCCCACAAATAGAGCTTTCTTTTGGTGGTACTCTCCTCTGCAGTTTTTATTTTTTGCGCTATAAACAAAGAAATACAGACAATTTAAAAAAAAAAAAAAATTTTTTACTTTCTGCTATAAAACATTTCCAATAAAAAAAAATGTAAAAGCTCAAATTTCTTCATCAGTTTAGGCCAATATGTATTCTGCTGCATATTTTTGTTAAAAAAAATCCCAATAAGCGTGTATTGATTGGTTTGCCCAAAGGTTATAGCGCCTACCATCTATGGGATATTTTTATGGACTTTTTATTCATTTTTTATTGTTTTTACTAGTAATGGCGGCAATTAGCGTTTTTTAGCCGGACTGCGCGGTCGTGCAACGCTGTACCCAAATAAAATTGATGTCCTTTTTCCCCCACAAATAGAGCTTTCTTTTGGTGGTACTCTCCTCTGCAGTTTTTATTTTTTTTTTGCGCTATAAACAAAGAAATACAGACAATTAAAAAAAAAAAAAAAACATTTTTTACTTTCTGCTATAAAACATTTCCAATAAAAAAAAAAAAATGTAAAAGCTCAAATTTCTTCATCAGTTTAGGCCAATATGTATTCTGTTGTTAAAAAAAATTCCAATAAGCGTGTATTGATTGGTTTGCCCAAAGGTTATAGCGCCTACCATCTATGGGATATTTTTATGGACTTTTTATTCATTTTTTATTGTTTTTACTAGTAATGGCGGCAATTAGCGTTTTTTTAGCCGAACTGCGACATTCTGGCGGACATATCTAACACCAGTGACACTTTTTGGGGACCAGTGACACCAATGAAGTGATCAGTGCTAAAAAAAAAAAAAAAGCACCATCACTGTATAAATGACACTGGCAGGGAAAGGGTTAACACCAGGGAGATGAAAAGGTTAAGTGTGCTCCTAGGGAGTGCTTTCTAATGCCGCGTACACACGAGCGGACTTTACGGCGGACTTTGCCCGGCGGACTGGATTTCGTCGGACAATTCGATCGTGTGTGGGCTCCAGCGGACTTTGTTTGCTCAAAAGTTGGATGGACTTAGATTTGAAACTTGTTTAAAATTTATCCGTTGAAATCGAGTCCGGTCGAAAAGTCCGCCGTCTGTATGCTAGTTCGACGGACAAAAAGCCACGCTAGGGCAGCTATTGGCTACTGGCTATGAACTTCCTTGTTTTAGTCCGGTCGTACGTCATCACGTACGAATTCGACGGACTTTGGTGGATTGTGTGTAGGCAAGTCCGTTCATTCACAAAGTCCGTCGTAAAGTACGTTGAAAAATCCGCCGGGCAAAGTCCGCCGTAAAGTCCGCTCGTGTGTACGCGGCATAACTGTGTGGGGGAATGCTGACACTGGAAGAAAAGAGATCCGTGTTCCTGCTTAGCAGAAGCACAAAATCTCCATTTTCCTCCCTCATAGAATTGAGATCTGCCTTGTTTACATAGCTGCTGATTGGCTCCCACTGTGTCCAATCACAGCAAAAGTGTGGCTCTGGCGGCGGGCGCACGCGCCCCAGAGCCGATGCCAGCGATGACGTACAGGTACGTGATTATGCGCTTAAGGGCCCCCCTGCCGCAGTGCATGTACGTGGGGCAATCCTTAAGTAGATAACCACTTACTGACCGCTGCACGCCGATATATGTCGGCACAATGGCAGCGGTGGGCAAATGGGCGTACCTGTACGCCCCCTTTAAGAGGCGGGGATAGCAGGCACACGCGCCCGCCGCGTACAGCGTGACCGTGCCCGCGGGACCGGCGGACTCGATGTCCGCCGGTCTCCCGGCGATCGTGTCACAGAGCCGCAGAACGGGGAAGAAGTTCCTATGTAAACAAGGCATTTCCCCGTTCTGCCTAGTGTTATGACAGAGATCACTGCTCCCTGTCATCGGGAGCAGTGATCGCTGTCATGCGAGTAGTAGCCCCCCCCCCACAGTTGGAATCACTCCCTAGGACACACTTAACACCTTGATAGCCCCCTAGTAGTTAACCCCTTCCGTGCCAGTGTCATTTACACAGTAATCAGTGCATTTTTATAGCACTGATCGCTGTATAAATGTGAATGGTCCCAAAATAGTGTCAAAAGTGTCCGATGTGTCTGCCATAATGTCGCAGTCCCGATATAAAATTGCAGATTGTTGCCATTACTAATAAAAGAAAAAAAATGCCATAAATCTATCCCCTATTTTGTAGACGTTACAACTTTTGCGCAAACCAATCTTTATACGCTTATTGCGATTTTTTTATCAAAAGTATGTAGAAGAATACGTATCGGCCTAAACTGAGGAAAAAAAAAATTTTTAATATATTTTTGGGGGATATTTATTATAGCAAAAAGTAAAAAATATTGCTTTTTTTTCTAAATTGTCACTTTTTTTGTTTATAGCGCAAAAAATAAAAAATTGCAGAGGCGAACAAATACCACCAAAAGAAAGCTCTATTTGTGGGGAAAAAAAAAGGACGTAAATTTTGTTTGGGTGCAATGTCGCACGACCGCGCAATTGTCAGTTAAAGAGACGCAGTGCCGAATTGCAAAAAGTGCTCTGGTCAGGAAGGGGGTAAAAATCTTCCGGGGCGCACTAGAGATGACGAATATATAAAGAAAGATAATTATATATCCAAACTCATGATGCTCCAAACTTAGCCTAGATATAAATGTAAGTAAAGGGAATGTAATCGGCCATGTGCAATTAGATAGACGCATTCACCTCATCCAAAGTGAAAATAAAGATGACATGGTATGTTTATAGGATCCTTGCAGGCCATGTTGGCCGAGATATGTCCCCCCCCCCCCCCTTTTTTTTACGTTCCTCTACTATTTTTGTACTCAAAGAATGTATGATGTGTATTTTGTACATGCTATTCTCAATAAAAATCATTGGAAATGAAAATCTTCCGGGGCTGAAGCGGGTAAAGACCATTACCCCTTTTAGACTAAGAATGATATACAATCTATTTTGACAAGAGAATATAAAATACTTATTCAAAAATGCTATTGTTAAAGGGGTTGTAAACCCTTAAGTTTTTTTTCACCTTAATGCATTCTATGCATTAAGGTGAAAAACCTTTTGCAGTGCAGCAGCCCCCCTGACCCCCCTTTTACTTACCTGAACCCGACCGTTCCAGCGACAGGGACGAGCACACCCACTCCAGCCGCCGTCTCGGGTCCTCATTGGATAGATTGATAGCAGCAGGAGCCATTGGCTCCCGCTGCTGTCAATCAAATCCAATGACATGGGAGCCAGGGGGGCGGGGCCGAGGTCCTGCCGCCAGTGTCAATGGACGCAGCAGCAGGACTCGGGAGCACGCCCGCACGAGTTCCCCAATGGAAAGCGGTCTCCGAGGGGCCACTCGATGTGGGGAGGAGCGCCGCTGGGGGACCCCAGAAGAAGAGGATCGGGGCCACTGTGCAAAACCCTTGCACAGAGGAGGGAAGTATAACATTTTCGTTATTAAAAAAAATAAAAAGGAACCTTTACAACCCCTTTAAGACCTGTTACAAACAATACCTTATATAACGCATATTTTGTGCACAGTGCATGCCATTGTGTATACATCGACCTTTCTTATTCAAGCATATATGTTAAAGATGAAAATATGATGTATGACTTGTTCAGTATTTTTCATTTCAATAAACCTTTCTTGAGGAAAAAAAATAGTAAACGGGCAAAAAAAAAACCTGGAAAAAATGCATGTTCACGTGACGCAGAAGTATGAATGAGGCATAAGGCTCCATTTACACTAGCATTTTTTAAAGCTCCTAGAAGCTGTTAGCATTTTTTTTCTGCTCCTAGAAGCTAAATGGTGTTCTCCTAGGTGTCCATGCACACTACTTTAGGCTATTAGCATTTTTTTTGAGCTTCAGAGTCTAGGAGCAGAAAAAAAAGAATTTCTTGGAGCGTTTTTTCCAGCAGAAAAAAACAAAAAACAAAAAAAAAAACCACAATGCTCCTAAATATTTCTATTTATAGATATATTGCTATATTTCTTTTGTGATCTTTTTTTTCTTCTTCATGTACTGCAAACACGCTAATAAAATGCTAATGCTTCTAAAAAGCTCCTAAAATGCTACTAGAAACTGGCACAGAAATGTGATTATCAGTATTTTTCATCCAGATTTTTTTTTGAGCTTCTGAAAAACACTAGCGTGCATGGAGCCTTAAGGTTTTTTTTAAATTATTATTTATTATTATTATTACCCCTTAAAGATGGCGCCTCCTAGCCCTTTAAGAGGTTTCTGATGGCGGGAGGCATGGCAGGGTCTCCGATAGGCTGTCACAGCGGTCAGATGATCGCAAAGCTCCCGACCGCAAGTAAAGATTGGGAGCCCCCCCCCCAGATAACTGCGCCCGTAGCGATCAAGGTGTGCGCTCGCAGCACGGCTCTGTTTACATTCTGATACACATATTTTTGAAGACTGTTATTCATTTATTTACTTAATACAGTATATACAAAAATGGTTAAAAAAAATATGTAATAGTTATATATGCAGTCTCTCTGCATTAAGGCCCACCGGCATGAAGAGGTTAAGCCCCGGTTCACACAGGGGCGGCACGACTTGCAGGTCGCCTCACCGACCTGCACACGACTTCCACGGCGACTTGCAAAACGACTTCTGTATAGAAGTCTATGCAAGCCGCCTCAAGTCGCCCCCAAAGTAGTACAGGAACCTTTCTATAAGTCGGAGCGACTTGTGCCGTTCCTATTAGAACGGTTCCATTGTACAGAACGGGAGGCGACTTGTCAGGCGGCTAGGTCGCCTGACAAGTCACCCCTGTGTGAACCGGCACTAACTATTAGATTTTTTTTTAATCCTTTTTGTATATACTGTATTGAGTAAATAAATGAATAACAGTCTTCAAAAAATGCATTCATGTAATAAAAAATAAAAAAACAATTCTATTATTATTAATAACTATAAGTATTATTATTATCAATAAAAGAATAATTATGATTATAATAATAAAAGACTAATTATAATAATAATGAGATCACTAAAATAAAAAAAACAATTATATTATTATTATTATCATTATTATTATCATCAATAAAAGAATAATTATGATTATAATAATAAAAGACCAATTATATAATAATATTAAGATTACTAAAATAAAAAGACAATTATATTATTATTAATACTATTATCATTATTATTATTAATAATAATAAAATAATTATTATGATGATGATAATAACAATAAAAGATTAATCTTATAATAATAATAAGATTACTAAAATAAAAATAATCATAGGAATATAATAATAATAAAAATAATAATAATAAATCAAAGATAATAAAAAAATATTCATAATTTTATAAGCCAGTATTTCTATAAGATTTTATTATAAGGAAGATGCCATTGAGAGGTCATTTAAGACAATAGCAGTAGTTGAACATGGCTGACGTACTTAGTATAGGAAAATTATTTTTTGCAAGATTAGGCAAGATAAGAGGCACGCATCCAAAGAAAGCTCTCCCTTCCAGGATCGAGCTGTATTCCGCTTTAGTAATTGTTACCATTTTATTTATTCATGATTAAATGTATTACAGGAGCCACCGGGTCTGACAGTTATAAAATTTTATTAAATTACACTCTTACAGTTCAGCGCTAGAACCTAGCCCAAGGCGGCCGTCCCGTCATTAACAGCCGATTCACATAACAAAGCCATTGTCTTGGACGAGGACTCATCACAATACAAACCTCCCTATTTCAGCGGCTGAACGCCGCTGTTTTCTTGCTGTGTGACATCACAAGTTGTGATTTCTAAATCTGGTGATTGAGAGGCGTGATTGGTCCTGGGCCCATCCTGTGTGGGAGGTTTATAACGAGGCATCGTTGCTGGCAGGGTGCCGAGCTAAAATCGAAGTGCTCGAATCGACACTACTGAGCTCAGCCGGAGTGGCGAGAGCGCACTGTGCATGCGTTAGGCTGACCACGTGTCCAGGATTGCCCGGGACAGTCCCGCATTTTGTAGGTTTGTCCTGGGGCCCCTTCATTCTAGGACAATACAGTGTCGCGGAGTGACACTAAAACACAGCCATGTGACCCCCAAAAAGTGAAGGACTACAGGTCCCAGTATGAACCTGTGAAATCTATGGGGGGCAGGGGGGGTCACAGAAAAAATGTATCAAAATGAATTACATCTAAGAGGATGTATCTGCCTTAACCGACCTTTATCCCAGGGGGGCATCGTCCTCACTCCTTTCTTGGTGTTGCGCTCATTAGGGTATTAATACTACAAAAAAATTTGATGCACGCCGAGCTGCCTTGAAGAAGCAGATAATAAGTCTGCGAAACGTGTCGGCTTTCTGCATCTATTTTTAATAAAGTGGTGTTCCACCCAAAAAAAAAAAAAAAAATGCATGAATGTGCCTTAAAAAAAAAAGAAATATGTGGAATTTTTTTTTCAACTCGCCTCTAAATGGCTGTTGCTAGGGGGTCCCTTGTAGTCTGCCTCCTTCAGTGCCTGGGCTGGTGACATCACTTCCCCTCGGCGCAGGAAGGGCTCAGCTCTGCCCCCTCCCTCTTGTCAATCATCTGGGACACATTACAGGTCCCAGATGACTGAGCGGCCAATCACGGTTCAACTATGATTGTACAAGTTATGACTATGTGTCTTTGCTGTACTGATCATTGATCTTTTCTATGACCATATGCGATCACTGTGAATTTTTTATCGATTATTTTTTGTAATAAATTTATTAATTTTATGAACATTGTTCTGTTGTTGTGCTTACCTTCATAACAGTTCCATACACATCCTTAAAAATCCTATCAGCTGTTGAGGGAGTGGTGTATTCTCTCTAATTTCTTTTTCATCTTCATCTGAGATGTGGATGTGTTGGACTGTCTCTAGAAACTATCCAACATACTGTGTATGTTGTGTGTGTATATATATATACCATATTTATCGGCGTATAACACGCACAGACGTATAACACGCACCTTAACTTTAGGAGGGAAGTTTCAGGAAAAAAAAAAAACTTTCCACAGACCCCTGAGTCCCCTGCATGGTACACAGACCCCCTGCATGGTACACTGAGCCCCCTGCATAACACACAGAGCCCTGTGGTACACAGACCCCTTTCATTATAAAGTCTCCTGGGACTGCATTGCCAGCATGCTCTGGATCGGAGCTATTGAATACCTGCATTGCCATCGCTGCCAGCCCTTTATTGTGCGCCGCTCCTACTGTGTCACTTGTGGATCTTTTGAACACCTCCATTGGCGCCGTGGACCCGGTCATGTGACATATTTCTGCTCTGAATCATTGACGTTCACATGACCGCTCTCCTCCAATCACAAGCTACACTCGAGGAAGGGGGCGGAGCGGGAGGAGGAGAGTGGCGTTGGTGGAGGGGTTTGAATTGCCATATAATGGCATGGGGGAGCGGTGTGTGGGAGGGGGCTGGCAGTAATGTTATCTGGGGTTGTCATGGCAGCACTGACCCGGGACCAGGAGAGGCGGATCCCCCCCCCCCCCCGATGGTTGAAAAAACATACATTGGCATATATAGTCATAGCTATGAATCAAAGATTTTTTATTTTTGCCCTCACCTTGCCGGGTTCATCTGGCCAGCCATACAGGTTCAGCCTCTTTCCTGTGACGAAGCCCCTCTGTTCGGTTGTAAAACTTCCATACGAGGGAGACCCCCTCCCCCCCCCCCCCAGGTCCAGATACTGGGGGGGCTGGGATACTGGTCTCTGGATGCAGGTAAACCCGTTCTGCCTTGTGGTTGGGTTGGGACTGATCCAGTCTCTCCTCCCTCGTGAGTTGTGGCCCCACACACACATTTTTGTTAGTCTGGCTTTGGCTATGTTGGTCTCCCTGGCAAAGATGCTGGAATATTTTTGTCAGGGCTGCCCCCTTCCAAGATGGCTACTTGTCTGCTTCCTGTGGCTGGACTGTGGGCTTTCAGTCGGCAGGGAGCAACAAGATGAGGTTGAGGTAACTGCTGGCCTTCTGTAGTAGCCGCCGGGAGCCCCAGGCGGCGGCCTGGAAATGGATTGGTGGCCACCTGTTCAGGAATGGAGCCTCTCCCATCCCCCCTTAGAGCCAGTCAGGGAGGGGTGCTGCACAGAGCAGGTAAGCTTTCCATGGGCTGTCATGGTGTGTCTGAATCATTATACTGTTAATATACAAGCTGCCAAAGTAGGTTAAACTGCTGTGTATAGTTCTGTCTGTTTCATTTGCCTCACAGGTTTTATTTGTCTGTTTGTAGGACTACTAATGCATGAACTGTTATACAGGTGTTTGCTGCAAAAAGTTGAGTCTTTCCTATTAACTCAGCAATGCTGGGCTTTGAAGATTTGTGTCAATGCTCTAATGCAGGGATATGCAATTAGCGGACCTCCAGCTGTTGCAAAACTACAAGTCCCATCATGCCTCTGCCTCTGGGTGTCATGGTTGTGGCTGTTAGAGTCCTGCTATGCCTCATGGGACTTGTAGTTCTGCAACAGCTGGAGGTCCGCTAACTGCATATCCCTGCTCTAATGCTTGGATTTGCTGTTTTTAACCTTTACAGGGCAGTCGCCTAGTGTAGGTGATCCTGCCAGGTATATTAACCCTTCATTGCGCTGCTTATGACAGATGCTTCAGTATGGATGCCACTGCTATGCATTTATGTTGCTGCTCTGCGATTAACCGCTTCAGCTCCGGAAGATTTTACCCCCTTCCTGACCAGAGCACTTTTTGCCATTCGGCACTGCGTCGCTTTAACCCTTTTATGACTAAGCCTATTTTTGACATTTGGTGTTTACAAGTTAAAATCCGTATTTTTTGCTAGAAAATTACTTGGAGCCCCCAAACATTATATATATATTTTTAGCAGAGAAGCTAGAGAATAAAATGGAGATTGTTGCAATATTTTTTTATCAGACGGTATGCAAATTTTTGGGAAAAGGGACACTTTCATGAATTTAATAAAAAAACAAAACAAAAACAGTAAAGTTACCCCAATATTTTTGTATAATTTGAAAGATGATGTTACGCTGAGTAAATAGATACCAAGCATGTTACGCTTTATAATTGCACGCACTCATAGAATAGCGACAAACTACGGTACCTAAAAATCTTCATAGGCGACGCTTTACTTTTTTTTTTTTTACAGTTACAGAGGAGGTCTAGTGCTAGAATTATTGCTCTCGCTCTGACGATCGCGGCGATCACTCACATGCGTGATTTGAACGCTGTTGACATATGCGGGCGCGACTTCCGTATGCGTTTTCTTTACTGCGCAAGCTCGTGGGGACGCTTTAAAATTTTTTCTACTTATTTATTTTTATATTTAGAAATCGTGTTTTTAAGAAAAAAAGAATTTTGATCACTTTTATTGCTGTCACAAGGAATGTAAACATCCCCTGTGACAGTAATAGGGGGTGACAGGTACTCTTTAGGGAGAGATCAGGGGTCTAAAAGACCCCCGATCCCTCCTTTGCACTTCACAGTATTCAGATTGCCGAAAACGGCGATTCTGAACACTGTATATTTTTTTAAAACCGGCGCCATTGGCAGCCGAGTAAACGGGAAGTGACGTCATGACGATTAGAAGGCTGGAACGAAGCCGTGTACGGCTTTGTTCCAGACTGGCAGCAGCCGCCGGAGGCATCAGATCGGTCATCGGGGGGCCCGGTAAGAACGGCTCCTCCGGTATAACAGCCGAGCGGCTTTTAGCTGCATCGGTTGTTATACATGGATAGCCGATCGCCCGCTCTACAAAATGGTACCGGGATGATGCCTGCAGCTGCGGGCATCATCCCGGTATAACCCCGGAAAGCTGAGTACGCACATCTGCGTACGCTCGGCGGGAAGGGGTTAACTGACAATTGCGCGGTCGTGCAACGTTGCACCAGAACAAAATTGATGTCCTTTTCTCCCACAAGTAGAGCTTTCTTTTGGTGGTATTTGATCGCCTCTGTGGTTTTTATTTTTTGCGATATAAACAAAAAAAAAAGCGTCAATTTTGAAAGGGGATAGTTTTATGGCATTTTTATTATTATTATAATTTTTTTTTTTACTAGTAATGGCGGCGATCTGCGATTTTTATCAAGACTGCGACATTATGGCGGACACATCGGACACTTTTGACTAGGGGTGCAATGGCTCAAAAAACTCACGGTTCGGATCGTTCCTCGGATCACAGTCACGGATCGGATCAGCAAAAAAAAAAAGGCAAGACAAATAAACATAAGTTTTGTCTTTTTGTTTATTAACACTTTTAAATTACTTGATCTCCCCCAATGTAATATCCACAATCTCCCCCCACTGTAATATCCACATCTCCCCGAATGCTGTAATATCCACGTCATCTCCCCCACTGTAATATCCACATCTCCACGAATGCTGTAATATCCACGTCATCTCCCCCACTGTAATATCCACATCTTCCCCCACTGTAATATCCACATCTCCACCCCTGTAATAATCAACGTCATCTCCACCACTGTAATATCCACAATCTCCCCCACTACTGTAATATCCACAATCTCCCCCACTACTGTAATATCCGCAATCTCCCCCACTACTGTAATATCCGCAATCTCCCCCACTGTAATATCCGCAATCTCCCCCACTGCTGTAATATCCGCAATCTCCCCACTGATTTAATGTCCGCAATCTCCCCCACTGATTTAATGTCTACAATCTCCCCCCCACTGTAATATCCACAATCTCCCCCACTGTAATGTCCACGTCATCTTCCCCACTGTAATGTCCACGTCATCTCCCCTCTAATATCCACGTCATCTCCCCTCTAATATCCACGTCATCTCCACACTGTAATATCCACAATCTCCCCCATTGCTGTAATGTCTGCAATTTCCCCACTGTAACAGAGATGGCTCTAGGCTTTGTGAGGCCTTAGGCGAATTTTACACATGAGGCCCCACTCACGCCAATAATGGGAAAAAAAAATTCAAGCAATAAAAATGGCTGCAGAAAGATGCACGGATCTAGCACACAGTTCATCAGCACCACTTCCAGGGCACCCTCCTCACCCATCAGACATATGCAGCCAATAAAACATCTGGGACCCAGCAAGGTGGCAACCTACCCCTCTAAGAATTTCCAATGCCTTGGGAGGAAGGAGAGTGGGGAATCCCAACACAGTGCAGAGAGAGAGAGGGAGGAGGGAGGGAGAGAGACGGGGATAGAGAGAGGGGAGGGTGGGAAAGAAGGAAAGAGAGGAGGAGAGAGAGAAGGAGGAGAGGGAGAGAGAGAAGGGAGGAGAGGGAGAGAGAGAAGGGAGGAGGAGGGAGAGAGAGAAGGGAGGAGAGGGAGAGAGAGAAGGGAGGAGAGGGAGAGAGAGAAGGGAGGAGGGGAGAGAGAGGGAGAGAGAGAGAGAGAGAGGGGGGGAGAGAGGGGGGAGAAAGGAGGGAGAGAGCGAGGGGAGAAAGGAGGGAGAGAGAGAGGGGGAGAGAAGGTGGGGAGGGATAGAGGGAGTGAGTGGGGTGGGAGAGACTGGGGGTGACACAGAGGAGGGAGGTGAGAAAGAGAGGGGGTGAGGGAGAGAGATGGGTTGTGGAAGAGAGGGGTGGCGCAAGAGAGAAAGAGACGAGGGGTGGGAGAGAAGGGGAGAGAGAGAAGGGGGAGAGGGAGAGAGAGAAGGGGGAGAGGAGAGAGAGAAGGGGGAGAGGGAGAGAGAGAAGGGGGAGAGGGAGAGAGAGAAGGGGGAGAGGGAGAGAGAGAAGGGGAGAGGGAGAGGGGGGAGGGGGAGAGGGAGAGGGGGGAGGGGAGAGAGAGGGTAGGGAGAGAGAGAGGGGGGAAGAGAGAGAGGGGGGAGTGAGGAGTGAGAGAGACTGGGGGTGACACAGAGGAGGGAGGTGAGAAAGAGAGGGGTGAGGGAGAGAGAGAAGGGTTGTGGAAGAGAGGGGTGGTGCGAGAGAGAAAGAGACGAGGGGGGAGAGGGGAGAGAGGGGAGAGAGAGAGGGAGAAGGGGGGGGGAGAGGGGGAGAGAGGGGGAGAGAGAGACGGGGGGAAGAGAGAGAGAGGGGGAAAGAGAGAGAGGGAGTGAGCGTGGGAAAGGATGAGGAGGTGAAAAATGAGAGGGGTGGTACGAGGGAGAGAGACAAGGGTGAGAGAAAGGTGGGTGACATAAAGAGGGAGGGGGGAGAGAGAGATAGGAGAAGGTGAGAAAGAGGGGGGTGAGGGAAAGGGGGGGTGAGAGAGATCCCTTGCCCTGTCCCTGTCTGCAGACCCTCCTGTGTTCCATGTCCAAGTCTGTGAGAGCACTGGGCAGGAGCAGGAGAGGGGGGCAAAGAACAGGGAGGAGCTGGAGAGCACTGGGGGTGCTGGGGCAGAAAGCACTGGGGAAGGTGGAGAGCATAGGAGGGGTGGGGGCTGGAGAGCGCGGGGGAGCTTGAGAGGAGGGGAGTCAGAAAGAATACGAGTGGAAAGCAGGGGAAACTGGAGAGCAGGGGGGTGGAGAGCACTGGGGGAGGAGCCAGGGAGCACAATGAGGGGCCAGAGAGCATGGGGGGAAGCCAGGGAGCACAAGGAGGGTCGGAGAGCACAGGGGGCGCAGAAGAAGTTGGATAGGAGGAGGAGTGGGCGGCTGCATATAGTGGAATTGAACTTTTTATATTCCTCTTGCAGCCGCTGAATGCTCACATCTCCTCTCCTTCCTGCAGATGATTCAGCGGCTGCAGGAGGAATATAGATAGATCAATTCCACTATATGCCGCCGCCCACCACTCCTCCTATCCAGGCACGCAGGAAAGCTGCACTGGCACTCACCTTCTCTCTGGTCGGCCAGGCGGCATCAGAAGATTAGAGGCTGAGCTCCTTCATCTTCAGTCACGGAGCAGCTCAGCTGGAGGCAGGTGCGGAGAGGTCGGGTGAGCGCAGGCTGAAGGAGCAGCCCAGCTGCGGCTTACACATGGACATGCCGCCGCCCACACACACGCCTTGTAGAGATTGCACCTGGAGCCGGGTGCTGTCATCCGGCCGCTGCCGCCACCTAGAGGCCTCAACGGTCCCATTGTCCGCAACTGCTGCCACCGGACCGGGATGCAACCGCTCCGTGCTGGGGTTGCTATTCCTCGGGCAGTACCCGATTTGTCAGTCAGCCCCTGAGCCACAGAGCCCCAGCGGGGGTAGGCGGAGCCGCCGGCGTCAACATCAGTGATTGAGCACAAGCAAATTAGGCGGCCGCGAGGCCCCTGTCAGTGTGGGGCCTTAGGCGGCTGCCTAATTTGCCTAATTAGAGAGCCGCCTCTGCACTGTAATATTCAAAATCTCCCCCACTGCTGTAATGTCTGCAATCTCCCCCACTGTAATATCCACATCTCCCCCCACTGTAATATCCACAATCTCCCCCACTGTAATATTCACAATCTCCCCCTCTGCTGTAATATCCACGTCATCTCCCCCACTGTAATGTCCGCAATCTCCCCCACTGTAATGTCCGCAATCTCCCCCACTGTAATGTCCACATCATCTCCCCCACTGTAATATCCACGTCATCTCCCCTCACTGTAATATCCACAATCTCCCCCCCCCTGTAATATCCGCAATCTCCCCCACTGTAATATCCACATCTTCCCCCACTGTAATATCCACATCTCCCCCCACTGTAATATCCACAATCTCCCCCACTGCTGCAATATCCACGTCATCTCCCCCACTATAATATCCACATCTTCCCCCACTGTAATAATCAACTTCATCTCCCCCCACTGTAATATCCACAATCTCCCCCACTTCTGTAATATCCGCAATCTCCCCCACTGTAATGTCCGCAATCTCCCCCACTGTAATGTCCGCAATCTCCCCCACTGTAATATCCACGTCATCTCCCCCACTGTAATATCCACGTCATCTCCCCCACTGCCTTAATATTCACAATCTCCCCCACTGTAATATCCACGTCATCTCCCCCCACTGTAATATCCACATCTCCCCCCACTGTAATATCCACATCTCCCCCCACTGTAATATCCACATCTCCCCCCACTGCAATATCCACATCTCCCCCCACTGCAATATCCACATCTCCCCCCACTGCAATATCCACATCTCCCCCCACTGCAATATCCACATCTCCCCCCACTGCAATATCCACATCTCCCCCCACTGTAATATCCACGTCATCTCCCCCCACTGTAATATCCACGTCATCTCCCCCCACTGTAATATCCACATCTCCCCTCACTGTAATATCCACATCTCCCCCCACTGCAATATCCACATCTCCCCCCACTGCAATATCCACATCTCCCCCCACTGCAATATCCACATCTCCCCCCACTGCAATATCCACATCTCCCCCCACTGCAATATCCACATCTCCCCTCACTGTAATATCCACATCTCCCCCCACTGTAATATCCACATCTCCCCCCACTGTAATATCCACGTCATCTCCCCCCACTGTAATATCCACGTCATCTCCCCCCCACTGTAATATCCACGTCATCTCCCCCCACTGTAATATCCACATCTCCCCCCCCTGTAATATCCACATCTCCCCTCACTAATATCCACAATCTCCCCCACTGTAATATCCACATCTCCCCCACTGCTATAATATCCACAATCTCCCCCACTGCTGTAATATCCACGTCATCTCCCCCACTGTAATGTCCGCAATCTCCCCCACTGTAATGTCCGCAATCTCCCCCACTGTAATGTCCACATCATCTCCCCCACTGTAATATCCACGTCATCTCCCCTCACTGTAATATCCACAATCTTCCCCCCCCCTGTAATATCCGCAATCTCCCCCACTGTAATATCCACGTCATCTCCCCCACTGTAATGTCCGCAATCTCCCCCACTGTAATATCCACGTCATCTCTCCCACTGTAATATCCACAATCTCCCCCAGTGTAATATCCACATCTCCACATCAGCAAAAAAAAAAAAAAAAGGCAAGACAAATAAACATAAGTTTTGTCTTTTTGTTTATTAACACTTTTAAATTACTTGATCTCCCCCACTGCTGTAATATCCACGTCATCTCCCCCAATGTAATATCCACATCTCCCCCCACTGTAATATCCACGTCATCTCCCCCACTGTAATATCTACAATCTCCCCCACTGTAATATCCACAATCTCCCCCCCACTGTAATATCCACAATCTCCCCCACTGTAATATCCACGTCATCTCCCCCACTGTAATATCCACATCTTCCCCCACTGTAATATCCACATCTCCCCCCACTGTAATATCCACAATCTCCCCCACTGCTGCAATATCCACGTCATCTCCCCCACTATAATATCCACATCTTCCCCCACTGTAATAATCAACTTCATCTCCCCCCACTGTAATATCCACAATCTCCCCCACTTCTGTAATATCCACAATCTCCCCCACTGTAATGTCCGCAATCTCCCCCACTGTAATGTCCGCAATCTCCCCCACTGTAATATCCACGTCATCTCCCCCACTGTAATATCCACGTCATCTCCCCCACTGCCTTAATATTCACAATCTCCCCCACTGTAATATCCACGTCATCTCCCCCACTGTAATATCCACGTCATCTCCCCCCACTGTAATATCCACGTCATCTCCCCCCACTGTAATATCCACATCTCCCCTCACTGTAATATCCACATCTCCCCCCACTGTAATATCCACATCTCCCCCCACTGCAATATCCACATCTCCCCCCACTGCAATATCCACATCTCCCCCCACTGCAATATCCACATCTCCCCTCACTGTAATATCCACATCTCCCCCCACTGCAATATCCACATCTCCCCTCACTGTAATATCCACATCTCCCCCCACTGTAATATCCACAATCTCCCCCACTATAATATCCACAATCTCCCCCACTATAATATCCACATCTCCCCCCACTATAATATCCACATCTCCCCCCACTATAATATCCACATCTCCCCCCACTGTAATATCCACATCTCCCCCCACTGTAATATCCACGTCATCTCCCCCCACTGTAATATCCACGTCATCTCCCCCCCACTGTAATATCCACATGTCCCCCCCCTGTAATATCCACATCTCCCCTCACTAATATCCACAATCTCCCCCACTGTAATATCCACATCTCCCCCACTGCTGTAATATCCACAATCTCCCCCACTGCTGTAATATCCACGTCATCTCCCCCACTGTAATATCCACATCTCCCCCACTGTAATATCCACATCTCCACCCCTGTAATAATCGTCATCTCCCCACTGTAATATCCACATCTCCACCCCTGTAATAATCGTCATCTCCCCACTGTAATATCCACAATCTCCCCCCACTGCTGTAATATCCACAATCTCCCCCACTGTAATGTCCGCAATCTCCCCCACTGTAATGTCCGCAATCTCCCCCACTGTAATGTCCGCAATCTCCCCCACTGTAATGTCCGCAATCTCCCCCACTGCTGTAATGTCCGCAATCTCCCCCACTGTAATGTCCACAATCTCCCCCACTGTAATATCCACGCCATCTCCCCCACTGTAATGTCCGCAATCTCCCCCACTGTAATATCCACGTCATCTCCCCCACTGTAATGTTCACGTCATCTTCCCCACTGTAATATCCACGTCATCTCCCCACTGTAATATTCACAATCTCCCCCACTGTAATATCCACAATCTCCCCCATTGCTGTAATGTCTGCAATCTCCCCACTGTAATATTCACAATCTCCCCCACTGCTGTAATGTCTGAAATCTCCCCCACTGTAATATCCACGTCATCTCCCCCACTGTAATATCCACGTCATCTCCCCACTCCCCCACTGTAATATCCACGTCATCTCGCCCACTGTAATATTAACGTCATCTCCCCCACTGTAATATCCACATCTCCCCCCACTGTAATATCCACATCTCCCCCCACTGCCTTAATGTCCGCAATCTCCCCCACTGTAATATCCACAATCTCCCCCACTGCTGTAATATCCACATCTCCCCTCACTGTAATATTCACAATCTCCCCCACTGCTGTAATATCCACAATCTCCCCCCCTGTAATGTCCGCAATCTCCCCCACTGGAATATCCACAATCTCCCCCACTGGAATATCCACGTCATTTCCCCCACTGGAATATCCACGTCCTTTCCCCCACTGTAATGTCCACGTCATCTCCCCCACTGTAATATCCACATCTCTCCCCCACTGTAATATCCACAATCTCCCCCACTGCTGTAATATCCACATCTCCCCTCACTGTAATATTCACAATCTCCCCCCCTGTAATGTCCGCAATCTCCCCCACTGGAATATCCACAATCTTCCCCACTGGAATATCCACGTCATTTCCCCCACTGGAATATCCACGTCCTTTCCCCCACTGTAATGTCCACGTCATCTCCCCCACTGTAATATCCACGTCATCTCCCCCACAGTAATATCCACATCTCTCCCCCACTGTAATATCCACAATCTCCCCCACTGCTGTAATATCCACATCTCTCCCCCACTGTAATATCCACAATCTCCCCCATTGCTGTAATATCCACATCTCCCCTCACTGTAATATTCACAATCTCCCCCACTGCTGTAATATCCACAATCTCCCCCCCTGTAATGTCCGCAATCTCCCCCACTGGAATATCCACAATCTCCCCCACTGGAATATCCACGTCATTTCCCCCACTGGAATATCCACGTCCTTTCCCCCACTGTAATGTCCACGTCATCTCCCCCACTGTAATATCCACGTCATCTCCCCCACTGTAATATCCACATCTCTCCCCCACTGTAATATCCACAATCTCCCCCACTGCTGTAATATCCACAATCTCCCCCACTGTAATATCCACGTCATCTCACCCACTGCTGTAATATCCACATCTCCCCTCACTGTAATATCCACATCTCCCCCCCACTGTAATATCCACATCTCCCCCCACTGTAATATCCACGTCATCTCCCCTTACTGTAATATCCACGCCATCTCCCCCACTGTAATATCCACGCCATCTCCCCCACTGTAATGTCCACAATCTCCCCCACTGTAATATCCACAATCTCCCCCACTGTAATATCCACGCCATCTCCCCCACTGTAATGTCCGCAATCTCCCCCACTGTAATATCCACGTCATCTTCCCCACTGTAATATCCACGTCATCTCCCCATTGTAATATCCACGTCATCTCCCCACTGTAATATCCACAATCTCCCCCATTGCTGTAATGTCTGCAATCTCCCCACTGTAATATTCACAATCTCCCCCACTGCTGTAATGTCTGAAATCTCCCCCACTGTAATATCCACGTCATCTCCCCACTCCCCCACTGTAATATCCACGTCATCTCGCCCACTGTAATATCCACGTCATCTCCCCCACTGTAATATCCACATCTCCCCCACTGCCTTAATGTCCGCAATCTCCCCCAATGTAATATCCACAATCTCCCCCACTGCTGTAATATCCACATCTCCCCTCACTGTAATATTCACAATCTCCCCCACTGCTGTAATATCCACAATCTCCCCCACTGGAATATCCGCAATCTCCCCCACTGTAATATCCACAATCTCCCCCACTGGAATATCCACGTCATTTCCCCCACTGTAATGTTCACGTCATCTCCCCACTGTAATATCCACATCTCTCCCCCACTGTAATATCCACAATCTCCCCACTGTAATATCCACAATCTCCCCCACTGTAATATCCAAGTCATCTCACCCACTGCTGTAATATCCACAATCTCCCCCACCGCCGCCACTGGGTGTACCAAGATGGCCACCGCTTCAGAGCTAGGCCGAAGCCGCGGGCTTTCCTAAGGCCGAGGCAGCGGAGCGCTTCGCGGATCATGGGGTGTGCCGATCCGAACAGGTTGACCCGTTCGGATAACAGATCGGTGACGATCCATTGCACCCCTACTTTTGACACTATTTTGGGACCATTGGCATTTATACAGTGATCAGTGCTATAAAAATGCCTTGATTACTGTGTAAATGACACTGGCAGGGAAGGGGTTAAACACTAGGGGGCGATCAAGGGGTTAAGTGTGTCTTAGGGAGTGATTCTAACTGGGGGGGGGCTTCAACTCGCATGACAGCGATCACTGCTCCTGATCACAGGGAGCAGTAGATTTCTGTCATGTCACAAGGTAGAACGGGGAAATGCCTTGTTTACATAGGCATGTTCCCGTTATGCGGCTTCGTGACACGATCCCTGGTCCCCCGGGCATGGTCACGCTGTACGCGGTGGCGCGCCTGCTAGCCCCGTAGATTAAAGGGGACGTACAGGTACGACCATTTTCCCACCGCTGCCATTGTGCCGACGTATATCAGCGTCCAGCGGTCAGCAAGTGGTTAAGGTCTGCTTTTGGGTGCAATGTGTTTAATGATTGCTATGCATTAACCTATTATATCTAAATTCCAGCGTGAAAAAAATCAGTGTTCTGCTTAAGTTACAGTGCTTTAAATAATCGGTTTATTACACTACGATCTGTAATTGCTCCTATCTAAGGGTTTAACCCTTGCTCACAGCATATAGGTCCATTTGCTGCTTCAATATCTGCAAATGGGTGTGTGGATAGCCACTGATATAGTATTAAGGCTATGTCCTAGCCAGTACTTCCAGGCATTTATTATGACCACAAACCTGCAGCTCATATCTTGAGCCATAAGCTTACCCAGAGACCAGCCACGATCAACAAGGTAAGGGTCAGTTAGGTATGCCATTAAAAAAAAAAAAAAAAAAGTGCGTGGGCAGTATGGTTTGTAAATGGCCCTTAAATACCAGCACCACTCCTCAAAGGAAAAGTGGCAACTTGTTCTTCCAACAGTGACAGGTCCTGTTTGGCTCTAAAAACTGCCATACATTCAAAGTGCAATCAACAATAAGAAAAGGAGCCAATGTTTGAGCTTTCCCGGGGATCACTGTCACATCCCATGTAAGGAAGAAAACCAAAAAAGGAGGGTGTGCCCCAGAGGGATAATATGGACAGTGTATCACCGGGAAATCAAGTGGCTGGTGCAGAGAATCAGATATACAATTTTGTTAAAATTAATAACAACGATTTTTATTGGTTACAGAGTGTACAAAATATTCTATAATATAAAAGCAAAACAAAAAGAGGTAGAAAAGACAGTAATCAAACATAATCAAACTGCTAAGGTGCTGTCATGCAACAACCCAGGAAATTCAAGAATTTCTTCGCTGGGGTGAAGGTACGTCAACACGTGATACTCTACATGTTTCGGAATATAGAAAAGCTCAATTCCTTCTATACTGTATATTTCCTTCTTCAGGAGTTTCAAAGTAGCAGTTTAGATAAATTTCTAGGGAAAAGAATAAAAAAAAAATTCTGTTATATTGCAGAAATGAATGCAAATTTGGGCAGGAGGCTCAGGATCAGTGGGGCCTCTGCAGCACTTGTCTTTGGGATGTGATCTGTCTGCAACAAAACCTTGGGACAATGGAAGATTCCTGGTGTGCTGGGGAGTTGTACTTTGTGCAGTAAGAAAGTCAATAGAATTTCTTTCCACTTTTCCAACTCCTCTAAGAGCCCTTGCACACTGGGGCGGTTTGCAGGCGCTATTGCGCTAATAATAGCGCCTGCAAACCGACCTGAAAGTGCCGCTGCTGTGTATCCAGTGTGAAAGCCCCGAGGGCTTTCACACTAGAGAGGTGCGCTGGCAGGACGGTAAAAAAAGTCCTGCCAGCAGCATCTTCGGAGCGGTGAAGGAGCGGAGTGTATACCGCTCCTTTACCGCTCCTGCCCATTGAAATCAATGGGACGGCGCGGCAATACCACCGGCAAAGCGCCTCTGCAGAGGCGCTTTGCGGTGGTATTTAACCCTTTCTCGGCCGCTAGCGGGGGGTAAAACCGCCCCGCTAGCGGCCGAATACCGACGGTAAAACGCCGCTAATAATAGCAGCGTTTTACCGCCGACGCCGCCCCCGCCCCAGTGTGCAAGGGCTCTAATTACCACTATGGTTCTTTAGAGATATCAAGGCTTTAAGAAAATGTTACCAAATCTTATCGAACAGGAACCACTGGTCCATTGTTCTTAGTCGGAAAGCAGATTTAGGCAAGGAATGGAATGAAGGATCAAGATCCAAAAAAAAAAAAATAAAAGTCATATGGGGTCATTGAGAACAATCACTCAAACCATCAAATAAAGTTTCTCTAGATCTAGCTTGGTACACCCAGGCTTCTGAGAGTTTCACTTTGGGTTCGTTCAACAACCTTTTGACCTTTCCACATACTCAAGACATTTTTCCAGAACGTTGCCTCCAGTTGCGGCCATCTTGCAGAAGCAAGGGCTGCAGTTTCCTTATGCGAACAACAGCTGCGGGTGGCTCAACATCCTCCAGGTCCTGGCAAACCCTGATTCAGAGGGAAGGCCAACTAATCTCAATATAATGACATTTTAGACATTCAGGAGAATACTGTAGATTTCCCCCTACGGAGGGTGACAATATTAGGTCTTATGTAGAGGCAAGTTCTACCTCTATCCCATCTGTTTATACCCCATGGTCTCAAATGGTCGAGAAGTAGTCTGCAGTAATCCATGCAGTCGCTTGGACGCACTGGAAGATTGAGAAAATCATAAACTGGCCTTCAAAGGTAATAAAAGATTTGCTTCCTATTCCGGGGAAGATTACCCCACATATGGGACTAGACCCGTTGATGGTGGCTAAGGATGATTATTCTCATCTTCCAGGCATACCAATCACCAAAATCTTTTCACTTTCTTGGTATTCACCTCAGTGATCTCCTAGCTCAAGGTCAATGACATAGGCCAATGGAGGATGAAGTGTGTAACATCAAGGGTACAGTGATTCCCAAGTGGGAAAGTTGTTTGGGAAACACAGCCTAGGAGGCCTCAGTTATGCCTCAGATGACAATAGATAATCTATCATCAGGGCAAGAGGTATCTCCCATTCATGTTTGCTAACAGTAAAACCTGTCTCAGCTCATCGCTCTGTGTTCTGGCTTCCCAGAACTTCCTGTCAGATATGGTAAAATTCAAAGGCTTGGATGTCAAGGGTGAGTCCCTAGACCAACAAGCAGTTCAATGAATCTCAACTTGGCAGTAAACTCAATGGTCAGGAAGTGCAGTTATTCCTGCAAGAGCAGCTTTCCAGAAGTGGAAGCAGTTGATCTACTAACATCCAGTTGAGTTGGCAGGTTAGCCTAATATAGCCACCAGACTCGGTGATCCCCAAGCTCCTCATCAGGATCATAGTACATAGTTAGGCAGGTTGAGAAAAGACACAAGTCCATCTAGTTCAACCAGGATCCGTAGTCATACAGCTGGAATAAGGGCAATAATGATCCAGTGGCCTTACAGGCCGTGCTGTCCTCAAAGTACAGTCTTTGGCCCAAGAACCTCCTATTCTATTCTTCCTGAGATCTCAGACCTTACATAGCGGAACCTAGTGTATTCAAATTCAGCCATGTTGGATCTAGCAACTGGGAGACCGAGTTAGGAAGGCTCATCGAAGGGTCTCACCACTATTATTTGAAACCTTGTGGAAACCAAGGGAACCTGCGGCAAACTCCATGTATACTAGAACATGGGAAATCTCACAGAATTTAAGGATACAATCCTCTGCTCCTTGCTACAAAGATTAATATTTCTGCAAGTAATATAAGATAGGGAATTGAGCAGTAGTCAAGTCTTGGGCAGGTCCTCAATTCCTGAG
Source organism: Lithobates septentrionalis (assembly GCA_037952835.1). Lineage (NCBI taxonomy): Eukaryota > Metazoa > Chordata > Amphibia > Anura > Ranidae > Lithobates > Lithobates septentrionalis. Next base: position 287,473 of record JBBDGP010002364.1, on the reverse strand, counting down.
ATCCAGTGACCATCGCACATCTGGGAGAACCAATTAAGGCCGGTACAGATTGTCTTTCCCCTTAGAACTTGCAGTGCAACTAGTGTTGGGAAGGTTGTCCCACTCCTCCATTCTTCTGAACAAGACTACCTCAATAAGTTCAGTGACACTAAAGCAGTATTTCTTAAGGATATCATGTCTGGGAGAATTATTTCAGAGATCCAAGCGTCAAGCGGTAAACTACATCATTGCTACCATAATCAAACAAAATAGCTCTGGTTTCCTCATCTCCAGCACCAGACCAGGGTCTGCATCCTTGCTTCTGGGACAAGACATCACCCTTCCGGCATGTCCAAACTGAAATGTCTATGTCACCACAAGCTGGAGTAATGGACTCTATGTGGAAGAAATACATGGAAGTGACCCCTCTCTAGAAGGTCAGACAGTGGTCTCATCAGGCCTGGCAGTATCAGAAGACTTTTCACTGTCCACTAGGACAATGGCATTATCTCGGGTCAGAGTAGCCTAAGGGGCTTATAGGACAAAGATAAATTCATCAATCTAGTGCAGAGCTCACTTTATCAGATGGGTGGCGTGCTCATGGGCAAAATTCAGAGGTCCAGAATTTTACAGGATACCAGCCAGGTTCATTCACTACAAACCATTTTTTTGCCTATTGCAAAGTCAATTAAGCAACATTGGAAGCAGGGGAGTTGACTTCAGTTCTGTTGATTAAAACGTTTCAGCATGGCCCTCCCTTATAGATTCTGTTGGCGTGCTACATCCCATTCGTTTATGCTGTCATGTTTGTGTCAGGAAAACGAAAAATTGTATACTTTTCTGACGGTAATTTTCCTTTCCTGATGCAAAGCATGACAGCATACAGGTCCTTCCCGTGTGGGTTTCGTATTTGAGTATTGTTGCAGGGAGGAGACTCATTTATAAATAGTATAACCAGTCCTGATTGGGCGAGGGGTGGAGCCTATCCCATTCGTGTATGCTGTCATGCTTTGCATCAGGAAAGGAAAATTACCGTCAGGTAAGTATACAATTTTCCGTTTTAATGACAACCCAGTCTTAATCCCTAGGGTTCTATATTTAGTTGGCCCAACCTTTGCAGCTATAACAGCTACAACTCTTCTGGGAAGGCTGTCCACAAGGTTTAGGAGTGTGTCTATGGGAATGTTTTACCATTCTTCCAGAAGCGCATTTGTAAGGTCAGGCACTGATGAGGATGAGAAGGCCTGGCTCGCAGTCTGCACTCTAATTCATCCCAAAGGTGTTCTATCGGGTTGAGGTCAGGACTCTGTGCAGGCCAGTCAAGTTCCTCCACCCCAAACGTGCTTATCCATACTATATTGCCAACAGAATTGGGCCACCCCTCCAAATCATTTGGTGGAGGGGAGATTATAGTGTGGGGTTGTTTTTCAGGGGTTGGGCTTGGCCACTTAGTTCCAGTGAAGGGAACTCTTAAGGTGTCAGCATACCAAGACATTTTGGACAATTTCATGCTTTGGAGGGAACAGTTTGGGGATGGCCTCTTCCTGTTCCAACGTGACTGTGCACAAAGCAAGGTCCATAAAGACATGGATGAGCGAGTTTGGGGTGGATTAACTTGACTGTCCTGGCCTCAACCCAATAGAACACCTTTGGGATGAATTAAAGCAGAGACTGTGAGCCAGGCCTTCTCGACAAACATCAGTGCCTGACCTTACAAATGCACTTCTGGAAGAATGGTCAAACATTCCCATAGACACAATCTTAAACCTTGTGGACAGCCTTCCCAGAAGAGTTAAAGCTGTTATAGCTGAAAGGGGGGGGGGGGGGCAACTCAATATTGAACCCTACGGACTAAGAGTGGGATGCCATTAAAATTCATGTGCAAGGAAAGGCAGGCGTCCCAATAGTTTTGGCAATATAGTGTACGAGCTGACACAAACCAAAGGTTTCGGTCCATCAGGAATTTGCGTTAACTGCTTTGATAGATATGGGTGCCATTTTCTTCATCAGTCTTCTTTGACCCCAGGGCAGCTTGAAGCTATGCCCCTGGAGGTTGAGTACTTGACACCCTGGTCTACAGGAAGTGGGTTAAATAACAGTGGGGTCATTCAACCTTTAAAAGGATCAGTGGCTGGAATTGGAGTAGGATGAAGAGTCCTGAAGCATGGAGAGGGTTAGTATGGTTTTTGGATCTCTTTTTGGGGGGTTAAATATTTTGAGTCAGGTTTTAAATGCTCTGCCAAGTTGTGTGGGCCCTGGAACTATGCAAGTACCATAACATCAAAGGTCAATCAGCCAGAGTTCAAGAAACCCATAGACAGCTCTAGCGGACTCCTAGGATTCCAGAGAACCTTGGTTGAGAATGGCTTTAAGTGCTCTGCCTAGTTGCATTGGGCCCTGGAACTATGCCGGCAAGGCTGATTTCAAAGGTGTTGAGCAAGGTTTAGGTCAGGTAGAGATGTTGGATGAGAAGACCTGATTCCAAAGGCGTTCAGTAGGGTTGAAGTCAGGCACTGATGCTGAATGAGAAGACCTAATCCCAAAGGTGTTCACTAAGGTTGAGGTCATGTTCTGAAGTTGGATGCCAAGACCTGATCCCAAAGGTGTTCAGTAGGGTTGAAGTCAGATGCTGATATTGGAGGAGAAGACCTAATCCCAAAAGTGTTCAGTAGGGTTGTGGTCAAATACTAATGTTGGATTAGAAGACCTGATCCAAAGGTGTTAAGTAGGGTTGAAGTCAGAGTGCTTTGCAGGACTCTTAAGTTCCTCAACACCAAACTGGTCAAATCATGTCTTTATGGAGCTGCTGCTTCCAGCACAGTCATGCTGGAACAAAAAAAAAAATCCTTTTCCAAACTTGGAAGTGACAAAATTGTACAAAATTCCTTTGTATTTCCTTCCCCATCTTTGGTGGTAGTGGGAGGAATAGTGCCCCATCATTTGTGTCAGTGGAAATAAGGTGCCTTATCGTTTGTGTCTGTGGGAGGAATAGTGCCCCATTGTTGGTGGCAGGGCAAGAACTATGTGCCACTGTTTTTGACAGGGGAGAATACCTCAAAGACCAGATAAAAACAAGCAAATGGCAGTAACCAGCCCCTGGGCCACAGTTTGGAAATCACTGATTTAAAGGGCTGTCTACATTTGTTTTTCTGTCAGTAGTGGACTTACCCTAAGGGGGACAGGAGAATTCCACTGTGAGTCCAGAGGTTGTGGCTGAAAAAATATGTGAAAAGTACTTAATGGGGACCCTCGTTTGTAGCTGACATTATACCGGTCATTATTTGTCACTGTCATGTCTGCCCCTTTGCCCCAATCACTCCACCCCCATATCCTGTCAGAAACCGTGAATCAGACCGAGACAGAAGTGCAGTTAAAATCACACTTGTTTAATAATAATAATAGTAAAAGATAAATAGAGCAACGTAGTCAAATCATAGCCAGAGTTCAGTAACCGGAACGAATAGTCAGAGAAGCCAGGATGTCAGGGAGCTAGAAATCAGGAAAGGCTAGGAAATCAGGAAACCAGAGAATCAGCATAGTGGAACAGTAAGCAGGATCAGGAACCAGAAGGGACGTCAGCCAAGCAAATCTTCAACAGGTACACAGGAGAGTCTCTGGATGTGCTGACCAAGGCGAAGGCATAGAGGGACTGAACTAAACAGCTTAAGTAACCAGCAGGACTGACAAAAAGGATACAGGCAGTCCCCGAGTTACGAACGACTCCTACTTATGAACGGCTTCAAATGCCGGCCACTTATGCCCTACGCTGGACCTGGATACTTCCGGACACATCCAATACTGCAGTACTGCATGGCCAGAAGAGCCCCAGATAACAAGCGCCCGGCACATCCCACATCCATGCACAGGCAGACGTTACACTTACAAATGCAGTGTTCCGACCAGAAGTTACACTTACAAATGCAGTGCTGCGACTTGCGAACAACTTCGACTTACGAACAAACCTACAGTCCCTATTGTGTTTGTAACTCAAGGACTTCCTGTATCTTCATCAGGCGAGTCACTGTGGAAAAGATTGGAGCTGGCAATTAACAGACAGGTGAGCGGCCTGCTTTGAGAAGAAAGGGCTGAGCCCAGCCCTGACATGTCCCAGCTACAACATTCCCATCAATACTCAGTGTGTAGCACTTTCAGAAAGTTTCTAACCTCATTGATGGTCGCCACCTGGCTGTGACCAACCGGCCATGTTCTGCTGCCCCTGCGTAGCGAGACAGTAATGTCAATAAGGTCAGAAGACAGGATATATTCACCACCAAACCTCCTCATCTCATCAGCACCTTCCGCAGAAAAAAAAGCAGGCCATGCAGGTGTGGCCTGGGAACTGCTGCTGAGTTGGCTGCGAGGGCGGGGCATCCAGGAAGGAGGAGATATGAACAGTGAGGGAAAAAAGCATTTGATCCCCTACTGATTTTGTATGTTTGCCCACTGACAAAGAAATGATCAGCCTATAATTTTAATGGTAGGTTCATTTTAACAAGCAATAGAACAGTGGTTCTCAACTCCGGTCCTCAGGACCCACTAACAGGCCAGAATTTAAGTATTACCTTGGGGAGATGCAGACTAGAATGCTGCAATCACTGAGCAGCAAATTATATCACCTGTGATGTATTTCAGTTATCCTGCAAACCTGGCCTGTTAGTGGGTCCCGAGGACAGGAGTTGAGAACCACTGAGATAGAACAAAAATATCCAGAAAAACGCATTTCAAAAAAGTTATAAATTGAGCTGCATTTTAATGAGTGAAATAAGTATTTAACCCTATCGCAAAACATGACTTAGTACTTGTTGGCAAAACCCTTGTTGGCAATCAGAGGTCAGACGTCTCTTGTAGTTGGCCACCAGGTTTGCACACATCTCAGGAGGGATTTTGTCCCACTCTTCTTTGCAGATCCTCTCCAATTCATTTGGGTTTCAAGGCTGTTTGGTAACTCAAACCTTCAGCTCCCTCCACATATTTTCTATAGGATTAAGGTCTGGAGACTGGCTAGGCCACTCCAGGACCTTAACGTGCTTCTTCTTGAGCCACTCCTTTGTTGTCTTGGCTGTGTGTTTTGCGTCATTGCCATGCTGGAATACCCATCCACAACCCATTTTCAATGCCCTGGCTGAGAGAAGGAGGTTCTCACCCAAGATTTGACAGTACATGGCCCTGTCCATCATCACTTTGATGCGTTGAATTTCTCCTGTCCTCATAGCAGAAAAAAAAACCCAAAGCATGTTTCCACCTTCATGTTTGACGGTGGGGATGGTGTTCTTGGGGTCATAGGCAGTATTCCTCCTCCTCCAAACATGGAGAGTTTAGTTGATGCCAAAGAGCTTGATTGTGGTCTCATCTGACCACAACACTTTCACCCAGTTCTCTCGATCATTCAGATGTTCATTATCAGACTTCAGACGGGCCTGTATATGCGCTTTCTTGAGCAGGGGGACCTTGTGGGTGCTTCAAGATTTCATTCCTTCATGGCGTAGTGTGTTACCAATTGTTTTCTTGGTGACTATGGTCCCAGCTGCCTTGAGATCTATGACAAGATTCTCCCATGTAGTTCTGGGCTGATTCCTCACTGTTTTCATGATCATTAAAACTCCACGAGGTGAGATCTGGCATGGAGCCCCAGACTAAGGGAGGTGACAGTTATTTTGTATTTCTTCCATTTGCGAAGAATCGAACCAACTGTTATCACCCTCTCTCCAAGCTGCTTGGCGATGGTCTTGTAGTCCATTACAGCCTCGTGTAGATCTACAATCTTGTCCCTGACATCCTTGGACAACTCTTTGGTCTTGGCCATGGTGGAGAGATTGGAATCTCATTGATTGCTTCTATGGACAGATATCTTTTATAGAGGTAACAAACTGAGATTAGGAGCAATCTCTTTAAGTGAGTGCTCCTAATCGCAGATCGTTACCTGTATAGAAGACACCTGGGAGCCAGAAGTCTTGCTGATTGATAGGGGATCAAATGCTTATTTCATTTATTAAAATGCAAATCAATTTATAACTTTTTTGAAATGTGTTTTTCTGGATATTTTTGTTGCTATTCTCTCACTGTTAAAGTAAACCTACCATTAAAATTATAGACTGATCATTTCTTTGTCAGTGGGCAAAAGTACAAAATCAGCAGGGGATCAAATACGTGTTTTTTCCCCTGACTGCAGCAACGGATGACCAACTTTTTCAGCGAAGAAAAAGCTTTTCAAAAGAACAGCCTAAACTAAGCCGAATAATTGACTAGCAGAAATTAGGATTCCATATCCTACTGGGACATAGAGCGATGGAAACATTTTTTGGAGGATGTACCGCTGTGTTTGCTGGGATTTGTTTGGGAGCTCCAGGCAGACATCTTGTTTAGCAAGCGAACTAGAAAAGCCTAAATTGATCTTAATTGCCCGACTAGAATTAAAACACTATCCTGGAGCAGAGTAATAATTACTGAACAAAGAGGAACATCAGTAGAAGTTTAGATTATGATGACTTTTGTGATTAATGTGCTCATTCTTCTTCTGTCCACATAATTTCTTAACAGTAGATCCAGAAACCAGACAATTATCCCAACTTCACTTCCCATCCGATGAGGCATAGGATAGTCTTGTAAGAAGTCAGCAAACCCCTAGAATGAAGGGAAACTAAACCTGCAACAACAACATCTTAACGATATTACAAGGGGGTTAGAGGTTGACATTTTAGCTGAAAACATTGTGTACAGCCAAGGAGTACAATAACTTTGTAAATCAGGTCTTCCCAACCTCAACATGGAGGAACCCTTGCAAAAACTTCTGGGCATCAGGGAACCCCCGTTAATATTACTGCACACAAGCTCTGTTACATTGCTTTTGGCGCTGCTCAAAGTAGAGGTGAAAGCAGCCTTGTCCTGATATCACTCCAGAGGGCTAGGAAATGTAGAGAGAAGGATCACCTCTACGCCCGACCAGCCCAAGCTGAACAAACGATAAGAGCAGCCTCAGCCCTACATTGTCTTCACACCAAACAACACAATCTGATTATTTCGCCTCACCAACCGGGGCTTAGTCATAGGGTCTGTATGACTAAGCCCTGGAAGGCAAAATGCATCAGAGTGTGTGGTGGAGACATGTAGGCTGAGGCTGCTCTTTATTGATTATTCACCTGGGCCGGTCAGGAGTAGCGGCGATCTTTTCCTCTTTATATTTTCTGTTCACGAGTTATTAGTGTAAATTGCAAGTTGTGATCTAAGAAAAATAAAATAAGGACTCTGTAGTACTTCGCATATTTGGCACCCGGGGTTGCTCTATACTACACTATACAGTATGTGAGCATCCATATAGAGTCTATGTCTTGTTGGGCATTGAGATAAATGTGATGAAATCGTTGCAATCAGGTCCAATGATGATGGACAACCATACACCCAAGTGCACCTTCCACCGTGATAGTACAAGATGTGCCCTTACCGGATGCCTAGTGCCTGGACTCCATGTTATAGGAGCCTAGTCTGACATGGATTCACACATCATGAAGGATTCCTCCACTGGGTATGAAAGGAGGATAATGTCACAGCTAACAGTGCTGGTTGTTCACTCTCTCGTGAATATTATATAAAAAGATCGATCTAGGTCTGCAGATTTTTATGTAGGAACTTTTATTCATGTATTGCACTTTATTGGACCTGTGAAAACTTTTAAAGCATTTTAGTGAACAACCAGCACTGTTGGCTGTGACGTTACCCTCCTTCATGATGTGTGAATCCATGTCAAACTAGGCTCCTATAACATGAAGTCTAGGCATCCAGTAAGGGCATATCTTGTAATATCACGGTGGAAGGTGCACTTGGGTGTATGGTCGTTCATCATTTTTGGACACGATTGCAACATTTCAATCACATTTATTTCTATATGGACACTCTCATGGACTGACCATTGTCACTTATTTGTATGCATATATTATCACTCACAGTGCGAAAATGGTTGATTTATATATACTTTTACACAAATTGTTCTGTTGTGATTGCCAGCTGCTTTTTTTGATCGCTTATTATTACTTCTACCTGCGCAATTCTAACTCCCCTTTTTTTAACTACAATATACAGTAGTTCTTAGCAATATATGTTCATTTATATTTAAATCAAATAAATATTAAGAATAACTGGCAAAAAAAAAAAATGAAATGCAGTGAAAATTGTATTGCTCCCTTACATTGCTGAAAAGTCCAAAAGCGCCCCGGATATCGATGGTCAGTGATAGAAGGGCCCTAGTACACTGGTGGACAGCGGGGAGAATACTTCTTACATTGGTGGCCAATGGCAAGAATGACCCTTACATTGGTGGTCAGTGAGAAGAATGTTCCTTACATTAGTGATAAATGGAAAGAATGCTCCTCACATTGGTGATTAGTGGGAAGAATGACCCTTACATTGGTGGGCAGTGGGAAGAATGTCCCTTACATTGGTGGGCAGTGGGAAGAATGTCCCTTACATTGGTGGTCAATGAAAAGAATGCTCCTTACATTGGTGGTCAATGGGAAGAATGACCCTTACATTGGTGGGCAGTGGGAAGAATGCTCCTTACATTGGTGGTCAATGAAAAGAATGCTCCTTACATTGGTGGTCAATGGGAAGAATGTTCCTTACATTGGTGGGCAGTGGGAAGAATGCTCCTTACATTAGTGATAAATGGAAAGAATGCTCCTCACATTGGTGATTAGTGGGAAGAATGACCCTTACATTGGTGGGCAGTGGGAAGAATGACCCTTACATTGGTGGGCAGTGGGAAGAATACCCCTTACATTGTCAATGGAAAGATGGCATGATGTTTGGCCGTACAAGGATGCATAGGCGGTTCATGCATCCCTGCACAGGCAGTCCCATGTATGTCAATTGGGATGCAGCAGCTGCAGACACAGCTGCTGCTTCCAATATGACAGCCTTAAACACAGACATTGTTCACCCATACGGCTGTCAAATTAGGAGCAGTGGCCATGCAGCCACTGCGTCTCAATTGAAATGAATAGGGCTGCCTGCACGGAGATGCACTGAAACCTTGTGCATCCCAATGCGGGCAAACATGGTCCTCACAATTGCATACGCTATGGTACACTCATGTGAATGAGGCCCAACACAGATATTTTGAAAGGGTTTTTGCAAATATTTTACCACAAAGAGCTGAAGGTACCAAAAGCATCTTTTCCATAATATTTATTTTCATCGTCCTTCACTTAAGCCCTCAAAACACTTAGAACTACAATCCTTCATAAAATAAGTGAGCCGTTAAAATATTTACAGGACAATTTACAGAATTATTCACAAAAAACAAACAAAACTTCAAGATCACTAAAATTGCACCAATGGCACTGTAATTACAATGATGTCTTTACATGGCGCATAAAGAGAGCCTGACACAAATTATCTTCAGATGACCTTCTAGAAGAGCTCATCCGGGCCATAGGCATGTGGAATTTTGTGTAGATTTACACAGACTTAAGCTGAACTCCGGCCTTCACTCTAATGGTCTTTGTTCAAAGGTACATTTTTGTGTCTCAACTTCCATACTTCAGTTTACTTTTGGTCAAAAAAAGACTGTAATATATATATATATATATATATATATATATATATATATATATATATATATATATATATATACATACATACACACACACACACATACACACACACACAGTATCTCACAAAAGTGAGTACCCCCCCCACACTTTGCTACAATGTAAAGTAGTGAGGGTACAGCTTGTATAACAGTGTAAATTTGCTGTCCCCTCAAAATAACTCAACACACAGCCATTAGTGTCTAAACGGCTGGCAACAAAAGTGAGTACACCCCTAAGTGAAAATGTCCAAACTGGGCCCAATTAGCCATTTTCCCTCCCCATGTCATGTGACTTGTTAGTGTTACAAGGTCTCAGGTGTGAATGGGGAGCAGGTGTGTTAAATTTGGTGTTCTCGCTCTCACTCTCTCATACTGGTCACTGGAAGTTCAACATGGCACCTCATGATAAAGAACTCTGAGGATCTGAAAAAAAAAGGATTGTTGCTATACATAAAGATGGCCCAGGCTGTAAGAAGATTGCCAAGACCCTGAAACTGAGCTGCAGCACGGTGGTCAAGACCATACAGCAGTTTAATAGTACAGGTTCCACTCAGAACAGACCTCGCCATGGTTGACCAAAGAAGTTGAGTGCACGTGCTCAGCGTCATATCCAGAGGTTGTCTTTGGGAAATAGACATATGAGTGCTGCCAGCATTGCTGCAAAGGTTGAAGGGGTGGGGGGTCAGCCTGTCAGTGCTCAGACCATACCCCGCACACTGCATCAAATTGGTCTGCATGGCTGTCATCCCAGAAGGAAGCCTCTTCTAAAGATAATGCACAAGAAAGCCCACAAACAGTTTGCAGAAGACAAGCAGACTAAGGACATGGATTACTGTACCATGTCCTGTGGTATGATGAGACCAAGATAAACTTATTTGGTTCAGATGGTGTCAAGCGTGTGTGGCGGCAACCAGGTGAGGAGTACAAAGACAAGTGTGTCTTGCCTACTGTCAACCATGGTGGTGGGAGTGTCATGGTCTGGGGCTGCATGAGTGCTGCCGGCACTGGGGAGCTACAGTTCATTGAGGGAACCATGACATACTGTGACATACTGAAACAGAGCATGATCCCCTCCCTTCGGAGACTGGGCCCCAGGGCAGTATTCCATCATGGTAACAACCTCAAACACACCTCCAAGATGACCACTGCCTTGCTAAAGAAGCTGAGGGTAAAGGTGATGGACTGGCCAAGCATGTCTCTAGACAGAAACCCTATTGAGCATCTGTAAGGCATTCTCAAACGGAAGGTGGAGGTCTCTAACATCCACCAGCTCCGTGATGTTGCCATGGAGGAGTGGTAGAGGACTCCAGTGGCAACCTGTGAAGCTCTGGTGAACTCCATGCCCAAAAGCACAGCGCTGGTAAATAGTGGCCACACAAAATATTGACACTTTGGACCCAATTTGGCCATTTTCACTTAGGGGTGTACTCACTTTTGTTGTCAGCGGTTTAGACATTTTGAGGGGACAGCAAATTTACACTGTTATACAAGCTGTACACTCACTACTTTACATTGTAGCAAAGTGTAATTTCTTCAGTGTTGTCACACGAAAAGATAGAATAAAATATTTACAAAAATGTAAGGGGTGTACTCACTTTTGTGAGATACTGTATATACATACATACGCACATACATACTTACAAGGCCTGTACAGAAGGTAATGCAAATGTGGGGATAACTTTATTAACTTACATAGGTCGTTCAAATTTCACAATTTGGTAGAGTAACTCTTCCTCTATAGCAGTGGTCTCCAAACTTTGGCCAAGGGGGCAGATGCTGCTCTTTGCCGGGCTATATCCTGCCTTTGGGGCACTATTCCTCCCACTGACACCAACAATGGGGTAAAATTTCTCCCACTGACACCAACGAGGTACAATTCTTTCCACTGACAGGGCACTTTTCCTCCCACTGACACCAACAATGGGGTACATTTCTTCCCACCGACCCCAACAACAGGACACTATTATTCCCACTGACACCAACAATGGGGCATTATTCCTCCCATTGACCCCAACAATGGGGCACTATTCCTCACACTGACACCAATGATGGAGCACTATTCCTCTCACTGAGACCAATGACAGGGCATTATTCCTTCCCCCGATACCAACAATGGGGCACTGTTCCTCCCACTAATACCAAACATGGGGCACGGTTCCTCCCACTAATACCAATGATGGGGCATTGTTTACTCCCATTACCGCCAGGGCATGTTCTATTCACACCAACAGACCAGCCCCCCAAAGTCTGAAGAACAGTAAACTGTCCCTTTGTTTAGAAATCTTGGAGACTCCTGCTCTATAGTAACTTTTCTTTTTTCATTGCAGGTGAATTATGGATTCCAAGCAGAAGCAACGTGCCGTCATTGACTTCTTGATGTAGGAGAGGTGCAAGCTTTCTGATATCCACAGAAGGCTACACAATATTTACAGAGATGACGTCATTGGCAAGAGTCACAAATTACAAGACATTGCTCTTGTCCATGGCGTCATCTCCATAAATATTCTGTAGTCTACTGTGGATAGTGGACAACCTACACCCCTTCTTCAAGAACGTAATGGCGGCACATTGCTTCTGCTTGGAATCCATAATTTACCTGCAATGAAAAAGAATATTTACTATAGATGAAGAGTTACTCGATCTATGCAAGTTCATAAAAAAGTTACGCCCACTTTTGCATCACTTTTGGTACAGCCCTCGTTGATAAAAACATACACATTATAGTTTCCTGAAGGTCCCATGCATGGAAAATTGTTAGAGTTTTGGCCTGCACGGGTCAAGAAAAAAACATGTTCACACAGAAAGCAACGGCGAATACATTCTAACAGTACTGCACTGAAATATCGGCTAATATATGTAAACTCTTTTTCAAACAGCTGTAAAAGAAATGCACAACGTTCATAATAAAGCTAATTATTGAAAAAGGATCACAAAAGCTATGATTGTTATAAACCGTGACCTACATGTTTTTTACATTACTTAGCTAAGGCTGACTTTTTTGGCTCTAAAAATCCAGTCACAAGGGCCATATGTTACACCTCTAACGGGTTGCATTACTGAAATAATAATGTATCTGTGAACAATTTAGCTAAACATAGAGAAGGCCAAGTTGAACAGAGTTCCTCTATCACTTATGGCTCATTGAGGAGATGAACTTATAAACAGGATGGAGGTAATCATCGACCAACTAATTTTTTTTTCTTCTGTTCTACTGTAATGCATCAAATGGAAAAACATCAACCGCGGTGGAAGAGGGAGCCAGCTAAACATTCGCTGCCAAAATGTTCCCTCAAAGAATCCTTGTAAAATCACTGTGACCCCAAAACTCTCAGTCAAAAAACTGCACTAGTTTAAGATGGAGGTTTAAAAAATGGCTCAGCAAGTCCAAAATTGGGATTGCTGAGGAACTGCAAGAAGATCACCCATAAAGGCCAAGTCAACCTTTCCCAAAAAATAGTCTATGCAGTCAAATGGCCCCAACTGTGCAGCTTTGTAAAATGTTCAATAATTTTATTATAAAATGTTCATACCTGTAGGTAATTTGGAACTCCATGAAGCTAGACCAAAAAACTGAGTCTGAAATCTCAATGTGCTGCCTTGTTGCTAGGACATGAAATCCATTGGATGCTCACTTACATGGGAGAAAGACAATTGTTTTTTTGCATTCTAGTAACACAACAGGGCTTCCAGAGGGGCCCAATGGCTTACAGGTATGTCAATAAAATGAATGGAATTTTTTTTACAAAGCTGTATAGTTGGGGGGCCCTTTGACTGCATAGACTATTTCCTAGAAAAGGTGAAATTAGCCTTTAAAAAGGTGATCCTCTTGCAGATCCTTTCCAACCCCAATTTCGGTGTTACTGAGCCATTTACTAAACCTCCCTCCTAAAGTAATGTAATACTTACTGGGTGCCTTGACTGCATAGGCTATTTTCTGGAAAAGGTGAACTTAGCCTTTCATTTTTTACTCTGTAATGAATTTTAACTTATAGAGCAGTGGGCCGCAGTAATGTGTGAAATTTTTCAGGTTTATCTAGAGGTTGGCTTTAACCTTTGGCATCAGCAAGAATGTTTTTGAAAAATGTTTTTGAATAACAAAAAACACTGTATTCAGGGCTTTATAACAGGGGTCTCCAAACTTTCCAAACAAAGGGCCAGTTTAATGTCTTTCAGACTTTCTGGGGGGTTGAACTGGGGCCAGTGTGAGTAGAAAATGACCCAATGTCAATGGGTGTAAACAATGCCACATTGGTGTCAGTGGTAGGAATTATGCCCAACTGTCAAGTCTGAGGAATACTGCCTTCATAATAGTGGGAAGAAATGTGCCCCAAGGGCTGGATAAAGGCAAACAAAGGGCCGCATCCAGCCACTGGGCCACACTTTGGAGACCACTGGTCTAGGGGATTCTAGGATGGCGATAAAAGTATCTAATCCTCTGATTCTCCCCGCACAAGATCGGTTCCTGTGGCTTCTGCTTCCCTGTGGTGGACTGTTTCTGACATCATTATGCCCGTAGACCTGCTCTGGACATGAGGACATTAGGAACAGTCCACAGCTTGATCTTGGGGTAGCAACACCTGCAGGCGGAGTGGAGGATCAGGTGAGCACAAGCTTTCTCCAATACTCTAGACAAAAACAAGCAGTTGACCCGTGCATTGCAGGCACAGCCACACTTAGGAAAACTTTTTTTTGCCTGGAGTTGGGCTTTAAGGTATTAAGGTTGGGCAGCTTAAAAAATTTCAGGCCCATGCACAACACTAAGCCTGCTTATCAAACATCTAACTTTGTTGAGAAATGTAGTTCTGGCATTGCACAAGGCTTCTTTTCAATAGTATTTTTTTGCAGTAGCTGTTTTCATTAACAACTGGAGGTGAATTTCTCCAGACGCGGCTGCCTATTGTTTAAAGTGTCAAGCTTTTCTGTCTATGTGGCTGACGAGGAGTTTCTCTCACTTCCTTTCTGGCAAACATTGTCAGGACAGAAAGTGAGGATCAATCTCAACTAATGGAGGCCCCAGATAGCAGTAAAAACCTAATATGGGTTCTTCTAACCCAACTCCACTCTATTCAAAACCGAGAAGCAATCATTCCTTGAGTTGGCTGAATCAGCAGGCTTACTTTCTTTATGTCTAGCATGAGCGGTGGCAGTACATTTTCACATCACCTTTGCACATCTGGTTGTGTGCTCACCTTATTCTATTATGACTATGTACATTTATATGCGTAGTGTCTATGTTCGGTTAGTGTATGCAATTTTTCATTCTTATCGCTTTGTTCCATCGTTGTGGAATATCATTGTTCCAGCAATAATACGTAAAAACCAAGCGCTAATTTTAATGTAAAAAAAAAAAGACGTTTAAGAATAGAGAAGCAAGCAGAAAAAGCTCCTACTACCCAGGGATTCTTGGAGGTCCTGGTACATCAGTATCTACAAGGCATGGTATAATGCCTGGGCTGTTTTATTAGTATGTAAACTTTAGATCAGCCTTTCTCAAATTTATTTTAAGGAACCCTTAAAAGGACTTTCAGGTCACAGGGAACCCCGGCTAATGACTACTATAGCTCATAGTACTATAATGTGAAAGTGCGTTTCTATATAAGAATAAGTAAAGGAATAAGGAATGTGGAGTATTTAACACCCAGGGCTGTTCAAGACAAAGTTATTTTCTGTAAAGCAATGGAATTAAATTAATAATAATGGGCAGAAAATAACTGCAGGCAGTGAAATTTGCATTTTGGTGGTCAGTGGTGAAATGTAAAAGTGCTCCTTTAACATTTGTGGTCAGTAAGTGGCCCCTTACATAACTAGTGACAGGCTCCCTCACATTGCTAGTCAGTAGAGAAGGGCCTTCTAAAGACTATAGATCAGCACCCTCTTACAATTGTTGGTTATTGTGAGAGTCAATGAGAGAAGACGCACCTTCTTACAATGGTGGTCAGTAGAGAAGGGCCTTCTTAAGACTAATGATCAGTGGAAGACAAACCATCTTACACCGGTGGTCATTGAGATAATCGATGAGGGAAGGCCACAATTACACTGATGGTCAACGAGAAAAGGACACCATTACACTGGTGGCCATTGGAAAGAATGCCACCCCTACAGACAGCTTAAAAGCAACTCCTGGAGGAACCCTAGGATTCCACGGAACCCTGGTTGAGAAAGGCTAAAGCACATTCATCGTTCATAGTTTGCTTTAACTTTCATTTGTGCAACGCTACTGTACAGGACTGCACAATGATTAAGAAACACTTTTTTTAAGTTGAGACAGCACTTTGCTGCCTTCCATTTAAGACTTAAATATACTTATTTTCTTATATCCATGTAAATATTCTACTAACGGATTAATAAATAGTGAAATGCAGTGCAGAATTAATTCTACTGTTCTACATTCATTCTGCGATTCACTTAAAAACATCAATGGACTGGACTAACATAGGATGGAGGAGTATTTGACCCCTTTGTGTGGCATCTGCCAAGAGGTCCTTAATTGGAGCTTGTCAGAGGTCTAAGCGGGACAGACAAGCAGATTGGTATGAGGAACATACTCGTATATCGTTGACCCCATATCTATCACTTCATCTTCTAGTCCATGTTTAGTTCATTCCTTCCAGTGACGACAAGCAGCTGAGAAGTATGGCTCAATGGGTTTCAGAGTTTGTAGACTTCCCATCCACTTGTGTCCTTCCAAGAGATTAGTTATAACACTTCTCAGAATGTACCAGTGGTGAATGAATAGAGGGCTCTTCAGGAAACCTGTTCACCCGAGTGCGTTATGGAAAAAGCTCCTTTTCTTAGCTGCCAGCATAAACCACTTTGGCAAGATGGCTGAAACGTGTCCCGGGACCAGCCAGGGAATACAACGGTTGGATCCTGCAAGATAAGAGGATAATGTGGATGCATCTTGGTGGACTCTTATATAAGAACAAACATCAACTTCCAGCAACTACTATTAAACATTTATTAATCAATTCATCTTCAGTAGAGTCTGTGAAGGTTCTCATTGATCCAGGTCATGGTATATCTAGTAGCAGTTAGTCACATTTAATTGAATTTGTTCTGCAATGCTAAAGACTTGCTGCAGTTTATCCAAGCAGTTTCTTCAGTTATAATTATTAGAAACATATTCCATAAAAATACAAGAGTGTGATGGCAGTTTTTCCCTTCTTTTTTTAAAACCTTTTGTACCCCTGCACAGAAGCAACATGCAAGAGGCCATCTACATTAAACTGATCCAGAGGTAGGGATCAACAACACTATATGTCACCCACATATGCCATTTTAACATCTCTATCCCATCATTTTGGCAAGTCACAATCCTTCCCACCTAGGTCTATCTGTCCCCCAGTATAAATCCCCCCCCCCCAGTCAGTCTGTCCCCAGTAAAATCCTCCCTAAGTCAGACTGACCGAGGGGGATTGTACTTGGGGACAGATTCCCTATTCCTTTTCTTTGCAGGGTGGGGGTGGGAGCGCTATGGGGAGGGGGAATATATTTGGACAGTTTGATCCCCCGAGGCTCCCCTGCAGTGGCTGAAGCCGGCGGGAGGAGGGATGCCAGCCATTAGCACTGCAAAGAGGGGGTACCAGGGACGTGCTGGCGTCACCGCAATTGTGGAAACCTGGAAGGACGGGTGCAGTTTGTGTGCCGGCTGGCATTTTAATTTATTTTCAAGAATGTACTTGATGCAAGTGTGATTGCAGTAGCTTTTAATATATCATTTATGGTTTTACGCTATGTGGAGCTCCTTTTTGTCTTTTGGATGCTAGTGCGACACCGCTGTCGAGAGGATCCACAGGCGTGCAAAGGCCCTGGCTGGGTATTTAGCCATAAGTGTGGTTGACCTCCTGTAATAGGAGGTCAACAGCAGCTGGTAAGCAGGCATTTTGGCACCTGGTAGTGGTGATATCACACAAGGATTTTTTTTAAGCTATGGTGGTGGATGCTGTTGATATTCAATCAGTATTCAAATTTACTTATGTAGACTTTCTATTATGAATTTCAGTACCTGTATTGTGGTAGTGTGACTCATTATTTAATTTTTTATATGCAAAACACAATTTGTAATAAAATTATTCTGTGGTAGCTTCAATTGGTGTCATAGCTATTTATTTTTTTGGTTAATCTAAAGCCATGTTTTCCCTTTTTAGATGAAAGAGAAGGATAAGAAACACTGTGCAGATTTGTCCTCTTTTTTTTCTTCTGCTCAGCATTGCCATTGGGACTAGAGTAATGGGAAAAACTACAATTTTGAGGTGCTACAGGAATGGGAATGGAGGGGAAATCCTTTATGAAGGATACCTGTTCCAGAGACATTTGTCCCTTACTTTGGAGAATTTTCTTCTTACTTTTGTGTCTTGAGACAGGAAGTAAAGGAAAATCTCCCCAATGGAACACAGATGGGGCAAAAAAAAGAGAAAACAAACTTGAAAGGGGTTTTTATTTAACCCTTCTTTACTCTTTACAAAAACAATGATCTTTCTTTTTTTTGCCATTGTATATTTTTGTCAAGCTAGTTTCTTCTAGGTCAATAGCAGCCCACTTACTTTATATAGAGAGACTCAAATGAAGCCCATGACATCGCCATAGAGCTTTACATAATTTTCAGTGAAAGGACACGCAACAGGAGATGGTCCAGACATGCTACAGAAGATGTTGGAGACTGAGGACATGCTTCAGATATTTTACATGAGATAACTAGAGATAAGTAATGGGCTCAGGCCAGGGCCATCTTTAATATTGATTGAACCTTGGGCAAATGTTTTCTTGGGCCCTACCAAATCCACTTAACTATTTGTGGGTTCAAGGGGTAGCTGTTTTGGGCCCCAAAACAATGACTGGCCCCTTTTGCCCTGTGTTAAAGATGGCCCTGGCTCAGGCGTGTTCGATTCCTACCTGCCAGGAAGCTGTCACTGCACACCACAAATCACAAGCAGTGAGGCATTCCTCGACCTGCAGCTGCACATACACACGCTGACCATTATTGGCGGTGTGAAGTGATGGCTTCCGGGCGGGTACGATCCAAACACGTCTGAGCCCATCATTACTAGAGACTAACAATTTGATCTCTATGCATCCCCCTTAACCGCTTGCTGACCGTATAACTCACATATACGGCTGAAAGGCAGTTCTGCTGCACAGGATCACTTACCTAGTACGTGATCTAGCACTTCCGGGTCTGGGGCATTCATTCGCGTTGCCAGCGTACAGCTCCTGTTGTGATTATACGCAGCGGGAGCTGATCTGGAGGTAACGTGGACAAGATGTCCGCTGGCACCGGCCAATCATTATGCAGAGGGCCAGAAACAAGACAGAACGCCGTTCTGTCAGTAGGTAAGGCACTGATCCTGTGTTCCTGCAAAGCAGTGACATGGATCAATGCCTTTCCCCTAGTAAAAGCACCTCCCACAGTGCACAAACAATAGCTAGACACACAGTTAATCCTTTGATCGACCCTGATGTTAACCTCTTCCCAGCCAGTGTCATTAGTACAGTAACAGTTCCTTTTTTTTTTAGCACTGATCACTATTAGTGTCACTGGTCCCTAAAAAGTGTCAAAAATGTCATATATATATATATATATATATATATATATATATATATATGTTTTGTGGCGAGTCAGCCTGGGGCAGGGTTAAGAAGGGGTTAATTGAAGAGGGCAGGTACTTCTCCTTCAGACCTGCTTATTGCCAGCTGAGTTGAAAATGTCAGAGGAGAAGTGTGTTTGGAGAGAGATGTGAAGTCTTCAGAACAAGCCATGGAGTAGCCAATTAACAATAGCAGTCGCTGTGCAACAGGAAACAAACCGCTTACTGGTTGAACAGCTAGCAGGACTGCTCGTCACCCCCTGATCCCTTACAATATATATATTATATATATATATATATATATATATATATATATATATATATATATATATATATATATATATTTCATAAATATATGTTATAGTTTATAGACGCTATAACGTTTGTGCAAACCAATCAATATATGCTTATTGGGATTTTTTCTAGAAACAGAAAAGGGACAGCTAATGTAGTGCATCGAGTCTGCCCATTTTTTTTTTTTTTTCGTTACCTTTGTTGTCTGACTATAGATTTATGTTTATCCCATTTACTGTTGCCTGTCTCACTACCTCTGCTGGTAGTTTACTCCAACCAAAATGATTTAGCAGTATAAATATTGGCCTAATTTGATGAAGAAATATGATTTTTTAATTTTTTTTTATTGGATTGGTTTTATAGGAGAAAATACTTTTTTTTTTTTTTTTTTAAATTGACGATCTTTTTTTGTTTACAGCGCAAACAAAAAAATGCAGAGGTGATCAAATACCACAAAAAGAAAGGCATACATTTTATTTGGGGACAGCGCTGCATGACCACGCAATTGCCCGTTAAAGTAATGCAGTGCTGCTGTTCTATCGATAAATGTCTTCCGTCGAAAAATGCCTCCGATGGGTCTGCGCATGCGCAGTACCAAAAGTCACTCCAGCTTATATGTTGATCAGCTGGCATGACGTCAACACAGCGCATGCGCAGATCGTCGGAGGCATTATCCGACACGATGCAAACAGCAGAGGGAAAACATACTTGTCAGATTAAGCCTCGCTGTTGCGGGGTGGGTTCTGGGTGTGTTAAAGGGTTTTGTGTGTTGCAACCCGCCGTTCAACATGCCAAACCCATCCTGCAACACACACAAAACACGTCATTCAGCACATGGAAAACCCGCCCCGCAACAGCGAGGCAGAATCTGACAAGTACATTCTCGTTCCGCTGTTTTCATAGCGTCGAATACTGCCTACCGTCGTAAAATGCCTCCGACGAGCTGCGCACGCGCTGTGCTAACATCACGCCAGCTGATCAACATATCAGCTGGAGTGACGTTTGGTAATGCGCATGCGCAGACCCATCGGCTGCATTTTTCGATGGGAGGCAGTATTTGACAGGACACCGTATCGCAAAAAAATGGCCTGGTCATGAAGGGGGGTAAATCTTCAGGAGGCCAAGTGGTTAAAACTTTTTTAAAGAAAATCCTACGGGCCGCACAATAAGACCCTATTCACACTTGAGCGATTATCTGCTTGAAGCTCAAAAGCGTTGGAGAAAAAAAAATCAATTATCCTCTATGGAATCGGTTCACATCTCCACTCCAAGTCACCTGAAACTCAAACAAGTTCTGTCGCTCGAATCGGGCAGATTTGGGCGTTTTTGGCGTGTTTGTATCCCCATAGAAATGAATGGAAATGAGCCATTTGCGCAATTTTCTGCTCAAATTAAAAAAAGTAAAGAATAAAAATCGTAATATATGAATGAATAAATGTAAAATAAATACACGAATAACTAAAAATCATCATAAATAAGAAAAATAAATGAATAATATGTAATACATTAATAATTAACCTCTAACCTTAAAAACTATTAAACACATTATTATTATTTTATTAATAATAAGAATAAACCCAAACTCAAAACAAAAAAAAAAATACAATAATAATAATTGAGTTAGGGTGTTTAGTTATTTAATTTTTTTAAGGGGTGAGGGCTAAAGTTAAGGGTTGATTATTTGTTACTTAGTATTAAAGTGGTTGTACACCCTGTACAACCAGTTTTACCTACAGGTAAGCCTATATTAAGGTCTACCTGTAGGTGCTAGAAATATCTCCTAAACCTCAACAGTTTAGGAGATACTTACAATAAAGCCGTGCGCTGATTTCTACAGCGCATGCGCACTTTAGAAAGGGCAGATCACGACGTTTCTAAAGGGGGTCATGCTGTGACTCGTGGTGGATGCGCGGGAGTGACGTCACGCGGCTCCAGCCAGTCACAGAGCCGGAGTTCGCGGCCCCCCGGAAGGAAGAGGGGTGAAGATGGACGCTCGCTGCTAGTGGGGACATCGCAGGCTTTGTTTCCAGGTAAGTGACACATAATGGGCTACTATGCGATGCTTTCGCTTTGCAGGGAAATTGAGGAAGTAAAACCCATCAGGGTTTACTTCCTGTTTAATTTATTGAATTTATTTTTTTATATATGATTTTTATTTATTTGTATATTTTACATTTATTCATTTATTATTATTCCTATAATAATAATAAATAAAATAATAATAAATAACCCTAACCCCAACTCCTAATCCTAACCTAAACTGAACTCAAATCCCTTACCGTAACGAAAAAACATTCTAATATTCTAATAAATGAACAATAATAATAAAAGAAGAAATAAAAGCTAATGTAAAAACTAAAAAAGCTGAAATACCTAGCACCAGAGGATGCAACAGAAAATAGTTTTCTCTATTGGCTAATAAAAAAACGCCAAAGCCCAAAAATGCAAAAAAAGTGCAAAAAAAAAAAAAAAAACGCCGGCAAAGCGCTCAAAGAGAATGCAGCCAAAGAGCCGCATCCAGGCCTTAGATTTGGCACATGGGCTCTATGGAGAGAAATTGATTGCTGTGCCCTGGGGTGGCCAACACCACGAGTAAACAAGTGCCACATCCAATTAATAATGAACCTGGGCTCTATGATCGGCTGGTCAGCTCTCTACCTCCCCTTCTTTCCTATTCTAGAATACCTTTCACGTTGTCCTCCTTTTTTGTTCCCTGTATAAAGGATAAACCAGCCCCGAGGCGGCCATCTAACATAGTTGTAATTTTACATTTTCTAGGCTCATTGTTCCGGGGAATTGAATAGCAACCATCCAATATTAATGTTCAGCTGATAGTAAGAGATTATATCTGTTCATAGTTTAATACTTGCTGCTGGATACATTTTCTGTTTCATGTTGGAAATGCAGGACTTTTGACTCGCCTGTCAATTCCCTACAATTCAGTACAGGACACCGAACTTGTAATCGTAGACCACGGGTTTTATGATTTGGCAGGAGCAGATACAAGACAGACACAGGCTTTGGCAGTGATAGGTGGCAGGGGCGGGGCACAAATAGGTGGCAGGGGCGGGGCACAAATAGGCAGCAGGGGCGGGGCACAAATAGGCAGCAGGGTCGGGGCACAAATAGGCGGCAGGGGCGGGGCACAAATAGGCGGCAGGGGCGGGGCACAAATAGGCGGCAGGGGCGGGGCACAAATAGGCGGCAGGGGCGGGGCACAAATAGGCGTCAGGGGCGGGCACAAATAGGCGGCAGGGGCGGGCAGTGCTGATGGGCAGTACTGATAAGCAGGCACTGATGGGCATAACTTATGGGCACTGATGACACTGCTGGGGCTTTCCTGTAATCAGGGCACTGATGATCACTGCCCAGGTCTCCTCTGCAAGGAGATGCCACTCCTCGCCTCACACTGTCAGTGTGAGGCGAGGAAAGCCGATTCACGGCACTAACGTATTTACATGTGACTGGCTGTGATTGGACACAGCCGATCACATGGTCAAAGAGCCGCAGCCATGGCTCTTTATGGAGATTGGGGTTGCGCCGTGTCCTAGCAACACGACGCGGCCATGATCCCTGCGCTGTGGGTATGGGATAGCAGCCGTCATACGACGCCCTCCAAGAGCGAGGGCCGCACCATCCCTCCGTCATTTGATGGTGGGCGGGTGGCAAGCGATTAAATAACAAGCTCTCTTTCAGATGTAGCAGTTAGAGAACTCACTCAAACCATTTCCCACTGAAAGAGGTGCTTACCGTGATCATCTTTTATTTATTCATGTAAAACCTTTATTCCAAAAGGAAAAAAAGAGTTTGCTGTAACTAATTATAAAGTGTGAGCTGGAATTTAGCTTCAAGTTGTTAGTGTATCTAAATCTGCTATTCCATCTAACACTCCCCTCCCCCCAGACAGACAATGCTGCTGTTCAAAAGGTACCCCCTGTGCTCCTTCATCCAGAGTGCGGGTGCTCTAATGCAGAAGGTGTGTTACTGGCCAGATCACCAGGTGAAAACAAAGAGAAAAAAAGACCAAAAAAAGAGAACGCTATAGTACATTTTAGGTTTTGGGCTTAATAGCGTTTTAAAGGCCAGAATGAAGGCGGACTTCCTAGGCTTGACTGACTGTCCGTGTACATTTATATTCAGTAATATTCCATAAAGAAATAATTCCATGAAAACAAAATTACATATATTATATATACATACACACACACGGTGCCCTATTCATACCCCTTGAAAATTTTCCACATTTTGTTATGTTACAACCAAAAATGTAACTGTATTTTATTGGATTTTATGTGATAGACCAACACAAAGTGACACAATTGTGAAGTGGAAGGAAAATGATAAATGGTTTTCAATTTTTTTTACAAATAAATATGTGAAAAGTGTGGGGTACAATACTTTGTAGAACCCCCCCTTTCACTGCAATTACAGCTGCAAGTCTTTTTTGGGATATCTCTACCAGTTTTGTACATCTAGAGAGGGACACTTTTGTCCATTCTTCTTTGCAAAATAGCTCAAGCTCTGTCAGATTGGATGGAGAGCGTCTGTGAATAGCAATTTTCAAGTCTTGCCACAGATTCTCAATTGGATTTAGGTCTGGACTTTGACTGGGCCATTCGAACACATGAATATGCTTTGATCTAAACCATTCCATTGTAGCTCTGGTTGCATGTTTAGGGTCGTTGTCCTGCTGGAAGGTGAACCTCCATCCCAGTCTCAAGTCTTTTGCAGACTAACAGGTTTTCTTCTAAGATTGCCCTGTATTTGGCTCCATCCATCTTCCCATCAACTCTGACCAGCTTCCCTGTCCCTGCTTAAGAAAAGCATCCCCACAACATGATGCCGCTACCATGTTTCACGGTGGGGATGGTGTGTTCAGGGTGATGTGCAGTGTTAATTTTCCGCCACACATATCGTTTTGTTTTTAGGCCAAAGAGTTCAATTTTGGTCTCATCTGACCTGAGCACCTTCTTCCACATGTTTGCTGTGTCCCCCACATGGCTTCTCACAAACTGCAAATGGAACTTATTATGGCTTTCTTTCAACAATGGCTTTCTTCTTACCACTCTTCCATAAAGGCCAGATTTGTGGAGTGCACAACTAATGCCGCGTACAGAGGATTGGACATTTCAACAACAAAAACGTGGATTTCCGACGGATGTTGGCTCAAACTTGTCTTGCATACACACGGTCACACAAATGTTGTCGGAAATTCCGAACGGCAAGAACGGAGTGACGTAGAAGACTTAACAAGCCGAGAAAAATGAAGTTCAATAGCCAGTGCGGCTCTTCTGCTTGATTCCGAGCATGCGTGGAATTTTGTGCTTCGGAATTGTGTACACACGCTCAGAATTTCCGACAACAAGTTTTGTTGTCAGAAAATTTGAGAACCAGCTCTCAAACATTTTTTGTTGTAAATTCCGACAGCAAACGTCCGATGGAGCCTACACACGGTCGGATTTTCCTACAACAAGCTCACATCGAACATTTGTTGTCAAAAATTCGTGTACGCGGCATAATAGTTGTTCTGTGGACAGATTCTCCCACCTGAGCTGTGGATCTCTGCAGCTCCTCCAGAGTTACCATGGGCCTCTTGGCTGCTTCTCCGAATAATGCTCTCCTTGCCCGGCCTCTCAGTTTAGGTGGACGGCCATGTCTTGGTAGGTTTGTAGTTGTGCTATACTCTTTCCATTTTCAGATGATGGATTGAACAGAGCTCCGTGAGATGTTCAAAGCTTGGGATATTTTTTATAACCTAACCCTGCTTTAAACTTCTCCACAACTTTATCCCTCACCTGTACCTGGTGTTCCTTGGCCTTTATGATGCTTTTTGTTCACTAAGGTTCTCCAACAAACCTCTGAGGGCTTCACAGAACATCTGTATTTATAGCGAGATTAAATTACACACAGGTGGACTCTATTTATTAATTAGGTGACTTCTGAAGACAACTGGTTCCACTAGATTTTAGTTAGGAGTATCAGAGTAAAGGGGGCTGAATACAAATGCACGCCACACTTTTCTTTTCAATTATTTTTATAAATTTTCGATGAGAAAAAAGTACAATAGTAGCATTGCAAAATGTAGACGAAATCGATATAACAGTAAAAAAAATGACATACCTGAGTGTCTATCAGTTGGAGGGACCGCGCATCTTTACAACACACCACACTTTTCACATCTTTGTAAAAAATGTTGAAAACCATTTATAATTTTCCTTCCACTTCACAATTATGTGTCACTTTGTGTTGGTCTATCACATAAAACACTAATAAAATACATTTACGTTTTTTGGTTGTAACATGAAAAAACGTGGAAAATATCAAGGGGTATAAATACTTTTTCAAGACTGTATAGATACACTGGAGATCAAAATTAGAGAACAATTTATGAACACTTGATTTTCTCAGAAATAATGTAATCTTCATTGCTTAACCATTGATGGAATTTTATTTGTGGTGAAACCATGCTAATAGAACAGTGTTTTTCAAAATAACCAAGGCACTTCAATAAAAGAAAAAAAAACTTTATTTTGTAGAAAACACAATGATGAAAATGAGAGAACAGCAATGACTGCAGCACAGAGAAAGACTACAACTTCAATTTCTGAAGGTTACAACAATCAACAATTAGTAGGACACGGGGGGCCCTTGCTTTGAATGACTTCAGCACATCTGCTTTGCACAGGACATTACTAGTCTCTCACATGGCTCTGGTGTGATTCTGTTCCACTCTTCTTCCAGTCCCTTCCACAGTTCGGTGACTGTAGTGGGTTTTCTGGCCATAACTTTGTCGCCAAGGATTTTCCAGATGTTTTCTATTGGGTTTAGATCAGGACTCTGGGCTGGCCATTTCATTATTTCAATGTTTTCAGCTTCAAGGACCTGTTTTACCTGTTTGCTGTGTGACATGGGGCATGGTCGTTCATGAAAATTGCTGGCTGATTGGGTGATGAACACAGGAAAGGAACCACATGTTGTCCAAGAATGTTCTGATAAACATTTGCATTAATTTTGCCATGTAGTTGTATAGGAGGGCCAACTTCTGCTGCAGAAAACACCCCCCCAAACATGACGCTTCCCCCTCCACCTTTCACTGACTTCTTTACACACTTTGGGTTCAGTCGTTCCCCAGTTTGACGACGAACATAATGTTTCCCATCGGACACAAATAAATTAAAACGTGCTTAAACTTATCTTTCAAGTGAACTGTGGACCATTTCTCCTTTGTCCACACAACATGCTCCTCAGCAAAGGTTAGTCGAGCCTTTTGATCCTTTCTGCTGAGAGGTTTGGTCACTGCAGATTGGGCTTTCAGCTCAAATTCTCTTAAACGGCTAGACACTGTATGACGAGACAGATCCTTACTCTGTTCAGCGCTCAACTGGCGAGAAGTCACAGCTGCAGTGTTGAACCGATTGCCCATTGAGATTGTCCTAATTATCCGGTCTTCTCCTGCATTTGTCTTTCGTGGATGACCAGCCTTCTTGGGGGACTTGGAATGAGTTTGTGTCGTTGTAAAGATGCAATTTTCTAGAAATCACAGCTTTGGAATGACAAACTTCCCGGGCTATGGCTGAAAGGGTCATCCCTTCATCTGGACAACCTGCTGCCGGAGGGTTTCAGTCACTTTAGAACGGCTCACCATCTTGCAAAGTCAGTGAAAACTGGAAAGTTAGGCTGCCAGTTAAATAGGATTTGTCAGATAATTAAAGAAATTAGCACAAGGTGCCAGATAACCACCAATAACTGGGGGGTATTGGAAAGGTCTCCATATTTGATCAAGGTTCTTTTTCAAATCTCATTGAAGTTTTTAATTCTGTGCTTCAAAATATATGCAAGTCATGAAATATGCTTAACAAAACTGCTCTTTAACTCCTGTTTAGAAAAATTTGAATGGGACTAAGCAGTAACCTTGAAATTTAGGAAATTGTATGTTCTCTAATTTTGATCTCCAGTGTATATTAAAAGTAAAATCATACATATTTTTAAAATTATATATACCGTATCTCACAATAGTGAGTACACCCCTCACATTTTTAAAATATTTTATTGTATCTTTTCATGTGACAACACTGAAGAAATGACACTTTGCTACAATGTAAAGTAGTGAGTGTACAGCTTGTATAACAGTGTAAATTTGCTGTCCCCTCAAAATAACTCAACACACAGCCATTAATGTCTAAACCGCTGGCAACAAAAGTGAGTACACCCCTAAGTAAAAATGTCCAAATTGGGCCCAAAGTGTCAATATTTTATGTGGCCACCATTATTTTCCAGCACTGCCTTAACCCTCTTGGGCATGGAGTTCACCAGAGCTTCACAGGTTGCCACTGGAGTCCTCTTCCACTCCTCCATGATGACATCACGGAGCTGGTGGATGTTAGAGACCTTGCACTTCTCCACCTTCTGTTTGAGGATGCCCCACAGATGCTCAATAGGGTTTAGGTCTGGAGACATGCTTAGCCAGTTTGGGTCGTTATGTTGGAATACTGCCTTGCGGTCCAGTCTCTGAAGTTAGGGGATCATGCTCTGCTTCAGTATGTCACAGTACATGTTGGCATTCATGGTTCCCTCAATGAACTGTAGCTCCCCAGTGCCGGCAGCACTCATGCAGCCCCAGACCATGACACTCCTACCACCATGCTTGACTGTAGACAAGACACACTTGTCTTTGTACTCCTCACCTGGTTGCCGCCACACACGCTTGACACCATCTGAACCAAATAAGTTTATCTTGGTCTCATCAGACCACAGGACATGGTTCCAGTAATCCATGTCCTTAGTCTGCTTGTCTTCAGCAAACTGTTTGCAGGCTTTCATGTGCATCATCTTTAGAAGAGGCTTCCTTCTGGGACGACAGCCATACAGACCAATTTGATGCAGTGTGCGGCGTATGGTCTGAGCACTGACAGGCCGACCCCCCACCCCTTCAACTTCTGCAGCAATGCTGGCAGCACTCATACGTGTTTCCCAAAGACAACCTCTGGATATGATGCTGAGCATGTGCACTCAACTCCTTTGGTCGACCATGGCGAGGCCTGTATTGAGAGGAACCTGTCCTGTTAAACCGCTGTATGGTCTTGGCCACCGTGCTGCAGCTCAGTTTTAGGGTCTTGGCAATCTTATAGCCTAGGCGAACTTTAAGGTAGTTCTTTTTTTCAAATCCTCAGAGTTCTTTGCCAAGAGGTGCCATGTTGAACTTCCAGTGACCAGTATGAGAGAGAGAGAGATAACACCAAATTTAACACACCTGCTCCCCATTCAGACCTGAGACCTTGTAACACTAGTCATATGACACCGGGGAGGGAAAATGGCTAATTGGGCCCAATTTGGACATTTTCACTAAGGGGTGTACTCACTTCATCATTACCTTCTACATAGAGACTCACATTTGTGTTTTGGCCACTTACTGTGACACTTTTTGTCGCTTTTATTTTAGCGCTGTTTTTAGTATTTTATGATCCAGGATTTGATTGCTGGACTTTTTTACTACTTATTTATGCCATTAATGGCTGTGTGTTGAGTTATTTTGAGCGGACAGCAGATTTACACTGTTATACAAGCTGTACACTCACTACTTTACATTGTGGCAAAGTGTCATTTCTTCAGTGTTGTCACATGAAAAGATAGAATAAAATATTTACAAAATGTGAGGGGTGTACTCACTTTTGTGAGAATATATATACACACACTGTATATACAATATATATATTTATATTAAAATATATATATAACTACAATATACACACATTTTTACAACATCTCATCCAACCCAAAAGTTGGAAACATTTTATTAACAATTTTATACCTTAAAGATTCAACTTTCCTCTGAATTTGAAATCCGTTGGGGAGGTGACGGGGGACTGTGTGGGAAATGAAAAAGCATTGTTAACAATAGAGCAGCCGCATCTTCGAAATATTCAAATATCACCAAAAAGACAGTATTTGTATAAGCAGATAAGCTTGTACCTTAAAGTAGATGTAAACCCAATCCGCAAAATCTCTAATACGCTTTAACATGTTGATGGTGTTTCCAAAGTCATTAATCTTTATAAATCTGCATCTTTCATAAGGATAATCCCTGGTGATCCTGCCATTGAGGTCCTTGTTTGGACACTTCCTGTTTTAGGGTGACAACACTGTCTCCCAATTGTGCGCCTATGTTGCCACCTTGTCATACAGGCTTCTGATAGAGACTACAAGTCTGAACACACATTAGGCAGGCATGGTCCACCATTGTCACCTTTAGAATGCCTGCCCTGAGACATGAAATGACATACAGATGTGGTTGCTGTGCAGGCAGACAGGAAGTGTTTAAAAACAAGTATTTTAGTTTAAAAAAAAAATATGCCAATTGTTTGTAATACACAGTGCACAGTACAAACTAACTGTCATCCAGTTTGGGTTTACATCCACTTAAACCAGCGATCCCAAGATATGAATTGCCTTACCTGGGTTTCCATTCATTTTCTTCAAGGTTTGCAATGAAGAAAATGATGGCTCAAGGGATCATTTCAACCTAACAAAGCATATCTAAAGCCATAACTTTATATTTTTGATTAAAGGAATGGTTACAACTATTTTTCTGTCTGCACTCCATTGGTGAGATTTAAAAAGGCATAGTTCTTCTTTACCAAAAAAAAATTGTGTACTGTAGGTAAGGGGCGTGTGTAGATAAAAACCAAGCAGTGCAGTTTTGACCAAAGTTAAAGAATGCCTATGCTCATCAATGTAGGCCATTTACGTACCTCATGAAGCCTGGCTGGGAAAACTCCCAGGATGTTGCCAGGGACGTTGCTAAGAAAGGCTCAGCTCTTACTGTTCACCTACACCGTTATAGGAGTGAGCTCTCAAAAGCTGAGCTCAGAGCTACTGCACCAGGGGAGATGAAGAGCATGTGAGGAAGTATGAATCAGAGAAAGAGCTCACTCTTGTGATGGTGAAGGTGAACAGCTAGGCCTTACTTAGCAACGTCCTGGGAGTTTTCCCACTACATGAGGTATGGCCTACACCAGGGGTCTCCAAACTTTCCAAAGGGCAAATTTATTATCCTTTAGATCCTGGAGGGGCCAGACAATGGCCAGTAGGAGTAGAAAATGTCCTCGTGTCAGTGACAATGCCACATCAATGGTATCAGGGGGAGAAATGGTACCCCATCGCTGGTGTCAGTGGGAGGAATAGTGCCCCATCACTGGTATCAGTGGGAGGAATAGTGCCATGTCATTGGGAGGAAGAGTGCCTCATCCTTGCTGTCAGTTGGAGGAATAATGATATGATTGGTGCCAGTGAGAGGAATAGTGTTGTGTCATTGGGAGGAAGAGTGCCTCATTATTGGTGTCAGTAGGAGGAATAGCGCTCCATCATTGAGGTCATTAGGAGGAATACTGTCCCATCATTGGCGTCAGTGAAAAGAATAGTTCCCCATCATTGGTGTCATTAGGAGGAATACTGCCCCATCGTTTATGTCAGTGGAATAGTGCCCCCAGGAGCGAATAAAAGCAAGTAAAGGGCCGCATCTGGCCCCTGGGCCACAGTTTGGAGACCACTAACCTACACCTACAGCAAGGGCACTATCTGACTTCCGTAAAAGCTACCCAGTTTGTTTTCTATCTAAAAATGCCCCTTATTTGCATAGGCAGTTTTTATAGTAAAGGGGAACCTTTACCTTCACTTCCTGTCCTGAAGACACAACAGGAAGCGAGAGAAAACTTCCCTGCCACAAGAGCAATGGTCACCAGAACAAATAAAGTGAATCTCCTCATGCAACAATTACAAAAAATAAATATAACTTTGGCACTCCATCCAAAACTAAAGCAAAACTTTGAACTTTAGATATCCTTTACCCACCTCAAAGGTTGTGGGTTTGTAGAACTTATTGGGTTGCTTAAGTCTGTACGGGCGGCCAATTTGTAAAAAAAAATATTCTTGGGAAAGCAACACTACACTTGGCATGGAAGCCGTATATCATGAATGTCTGAGCAGCCAAATTACTATCAGACACAGCCGCGACCATGTGGCCGGATCCCAACACGCTGTAGGAATTCTCACCACACATGGACAGATTTAGCTACGTGTACACATTTGAAGGTTTTGGATAAAATTGACCTGACCCTTTCCTGTCCAAAAGGTCATCGGTGACTAGATGCCCAGGCCAAATTTTGCAGCCTGAGTAAGAACTGGCCAACTGGACTACAGCCCTCTGAAGAACTGGCCTATGTAAAAGGTTTTACATTTTTTGAAGGGTTTGTTTACCTTTAGCAAAAAACGTAAAACACACAGTGGAGGGCGTCATCTAAGTGCAGCATTATAACATTTATTGTATGATAATAACAAATTGGCAACTCACATGAAGTAAGTTTGTGAAGGCATGTAAATCAGGACATACAGGGAACCCTGTAGCAGATGCATCCAGTCCAAGGATTTTGAAGCACTGGTTCCGCCTGGGTAGGCATGGGAATTTCAAAGCATTTCCTGGTCAGGAGGAGACTTCAGAGGAACCCAATGGATGATGTCAGATGCCGGGGGACATCCTAGGTGAATGGCTGCACATTTTAAGGCGTTCTTGCCTCTTTGCCAAAAGATTAACAAAAAGGCAGGAATATCTTGGTATGAGTAGCCATGCCCTCAGGATGTCCCCTGGCATTTGACATCAACCACTGGGAGGACATGCCCCCCTCCCCACCCCGGAACATAAATCTTCCCAAAGGGGCTAAGATGGCAATAAAGAAAAAGAAACCAGGGCTTTTAATTAATCCCTACTCCATTTGAAGTAAAACATTTTGGCTTAGATATACTTTAAAGGCCAATTACAGAAAACAGTTTTACTTACCTGATCCTCCGCCCCCCCGGCAGATGGCAGACTGTCCCTCGGCGTCCTCACGTCCAGAGTAGGGCTATGACCCTGTTCTGGTCTTGATGACAACAGGACCCTAGACTGCTAGAGGGCATGGGTGGCAGGGTTAGACATTGCAGGAAGGTGCAGAGGATCAGGTAAGCCTTGTATCCAAACGAGGAACTATTCAAACCAGCTGTGCATTGCGATGCGATGCAGTGAGATGACTGAAATGTCGATGCACTGATCACGGCGCATTGTAATATTCCCCCCTATTCCAGTGCAGTCCCACTGCAAGAAAAGGCAAAATGCCTCATCTCTTATGTGGGAGAATGGTATGTTCTCAAAAAGAGTATAGCAAACCATACCTTTTTTCCAGCACTGCGCTGGAAAAAAGTATGGTCTGCTATACTCTTTTTGAGAACATACCATTTTCCCACATAAGAGATGAGGCATTTTGCCCTGTCTTACAGTGGGACTGCCCTGGAATAGCCCCCCCAACATAATCCTACCCATTGCTGGGACAAGGTCATCCAGTACCCAGGGCAAAGATGCCAAACTGCACCCCCCTTCATAATGACCAAGCTTAGGGGATCCTTTGTCCAGCAGTCTCTTGCTTGTCTAAATCACTGCTGCTGTCAATACTCCTGTCAGCCTTGTAACAGAAGGAAGGCGTCCCCATCCTTACAGTAAACCAGGGCAGCCGCTTCTCCCGTCCACCCCTTGTCCCGGTCCTACCACACCTGGTGTGAACAAGCCCTTGTGTGGACCAAATGAGTTGCATGTATGCTCTGAAGGTCAGCATTGGTAGCCTCTGTATTTATTTTGGCACAAATTTCCTTTAAAGAGAAACTCCACTCTTGTCAAGAAAAAAACATCCCCTCTGGGTGATCTAAGTACATTGCAAGGATTTTAACAAACTTTCCTACCTTTTATTATTCTGAAGAAATAGCTATTTGTCTGTGTTCTTGGCTGACTGAATCTGTATGGGAGTCATTTTATAATTATCAATCAGCTGCTGCACCTGCAGGGCTCTGAGGAAAGTGGCAGGGTCTGCATCCCTTTAGACAATGTAGCGCTGAAGGACCTATGTGTTTTTTTTATTCCTTTAGATGTCTCTCACCAAATATGACATTTTTGTTGCAAGGGATGCCCAAAATCTGACTTTTATCTTAGTGTAGACTTCTGGGAAAATGAGCCAATTACACAAGTAGGAAAATTTATTTCTGGGGGGCCTTCTGTACTTCATCTGTGTATAGAACACCTCCAGGTGGACATATTGTATTTTACAGAAAACTGCAGTGCTACAGATTGAATAGGAAAGGGAATTTTTTTTAATATGACTTGTGTCAGAATTGTATATGCTATATTTTTTCCCCGCGAAAGTGGAGTTACCCTTTAATAATCTAGAAGCAAAATAATCTAGAATCCATTATAAACTTAACAATAAATAAGTAATGATCACCTTCCCCTTGGTCTGGAAGCCTTCTCAAAAAACTTGGTACGGGAGGCGACTCTGTAAAAGTAGAAGAGGTGACATCAATAGAGTTTACATTACACCAGCTTCATGGATGTACAGCCCTGGCCAAAAGTTTTGAGAATGACACAAATCTTAATTTACACAAAGTCTGCTGCTTCAGTGTTTTTAGATCTTTTTGTCAGATGTTACTATGGTATACTGAAGTATAATTACAAGCATTTCATAAGAGTCAAAGGCTTTTATTCACAATTACATTAAGTTTATGCAGAGTCAATATTTGCAGTGTTGACCCTTCTTTTTCAATTCTCCCTGGCATGCTGTCAATCAACTTCTGGGCCACATCCTGACTAATGGCAGCCCATTCTTGCATAATCAATGCTTGGAGTTTGTCAGAATTTGTGTTTTTTTTTTTTGTTCACCTGCCTCTTGAGAATCGACCACAAGTTCTCAATGGGATTAAGGTCTGGGAAGCTTCCTGGCCATGGACCCAAAACTTTGATGTTTTGTTCGTTTCAAAGGGATTCCTTCTTCATCAGGCTCTGATGAAGAAGGAATCCCTTCGAAAACACGTCAGCCAGCAGCGGTTTGTATGTCCACTCTCCAGGACTCGGAGACTACAATCAGTAGACAGACTGCCATATGTCAAGGACCTTTTTTAAGCGTGAATGTCTCCCACTTTTGTGAGTAGTTTTCATTATGTTTTCTGAATAAATGTACCATAACATAATGCACTAGGCTGGTGCGCCCTCTTTTCTTTGTGTTTTTGTCTACTACTAGGATATCCCTATCCTGGAGGGCAGCAAGGCCGAAAGCTATTATCCAATTTGATCGTTTGGATCATCTAGCCAACACACCTGTGCGCAGGAGTATTTGTTTCTTTTGTAGTTATAACTTTAGCCTTATGGCAAGTTGCTCCATCATGCTGGAAAAGACATTGTTCATCACCAAACTCTTCTTGGATGGTTGGGATTAGTTGCTCTCGGAGGATGTTTTTGTACCATTCTTTATTCATGGTTGTGTACTTAGGCAAAATTGTGAGTGAGCCCACTCCCTTGGCTGAGAAGCAACCCCACACATGAATGATCCCAGGATACTTTACTGTTGGCATGACAAAGGACTGATGGTAGCGCTCACCTTTTCTTCCCTGGACAAGGTTTTTTCCAGATGGTCCAAACAATCGGAAAGAGGATTCATCAGAGAAAATGACTTGACCCCCAGTCCTTAACAATCCGATCCCTGTATCTTTTGCAGAATATCAGTCTGTCCCTGATGTTTTTCCTGGAGAGAAGTGGCTTCTTTGCTGCTCTTCGACACCAGGCCATCCTCCAAAAGTCCTCTCCTCACTGTGATGTACTCAGATGTACTCACACCTGCCTGCTGCCATTCCTGAGCAAGCTCCGCACTGGTGGTGCCCCGATCCCTCAGCTGAATCAACTGTAGAAGATGGTCCTGGCGCTTGCTTGACTTTCTTGGGTCCCCTGAAGCCTTCTTCGCAAATGCAGTGGAAATGTTTTTTATGGGATAAAGTTAATGTTCGTGGCAAAGAGGGACTATGAAATTAATTGCAATTCATCTGATCACTCTTCATAACATTCTGGAGTATGTGGAAATTGCCATCATAAAAACTGAGGCAGCAGACTTTGTGAAAATGAATATTTGTGTCATTCTCAAAACATTTGGCTACGGCTGTATGCATAGAAAAGACAGACACAGTTATTGTTTATCCAGCTGCATTAAGTCAGTGCAACTTATAACATCCAAGTGAAAATTATAACACCAACTTCAGAAAATATAAAAAAAACAAAACAAAAACAGAATCACCGAGTTAGAAAAAGGATCATCCTCCTCCTAAAAATGACTTGTAAACTCAATCAGGTGTAGCTAATCACCTCAATGGCTCACAAAGCCATTTAACTTTCAACTGTCATCAGCTGTGGTCATTTTGATTAGCTCAGCATGAAAAGAGCTTTCCTAAAGCATTTCAATCCCCGGTAGTGCAACTGAAGCAAACAATCAACTATGAGTGGCAAGGCACTGTCACCTGGATCTCGTGGATAAAGTTGTGGACAGGCACAAGTCAGGAGATGGATACAAAAAAAAATGTCAAAGGCTTTATTAATGCCTAGAAGCACAATGAAGTCTATTATTAACCACTTGCGGACTGGTCACCATACATCTACTGAGACAGGGCGGCCGCTCTGTGCCAGATCACATACCTAGTATGTGATCAGACACTTCTGGGTCTGGGGTGCACACGCTTGCCACCGGCGACCCACTCCTGCTGTGATCAGGCACAGCGGGAGCCAATCGGCAGGACCAGCAGACTTGATGTCCGCTGGCACCCGCCGATCATTTGTTACACAGGCAGAATGGCAGTCTGCCTATGTAAATCAGGCAGATTGCCGTTCTGTCAGAAGGGAAGGTTTTGATCTTGTGTTCCTGTAAAGCAGGAACATGGATCAATGCCTTCTCCTTGTCAAAGCACCTCCCACACAGTGAAAAGCACAACCTAGGCACACATTTAACCATTTGATCGCCCCTGATGTTAACCCCTTCCCAGCCAGTGTCATTAGTACAGTGACAATGCAATATTTTTTTTTAGCACTGATCACTATTAGTGTCACTGGTCCCCCTCAAAAAAAAAAAAAGTGTCAGTTAGGTGTCCGATTTGTCCGCTGCAATATCACAATCCTGCTATAAGTCGCTGATCGCCAACCATTACTAATGTAAAAAAAATAATAATCCCATATCCCGCCACCCCCCCACTCTCTCCTCAGTGGCTCACTGGCTGTGATTGACAGCAGGGGGATCCGATGGCTCCCGCCGCTGTCTTAGGCAATGTGGAGAAGGAGTCCCGGGAAAGCGGATGCTCTTGTGCACATCGCAGGACAGAGAGGGGGCTCAGGTATTAGGGGGTTGTGGGGGGAGCAGCACACACAAGGTTGTTTACCTTCATGAAGGTGAAAAAAAAAATCTTCAGCCTTTATAACCACTTTAGAGTAGAACTATAGGCAAAACTTTTTCCTGACGCCATAATGGAATCATACCAATGATAGGCTCTGCCTTGGTTCCACTCCCTCAGGACCAATAAATAGCATAAATAAAAAGCTTAGTTAGGCCCCGCCCCATTCTTTTTTCTTATACCTCCACGCACCAGTGAAGAGTAAGCAGTTGTGTCCCCACCTCTGCCTCCGGGCAGTATCCGTCTGGGTTAAGCCTCTCCCAGTGCAAAGTCCCAGTGTCAGGCTGCTAAATGCGCCAGAGTAGCTTGGGAGCCCCTTCTGTGGGTCTCGATGGAGCCCTGCAGTGTTTCCTCTTTAGGAACGAAATCTGCCTTTAAAGTTAGTGACTGCGGCGCTTGTGGGATTTGGGTTAGCCAGCTATGCATCCTTTACCTTTGCCCATGTCTCCTGTTATATCTCTCACTTCCTGCACCTTCTGTTTCCTTTCCTCCTGCAGTGGCTCATTTCTAGGCACATTACTCTTCCAAAGCATCCCTTTAGGGCGAGCGCGGCCGCCCAGCTGTTTTTTCTAGGCTGGGACGTGCTCAGTGACATCATCAGAGTGGGCTGGGTCGCGCATGCGCATTAGCCGGCCGGAAGAACATGCGACATTTTGGCTGTGGGCAAATTATGCCCCTATGCCAATAATGGAAAGGAAAGTCCAGGAAACACTCACTCCAGAGATAGTTAAGTAGCCTCGATAAGTATAGGTGAGCGAGCAGTGGCTGGACTCTTAACCAAGCTCCAGAATGTTTTTTTTTTCCGGTCCCCCCACAGAGACACTTCCCGCTGTCACCCCTGCTGCAGGTATAGCACGGATATGTCTGTGTGTGTGTATAGGTATGTGGGCAAGTGTATATATGTACTTATGTTTGTATGTATGTGGGTATATATATATATATATATATATATATATATATATATATATATATATATATATAAATATAAATATAAAGAGAGAAGGGGAACCTCTTTTTACCAATATCTTTTCCTCCTCCTTCTCGGTCGTTTCTTCGGCTATCTGTTTCTCAGTTGGCTGTCCCATTTCTCCACAGATCAGGAATCAGTAACCGCCCATACAAATGACCCTCAACACTTAGGGTTGGGACCACCGCGTCGGTAAGTTTTCAGGAAAAGAGTGCCCTCTCATGCGTATTGCTTTGATTTGCTTCAGACCCACACGCCCACGGTCTCAAAGATCAGTGCCAGAGGCCAGGGAAAGGCGTGCGTTCTTCAGAGGACCATAGCCTGGATGCCGCTCCCACTCAGGAGAAGGGTTCCAAGGAAGACGTCTTAGCTCCTCTTTCCCAGAGCCAGCACCCCAACAAGAGTCCTGCAGGACCTGAGACACAGTGCCTATGCCCAGGAGGCTGGTGAGTAAAGTCTGCCTGGAGGAAGTTTGCAGCTAACAGGTAACGCCAAATAGCTATCATTTATAAAAATGGCACAAAATTCTGTTTTGAACTCACTTTAATTACCCTAGCTAGGCAGCCCCCTCATTGCTGGTCTAGCCACTAGCAGAGCAGCCTGGCACATGAATCACTCATCCACTCAGTTCTCCTGATGAGGGGGGCACAGCCTGCAGATGATTTTAGCTCCTCTTCACCGGAGGAAGATCCGGAGTTGCTTGGTTTCAGTTTTCCTTCGTGGAACTGTGTATCCAGGCAGTCAGGCAGGCCATTACATGGGTAAAAAGACAGTCATATTTACCCTTTGAAATGAGCAATCCCTTTTCCATTAAGAAACAGGTTTAAGCCAAAGTGGATATAGCATCGCTGAAATCCATGCCTGAGGTAAGACTGGCTGTAGTCCAATAATGAGGCGGCTGGGAAGGGCCTGTCACTCGGCAGTGGCCCTTACCTTGGTAACAGGTACTTTGGGTTTCTGGTTCCACATTGTAGAGACAGCAGTTGGGGAGTAAATCCTTAAGGCTGATATCATTCGGGCCCAGGCAAGATGTATCAGCAAATTTTACTGCAGAAGCAGAAATAGTCTCAACCAGGTGCCTGGCCAAGCAATGCTATACTCTGTCACGGCTAAGGGGCCCTATGGTTGAGACCCAAGGCTGTGTATTGCTTCCTGGAAACAAAATTGGTATAGTCGCTTTATAGCACAAGATCTCTGTTTGATAAGAAACCAGAGACAGCCATTTTGGAAGTGACAGGAGGTAGGTCCGATCTTCTCCCATAACACCGAAAGCGGAAAAGTAAAAAAAAAAAAAAAGTGTTTCTCCCGCTAGGTTCCGCTCCTCTAGGGGCAACCTTTCATAAGCTCCATGAATGAAAATCCTTGGGTATACCGCAGGTACCCACAAAACATTTTTGCCGAGCGCATGCCTAGATTTTTGAGGTAAGAGCCAGTGGGTGCACATCACGGGTTGCTGGACAGAGTATTGTACAGATCCTTGGAGGATAGGCACTCATGGTCACTTCGGTGGATTCCTCACTGTTCCTCCTCCAGACCATTTTCTCCCCCACTGAGCTGCCAAATCCACCGCAACAGGCAGGCTGCTACACCACTTAGACACTTCAGACTCAGGGGGGAGTTGTCCCGGTCCCATTCACAGGAGAGACTGCAGGTTTCCTACCCAGTCCTGTTGGTAGTGTGCAGGGGCCAAAGGTTAGCATCCACTTGCAGCAGACGGCTGGAGGCTATCGCTAGATCGTCAGGCTTCCTATCCTTACATCCCAAACTTTTTTCTTTTCCTTTTCTTTCCAAAATAATGGGATTTTTGTACTCACCGTAAAATCAATTTCTCTGAGTTCATAGACGGATTCAGCGCCTCCTTAATTTTAACCATTGGGTTATATCGCCTCTGCAGGAGTAGGACTAGGCATAACAAAAAACACCTGGCTACGCCCATGGGCTGTCCTCAGTCAGTATATAACCCCCTCCCTGTTTTAAGTATTCAGTTTAGTAGCAAGCAGTAATAAAAGTATCAAAAACTCCATAGAGGGGTGGGTTCTGTGTCCATCGATGAACTCAGAGAAATAGATTTTATGAGTACAAAAATCCCATTTTCTCTTTCGTTCATTGCTGGACACAACGCCTCCTTAATCTTGCTTATTGGGACGTCCAAAAGCAGTGCCAAGGAAAAATGAGGGATGGGCAAAATAACCCAAGGATAACCACAAAAGCCCTAACCGGGTTACAGGAGCCCCATCTGAAATAAAAAATGTTTAAAGAAAAAACAGCCCTCAAGAAGAAACCCACCTCTTAAACAACAGCCTGCAAAACCTTGCGGCCAAAAGAAGCATCCACAGATGCCAAAATATCTACTTTATAGAATTTAGTAAAGGTATGCACTGATGACAAAGTGGCCGCCCTGCAAATCTGTGATATTGACGCTTGATGACAGAAGACCCAAGAAGTACTAAGCGCCCGAGTAGAATGCGCCATCGAATCGCACGTATCACATCCAGGGTATGCAAAGCAAATTCCTTCCAAGGGACGTTTACGACGACCAGAAGACTTTCACCCTCGGTCCTTCGCAGGCACCGCAGAAGAGGAAGGCATTGGCCCTGCAGTGGGACTAGGACGATGGCGGCGTCTACCAAAGCAACTCGCGAGATTGCTACGAGCCTGTTACTTCCCGTTGAACTGAACCTGCTGAAGGGGCCAACGTTTGAGCAGAAAAACTACTAACCTTGTTAGCATTCACTCCAGTTAGACCCAGGTAGCCCAATTTCCTAGACAGGGCTAGAGGGGACCTTGGGTAGTTCGGACGTCACCCAAACCTTTACAGGAATTATACCCACACAAAGAGACACAGGGCCCCCCCAAAGTGGACAAATTCTGTCCCACTTCTTTGGTACCCCAAAAAGGTTCAATTCTTGGACCCCCTTGACGCGCACAAAGGAGGTCCGTGAATCTGGAAACCAGCGAAGATGATCCCCCCACCATAGCAATGGGTGAGGGCAGACCTTCATGCTGAAGGAGTAGTCTTGTCAGTGGATCCAGAGAAGCCTGCTCTAGGCTTACCAGACCAAGATTGCTTGGAACTTCCCGGGGAAGACTTGAGAGATCTGTTTCCTTTATCTGCAGTCCCGGGAGCTAGGAAAAATTTCTTATGGGCTGAGATTAAAGCAGGAAGGTACTTTCCCCCTGTGACACCCTTAATGATGTCATCCAGGGTAGTCCCAAATAGGCGGTCGCTTTGAAAGGGCAGATCAATGAGAGCTTTTTTAGAGGCTTGGTCTGCCAACCAACTCTTAAGCCACAGCACACGTTTAATCACCACCGCTGAAACAAAGCTTGGACAGCACAGGAGCTGCATCCAAGGCTGCATCACAAATATACTGCAGCCCATGGACCAACTGGTCCGCTAAATCAACATAAGCAGCGGGAACCTGCTCACTACCCAGACCCTGGTGCAAAAGCTTGGCCCATTCAGTTAGGGTCTGCGACACCAGGGCCGTGGCCAAGACTGGACGCAATGCCGACCCAGCCATAGTAAACATGCTGCGACCACAGCCTCCGCTTTCCTGTCATCCGGGTCCTTAAAGGATGGGGATTCCTCTACTGGGATCATGATTGCTTTATTCAACCTGGAAACAGGAGGGTCCACCACTGGCGCGGTAGTCCACTTTTTTAAAAGTGATTCTTCAAAGTACTGAGAAACATTTGGGGACCACAGAGAGTGACTTTGGTTGTTCCTATTCCTTATAGGTAAACCTATTAAAATAAGGCAGATAAGGATACACCCTTGGTGTGCGAGGTGACTTATGCGTACCAAAGGACACAGCCACATCTGTGGCCCTGTCAGCCGCATCCCCCATCTTTAGAGTCTCCCGCACCGCAGTAACAAGCGCATCCACCAGTGCTTTTTCACTCGCTGCTGGGACCGCAGAGGACTCATCCTCACTATTGGACAGGTCAGGGGGATAGATATTAAACCTCCCCTGGATGGGCCACGTCCCCGGCGGCATCAGGCTCAGCATCAGATGAGACAGACTGATCAGGGGAAGGCAGGGGACACTTCCTCCTGAGTCTTTGCCCACACGCTACTTCCACCCAGGATACCAATGACTGCCGTCAGCACAACCATGGGAAGCTGGGGTTCCGAGGGACCTGCCACCTCCATGAGGGGATCGGTGGGTGAGATGTGACCCTGAGGCTCCATAAGGCAGAATACCCTGTAGTACAAAGGAACTTTGGCACCACTAAGGGACACCCCGATGGCCAGGGTACCTATCAGCAGAGAGGGAGATACACAAGGACCCCCAAAGACTCACCCTAAAAATATAATATGAAAAATACATTCAATATACATATAGAATTGTGATAATATAAAAAAAAAAAAAAAAGTATACAGACTGGACCTCTGCTGCCTTCGACACAGTTGACCACCTGCTGCTCCTCAGCAAACTCCGCTGCCTTAGCCTCCATGGTTCTGCTTTATCCTGGTTCTCTTTCTACCTATCTCAGCGTACTTTCAGTGTCACTTACAACTCCATCTCCTCCACTCCTCTTCCTGTTGGGATACCCCAAGGCTCCGCCCTTGGGCCCCTCCTATTTTCTCTCTATACCTTTTCCCTGGGACAGTTGA
Source organism: Lithobates septentrionalis (assembly GCA_037952835.1). Taxonomy (NCBI): domain Eukaryota; kingdom Metazoa; phylum Chordata; class Amphibia; order Anura; family Ranidae; genus Lithobates; species Lithobates septentrionalis. The sequence continues at coordinate 245,171 of JBBDGP010002364.1, read as the reverse complement.
TAACCTCCCAAAGTTTCCACTACCACCTCTATGCTGAAGACACTCAGAGCTATCTCTCCACTCAACTCATCCCCTCGATCTCACGGATCACAAACTTACTGAATGACATCAGTATGGATGTCACACCACTTTCTAAAACTGAGCCTTTTATATGGTCGCCTTAACCTCTGTAAAATCTCCAGAATTCGACCCTTCCTGACCAACGACACCACAAAGCAACTTATTCACTGCTTGGTTATTTCCCGCCTCGACTACTGCAACTCTTCCCTTAATGGCCTACCATTACACAGGCTACCCACCTTCAGTCTATTATGAATGCTGCTGCTAGCCTCATACACCTCACTAACCGATCCGTGACTGCTGCCCCTCTCCGCCAATCCCTTCACTGGCTTCCACTATACTAACCACAACATACAAGGTCATCCACCAACATCGCCCCCAGCTACATCAACAACCTCATCTGCAGGTATCGCCCAAATCGTTCCCTCCGCTCCTCTCAAGACCTCCTCCCATGCTCGCTTTCAGGACTTCACTAGAGCCTCTCCCATCCTCTGGAACCCCTTGCCCCGGTATGTAGGATCAGCCCCTAACCTGTTCACCTTTGGAGATTCCTGAAAACGTATTTATTCAGGGAAGCCTATCCCACACCCACCTAAGAACTATACTCGAGCCACCCCATCACATAATCCTCCGCAGCTATTACCTTTTGTACTACCTCCCCCCTACCTTTAGAATGTAAGCTCCATGAGCAGGACCTTCCTGTCCCTTCTGTATTGTATTGTCCCCCCTCTACATTATAAAGCTCTGTGCAAACTGTTGGCACTATATAAATCGTGTATAATAATAATGATAGATGATATCCAAGTGAATATACTGTATTTATAAATATAACCTCATAAATAGATAAGTTTATATATAAAGTGCTTGCATCCATTTGAATTTTTTTATAGACAAAGTGGATGCAAAGAGGTTGCAGGAGGTTAGCAGCACTGAGGTGTAACAAAGATGAATAAAGGGGGTTAAAACAGTATTTAATTAAAAAACGGCAATCGTTTAGGATACACAGTACTTTAGCAAACTAAATGTCACCCAGTTGGGTTTACAGCTACTTTAGGAATTCTTTTTTTTGCTGGCAGATGGTAGCAGATGCTTTGCTGAAATAAACATTTAACTGACATCCTTTAAACAGCCAGCTGTCGCTGGTCTTTCCTTACACTGATTCATTGAGGTCTTCCTTTCCACCCAAGCTGGCGTCCGCTTTTGGGGTTAAGGCTGCTCTGCTGGGAGGGTCCGGTGGCCTTACGGGTGGGCGGGAGATCACTGGCCTCTCTCCTGGAGAACGCACTTTACTGATATTGTCAGAGTCACCTGGAAGAATGGAGAAAGGGAGACGTAAAAAAAAAAAAAAAAAAAAAAGGCAAATAAATAATGAAAAACGAAATGACTGAGCAGCCGTTGTATGGCAACCTTTTATTAGCAAAGTATTCATACCCCTTGAAATTTTCCACTTTTTGCATGCTACAACCAAAAACAAAAGGTTCACATAATTGTGAAGTGGAAGGAAAATGATAAATGGTTTTCAAATTATTTTTACAAATATATATGTGAAAAGTGTGGTGTTTATTCAGCCCCTTTACTCTGATACCCCTAACTAAAATCTAGTGGAACCAATTGCCTTCAGAAGACACCTAATTAGTAAATAGAGTCCACCTGTGTGCAAATTAATCTCAGTATAAATACAGCTGTTCTGTGAAGCTCTCAGAGGTTTGGAAGAGAACCTTAGTGAACAAACAGCATCATGAAGGCCAAGGAACACACCAGACAGGTCAGGGATAAAGTTGTGGAGAAGTTTAAAGCAGGGTTAGGTTATAAAAAAATATCCCAAGCTTTGAACATCTCACGGAGCTCTGTTCAATCCATCATCCGAAAATGGAAAGAGTATGGCACAACGGCCAACCTACCAAGACATGGCCGTCCACCTAAACTGACAGGCCGGGCAAGGAGAACATTAATCAGAGAAGCAGCCAAGAGGTCCATGGTAACGCTGGAGGAGCTGCAGAGATGCACAGCTCAGGTGGGAGAATCTGTCCACAGGGCAACTATTAGTGTACTCCACAAATCTGGCCTTTATGGAAGAGTGGCAAGAAGAAAGCGATTGTTGAAAGAAAGCCATAAGAAGTCCTGTTTGCAATTTGCGAAAATCCATGTGGGGAACACAGCAAACATGTGGAAGAAGGTGCTCTGGTCAGATGAGACAAAAATTGGCCTAAAAGCAAAACACTATGTGTGACGGAAAATACTGCACATCACCCTGAACACACCATCCCCACCGTGAAACATGGTGGCGGCAGCATCATGTTGCGGGGATGATTTTCTTCAGCAGGGACCGGAAAGCTGATCAGAGTTGATGGGAAGATGGATGGAGCCAAATACAGGGCAATCTTGGAAGAAAACTTGTTAGAGTCTGCAAAAGACTTGAAATTGGGGCGGAGGTTCACCTTCCAGCAGGACAACGACGCTAAACATACAGCCAGGGGGGCGTGGCCAAGATGGGGCTGTGAGCGGCTGCCTTTCAGAGAGCTCTGCACTTCTGTAATCAAAATCCAGATCCATCGACACAAAAATCCCCTGTAAATACATCCTTGCTGGCCAGGAGGCTGCCTGGACCTCCCGACTGCTGAAGGGAGACGAGGACTTTCACTCCCAGGCCGCGATCAGCATCCCGCCCGGACGTTCCTCTGCCTGTCTCGTGCGGCTAGGCCGCAGCCACGGCCTTTCCTGATGGGCCCTGCCGCGAGACGGAGGATCCCTGGTGCGACCGGCTCTGCAGAGTGGGACTCCCCGACCACCACAGGCGGAGGTAGGAAAATCAGGCCTCGTCAGGCTACAGGCCGAATCCGGGACTATTCCCTCCCCCCACGAGTTACTAGGCCGCAGCCTTTCCTGACGGCCCACAGATTCCGGACCGGCCTGGAGATAACCCGTGCCCTTGGCCTGGAAGAAGGTGTCCCGAGAAGGCTGGAGAGTGCTATCTAGGAAGCGGGAGAAGGCTTGGAGCACCCCCACCCCAGACATCCCGTGTGAGACAGGCTGTGGCTGGACTGAATACCCCTGCAGGCCCTGGATGCCTGAAGAGGTTAGCTTTTGTACTCCACAGGCCGCAGGTGAGGGGGAAGACTGTCTGGGGGGACTCACGCTGCACTGAACTCACTATCTGACTACCCCTGACCCCACTGACAGGCTCCCACAGATACTTATTGATTATTGCCCAGAGCAGGACCCCAGACATCTGAATGAGGCGCAGGAACTCCAGTGCAAAATACAGTAAAGGGGGCAAAAGACTGACCTTTCCGTCAGTCGGATTCCCCTCAGACGCCCACCTACCCCTGTCTGGAGGTTCACACCACCTGCAGTGCCCATAGAGCCTCACAGATGAGCCTCATGGAGTCGGACGACTCCCGACCCCCCTGGCTGGTGGACGTCATGGCGGCCATTGCCACTTGCCAATCCATGCTAACAACAAAAATTGAGGATGTTCAGCTGGATATGGGTCTAATCCGCCAAGATAGACAAACTCAGGTCGCGAGTCACTGAGACGGAGCAAAGACTGAGCACCACTGAAGACACCACGGCGGAACATGGAGTAGCACTCCACACATTTCAAACCAAAGTAAAGGCCCTAGAATACAGAGCCAAAGACGCAGAGAACAGAAATCGGCTCCAGAAGCTCAGGAAATCTTTTGATCAAGTCAAAGCGGCATTGAGATCGCGCAGCATTCGCTACAGTTTACTCTTCTCTGCTCGCCTGAGAGTCCAGGACGGCGAGACAACTCGATTCTTTAGCACACCTAGAGAGGCCTCTGCCTGGCTGGACTCGCTACCACAGATCCATTGATCGTCTAACCGGTATGTGCCGCATGACCCCTTTCATTGTTTACTCATATTGACCTGGGACCAGGTCTGAGTTACCACACGAACTACCCCATGGATGACTTGGTTTCATTGCACTTGTTATGCCCAGTTTAAACCCATGGTGTGTGCGGACTTGATGGGGGTAGCCAACTACAGGAGACTGTTGCCAACAGTCAGGAGACTGTTGTGATATGAAGTTCCTTTGCACTTGCTTGCTCCCTTCGCAGAGCTCTAGAGTTCATACTATGTGTGTCCTCCTTTTGCTGGATCGACTTCACTGTGGGGATGCAATATGGTTTACTTCCCTCCGTTTGACTCTTAGATCCTCACAGCCTGTTATATTAAAACAGCGGAAATTCCACACTTGGAAGGCTGCTTGAACTGCTGCTTACCCCCCCGTAGGAAGTCTCGGGGGGTTAGGCTCGCCTCTTCCACGGACCCCTTGTTGCAGCCGGCGAGCTGAATCAGTTTGGGATTGAAACCCGCCTCAGTTTGGGGGGGGTCGGTGGGGTGGGGGGTGGGGAAAGTTCCCCTAACGGGGCTAGTTTAATTTACTTTAGATATTGGGCTCCTATATCTGTTTTTAGTTTGGTTTTGTTTTTTTTCTATAATTGCACTAAAGTAATTGACTTATCAGCATTGCATTGTTTCCAGATGTGTCCGTTTTGGGTCCAGAGGTCCAATTCGGGAGCCATGATCTATATTGATCCTAATATTCTTATCCCTAGTAACCATGTCCTCCCTTAATATTTCCTGGAACACCAGGGGATTGAACTCCCCGGTCAAGCGCTCCCTGGTGTTCCAATTCATTAAAGCTTACAACCCACATATATGTGTGCCCCAAGAAACGCACCTCATAGGAAGTAGGGTTCTGGCCCTTAAAAAAATCATGGGTGGGCTACCACTACCACTCCACGCGCTCCAGTTTCTCCAGGGGTGTTACTATCCTGATAATGAAGTCTCTTCCTTTCCGGCTCTTGGATTTGGCCCTGGACCCCGACGGTCGGTATGTTATCATTCATGCTAAAATATACTCTCTAACGTGGACCATTGTGGGCTTATATTTGCCCCCTCCGGCTTCCTTGCTGGTGCTCAATCAGATCACCAGCAGGATGGCCGAGTTTGCATCCGACAATAATATCATTCTGGGTGATTTTAATCTGGTCCCTGACCCGGATCTTGACAGACTGACGAATGCGGACATCATTGCCCTGAGTTGGCTGAATGAGCAGATACCTACGGCCTGACAGATGTTTGGAGGTGGAGACACCCCCAGGCCAGGGCGTTCACGTGCCATTCGGCCTCCCATAGAACATTTTCCCGCATAGACTTGGTCTTTGCTGGGAGTCCAGTCCTCCCAAGGGTCACAGACATACAAATATTGCCTAGGGGAATCTGATCACGCACCCTTGCTGTTGTCATTGGACCTCTCCCTGGGCTCAGACAAGATATGGAGGCTCTCTAGATTTTGGATTTCAGACACTGCTGTGGACTCTCAATTCAGAACTGAGTTGACTGACTACTGGGCGGTAAATGTAGGCTCGGCAGACCCCACGGTTGTGTGGGATGCCTTCAAGGCCACGACGAGGGGACATTATGAGACCATCATCGCCAGAGTTCGCAGGGAACGTAAGGCAGACTTGATAAAGGCTGAGAGGGAGGCAATTAGTGCTGAGGTTCTTTCGTCCGTACTCCAGACCCTATACACTATTCACATTCACAACTTATGACGAAGGAGGTTATTCGTCTTCGTACCTCTTACCCAGAAGAAAATATTAGCTCAATCCCAGCGGATCTTAGAGCAAGGGGAGAGGTCGGGTCGACTGTTGGTTTGGCTCTCTAGGGAACAGGCGGGGGGGATGAGCATCTCACATATCAGGGACCCCTCGGGACAGCTGATCCACACCCCAGACGGGATCAATTGCTGTTTTGCAGAATTTTACAAATCCCTTTACACATCTAGGGCAGACTATAGTAAAGAGGACCTGATAGCATATCTAGATGACATTGATATCCTAACCCTTACTGTAACGTACCGTAACAAACTCGACGCCCCTATTACGACCTTGGAGATAATCCAGGCACTTAAATCAATGCAGGCAGGGAAAACACCGGGACCCGATGGTATCCCTGTGGAGTTTTACAAACAATATGCTACAGAACTAGTTGATAAACTTCAGGGCCTCTTCTCTGCATCGACGCGCCTTGAGAAACTCCCGGACACAATGAGTGAAGCGATTATAGTGGTGATCCCCAAGCCAGGGAAAGACCCCACGTTATGCTCTTCGTATCGCCCCATATCCCTCCTGAATGTGGATGCAAAATTACTGGCGAAAGTATTGGCCAATAGGCTTAATTTGGTCATTACTGCCCTGGTCCAAAGGGACCAAACAGGCTTCATGCCCGGAAGAGGTACTGACATTAATATCAGACGCCTTCATACTCACATAGACAGAGCTGATGAGACAGCTAAAGGAACGGTGGCCTCACTCGACGCGGAGAAGGCTTTTGATTCCGTCGAGTGGGGTTACCTGTGGGAGGTGCTCTCGCGATTTGGGTTTGGCCCGGGTTTCACGAACTGGCTCTGCATGCTATACCATGGCCCTTCAGCTAGAATCCGTACCAACGGTTCCAATTATCTTGGGGCACGAGACAGGGTTGTCCCCTCTCTCCGGGCCTATTTGCTCTAGCAATGGAGCGCCTGGCTATATTATTGAGGGCGGATCCTGGTGTAAGGGGACTTCAAGGTAAGTCCAATTGAGGAAAAGTTATCGCTGTATGCGGATGATGCTCTGCTCTATTTAGCGGATGCATCATCCTCTCTACAGACTGCTCTGGAACCAATTAACCGATTCGGTGGGTACTCGGGGATTCGTATTAATTGGGTTAAGTCGGTTCTTTTCCCGCTCCATCCCTCGACCCCTAGGATGCCACATCCACAGCTCAAATGGGTAGATGACTTCAAATACCTGGGGATTAAAATTGGTTGTAAAGCGCAGGACTATTTGGAAAACAATCTGCGACCACTCATGACACAGCTAGCGGCTAGGTGTGCTACATGGCGTTCCCTTCTGTTGACCCCTGTCGGCAGAGTTAATCTGCTAAAAATGATTTATCTTCCCAAATTTCTATATTTCTTCTGCAACATCCCCAGGACTTTTTTCCGGAGGTTGGAGGGTCTGCTGATACACTTTGTCTGGGCTGGGAGGCCACCCAGGGTGGCCAAACAGATTTTATATCTCCCACTTTCAAATTTATTATTGGGCGGCCGTTCTGGTCACGGCTCGTTGGTGGTTCTCCCAGCCCACACAGAATCCAGCGGTTACTCTGGAAGCAGCCATTCTGGGCTCCTTTGCTGCCCTGAGCAACCTCCCATTTCGTGGACTCAGGGCAAGTTCGTCCATGACAACTCCGATGCGAACCACAGTTAGGGTCTGGCAGGAGGCTAGGAAGATATACAGGAAACCCAATCACATTTCACCTCACATGCCCCTATGGGGTAACCCCATGCTCCCTCACTTTTACAGTATACTGGACACCTCCCTGTGGACAAAAAAGGGAATCCTTACCTTAAAGCACATAGTTCAAGACGGTAGGCTTATGACTTTTCAGGCTCTGAGGCAATCATTTGCAATTCCGTCCTCTTTTCAATTCAGGCATTGGCAGTTGAAGCATGCCTTTGAAGCCCAGTTCCCTGCCCCCCTCACTTTGGAACCGGACTCCATTGAACGGGTCTTGATCTCCAGTGTGATGGGGAAGCCTCTCTCAACACTATATCTATACCTTACAGTAGAGTATGATACCAAATTAACCAAAACCTGGGAAAAGTGAAGGATGGATATATGGAAGAGGAGGAGTGGAAGGAGTGTTTAATTTCCTACATTCCTTCCATTATCGCTGCAAAAGATAGGTTCATACAATTTAAGTTCCTACACAGAGCGTACTTCACCCCACAGAGACTGGCGTGCATCTACCATCAAACAGACCCCAACTGCCAGAGATGCAGGCAGGAGGTGGGTACCTTCTGGCACATGGTCTGGTTCTGTCCCAAACTCTGACCTTATTGGACAGCAGTGGCCTCCACACTTAGCAATGTCACAGGTTTAAATATACCGGTTGATCCTCAAATATTACTACTCAGCCATTTGGAAGATGTTGAGGGAGACAGGTATAATAAATTGTGTCTTGCCTTCTCTTTATATTATGCTAGACGTGAAATTTTACTGAGATGGAAACTAGAAGAGTCTCCTACTCTGGCCTTGTGGAGGAGGTCTGTGACCTCGGTACTTCCTCTGTATAGAATGACATGAAAGACAATGCCCAGGGAAATTTGATAAAATCTGGTCCTCTTGGGTAGATGCCTCCGGGGGACCCTGAACCCCCTAACCATGACTTGAAACACATTGGAGGACATTCTCTATGCCACGCCCCCTTTTTTTTCTTTCCTCGTGCCCCGTAACCCCTCTCCCCCCCCTTTCTTTCCCGCCCCCCACGCAGGCCCACTCAAATACTGGTTACTTACATAATGTCTGCTAAGATTTATAACACTATAATGCACTAATGTGCACTAATGTGTACTGATAAGTGATACTTCTGACACCTGCACAGCTGGAATACTTGATAAATAGTGGCTACCGGATGAAGGTAGAATTTCCTGTCATTCTCTTTGCACTGAATGTACTAATTTATTTTGTATTGTAATGCTGATTTGTTTAATAAAAATCTTCTGTTAAAAAAAAAAAAACATACAGCCAGAGCTACAATGGAATGGTTTAGATTCAAGAATCTTCATGTGTTAGAATGGTCCAGTCAAATTTCAGACCTAAATCCAATTGAGAATCTGTTGCAAGACTTGAAAATTGCTGTTCACAGACGCTCTCCATCCAATCTGACAGGGATTGAGATATTTTACAAAGAAGAATGGGGAAAAATGTCCCTCTCTAGATGTGCAAAGCTGGTAGAGACCTCCCCAAAAAGACTTGCAACTGTAATTGCAGTGAAAGGGGGTTCTACAAAGTATTGACCCAGGGGGGCCGAGTACAATTGCACGCCACACTTTTCACTTATTTGTAAAAAGTTTTGAAAACCATTTATCATTTCAGTTCCACTTCACAATTATGCGACTGTGTTGGTCGATCACATAAAATCCCAATAAAATACATTTACGTTTTTGGTTGTAACATGACAAAATGTGGAAAATTTCAAGGGGTATAAATACTTTTTCAAGGCACTGAGTTATGATGGGTAATACAGCTATCAGACACATTCTGACCAAGCGCAATCGGTAAAGCGCAGTAAATCATAGCATGTGAAAGCCAGACATTGAAGAGATAAAAAAAGTATTGATGTCTCTGAATGTTTGTGTTGGGGAATTCTGAGAATGTTATGAGCGGTAAGGAACATTACGTGTATTGGAGTACTGTGGTGTAATTCATTTTGAATGGCATCCCAATGCACCTGCTCTACCAAAACTGGTGCACGCATCTTCTCTTTTCACTGCGTGTTTTAGTGCATTAGCTATTTCATTTAAATAAAATGGTCCCCGACAGCAGTGCTGGGACAAGGACCCCTCATTTCAGTACAATTAACCCTTTTACTGCTAAAATCTATTTCATACATTTGGTAGTAGCAGGGGGTGCGCATCGCACTTTAAAAGGATCTGGCCGCTGCATATCTACTGTATCTCTTCCATGGACCCCTGAAACATACCTACCCCCCCACCATCCCACCCACGGGGCCTGACAGCCATATGGTGGGTGTCACTGGGTATAGAGGAGGGAGACCAGGGAACATCCAATCACTGATCTTCCCTATAGCTGGTAAGAACACAGAAGTGAGGTGTAGGACATCACTTTTGGTTTTGGCTGTCACTCTTCCTGGCCACTAATGGAGCATGCTCTGTGCTTCATTAGATTCAGTGGCGTGTAGGGGAGATATCAGGGGTCCAATAGATCCCTGATGTCTCACTAAAGAGAACCTGTCACTATAAGGTTTCATGCAAACTGGGGCTTTTATAAACGCTTTTCTTCTGGCAGGTAAAAAGCAGCTTAAAAAATGTGCCTAATGCCCCGTACACACAAACGGATTTTCCGTCGGAAAAAACTTGGATGGTTTTTCCGACAGAATTCCACTCAAGCTTGCCTTGCAGACACACGGTCACACAAAAGTTCTCTGAACTTTCGAACGTCAAGAACACTGACGTACAAAACTACGACGAGCCGAGAAAATGAAGTTCAATGCTTCCGACCATGCGTTGAAATTGTTTCCGAGCATGCGTAGGAATTTTGTGCGTTGGAATTTGTACAGACGATCGCATTTTCGGATAGTAACTTTTCCCGACCGAAAAATAGAGAACATGCTCTGAATCTTCTGATTGCTGGAATTCCGCCAGCAAAAGACAGATGGAGCATACACACGGTCGCATTTTCCGACAAAAAGCTCTCATCGGAGGTTTGCTGGTGGAATTTCCGATCGTGTGTACGCGCCATAAGCCACGATTTTGCTAACGCAATTAGGCACATCAAGTTGGTATTTCACTGGCCAAAATCTTTATTTATTCCGCCCATTGAAATGAAAAAAGCACTAAAATGTACCCAGTGCTTAGGTGCGTTTAGATGCATTTTAACGAGTTTAACCACGTTTAGGGGTGTCAGGCAATTTTTTCTGCCAATAAGCTCCTCTTGAACGCACAAGCGATGTTTTTTCTTTTCTGCCTCTAAACTCCTGCAAACGCTTATGTGTGCATGGACACATAGGCTAACATGCAAGGGAGTAAAGAGTGAAAGAGGCCAAAATATGCCATCACAAAAGGGGCTATTGGTCCACAATGTGAGAGCAATAAAGTTGAGTGAAAAAAAGTGTGTAAAAAAAAAAAAAGTGTAAAAAAAAAAGTGTAAAAAAAAAAAAAAAAAAAAAAAAAAAAAAGGAAAAAGGTACATCCAAGCATTTAAAAAAAATAACCCTGATGTCCCCCCATACATGCACATAAATGCACAATCAGGGGTACCAATTTGTGAAAATATTGATTACGCTGTACAGGTTACATACTGGAGTGACAATAATAATTCTGTATGATAATTCATGGTTACAGTAGAACTATAGGCAAAACTTTTTTTCCCCATTTTTGGATGCTATAACGAAGGGTTATAACCCCTCTCTATTTTTATTTTTGCCATCAGTGTCCCTTTGCAGCGCTTTCCCTTCACTTCCTGTCCCATAGCCAAACAGGAAGTGAGAGGAAATCCCTGCAAATTAAGGGAATCTCTTGGGGACCCCCAGGTCACCAGAACTAGTGTCCCCATTGGAAGATATCCCCTCTATTACTTTTCTGGGGACAACACAAAATTTGGGATTTTCTATTACTTTCACTTTTGATAAAGGTAAACAGGACAAACAGAGAGGGTGAATCTCCCTAATGAGGGCAGAAATGGTGGGGTTCCAATTCCTCTGCCCTCTATCTCAAAAAAAAAAAAAAAAAAACATTTTTGCCTTTGGTTACACTTTAACTCAGTGATCTCTAAATACAGCCCTTTGCTTGCTTTTACTTGGCCCTCGGGGCATTATTTCATACACCGATACCAACAATGCGGCATAATTCACCCCACTAACACCTAAGATGGGGGACAATTCCTCCTAATGACACCAACGATATGGCAAAATTCCCCCTAATGACGCCAAGGATTTGGGCACAATTTCTCCCAGTGACACCACCAATGGGGCACAATGACACCACTGACAGGGCATATTTCCTCCAACTAAAAAGAAAAAAAAAATTGGGGCAATGTTTTTCTTCCTGTGACATCGGGACCTTTTCTACTCCTGCTGGCCACAGTACGCGCGCCCCCCCCCCCCCCTTAAGTCTACAGAACAGTAAAGTGGTCCTTTGTTTAGAAAGTTTGAGGACCCCTGCTCTAAACTGGATGGCCTGTAGGAGCTTCTAAATCTCCACATTTGGCCAGTTTTGGGGACCAAAGTTTATTGCTGTTTCCAATGCAAATGCAATTTGATTCTACACAGTCTCCGCTTTAGGAAAATTTATAATGTTTGGCATTTGGCAGTTTAGCTAATCTTCAGGCCTAAAATTATTATTTTACTGTGCAAAAAACAAAAACAGCTCTAGCAGCAAAAGGGTTAAAGTACATTTATACACAAAACTTTTTTTTATTAGTGTTGAATAGAGTAGGCCTCTGATAATTATTTTTTTTTGCCACCTGGGTCCCATTGCGGAGATATCCCTCGACTCTGTCCTGAAGACCCAACCCAGACCCAGAAACTGAGAAGAAATCTCTCTAAATGGAAGGAAATACCATCTTAAACCGGCCATACACAAGTAGAATTTTGTTAGAAATTTTCCATTTTTAGAAAGTTCATTCTATTTTTCTAATCGTCAGAGGGATCAAATCGACCTTCGTTTTCAACCCCAGTAATGTGAAAATTCTAAGGATCTGATTTGAAAATTTTTCTAGAACAAATTTTTTTTAACACTGAATGTGGTTTTTGTGTGGGAAGGTCCATTCGCTCCAAAATGGAATCAAAGTATTGAAACACTTTCATAGAGAAAGATGGAAGATCCACTCACCGGAGAAACAGCCCAAATGTCTAGAGCAGGGGTGTCCAAACTATGGCCCTCCAGTTGTTCAGGAACTACAATTCCCATCATGCCTAGTAATGTCTGAGTTTCAGAGTTTTGCAATGCTTCATGGGAAGTGTAGTTCTGCAACAGCTGGAGGGCCGTAGTTTGGACACCCCTGGTCTAGAGGAATCAAAATGGCTTCAGGCTGGCTCCTCCCAGATCACGTCGCTGACGTGTTTCACCCCACCCACATAACCCCATGACTAATGGTCCCCGTATACTAGACAAAAAAGGGCACAAATAGAAAATTTTTGACTTTTCATAGCCCAAAAAATTGAAGGAACCAGTTGGAAAACTTCTACCGAACAAATGATAAACTGAAAGGTTAATGTGTTTCTTACAGGTTAAAACGTTTACTTGCCCATATGTGGCAAAACAACTGATTCATTTATGTCCATTGAACAAATTATCGTTCGAAATTTGGTCATTACACGATGGCGCTCTTGTTTGCTCTCATGACCAAGTGTTTGTTACTCAAAAACTAGTTCAAACTATGGCTAGCATAAGCGTTGGGGTGTGGCCTGGAAAAAGCCGGGCTGAAGCCACTTTGATTCCTCTATACCAGGGGTCTCCAAAATTTCTAAACAAAGGTGCCAGTTTACTGTCCTTCAGACTTTAGGGAGGCTGGACTAGAGCCAGTGGGAGTAGAAAATGCCCCGTCGTCGGTGCCGGTGAAAGGAATAGTGCCCCGTCGTCGGTGCCGGTGAAAGGAATAGTGCCCCGTCGTCGGTGCCGGTGAAAGGAATAGTGCCGGTGCCGGTGAAAGGAATAGTGCCGGTGCCGGTGAAAGGAATAGTGCCGGTGAAAGGAATAGTGCCGGTGCCGGTGAAAGGAATAGTGCCGGTGAAAGGAATAGTGCCGGTGCCGGTGAAAGGAATAGTGCCGGTGCCGGTGAAAGGAATAGTGCCGGTGCAAGGAATAGTGACCCGTCGTCGGTGCCGGTGAAAGGAATAGTGCCCCGTCGTCGGTGCCGGTGAAAGGAATAGTGCCCCGTCGTCGGTGCCGGTGAAAGGAATAGTGCCCCGTCGTCGGTGCCGGTGAAAGGAATAGTGCCCCGTCGTCGGTGCCGGTGAAAGGAATAGTGCCCCGTCGTCGGTGCCGGTGAAAGGAATAGTGCCCCGTTGGTGCCGGTGAAAGGAATAGTGCCTCATTGTTGGTGCCGGTGAAAGGAATAGTGCCCCATTGTTGATGTCAGTTGGAGGAATAGTGGCCTATCGTTGGTATTAATGGAAGGATTTTTGCCGCATTGTTGGTGTCAATTGAAGGAATTGTGCCCCATTGTTGGCGTCAGTGGATGGGATAATACCCCAGGGGCTGGATAAAGGCAACCAAAGGGCCGCATTCCGCCCCCAGGCTGCAGTTTGGAGACTGCTGCTCTATACACTCAGGCTGTTCCTCCTGTGCGTTCCTTCTTGCTTTCCCTACATGTGTACACCAGAGCTGGGACTGGCTCTTCTTCTGAAGGGCACCCACCTTAAATGTCAGTCCCGGAGACATGTGGGGGGATTGCTTTGGGCGGGGCCCATAAGCTTTTCAACAATTTATGGTCAAATTAAAAAACTTTTTAAACGCCATTCTTCAAGTCATAAAATTTGCTGAGAATTCACATAGGAAATGTTCGTAAGAAAGTCATTCGAAAGTCCACTAGTAATAATATAATTATCACAAAGATGTGCCCTCAGTGGAAGACCTCCCCTCTACTCCTGTTTTGGTTAAAACTCCCAATTCCCTAAAAAACTGTTCTGATAACAATGGTCATTAGAACAAATAATGAGGATGAAACTTTCCAAAAGCCCCGAGCCAAGTCTCACCTTCTCTGGGACGGACAAAAGGCCGCTTGGAATACACAGGAGATACTTTGTTGGGCATGGAGTACAAAGGTAGGTCTCCATTGACGTGGTTGGCATTGGTTTTGGCTCCTCTGTCTTGCATCATGGAGATCATCTTGGCCACATCCACATCAGAATGTTGCTCGGAGGGGCTCTGTGAGTCCGTCCGGGGGCCCGTCTTCTTTCTCTGCAAAGGGAGCGGGTGCGCGCTGTTTGCGATCACACCATTTCCATTCTGAGAAGAGCTGTCATCTGAAGAGAGGACATAAAGTACTTTGTAATGTCTTCGTATTTTGGAAACTGAAAATAAAAGTACTACCAGCAAAATCTACTATATTCCTATGCCGTGTTTAGCACTCATAAATTAAGGTTGTCTGTGCGTCACACAAGTGGAAATAAAGCAGTTATTTTAAGCCTAGCCCTTAATGGCTGTTGATTTGCATCATGACAACTAATGAATGAAACTTTTAAAGCAGCTGTAAACCCAAATGCTAAAATCTCATAAAAGCTTTAGTCTCAGAAGTCATTTGAAAATACGTAGCTTTCATTTAAATAGCCCCTGGTGATCATTGTTTATCATCAGATAAAAGGTATATTCTAGATTTAAAAAAACATAATTGATGCACATATACTGGAAAAAGAAAACAAAATGTGCATTTATTAATTTTTGCATTTCAGCCTGCAAAACATTCCAACCATGATCAGTTGATCACAGGTGCAATTCATAGGCTCATGTAGACAAGTCCTTCAGCCCCAAGTCCGAACCAAGGTATTGATGGATCTTCAGTTATGGAGTTGGAAGAAGTATGTAGACAATTCCTCCAGCCCAAAGTCCGTACCAAGGTATGGATCTTCAGTTATGGATTTGGAGGATGTAGACAATTCCTCCAGCCCCAAGTCCGTACCAAGGTATGGATCTTTAACAATGGATTTGACGTAAATACGTAGACAATTCCTTCAGCCCCAAGTCCATACCAAGGTATGGATCTTCAGTTATGGATTTGGAGGAAGTATGTAGACAATTCCTTCAGCCCCAAGTCCAAACCAAAGTACGAATCTTCAGTTACGGAGTTGGAGGAAGCATGTAGACAATGGGCGGCATAGTGGTGTAGTGGTTAGCACTTAGGGTTAGGGTACATAGCCTGTTGCGCTCTCTATACCACGCTATTCCTTTTATTTTTTGTTATCACTCCATGTACACATCTTGATTGATGGTTTGTACGTTTTTTATCTGTGGTTTTTATTGAATAAATTTTTTTAACCTTGGATTCATCTGCACTGTGGAGGCCCTTTTTGTTCTTTTTCTCTCATGTTTTGTGCTGTCGTTTGGATTTCGGTTTGATGACCACAAACGTCGGTCAGCTGGAATCTCTGCTGTGAAAACATCTACTATTGATCCCTCGATACGGACGCAGGTATACACCATCCTCCTGCAAAGGTCCTGGTTGGAGATCCAGTGGAAACGATTGCCTTATGCTTGATTGACCCACCGCCGCTGGCGTGTGTGTGTGTCCACATTTTGGGGTAAGAGTAGCCATTCGCTCTGTTGTCTTTGATGTACACCTGTGATCACTGTATGGTGAAGCCATGTTTTTCACATTTTGTCAACATTAGAAGATACACCTTTCACTGCCTTCTCCAATAAACTGTACAACATCATATACAGGAGGTCTTGGATGTGCTTTTGTCCATTATATATATATATATATATATATATATTATATATATCTCTGCCCTCTTGGATACCTTGTCCCTTATGTTCACTTGCACCTTCAGCTTTTTTGTGTCATGCATAAATGAGTTGATTTATTAATTTTTTATATATTTTTTTGCACTCATCACTTTTATCGTATATTTGCACACACTATCATATCAATTTAGACAGGATCAAATGTTAATTTAATCCTGTCTAAATTGGGCCTAGTATTAATATGTATGAATATGACTTTAGGGACCTTAGATTGTAAGCAACTTAAGGGTAGGGACCGATGTGAATGCATAATATACCGTATATGTAAAAGTGCTGCGTAAATTAACGGCGCTATACAAGTACCTGAAATAATAGTAACAATAATAATAATAAATTCCTTCACCCTCAAGTCCGTATCAAGGTAAGGATCTTCAGTTATGGATTTGGAGGAAGTATCAATGGACTACAAGTGTGGTGACCTCACCACACTTACACTTGTGCTCCTTTGGGAGCTACTGGTCCCTCTGCCATGGTTGCAGATGGGGCTTGCAGAATTTCATAAACAGTTCAATGGATGACTATGCGCTTAGATGAAGTTAAACACAAACCTGAGGTGGGTTGGGGTGGGCTGAGGGGTTGGATGAGGGCACCATGTCACACCCTAAAATATCAGTGTAACCATAACATGCTGTGGAAGGTGGACTACAACTTTTAAGTCTTTAAATGTCATGTTATAGCACAACTCCAGCCAAAATATAAAAAAATTAGAGCATTAGAAGGTTGTTATCTATGTCTAAGTTTGTCAATTAACCCTTAAAATGTTCAATTCAAAAAAAGGGATGTCCACAGTAATACTAACCCTCCAGGGCTTCAGTCCACATCCTCCATCAACAGCCCTCTTCTGGAATGAATGACATCCAGCATCACTCAACCCACTGCCTGTAGGCCCAGGTTGCCATGGACTTGCTTTCTTAAGGTGCATCACCACAATGGTTTGGCGTCACAGTACAATACAGCAGAGAATAGCACTTGGTCATATGTTACTATGCTAAGTTTGGTTTTGCAGCAGCAAGGACCACCCCACACCGGACAAAATAAGGGGACCCTGCGTTTTATGTGAACAGACCAAAGATACATGGAAATATACTATGCATCTTCAAGTGTATGAATTTCATTGCACATCCATGGTGTTGTGCCCATTTCATCTACTATTTGCTGATAGTCATAGTAATTTAATGAAGCCATTCCATATGTTCCACCAGTTACAACCTCACAAGCACTGCCAACCATAAAGCTTCTCTTCAGTTGTTCACACTCCGCTTTTCACAATATACTCATCCATCACCAGGACCCCTTTACTCAGATTCCATCTCTGTACACCACAGGAAAGCCTCACTACCTAAACATGATATCGAGCCCTCACCCTCCTTTCTGGCAGACACTGTAAATTTCACACACATTCCACACCAGAGGCGCCAGCTATAAAAGGCAGAGATTGGTAATTAGTTTTATTTACACAGGCTGGGTGCCCTTTAGCAGCCCTCATGAGCACAGTGATCACGGGGGTGTGCACCAGCAACATATCACTCACCATTTCCTGCCAGGAGGAAACTCTGGGCTTTTATATCTAAAAAAAGACGCTGTAGTTAGGCCACATGTATCCAAACCACAGTATCTCTTTAAAATACACTGTATGGCTAAAAGTTTAGGGACACTTGACCATCACACCTATATGATTTTCCTGGACATCCCATTTCAAAACCATGGATATTAATATTGAGTTGGTCCTCATGTGTGATTATACCAGCCTCTGCTCTTCTGAGAAGGCTTTCCTCAAGATTTTAAAGTGTGCGTGGGAATTTGTGTTCTGTTGTGAGGTCAGGTACCGATGTTAGAGGAGAAGATCTGGCTCACAGTTGGCATTCCAATTCACACCTGGGGTGTTCATTAGGGTGGAGGTCAGGACTCGAGTTCCTCAGGACCCGTTGGAGGTCAGGACTCGAGTTCCTCAGGACCCGGTGGAGGTCAGGACTCGAGTTCCTCAGGACCCGGTGGAGGTCAGGACTCGAGTTCCTCAGGACCCGGTGGAGGTCAGGACTCGAGTTCCTCAGGACCCGGTGGAGGTCAGGACTCGAGTTCCTCAGGACCCGTTGGAGGTCAGGACTCGAGTTCCTCAGGACCCGTTGGAGGTCAGGACTCGAGTTCCTCAGGACCCGTTGGAGGTCAGGACTCGAGTTCCTCAGGACCCGTTGGAGGTCAGGACTCGAGTTCCTCAGGACCCGTTGGAGGTCAGGACTCGAGTTCCTCAGGACCCGTTGGAGGTCAGGACTCGAGTTCCTCAGGACCCGTTGGAGGTCAGGACTCGAGTTCCTCAGGACCCGTTGGAGGTCAGGACTCGAGTTCCTCAGGACCCGTTGGAGGTCAGGACTCGAGTTCCTCAGGACCCGTTGGAGGTCAGGACTCGAGTTCCTCAGGACCCGTTGGAGGTCAGGACTCGAGTTCCTCAGGACCCGTTGGAGGTCAGGACTAGAGTTCCTCAGGACCCGTTGGAGGTCAGGACTAGGGTTCCTCAGGACCGGTTGAAGGTCAGGACTAGAGTTCCTCAGGACCGGTTGGAGGTCAGGACTAGAGTTCCTCAGGACTGGTTGGAGGTCAGGACTAGAGTTCCTCAGGACTTTGGTTGTAGAGGAACTCAACTGGCCTGCACAAATTGGTTAAACAATGTCTTTATGGAGTTGGAGTATGCTGGAACAGAAAAAGGCCTTCACCTACACACTGGGGAGGCTTTCCACAAGATTTTAGAAGGTATCTTTGAGAATCTGTG
Organism: Lithobates septentrionalis; assembly: GCA_037952835.1. Lineage (NCBI taxonomy): Eukaryota > Metazoa > Chordata > Amphibia > Anura > Ranidae > Lithobates > Lithobates septentrionalis. The sequence continues at coordinate 226,284 of JBBDGP010002364.1, read as the reverse complement.
CTTATTTGTGAGGTCAGGTATTGAAGTTAGATGAGAAAACCCGGCTCACAATCAGTATTTTAATTCATCCTAAAGGTGTTCAATATGGTTGAGGCCAGTCAAGTTCCTTCACACCAAACTGGTCGAACCATGTCTTTATGCAGTTGGCCTTGTGTACAGGGGCAGTGTCATGCTGGAACAGAAAAGGACCTTCCCCAAAGTGTTCCCGTAATTTTGGAAGTGCCTAAATGTATAAAATTTCTTTGCATGCTGTAGCATTAACAGTAACCTTCTGACAAGCATACCCATATCAGCTTGTTGGACATCCCATTCCAAAGTGTGCCCATTTGTGAGGTCAGGCGCTAATGTTGGAGGAGAAGACCTGACTCGTCATCAGTATTCCAATTCATCCCAAAGGTGTTCAGTGGGGTTGAGGTCAGGGCTCTGTGCAGGACATCCCACATGAAACTCATCAAATCTATGTCCATTCAACCAAAAGAAAATTTGTGAGGTCAGGCACTGATATTGGACACAATGGTATTCACAAGGGGTGAGGTCAGGTCTCTGTGAAAGCCACTTGAGTTCTTGAACAGCAAACTGGACAAATCCTGTCTTTATGGTGCTGGTTTTTTACATTGGGGCAAAGTCATGCTGAACCAGGAAAGGACCGTCCCCAAACTGTTACCAAAAAGACGGAGGTCTTTTTTGGCTTTTAGGTATTTTATATACTTGCTAAAAATATGTTCTTAGCCTAAAAAAAGAAAACAAATGCATCCACCACAGTAAAAGAGTGTTCAGCTGCAACATATTCCATGTTTGTCTTTGGGTTTAGATACGATTAATCTGATGCAGGTTTAGCCCTCTATCTCCACTTACCGTTCTGATGGGACACAGAATTGGGACCACTGAAAATCCTCCATGGACCCTGAGCAGGCTCAGCAACAAGCAGCCATGGGTGTGTCCCACAGAGGAACTGCATGACAGGATTTAATAATCTCAGGGCCGCCATTTGACTTGAAACCACAAACCTATCCTTGAAAAACACATTCCTTATAAAGGAAAAATACACAGAGAAGTCTACTACACATTACCTTCTTCACTCTGGCCAAGATAAAGACCGTTTCTCCCTCTGACTGGACGTTTGGAGATAGTGATGGGCTTGTGGGTCCTGGGCGTGATCCTGGGAGGAGGTACAGGGGGGGCCGCGCTGTCTTCAGGTGGGCCACAGAATATCTGCAGTAAACAAAAGCAGCGTTTAGGAACTACTTTCACGATTCTGTCAAGATGCTGAACACTGCTCTTGGCCCATCAGCTAGACGTTGAAAATTTCCAGAGCAAAATGGAAAAAAAAACCCTATGAAATTCCAAACAGGTTTTCTGGAACACAGAGAAGTGAAGGGGGGAAATGGTTACATAACCTCATCCGTGTGAATCGTTAGAAGAAACATCACCATTAATGACAGCTTAAAAACAGATACATACAGACTGCTCACTAGGAATGTCCTCAACAGGAATGGACCCTAAGCAGAGAAGTAGGCAGGTACTGGAGCTAGGGTTCATGTTGCATAGGATCATTGCAGTAACATTTAAAGTGACCCTCTCACCTTGTGGACATAAAATATGGGCAACCTGTAAAGAAGCAGTTTAAAAATTCATTGGTTGGGGGGGATGGCAAGATACTGACACCACTGATATTTGACAATTGTACGTATGTCGGATAGCGTGTCACCTGTACACTGAGAGGTAATAACCATTGGGAGGGGGAGGGGAAGAGCAATTGCATCAAGTGGAGAGAGAAGGGGGGGGGCATGTTAACTGACCCTCTTTCTCCCTCTGGCTGCACTGCAGGGGGGGGGGGTCAGTTACAGTATCTGCGCCCCCCCCCCCCATGTCCAGGCCCCCCCCCCCCCCCCCCCCCCCCCAAGTGTGCCACCCCTCCCCACACAGCTCTGCCGGCTTCCTTCTTCTCCTGACAGCTGCTGCAGGCACACAGGGGGATGGAGAGTGGGAGGGCCAGTTAGTATGTCCTATTCAACGGTCCCCTACTTTTCTAAATAAACACAGTGAGCGATCGATACCAATCACTCCTGTGTCCATTCATTACCGAAGCCTAGTAAACAGTGTTCACTAGGCTTCAAGTTTGTGAATTTAATGAACTGGAAGCCTCAGACTGCTTCCTATTCATTCATCTCCAGTGCAGCTGAGGCTGCATAGAAAGGGACTGCTTAATCATTATCCTCAGTCTGTTTAGACCACTGATATTACATCGAAGACCCCCCCCCCCCCCCCAAACAGGGAAGTTAAAAATGGAAGGAAGGAAAAAAAAGAAAAGAAAGAAAGAATAGAAAAGAAAGGAAAGGAGAGAAAGGAGAAAGGAGAGGAAAGAAAAGGAGAAATGAGAGGAAAGAAAAGAAAGGAAAAAGGAGAAAAGGAGAAAGGAGAGGAAATAGGAGAAAGAAGAGGAAAGGAGAAAGGAAAAGAGAAAAGGGAAAAGAGAAAAGAGAAAAGAGAAAGGAGAAAGGAAAGGAAAGGAAAGAAAAAGAAAAAGCAAGAAAGAAAGAAAAAACAAGAAAGAAAGAAAAGAAAAAGAAAAGAAAATAAGAGGAAAGAAAAGAAAAGAACAGAAAGAAAGGAAAGAAAGAAAGAATACAACTTAAAAAAAAAGTACAAGATGCAGGGCACTTGCAGAGCAGCACTATTTACTTGGGGGATTATTTTTAACATAGTATCGCATCACAGCTGTGGCATGTGTACAACCCTAGCCACTGCCTCTGTTGCTCAAGTGGGTAGCGCTTGGTGGGTAGTAAATGCAAAGCTCAACCATGGGGTTTTTACCGCCCCCCCCCCCCCCCAAACCTCATGTGTGAATGAGCCCTAAAGACTCATTCACACAGGTACTCTGGTCCTGTGAAAGAGTGGTTTGTTGATGCGGCTGGAGCTGCCTGTTACTCTAAGCCGGAGATTGAATCGGCCAGCAACGTCTGTTTACCATAGAGCTGACCATGGACCCAATGGTCCCCAGCCATCTCTATGACTCCTGGAAGCCACGCTATGTCATGACGTCACTTCCGGTGTCGGCAGGTCTCAACCTTTCCAGCATAGAGGAGAGATGTGGGGACTTATAGACCCCACATCTCTTCATAAAGAGGACCTGTCATGCCCTATTCCTATTACAAGGGATGTAAACATCCTTTGTAATAGGAATATAAGTGATAAACAAAAAATTAAAGAGAAATTGTAAAAAACAAAAATAAAATAAAAAAAATGTAAGGTGTCTCCGTACACAGAAAAGAACGCACACGTAGGCCACGTCCACAAATGTAAGTGGCGTTCAAATCACACATGTGAAGTATTGCCGCGAACGTTAGAGAGCAATAATTCTAGTGCAGGTCCTCCTCTGTAACTCTAAACTGGTAACCAGCAAAAATGTTTAAAGCGTCACCTATGGAGATTTTTAAGTACCTAAGTTTGGTGCCATTCTATGAGGGTACGCAATTTTAAACCGTGACATTTTAGGTATCTATTTATTTGGCGCAACATCATCTTTCACATTATACAAAAAAATTGGGCTAACTGTAGTTTTTTTTTTTATTCATGAGTGTTTTTCAAACAGTGTTTGATAAAATTGCTTCGAAAATACCGTGTGACAAAAAATGGCAAAGATAGCCATTTTATTCCCCAAGGTCTCTGCTAAACAAATATATATAATGTTTTGGGGTTCTGGGTACTTTTCTAGCAAACAAATGTTTTTTTTACATGTAGGAGAGGACTGCCAGAATAGGCCTGGGCTGGAAGTGGTTAAACTGTGAAACAAACGTGAAGAATATTCATCCGGTGTTAGCGAGATCTCGCATGCGCTTTCGACCGAGGAACGCAGCGTGTGTGGGTGGAAGAAAGGACGCTTAAAAATTAGGCTATTCACAAAAGTTCCAATTTTCTTTAATTCAAAAACAGGTCCAGTTTAATTTCCGTTTTTCTCCTATCCAACAAATTCAGATGATTTATTAAACATAATCCGAATGCAGGCAACATTACAGCTAAGTTCAAAAACACATTTTCAATTAACATTATTTTAAAAGTGGAAACAAAAATGCACAAAAGGATTCCATAAACTCGAATCGCTTTTTTTTGTTGAACATGTTTGTAACGCTTTACGTAACAAAACATTGTTCCCTTAACGAACACGCCCCCTTGTGGCTGCTGCAAAAAGTGCTTCAAAATAACTTAGTTCTGAAACTGTACACAGCTGCTGAACTTTGAGAGTTTCCGTCTGTTATGAATTATTAAAACATATATCAGTGAATGCCACAGCAGAGAATTTGTTGTTGCTCTGAATATGCTGCAGTGCGTGACATTTTAGGTTTTACGCACAAGGCTTAAAGGGGCATCCTATATAAATTCCTAAAAGTATATTTGTGCAGGAAGGGAGATGGTATGGCAGGGTGACAATGCAGGAGAAAAGTTGGGAGACGGAACACAATATCACAGAAAGTGTTTATTTTAAAGTAGAAATTTAACGCCAAAACGTCTGTTTTTTTGCAAGCCCCCTAACTCCCTTGTAATAAAAAAAAAACTGAAAAAAAAAACAGCCTCTAACACTGGCTAAGACAAATGAGTCATTAGAGAAACAGACTTGAGACTCTCAGTCAGCAGTCTTTGTAATCTAATCTCTTGCTTCACAGGGAGACAATGCAGGAGCACGGTTGAAAGACAAGGACAGGGTTGTCACCATACATCAGCAAGAGTCTGAACAAGGACTGTCATGGCAGAAAAGGCAGGGATAATTTGTATTGAATGTTGCAGATGTAAAAATAATGAAAATTACTTTGAAAATGACCTCAACATTTGATTTACCCCTATAGGCAGCATGACTGAAAAGCAGGCATCTGGAGGTGCTTGCATGTATGTCACATTGCCAGAAGTTGGTTGACACCTGGCAATCACATTTATATGAACTTGGACACCTGACCATCATATCTGTATGACCCTGATGGACACCTGGTTATCACATCTATATTAGCTTGTTGGGCACCTGACTAATCACAGCTATATGACCCTGTTGGGCACCTGACCATCATATCTATATGAGCATGTTGGACACCGGTCCATCACATTAACATGAGCTTGTTGATCACTTGACTACTACATCTAATTGAGTGGACACCTGACCATCACACCTATATGAGAATGCTGGACACCTAACCATCAAATCTATATGAGCTTGTAGGGCCCCTGTCCCTCACATTTACATGAGCTTGTTGGAACCTGAATAACACATCTAATTAAGCCTTGTTGGACACCTGACCATCACATCTATATGAGCCTGTTGGACACTTGACCATCATCTAAACTTGTTGGGCACCTGTCCATCAAATCTATACGAGTTTGTTGGCCATTCTATTCCAAAACCATGGTCATTAATATGGAGTTGGTTGCTCTTTGTGGCTATTATAGCCTCTACTCTACTGGGAAGGTTTTTTATAGGATTTTGTGGGAATATTCGCCCATTTGTGAGATCAGGATGTTGAATAAGAAGACCTCTCACAACCGGCATTTCAATTCATCCCAAAGGTGTTCACTAGGGTTGAGGTAAGGGCTCTGGGCAGACTACTTGAGTTCCTCCACACCAAATTCATCAAACCATATCTTTATGGAGCTGGCTTTGTACACAGGGGCACAGTCCTGCTCTGGAACAGAAAAAGGTCTTCACTAAACTGTTGTCACAATGTTGAGTGCACAATCGTCAAAAATGTCTTGTATGCAGTAGCATTAACAATGCCCTTTACTGGTAACACCTGAACTCCATCATTTGGAGGGGGTCCACAAGTGTAACAAAAAATAAAACTGAGGGAATGCATATACAGAGGAGAGGGACTGGAAAATCCAAAAATGACATCCAGTGGGGGTACTTTAGGATAGATCATCATTCTAGTACTCTTGCCCTAGTCCAGAGATCTAATGATTCTCAGCTTCTGTAATAAGGTCTTGTTATTAGCATTTACTTGCCTTCCGTGAAGTAATCACAGGAAGAAGTAATCTTTGGTATACATGTATAATTTAGTAAGCTAAATTCTGACTTCTGTAACATTTCTTAAGGAATATAAATAAAGTCCTAAATATCTAATATTGGTACTCAGATTACAAGATCTTAAAAATGTTTTTTTTAATGGTTTTACATTCATTCCACTGAAACTATTTATTCTATTCAATTATAGAGTGTAAAAAATAAAATAAAAAAAAGCACAACCTTTTTTTTGCATAATTACATTGGTCTGGCTTGGTCTTTCTTGTGTTTTTTTTTTTGCTGTGAATTAAACTTTGGATGGTAGTTTGGCACTCTCAGTGGCTTGTATAGACTTGGATTCTCAATTCTGCCCCCCCCAGGGGTGCTTCTATTTTGTTTAGCTGAACTGGAGCTACGGTGTCCAATGATACTTTAACATACCCAAGATTTTTACACAGCACTTTTTTGCACTTTGGCTTGGACCACATACATTTGTTCCATTAAAAAATAAATTTGTGACTATATGTAATAATAATTGTGTCTTTTACAGCTGACTGGAGTTTATCCATAAGCCAGTTAAAATCACTGTAATAACTTACTATATTTAAGCTAGACATTCCAGCTGTTTGGCCCATCTTTGCTGCAGTTTAAATTGTAAAAAGAATCCACTTAAAAATTAATAAACGCTGAAATTATTTTGTTGCAATAAACAATGCTGCTGCTAGGCAATTTCACAGCAAGATGTGTTCTTTTCTGATGAAAGATAAACCCTTTTACAAATAACCTAAAAGAAAATTATTCTGACACATGTAAAAATGACAGTAATATCAACATTCATAGTTGGGCACCATACAGTGCCGTCTCCTGCTTTCATATTTAAGGGGGGCACATAGGGGGACAGGGACAAAAGTAGGTGGGCTAACTATAAAACGCATAAGAGCCCTTGCACACTGGGGCGGGGGGGGGCGGCGTCGGCGGTAAAACGCCGCTATTATTAGCGGCGTTTTACCGTCGGTATTCGGCCGCTAGCGGGGCGGTTTTACCCCCCGCTAGCGGCCGAGAAAGGGTTAAATACCACCGCAAAGCGCCTCTGCAGAGGCGCTTTGCCGGCGGTATAGCCGCGCCGTCCCATTGATTTCAATGGGCAGGAGCGGTAAAGGAGAGGTATACACACCGCTCCTTCACCGCTCCGAAGATGCGGCTAGCAGGACTTTTTTTACCGTCCTGCCAGCGCATCGCTCCAGTGTGCAAGCCCTCGGGCTTTCACACTGGAATGACAGTAGCGGCACTTTCGGGGCGGTTTGCAGGCGCTATTATTAGCGCAATTGCGCCTGCAAACCGCCCCAGTGTGCAAGGGCTCTTTATATATATATATATATATATACACACACACACACACACACACACATCTCAACAGTACACCCCTCACATTTTTGTAAATATTTTATTATCTTTTAATGTGACAACACTGAAGAAATGACACTTTGCTACAATGTAAAGTAGTGAGTGTACAGCTTGTACAACAGTGTAAATTTGCTCTCCCCTCAAAATAACTCCACACACAACCATTAATGTCTAAACTGCTGGCAACAAAAGCAAATCCACCCCTAAGTGAAAATGTCTAAATTGGGCCCAAAGTGTAAACCGTTTGTGTGGCCACCATTATTTTCCAGAACTGCCTAAACCCTCTTGGGCATGGAGTTCACCAGAGCTTCACAGGTTGCCACTGGAGTCCTCTTCCACTCCTCCATGATGACATCACAGAGCTGGTGGATGTTAGAGACCTTGACCTCCACCTTCCAATTGAGGATGTCCCACAGATGCTCAATAGGGTTTAGGTCTGGAGACATGCTTGGCCAGTCCACCTTTACCCCCAGCTTCTTTAGCAAAGCAGTGGTCGTCTTGGAAGAGTGTTTGGGGTCGTTCTCATGTTAGAATACTGTCCGGCCCAGTCTAAGAAGGGAGTGGATCATGCTCTGCTTCAGTATGTCACAGTACATGTTGGCATTCATGGTTCCCTCAATGAACTGTAGCTCCCCAGTGCCGGCAGCACTCATGCAGCCCCAGACCATGACACTCCCACCACCATGCTTGACTGTAGGCAAGACACACTTGTCTTTGTACTGTGAGTTTTGTGTCTCTTTTAACTTTTAAAAATTAAACAGTACATATATATATTGCGCAATTATTGCTGTTCATTTCTTGTGAGGACGGATGCCTATTGTGCCTATTTCATTGGGAGTAGTCTAGAACAACATCCTGAGCGGAGTGGTTATCCCTTTCAATGAACCAAAGGCATGTTTAAACCGTTATCTGGTGAGTGGCCAGTCCAAAAGGTGGTGGTGTTGTCACTGAATTGGTGCATGAGTCACTTGGAAACACAGATGTGGGATAAAGGAGCACTGGAATAGCCTAATTCACAGAGAAGAAATTCTATTGAGCTGGCACTTTTAAAACCAGCAATGACACTGGACACTTAAATTACTGTTTTAGTATTTTTTGATTCACTTTTGATATCTTTTTCATTCACTTTTTATATAGATTGGATATTTTGGCATATTATATATATATATATATATATATATATATATATATGTATATGAACAATTTTTTCATATTAATTTTTACAAATTTTTTCACTGGCATAATATTAGCAGGATACAAGTGATGTATTTAGGATTGTAAAACAGGGGTTAGCGCAGTCAGCACTTTATCACTATTTTTACTTTACACTAAATAGGTGGAACTTTTTTTGACAGCAGCAAACAAAATAATTTAAAATTGATTCTATATATATTTCATTTTTTTTGTTGCGCTGGTGGCACACATATTTGATTTAATATAAATAAATATCCCAAGCTTTAAACATCTCACAGAGCACTGTTCAATCCATCATCCGAAAATGTAAAGAGTATGGCACAACAGCAAACCTACCAAGACATGACCGTCCATCTAAACTGACAGGCCAGGCAAGGAGAGCATTAATCAGAGAAGCAGCCAAGAGGTCCATGGTAACTCTGGAGGAGCTGCAGAGATCCACAGCTCAGGTGGGAGAATCTGTCCACAGGACAACTATTAATCGTGTACTTCACAAACCTGCCCTTTATGGAAGAGTGGCAAGAAGAAAGCCATTATTAAAAGAAAGCCAAAAGAAGTTCTGTTTGCAGTTTGCAAGAAGCCATGTGGGGGTCACAGCAAATGTGGAAGAGGGTGCTCTGGTCAGAGGAGACCAAAATTGAACTTTTTGGCCTAAAAGCAAAAACGCTATGTGCGGCGAAAAACTAATACTGCACATCACCCTAAACGCACCATCCCCACTGTGAAACATGGTGGTGGCAGCATCAAGTTGCGGGGGTGCTTTTCTTCAGCAGGGACAGGGAAGCTGGTCAGAGTTGGATGGGAAGATAGATGGAGCTAAATACAGGGCAATATTAGAAGAAAACCTGTTCGAGTCTGCGAAAAAGACTTGAGACTGGGGCGGAGGTTCACCTTCCAGCAGGACAATGACCCTAAACGTACAGCCAGAGCTACAATGGAATGGTTTAGATCAAAGTATATTCATGTGTTAGAATGGCCCAGTCAAAGTCCAGATCCAGCTCTCCATCCAATCTGACAGAGCTTGAGCCATTTTGCAAAGAGGAATGGGCAAAAATGTCACTCTCTAGATGTGCAAAGCTGGTAGAGACATCCCCAAAAAGACTTGCAGCTGTAATTGCAGTGAAAGGTGGTTCTACAAAGTATTGACTCAGGGGGGCTGAATACAAATGCACGCCACACTTTTCAGATATTTGTAAAAAAAAAAAAATTGAAAACCATTTATCATTTTCCTTCCACCGCACAATTATGTGCCACTTTGTGTTGGTCAATCACATAAAATCCTAAGAAGATACATTTATGTTTTTGGTTGTAACATGAAAAAGCATGGAAAATTGCAAGGGGTATGAATACTTTTTCAAGGCACTGCATATGAATACTTTTGTTATGCCCTGAGTACACTATGCTGAATCAAGCTTAATTTGAAAGTACGACCTGAACTGAAATCCAATATACATTGCGGATATCTTTTCTTTTTCCTGTATGTAGTAAAATGCGTTAATAAAGAATTTATAAAAAAAAAGTAGATTGAAAATGGCTTTAGAAATCATATTTAGTTATTTAGAATTTACTTTACCAGTAAAAACACAACATTTTACATTTTGATATCTTTGATCAACCAGTGCTTTAAATACTTACGTCATTAATTAAGTGAATGGACATCTAGAAAAAATATCTCTTGATAAAAAACAATTTGATTCAGGTATTACATTCAGTTCTAGTATGTGTTTGAACTGCCTTGCCATTTAAAAATAGACATTTTAACTACATGCCTTTCACAACAGATACTGTTGATGTAGAATACAGCCTAACCAAAAAACACTTTAGAGGTTCTTAAAGGAGAGTTGCTGAATGTCCTAGGATCAGTAAGGTTTCTAAAGGCCTCCATCAGCCTTATAGAAAATTGCTAAATTTACAGATGGAAGAAATTCAGCACCACTGTAATGAAACACACACGGTCGGAATTTCCGACAACAAATGTTCGATGTGAGCTTGTTGTCGGAAATTCCGACCGTGTGTAGGCTCCATCGGACATTTGCTGTCGGAATTTCTGACAACAAAAATTTGAGAGCTGGATTTCAAATTTTCCGACAACAAAATCCATTCTCGGAAATTCCGATCGTATGTGCACAATTCCGACGCACAAAATTCCATGCTCGGAATCAAGCAGAAGAGCCGCACTGGCTATTGAACTTCACTTTTCTCGGCTCGTCGAACGTTACCACGTTCTTGACATTCGGAATTTCTGACATTTGTGTGACCGTGTGTATGCAAGACAAGTTTGAGCCAACATCCGTTTGAAATAAATCCATGGTTTTGTTGTCGGAATATCCGATCGTATGTACGCGGCATAACTCTACCAAGGGGAAGGCATCCAAAATAATTAATCATTATGATATACTAAAACAAAGACACGAAATGTGATCCCAAAACTAGGGTCAAAGACAAGCCTTATGATTCTGAAACTAGTTCCAAATACTGTACATGCCCTTTGGTCCTAAAACTGGGGTCAAAGACACATCATAGGATCCTGAAACTGGGCTCAAAGACATGCCATGTGACCCTGAAACTAGTGTCAAATACACACAATGTGATCCTAAAATTGAGCCAAAGACACATCATATTGTCCTGAAACTGGTGCCAAAGACACACCATATAATTCTGAAGCTGGGGACAAAGACACGCAATATGGTCCTGAAACTGGGGTCAAAGTCATATGATCCTGAAACTCTGGAAAAAAGACTTCCCCATGTAATCCTGAAACTGGGGTCAAAGACGCGTCATATGATCCTGAAACTAGAGTCAAATACACGCCATGTGATCCTGAAATTGAGCCAAGGACATATATGGTCCTGAAGCTGGCTTACAAGACATGCCATATGATCCTGAAACTGGGGTCAATGACACGCTATATGATCCTGAAACGGAGGTCAAAGACACATCATATGTTCCTAAAACTGGGGTCAAAGACACATCATATGTTTCTGAAACTGGGGTCACAGAACACTAGGGTAACAGTCAAGGATCTGCAGAGGTTGACACAATTAGTAGGAGTTGTGTAAAAAAAAAAAAAATTCAGCAAGTGGTGTTCATGGAGGAGTTCGCTCAGAGAAAAAAATTGGATTTTTTTTACTCACCGTAAAATCCATTTCTCTGAGTTCGACGGATACAGCGCCTCCTTAATCTTGACCATTGGGCTATATTGCCTCCCAGGGGCATTGCTAGGTGGGAAAAAGACCAGGGGCTTCAGCCCTAAGTCCAAGCCCGAAAGGGGGGGGGGGGGGGGTTGGGAGATTGACTGCTTGGCGGGGGGGGGGGGGGGTGTTAGGCTCACTCGCTGGTTGCTGCCTGGCTCACCAGTGCCCATCCATGCTGACCACTAAATTGACCTAAAAAAACTAAAATTACCTAAAAAAAGTGTGTGTGAGCACTTAAATGTGACAGCCTAACAGCTGTATTTACAGCACAATGTGAACTTGTGTTTATAACAGATATTAGTGTAAACCATCTGTATAAAAAACTTATATCAAAAACTAATAATAAACATAAAAAGTCCAATAATCAGTGAAACGTAGTGATGTAAGTGATGGTACATAACATCATATGATAAATCTTCAGTGATATCTTCCACCACACCGCTGTCATTAGTGACTTCCACTCCCCTTCAGCGAGCACACTCACCAGCTCTTTTTGCCTTACACTCTCATGTTCGGCTCACAGGCTTTTCCCACACAGTAGGGGGCAAAGTAATAACCTCCAATCAATCCCCGTTTAGTATCCAGAATGTATATGCAAACGCTCTCTCCACATGAAAGAAAGGAAAAGCGATCCAATAGTGCAGTAACGCAATAAACTTTAATAAAAATAACACTCTCCTCCACCATTGAACTCACATTTCACAAATTTCAATCAAGCGACTCATGGTCATCACCAAAAAAACACTCCAAACGATAAACTGGACGTATGGTGGTCACGGCGGACTCAGGTAGTCTAATGGTCGGTGACACTCTCACCCGGTTCCCTGGAGTCTCCTGAAGCCGCTTCCTGGCTCACTCATATGGCGCTTCCTGTCACAGCGTCCTACGTCAAGCACGTTCGATTGCCGTATAGCCACGCCCCGACATGTTTTGTCACGGAGGACTTATTCATGGGATTGGCTATCTTTCTTATATACCCTCCCACCATATGACAAGCGATGTTGGCAACACTACGCTTACGCGCTCCCTGTGTCTTCGTTCGCACCATACGTGTACATTGCTTTATGCAGCAGAGGCAGAGAGCATTTAAAATCCATTAATACTAAAAATGCAACAACATATCGCTGTCAGGCAACAATAACTAGTTGGTAATCGCGCACACTCCCCATAGAGAGCGCATGTCACCAATCCTTCTCGCATGCCATATAATGCCTGTATACAGTGATACCAGTAAATCAACAATTATAAAATATATAACATTTTATAAAATAAAATTAAAATTACTAATTTGAATTAAAATGAAATGGTTGGAAATATATATAAAAACTTAACTCATTAAAGTCCCCACCAGATTAATACATCTCATGGACGCCCTTCATCTAACACATAAAGCATATATCCTATCTCAAAAGACACCTCCTACGCTCCTTAGGGACAAAAGGTTATCATAAACCCATGGTCTCCCCTACCCGTCACCCTCCCCCATAGGTGGTCTCATAATTGCGTTGGTGTTACAGATTCACAACCTATCAACATTTCAGGGTCAGGGTGACATGAAAAACTGGACCTCAACTGTTCAATCAATAATCATTAATAAAACAGTTGAGGTCCAACTCTATATTTAAACCCCCGGGAAAAAGACATCTCAAAAGGTATATCCATCGAGTTTCTCGTTGGGATAGATCTCTTATTCTGTTTGAGCCCCTCCACGATGGATATACAATGTCTATCCCACAAAACTGGAGTAGACTCGGGTCTTGATTATGTTTCTCCTTAAAATGGAGGGACACGCTATGATATTTTAAACCATTTTTGATGTTTGTTAAATGCTCAGAAATGCGGACCCTCAATAGCCTTTTCGTGCGTCCTACATAAAACAGGCCACATGGGCACCACATCAAGTACACCACATATGATGAATTACATGTGATGAACTCCTTTATTTCAAATGTTTCATTTGCTTGATTGGTGATGCTCTTCATGTTCCTGTTCCTAATCCTCACTGTCCTACAACACACGCACTTACTGCATGGGAAGAAACCATTAAGATTTATTTTAATTGATGGTCGGCCTGGTGGATCTAGGATTTTTTTCACTACTCTATCTCCAAAACTAAGGGCCCTCCTGTAAATAAACTTGGGAGTTTCTGGTAACATTTCTCCTAGATGTCGATCCCTCTGGAGAATATACCAATATTTTCTAAAAATCTTCTCAATATCTCTATACTCGCTATGGTAGTTCGATATAAATCCCCACTGGTGTTTCTCGTTAGATCTGATCCTTTCTTTATTTTTCAAAACATCCTCCCTTGGTATATTGGTCACCCGCTCTATGACCTCATCCACAGATATTTCTGAATAGCCCTTCTGAAGGAACCTCTCCTTCAGCACATTTGCCTGAGCATAATACTTCCCTTGTTCAGTACAATTCAGACGGACCCTCAACAGTTGTCCCTTCGGGATGTTCTTTATCCACACAGGGTGATGACCACTCCTGATGGACAAAAAACTATTCCGGTCCGTCGGTTTAAAGTACACACAAGTTACCAGAGAGTGATCCTTTCTTTCAATGGTCACATCCAAAAAATTGACGCACGTATCACTAATCTGGGACTCCAATCTAATATTATTATTATTAGTATTGAGGTACTTTAAAAATTCTTCAACAGAATCCCTAGACCCCTCCCAAATAAGCAGGAGTTCGTCTATGAACCTTCGATAAAATTTAAGTTGGGGGAAAGATCGACTAAAAATATACCTTTCCTCCCACTCTGCCATGAACAGGTTGGCGAGGCTAGGGGCATATTTGGCTCCCATAGCCACGCCAACCTGCTGGGAGAAGAAGTGCCCATTGCACCAAAAATAATTATGCGGCATGCAGAAGTTTAGGGCCTGACCCACAAATCTCTTCTGCATATCAGGAATGTCCTCTTGCTCAGGGCTCAATTCAGTGACAGAGATGCATCCTCATGTTGAATGATCGTGTACAATGAGGACACATCTGCTGTCACCAAAAAAATCTCAGCATTAGGATTCAAACACACCTCCCCCAATTTTTGAAGCAGGTCTGTGGTGTCTCTCAAATAAGCCCTAGTGATTTTCACACTTGGCTGGAGAAACCTATCAAGGTACTCTCCCAACCTGGCCGTAACAGATCCTATCCCGTTAACAATCGGGCGTGCTGGGGGTAGTTTAGCATCCATGTGGATTTTAGGGAGTGTATATATCACTGGAATCCTACAAGCACTAGGGACCAGATACCTTCTTTCTTTGAGGTTCAGGGCATTACCCCACTCAACGAGTTTAATTGCTCCCTATATTTCTCTGTAGGGTCACTGGTTAACCTCTCGTATGTAGAGCAGTCATTTAACGTAGGACGTAGGACGCTGTGACAGGAAGCGCCATACGAGTGAGCGGGGAAGCGGCTTCAGGAGACTCCAGGGAACGGATGAGAGCGTCACCGACCATTAGACTACCTGGGTCCGCCGTGACCACCATACGTCCAGTTTATCGTTTGGAGTGTTTTTTTGGTGATGACCATGAGTGCTGTGCCTATTCGCTTGATTGAAATTTGTGAAATGTGAGTTCAATGGTGGAGGAGAGTGTTATTTTTATTAAAGTCTTGTGCGTTACTGCACTATTGGATCGCTTTTCCTTTCTTTCATGTGGAGAGAGAGTTTGCATATACATTCTGGATACTAAACGGGGATTGATTGGAGGTTATTACTTTGCCCCCTACTGTGTGGGAAAAGAGTGTGAGCCGAACACGAGAGTGTAAGGCAAAAAGAGCTGGTGAGTGTGCTCGCTGAAGGGGAGTGGAAGTCACTAATCACAGCGGTGTGGTGGAAGATATCATCACTGAAGATTTATCATATGATGTTATGTACCATCACTTACATCACTACGTTTCACTGATTATTGGACTTTCTATGTTTATTATTAGTTTTTGATATAAGTTTATTATACAGATGGTTTACACTAATATCTATTTATTATAAACACAAGTTCACATTGTGCTGTAAAAACAGCTGTTAATTAGGCTGTCACACATTTAAGTGCTCACACACACTTTTTTTTAGGTAATTTTAGTTTTTTTAGCGCCGCTATTTGATTTCACTATTGGTGAGGGCGAGTTTATAGTGAATCATTTATTATTTATTTGCACAGTTTTGAGTATTTAAGTGGCTGCTGAGGGTGAGGCTTTAGTCCCATGAGCGCAGTGTTTGGCACATAGGAAGGGGCGGATTACCTGTGTACCATATTAGTAATACACTAAATTGACCTACCTGCCCACTACACTGACCCCCCCCTGCCCACTACACTGACCCCCCCTGACACCTACACTAACCCCCCGACAAAGCGTTGCTAGGTGGGAAAAAGACCAGGAGCTTCAGCCCGAAGCCCAAGTCCGGCGGCAGCGGGGGGTGGGGGGATTTGACTGTTTGGCGTTTTGGGGTGTGGGGGTTAGGCTTGCTGGTTGCTGCCTGGCTCACCAGTGCCCATCAATGCTGACCACTAAACTGACCTACCTGTCCCCTACACTGACACCCCCCCCGATGCCTACACAGACCCCCCCACGCACCTACATTGACCCCTGACACATTCATTGACCCCCCTGTGACAGGTGACCTCTTGACACTCTTGCAGCTCAGCCTTACCTCTCATTCATGACCACTCGAGACAGCAGGCTGCACGCACCAGGGAGAGAGCCTGTCCGTCATTTTGGGCAGAAATGACGGACAGGGACGAAGAACCACTTTATCCCTATGGAGTACTAAATGGAGACCATGACAGGATATTTGCCGCCATCTCCGAAACCCAGTGGGCCGAGGTAATCGCCACCCAGAATGCTACCTTCTGGGACAAAGTAGGTATATTCTCGAATGGAGGTTTCTGGAGAACCGATAGTACCAAGTTTAAATCCCATGGCAGCAAAAGAGACATTACAGGCGATGCCACATGGCGGACTCCTTGAGTCAAGGTACAAACTAAAGAGTGGCTGGGTCGCTGAAAGAAGACTGCTAAGGTAGACACCTGGCCCTTGATGGTACTCAAGGCCAACTTCTGCTCAATGCCCCGTTGAAGAAAGGCTAAGATCCAAGCCACAGAAAAGGATCGAGGATGAACGCCAATCAACTCACACCAAGAAATATACGCTTTCCACGTACGATGGTATATCTTAATAGAAGTCGCCATCACCATAGTAGGGATCACTGATCCCAAAGACCTCTATCTCTCAGTACATGGATTTCAATGGCTAGGTCATTAAAACCAGCAACTAAAGCAGGATGGAAGCTCAGCCCTTGGTACAACTGGTCCTCTCTGAGAGGTTGCTCCCAAGGGACAATTACGGCCACCAGAATGACCAGAAGACTAACGCCCTTGGTGCTTCGCAGGCACCGCAAAAAGAGGAAGGTGTTGGCCCTGCAGTGGCACTAGGACGACTGCAGCGTCTACCAGAGGAACCTGCGAGATTGCCACGAACCTCAGTTACTTCCTGTTGAACTGAACCTGCTGAAGGGGCCGACATTTGAGAAGAAAAACTACTAACCTGGTCCCTCCATGAGGTCATCAGCTACACAAACATGGCTGCCAGCCAGAGACCAGCCAAACCAAGGGAAAATGGCCGCTGTGATATCATTGGACCTCCCAAACATGGCCACCGGCTGTTTGACATGCTGAAGCATGCTCCCAGGATCCTCGTCTGTTGAGGCTATGTCGCGGCCGAATTAGCACGTAGTTGCGGTCTGCACACGCTCGCTGGACCGGGGAGACCACTGGACCTACATTATCCGAACCGTCGCCCAGCCCAGCAGTTGACTGTAGATCTTCCAGGAGAGAGTGCATGGAAGAAAGACAAAAAGAAAAATTTGCTAGGACCAAAAGATCCCAGCAAGGAGCTAGGTCCTTACTCCTAACTAGACAAAAATAAACTAGATACCTAGAGCAGGGAGGGGTTATATACTGAGGACAGCCCATGGGTGCAGCCAAATGTTTTTTGTTCTGCCTAGTCCTACTCCTGCGGAGGCGATATAACCCAATGGTCAAGATTAAGGCGGCGCTGTGTCAGTCAAACAAAAGAGAAACAATGTTTCCAGCACTTCTATTGTCAAGTTTTTTGAAGACCACTCCTAAAATAATGTTCTTTGGATAGTCAAGGCAAACTTTCGGATAAATGCTTACGTTAGTAAAGTGTGTGGCAAAAAAAAGAAAAGCATTGCATACCAACACAGCATCCCAACTGTGAAGCATGGTGGAGGGAGTAGGGTTTGAGGCTGCTTTGCTGGCTCAATTTATGAGATGCTTTTGAATTCCAAACTGTATCAAGTCATTCTACAAAGTATATTTCTGCAATCTAGGGCTCAAAGTATCTCACAAACTGTTAAATACACATGGATAACTCAACAAAGTGGTTTTAGAATAGCCGAGTTGAAGTCCTGATTTCAGTTTATACACTTTGGCCTGACCTGAAACAAACCATTAATGTTTATCTAAAGCCATTTTTTTTAAATATTGGATAGAGTTGGGGGGGGGGGTGTTAAAGGTTTTTTTTTTGCCATCTCATTGGGAGATTTCTCTTCACTTCCTGTCAACTCAAATGGAAGTGAGGGAAATCCTCTCTTAGGCAGCGGCCATGGGACTTGAAATATTTTTCTTTTATTCCTATCCTGATGGTAAGTCAAAAGATTGGATTTACCCACTTAAATGCCCTGGTGCTATTGCCAAACAGGACATCTAAAGAAAGTGAATCTCCTTAATGGGGACAGACAGCAATAAAAATCTGACAGTGGTTTTTCCCTCACCACTGCATCCAAGTCTAAACTACAAGTTTTGCCTTTAGTTATACTTCAAAGTAAGACATTATAAGAAAATACGTGAAATTGTTTGGTATGCAGGAATGCGGCCAACACACCTTCTAACCGCCGCCTCATCGGAAAATACTCAAAGAGTTTGGCCAAGACAATTGGCAGTAAAATGAAGTTTACAGGGGGTTCATAAATGTTTTAAATTGACTTTGATGTTAAACCCATCCATATGGTAGGGATAATGCAATGTTAAATGTTGTGCTCGATGTCTGATAAATGAACACATTTATTATTGCGACGCGGATAAAAAAATCAGATCACATTTTCTAAACAACTGGTGTAGAAATCCAGAAATTGCATAAGTGGTCACATACGTTTCTTTCCCATCACAAAAATCAGCTCAATGTACAAATACTACCCACGGACAGAAGATAAGACACAAAGTACTCTACGACCTGCCAGGTGAATGTACCAGATATATTGAAGATAATTTATAAAAGGCGAACTGTTTGCCAAATGCCCTCGGTCAGATGTTACTTATCAAATTTCAATAAAAGTCTTTCACCCTTTTGGTATCTTTCAGATGGGCGGTCGGGGAAGGGGATCGAAATGTGCATCACTCTGAGCTTAGGTTCACATTGATGCGATTTGACGTGTCAAAACGCGTGCCAAATCGGCAGCTATTGCGGCACCACACTGATTCCCAAAAGTAGTTTCTGTACTACTACTTTTGGGGACTTCGGGGTGCGATTTGTATAGACATCTGTGCAGGAACCCGCACAGATCTCTCTGAAATCGCTCCCGAAGTCGGACTGACATACGGCTATGAAATTGTGCGAATTCAGCTGAACTCGCACGATTTCAATCCTGCTCCCAGTGTGAACCTAGGCTAAAGGGCACTGCACTCCACTGCGAGTGTGAAAGAGCCCATGTGGTCCTGGACCCCTACCTATGATTTCGGACTGACTTTTTATTTATAATGGCACTAATGGGCCACAAAACACAAGCCAAGCATTTGGCTCATGGTTGCGGCACAGCCCCTTTGACAATTTCCGAGCTTGACAGACACTCCACTCCCCCCGCCCTCGTCTCCGACACCCATCCCGTCCTCGTCTCCGACACCCATCCCGTCCTCGTCTCCGACACCCATCCCGTCCTCGTCTCCGACACCCATCCCGTCCTCGTCTCCGACACCCATCCCGTCCTCGTCTCCGACACCCATCCCGTCCTCGTCTCCGACACCCATCCAGTCCTCGTCTCCGACACCCATCCCGCCCTCGTCTCCGACACCCATACCGCCCTCGTCTCCGACACCCATACCGCCCTCGCCTCCGCCACCCATCCCCTTCCCAGTCTCCGCCACCCATCCCCTTCCCAGTCTCCGCCACCCATCCCCTTCCCAGTCTCCGCCACCCATCCCCTTCCCAGTCTCCGCCACCCATCCCCTTCCCAGTCTCCGCCACCCATCCCGTTCCCAGTCTCCGCCACCCATCCCGTTCCCAGTCTCCGCCACCCATCCCGTTCCCAGTCTCCGCCACCCATCCCGTTCCCAGTCTCCGCCACCCATCCCGTTCCCAGTCTCCGCCACCCATCCCGTTCCCAGTCTCCGCCACCCATCCCGTTCCCAGTCTCCGCCACCCATCCCGTTCCCAGTCTCCGCCACCCATCCCGTTCCCAGTCTCCGCCACCCATCCCGTTCCCAGTCTCCGCCACCCATCCCGTTCCCAGTCTCCGCCACCCATCCCGTTCCCAGTCTCCGCCACCCATCCCGTTCCCAGTCTCCGCCACCCATCCCGTTCCCAGTCTCCGCCACCCATCCCGTTCCCAGTCTCCGCCACCCATCCCGTTCCCAGTCTCCGCCACCCATCCCGTTCCCAGTCTCCGCCACCCATCCCGTTCCCAGTCTCCGCCACCCATCCCGTTCCCAGTCTCCGCCACCCATCCCGTTCCCAGTCTCCGCCACCCATCCCGTTCCCAGTCTCCGCCACCCATCCCGTTCCCAGTCTCCGCCACCCATCCCGTTCCCAGTCTCCGCCACCCATCCCGTTCCCAGTCTCCGCCACCCATCCCGTTCCCAGTCTCCGCCACCCATCCCGTTCCTAGTCTCCGCCACCCATCCCGTTCCTTGTCTCCGCCACCCACCCTGTCCTGGTCTCGAAACGATTTACAATTTTTTTCTTAATTAAAACTTTTAAAACCCTTTTTTTTCCCCCTCACCTAAGTACACTACCCTTGCCAGCCCCACTTCTAGAAATGGAGACTGGGGGTCCAGCGCTGCAGTCTAGGTGTTGTTGGATCTTTGCACTGTGGAAGTCATGTAACTTTAAGGAGGAGCTTTCAGATTATTTGTTGTTAATGGAAATTAGTTAGATGGGGGCAGGGTGGAGAAGGGCTTGCTGCTCAGAGATCTTCTTTAAGGAATCCTAATGTTTCCCGGGTTTTTATATCTGGGCCTCCACTGTATCATTATATGGAATTTTTAAGAGAAAACCTTTGGCTAGTAACTGACACTCTGTTTTTTCTGAATCCATTTTATCAGCTTTCCTAAGAAAACATTTGACTTTTCTTTTGCTATTTTTGGAATCAGTTGGCAATTCTGTTAGGTCATTGTAATCCTTGGCCCATGCACCAGATCCGCACCAGTTTAATTCTTATATGAAAGCATGTAAGGCGTAAACACGGCATGCACTTATTTATTTTACTTTCATTTTGTACTTCACAGATGTGCCTGTCTTTGTAAACCTCCAGCCTTCACTTCAGTCTTCTACAGTTGTACAGGCTCCTCTCCTGTCTTGAAAATGCTTACTCTGGTTTCGGTGCACACTGCAAGCTTCTCACAGCTGCAAGTCAAATAGAGCGCACCTCATTTCCTGCCTGGAGGACATCCATCATCATCTAGCTCTTTCCTCCCCACCCTGACTTTCCATGGCCTGCCCTTCATTGTATTTCAGTTCTTTCAATCATGGAGGCTTGACATCACATGTACATCTTACCTGGGGCACTCTGCATGCAAATGCAGTCTGCCGAAGAACACCCCACTCCGCTAGACTGACTTCCACCTGTTTGCATCAGAGACATGATTGTGATATTTTCAGCATGCTATGTACAGCACCTTGCCATCCCCTTCTACAAGCCATTATCTGCCTGCATTGCATAGGGAAGCATAAAGACCGAGGGATGACATCATTGGGCCTAAAATAAGGAATGTACAGAAAATTTTAAGATTTTATTTAAAAAGCTTATTAGCATATCGATGAGGAGGAAAAAGCAGGCAAAATATAAGCTTATTAAAATTCAGCTTTAGCGTGTAGGTATGTAGCACCCTCTGGTGTGCAACTAGTGTAGGTAAATTTATTTGGTTGACTCATGGTAGATGTGAGAGTCTGTAATTGAGTCATTACTCCAGGTCAGGCTGGATGGCTCTACAAGGCAGGTCTCTGGTACCTACCCCTGGTTCTAGAAGCTTGGAGAAGCTTCTGGGAGTTAGTGGGCGGAGAGTAAGAGGTTCTGATCTGCATACTTGAGGGAATCTGGCCAATCCCCAGGCAGAAGGGCCTGGTAGGGTGGCTGGGTCAGGCCTTAAATACCGTGGAGCCTGCACAGCAAGGGGGGGGGGGGGGGGTCGAGTGGAAAATGGCGTGCTGAGGTTGCTGTCATGAGGCCTGGGACCCGGGGCTGGGGGGCTCTGCCTCCAGAATGGGAGCTAGGGAAAGGAAGGCGAGGAAGATTAAGAAATGGATCTCCATTACTTTTGGATCTCTTGCATTAGACATCTGGGCTGGCATGGTAAGATCTGTATAGCAGGAGGCCTGAATAGAAGTCTTGCCCAGTGCAATGGAGAACAAAGGACAGTGTGAGTACCTCAGCACACCCAGGGTCATACAAGGGGAGAGAATGCCAGGCGTAGCATACTTTCTGGGGACAGCGTTGTGCTAAATCCCAATCCCTTATCCTGGGAAATGCTTCAGCGCAGCCAGGCGGGCTGGTAGTATCTGCTGTGACTGTGTGAGGTTCTGAGGAGATACGAAACTCTTGCAGTTACAGTTTGCAACTTTGTGCCATTTCACTAAAAGGGACAGAGAGCTCCTGGTTTGTAAAGGACCTTGCCACTGATCCAAGGAGACTATTTCTGAGGGAGTACAATCTGCAACATGGTAACTTTGTTTTGGGTTACACTTTTAGAGATGGTCCTGCTTACCTTGTCGCAGTGCTCTATGAGAAGTTCCACCACAATATTTTGGAATTTGATGTTCATCATTGCGGCAACTGTATCTTCCTGTGCCCTCATCAGAGTTGGTCCAAAAATGACACCCATATTAGAGGTGGACATGAGGTTTTCTTTGCTGTATTCACAAACTCTGAAATGTAAATTAAGCAACAAGAAATAGGATTCGCATGAGCAGATTAACTCAAATTGTGAATTTTATGGTGTAGAAACAAACTATAGGAATGCATGCACGTACACGCATGAGAACGTCCACCACAGATACTGGTGCCTAATGGCCTACTTAAACATGAGCCCTGCATGGGATCATTGCTGGATGGTCTTTCAGCTTGTACTTCTGTTATGCTTAAACCTGAATCTGCTTGACTCGGTTATTGACCTGGCTTTTGTCCGACCTGCCTCTGAATTACCCCTGCTTGTTAATGTCTATTGCCTACTTGTGTAAGCGACCTTGGCCTTGACTCTTGCCCAAGATTTTGCCTGTCAACTTAGTACCTCAATGCCAGCATGTTACCAACCTCTGCTCATCTCTGACCTTGATCCTGCATATGATTTGGTACCTTCCTGTTACCAAACTTCACTTATGACTAGGCACTAGTCTGTACTGGTCTGGATGAAGTTGGAGTGCCCTCATTGCTGTGCTGCTTCTCAATTGACTCTGCAATACCAAGTTAAAGTCTGTGGTTCCAGCTTCCTGGCACTTGCGCCCTCCCATTTCCCTAGCGCTCCTTGTCTCATCATTCAGGGGTGCTCAGATGGGAACTTGTGCAAGAGGCCACCCTCATTATCTTGTGCTCCTCATACAGGTACCAGATAGTGGATACTTAGGAAAACATTGAAAAGAAATTACAGGCAAGGCTTGGAGGAGATCAATGACAAAGATGCTAAAAGGGGTGTTAACAGATGGATCAGAGAAAATAAAGAACTGGAAGGTGAGTACATTATAATGGATGTGAACTCAAAACCTTAAGAGAACATTGAGAAATGTGAATTGTTTAGGCAGTACCTTGAAAATACATTTTGTGTCAGGAATTTCTCCTCTGAAACAAAGAAATGCACTTCTTGGTTCCTGAGGGTGCCTAGGCAGTTATGTTCTATGACCTCATAGCTGTATATCTAAGGAGATCTGGAGTGAGATTTGGTGATGCCACCACTGTGCTGCTCACTGTTCCCCTTACTGGAGGCTCTGACACAGTGCAGAACAGAACAAGGCACATACAGATGCAGGGAGACCACAGGCAATTTTGGTGACTAGTCCACTGACTTCTGTTTGTCCTTTTTGGGGCACAGCTTCCAGAATTCAGTCCCTCTTTAAGGAGGAAAGTCATAACACACCACTTGTAAAATGGATGAGCGGAGGTACAGACACTCTCAAAAGCAAAGCCCTTCCTGGTATCTAAGAGGGGCTAGGCTCTTATTTTCTATAAGATCATAGCTGTATATCTAAGGGGATCTGGAGTGAGATCTGGTGATGCCACTACCATGCTGCTCACTTTTCTCCTTGCTGGAGGCTCTGACATAAGGAAGGAAAGCCCTGCCTCTGCCAATACAGCCACCTCCTTACATAGATACAGTGCAGAAAAAGGCACAAATGGCTGAAGAGAGACCACAGGCAGTTTTGGCGATCAGTCCTCTGCCTTCTTCTTGTCCCCTTTTGGGGCACAGCTTCCAGAATAGGTAACGGAAAATAAGGAAAATAATAAAACGCCACTTGTAAAACGGATGAGCAGAGGTAGAGAGACTCTCCATGGAAGAGCGGACTGTCAGGAGTTGATGGATGGAAAAAAAGTATCATGGTAGAGAGGAAGTGTGAGAAAATAATTTCACACTGAGAAAGAGAGGAGGAGAGCAGAGAGAAAAGTGGAGCATGCTCCTTGACATGCAAAGCTAAATGTGTGTAAGAATCCTCCACTAACACAGACAGGAACTGGGAAAGGTTATTCTCACTTTATATTATACAGGATGCTAAACCCTGCATCTATACTCATGAGAAGTTAACTTCCAATGTTTAAAGGGTTAGTTCACCTTTACCAAGAAAACTACCTATGCAGATAAGGGACGTCTGTAGATATAACCAAACTGTGCAGCTCTGACCAAAGCTGAACAATGTCCTTGTTAAAAGGTGCAGGCCATTTTCGTTCCTAATGAAGCCTGGCCTGAAAACTCCCAGGTCATTGCCAAGACAGGCCTAGTCATTTCTTCTCATCTCCTCCACCACAGGAGTGATTCTCTGATTCAAATCTCCTCACATGCACTCTCTACCCTGATGCAGTAGCTCTGAGCTTAGGGTTTGACAGTTCACTACTAGGATGGTGAAAGATCTCTGACATTGATTCTGCTCTTGATTTGGTACCTTCCTGTTACCAAAATTTGGCTTGTGACCAGGCTCTCTACACTGGTCTACACCAATAGCAAGGGCTCTACTCAACTTCAGTGAGAGCTGCACAGTTGGTTCTATCTACAGACACCCATTATCTGCATAGGCAGTTTTTTTGGTAAAGATGACTAACCCTTTAATTGTTGCCATGTCTTCTGCTCACCTTGAGAGGTGCCGTATGATGAGCTCCAGCATTTCTCTGTGATTGTCTGGCAGGCTGTACACCAGGCAATGAATGGCTCCAAGACGATAGTCCAAATTTTCAGACTCTGAAAGGGATAAGGAACATCAGTGTCAGCACAGGGAAAGAGACTCTCATTATAAAGTCATATCTAATATAAGCTTTAAAGCAGGTGTGTCAAACTCCATTTCATAGTGGTCTGCATTAGCAGTATGGCTGATTGTATCTGGGGTCTGCTACTTTCCGAGTGCAGGGTTCAGGATTACGCTATGTACAGGGTGCACAGTTTAGGAGTACGTTACATACAGACTGCAGTTCCAGGGGTGCCCCTACGCACAGAGTACAAAGTTCAGGGGTGCATCATTTACAGAGTTCAGGAGCACGTTACATGCAGAATGCATCAGGAGTGCGTTGCGTACAA
Organism: Lithobates septentrionalis; assembly: GCA_037952835.1. NCBI lineage: Eukaryota > Metazoa > Chordata > Amphibia > Anura > Ranidae > Lithobates > Lithobates septentrionalis. The sequence continues at coordinate 200,500 of JBBDGP010002364.1, read as the reverse complement.
AGTGCAGGGTTCAGGAGTGCATTACGAACAGAGTGCAGGGTTCAGGATTACGCTTTGTACAGGGTGCAGAGTTTAGGCATACATTACATACAGACTGCAGTTCTAGGGGTGCGCTATGTACAGAGTGCAGAGTTCAAGGGCGCGCTATTTACAGAGTGCAGAGTTCAGGAGTGTGTTACGTACAGAGTGCAAGGTTCAGGAGTGCGTTACCCAAAGAGTGTAAGCGTTCAGGATTACGCTATGTACAGGGTGCAGAGTTTAGGAGTACATTCAGGAGTGTGTTACATACAGAGTTCAGGAGTGTAATACGTACAGCGTGAAGGGTTCAGGAGTGCGTTACGTAAAGGGTGCAAGAGTTCAGTTTTACACCATGTACAGGGTGCAGAGTTTTGGAATACATTACGTACAGACTGCAGGTCTAGGGGTGCCCTATGCACAGAGTGCAGGGTTCAGGAGTGAGTTATGTACAGAGTGCAGAGTTTAAGGGTGCGCTATGCACAGTGTGCAACCCCTAAAAGCTTCCTTGCATCTCTACTCTCTCCTGATTGGCCCAGCTCTAGTACCTCCCTGAGTAGGCGGCTCTACTACCCGTGCATTCGGCTCTAGTACCTCCCTGTGTAGGCGGCTCTGCCTCACCTTGCAGGGAGATCAGTGCCCTGTTGTCAGTGCAAGCAGGGATCTGTTAGATCCGGGAGCTGCCAAAAGCAAAGCTGTCCCTTATGAACACACAAGGCTTCTATGGATAGTGGGAGCCAAAGGTATGGAGAAGAATGGAGTTCTGCCACATTCTGGCTGTAAAACTGGATGCAAGGGCCACATGACAAGGTGTCTGCCAGAAACCTGGTGGCTTACACCAAATGCGTACACTCACGTAGGCCCCACATGCATATGTGAACAGTGATCGCACCACACATGTGAGGTAACACCACAAACATCAGGGTCAGAGCAATAATTCTAGCACCATGGCTCCTCTGTAACGCTAAACTGGTAACATGAAAAAGGCATATACAGTGCTTTGAAAAAGTATTTATACCCCTTAAAGTTTTCCACATTTACGTCTGGTTGTAACAGGACAAAATGTATTTTACTGGGATTTTATTTGATAGACCAACATAAAGTGGCACATAATTGTGAAGTGGAAGGAAAATGATAAATGCTTTTCAAATACAAAAAAAATATATATATCTATATATCTAAAAAGTGTGGCGCGCATTTGTGTTCAGCTCCCTTTACTCCGTTATACCTAACTAGACTCTAGTAGTGGAACCAATTGCCTTCAGAAGTCACCTAATTAGTATATAGAGTCCACCTGTGTGCAATTTAATTTCAGTATAAATACAGCTGTTCTGTGAAGCCCTCAGAGGTTTGTTAGAGAACCTTAGTGAACAAACAGTATACTGAAGGTGAAGGAACACACCAGACAGGTCAGGGGTAAAGTTGTGGAGAAGTTTATAGCAGGGTTAGGTTATAAAAAAAATATCCCAAGCTTTGAACATCTCACGGAGCACTGTTCAATCCATCATCCGAAAATGGAAAGAGTATGGCACAACTTCAAACCTACCAAGACATGACCGTCCACCTAAACTGAGAGGCCGGGCAAGGAGAGCATTCATCAGAGAAGCAGCCAAGAGGCCCATGGTAACTCTGGAGGAGCTGCAGAGATCCACAGCTCAGGTGGGAGAATCTGTCCACAGGACAACTATTAGTCGTGCGCTCCACAAGTCTGGCCTCTATGGAAGAGTGCCAAGAAGAAAACCATTGTTGAAATAAAGCCATAAGAAGTTCACTTTGCAAGAAGCCATGTGGGGAATACAGCACACATGCGGAAGAAGTTGCTCTGGTCAGATGAGACCAAAATTGAACTTTTTGGCCTAAAAGCAAAACACTATGTATGGTGGAAAACTAACACTGAACATCACCCTGAACACACCATTCTCACCGTGAAACATGGTGGTGACACCATCATGGTGTGGGGATGCTTTTCTTCAGAAGGGACAGGGAAGCTGGTCAGAGTTGATGGGAAGACGGATAGAGCCAAATACAGGGCAATCTTAGAAGAAAACCTGTGAGTCTGCCAAAACTTGAGAGACTGGGGCGGAGGTTCACCTTCCAGCAGGACAACGACCCTAAACATACAGCCAAAGTTACAATGGAATGGTTTGGATCAAAGCGTATTCATGTGTTAGAATGGTCCAGTCAAATTTCAGACCTATATCCAACTGAGAATCTGTTGCAAGACTTGAAAATTACTGTTCACAGATGCTCTCCATCCAATTTGACAGCTTGAGCTATTTTGCAAAAAAGAATGGGCAAAAATCTCACGCTCTAGATGTACAAAGCTGGTAGAGAAATCCCCAAAAAGACTTGCAGCTGTAATTGCAGTGAAAGGGGGTTCTACAAAGTATTGACTCAGGGGGGCTGAAAACAAATGTACATCACACTTTTCACATACTTGTAAAACATTTTTAAAACCATTTATCATTTTCCTTCACAATTATGTGCCACTTTGTGTTGGTCTATCACATAAAATCCCAATAAAACACATTTATGTTTTTGGTACTAACATGACAAAATGTGGAAAATTTCAAGGGGTGTGAATACTTTTTCAAGGCACTTTAAAAGAGTCGACTATGGCGATTTTAAGGTACTGTAGTTTGTTGCTGTTCCATAGGCGTACGCAATTTCAAAGCATGACATATTGGGTATCATGTTACTCGGCATAACATCTTTTATATTGTACCAAAAAACTGGTTATTGTGTTTGTGTGCACTAAAATGTATTAAATTGTAAATTTTCTTGAAAATTTGCTTTTGATAGAACAACCAAACATTTTTTATGCCAAGTAATTTTCCTGTAAAAAACAAAATAAAAATTGTCCCAGACTTAAAAACAAGTCTCTGTGCTCAATTGTTCATGTACATGGAAAATAATAAAAAAATATTAAAAAAAGGGTAAAGTACTTGGGTCTATAGGGGGAGATGTACCCACAGTGCTCCTTGGGGTCTGGGTTCCAATGAAGATGGCCAAAATGGGATAAAATAGACATCAACCTTGTGGTAAAAGGTTATAAGTTGGATCAGCGGGATGGATGCGATACGGGAAGGATGGCTGGATGAGCTCAGGCTTTATTTATGGTGCAGCAGGGCTCTTCAGATCAAGTACTTGACAAAGTAGGCGGGGCCTTCGAAACATGTTGTACAACACCCCCTACACCTTGGTGGCTTGTTGCTCTGCTCGAGGGAGATACCGTTATCATCCCTAACTCACTTGGGAACCCCTGCAATCCGTGCACGACAGATGGTTCTGCTGGGTTGACGGCCACACCAAGCAATAGAGCTTTCTCAACTGACACAGCCATCTACTTACCTCCATGTAAGTGTTTTTAGATTTTTTTTTTAATAAATGACTATGCTTTCACTAATGTTTGTGTTGAGACTCCCCTTCTGTTTTTACTTGGAAGTTAATTGAGCAGCATTTAAGGATAGACCTTCTTTGGCTCTGATGAAGGTGGTCTATTCTTCGAAACCCATCAGCCAGTCATGAGGTCCCCCTGTATTCTGGAGCCTGCTGGGCGAGTAGCTCAATAAGCGGTTTCATTTCACATGTTTGCAAGTACATTTTATGCTTATTTTTAGGGATGCACCGAAATTTCGGCCGCCGAAACATATCGGCCGAAAAAGGCCCTTTTGGCAAAAAGCCGAAAGAGAATTTTTGCCGATAACGAAAGGGGCAGACCCTGGGTGGGGGCAGGGCTCCTATCAGGGGGGCTTCCTATATCGTAGGAGAGCCGTTGCCTGTTTGATTACAGCGCCGGGAACATCACAGCTTTCATTTCAATAGTTGTGTGTTCCCCGCTGCGCGCCGTCACATACAGCCCCTCCCCCTTGTCCGGGCACTTTGATAGACAGATCACCCATCCCATTGGAGGCTGCATTGATCTCTTGTATCATGTCCCCAGTCTCTGACCATCTCCTGTACCATGTCCCCAGTCTCTGACCATCTCCTGTGCCATGTCCCCAGTCTCTGACCATCTCCTGTGCCATGTCCCCAGTCTCTGACCATCTCCTGTGCCATGTCCCCAGTCTCTGACCATCTCCTGTGCCATGTCCCCAGTCTCTGACCATCTCCTGTGCCATGTCCCCAGTCTCTGACCATCTCCTGTGCCATGTCCCCAGTCTCTGACCATCTCCTGTGCCATGTCCCCAGTCTCTGACCATCTCCTGTGCCATGTCCCCAGTCTCTGACCATCTCCTGTGCCATGTCCCCAGTCTCTGACCATCTCCTGTGCCATGTCCCCAGTCTCTGACCATCTCCTGTGCCATGTCCCCAGTCTCTGACCATCTCCTGTGCCATGTCCCCAGTCTCTGACCATCTCCTGTGCCATGTCCCCAGTCTCTGACCATCTCCTGTGCCATGTCCCCAGTCTCGGACCATCTCCTGTACCATGTGCCCAGTCTCTGACCATCTCCTGTGCCATGTCCCCAGTCTCTGACCATCTCCTGTGCCATGTCCCCAGTCTCTGACCATCTCCTGTGCCATGTCCCCAGTCTCTGACCATCTCCTGTGCCATGTCCCCAGTCTCTGACCATCTCCTGTGCCATGTCCCCAGTCTCTGACCATCTCCTGTGCCATGTCCCCAGTCTCTGACCATCTCCTGTGCCATGTTCCCCAGTCTCTGACCATCTCCTGTGCCATGTCCCCAGTCTCTGACCATCTCCTGTGCCATGTCCCCAGTCTCTGACCATCTCCTGTACCATGTCCCCAGTCTCTGACCATCTCCTGTACCATATCCCCAGTCTCTGACCATCTCCTGTACCATGTCCCCAGTCTCGGACCATCTCCTGTACCATGTCCCCAGTCTCGGACCATCTCCTGTACCATGTCCCCAGTCTCTGACCATCTCCTGTACCATGTCCCCAGTCTCTGACCATCTCCTGTACCATGTCCCCAGTCTCTGACCATCTCCTGTACCATGTCCCCAGTCTCTGACCATCTCCTGTACCATGTCCCCAGTCTCTGACCATCTCCTGTACCATGTCCCCAGTCTCTGACCATCTCCTGTACCATGTCCCCAGTCTCTGACCATCTCCTGTACCATTTCCCCTACCATGTCCCCAGTCTCCGACCATCTCCTGTACCATGTCCCCAGTCTCTGACCATCTCCTGTACCATGTCCCCAGTCTTTGACCATCTCCTGTACCATGTCCCCAGTCTCTGACCATCTCCTGTACCATTTCCCCTACCATGTCCCCAGTCTCCGACCATCTCCTGTACCATGTCCCCAGTCTCTGACCATCTCCTGTGCCATGTCCCCAGTCTCTGACCATCTCCTGTGCCATGTCTGCAGTCTCTGACCATCTCCTTTACCATCTCTGCAGTCTCTGACCATCTCCTGTACCATGTCCCCAATCTCTGACCATCTCCTGTATCCGGTTCAATACAGGGCAATTTCACCCCCTTCCTTCCCAGGCCAATTTTTAGTTTTCAGCGCTGTCGCACTTTAAACGTCAATTGCGCGGTCGTGCAATGTTGTACCCAAAAAAAAATTGACGTCCTTTTTTCCCCACAAATAGAGCTTTCATTTGGTGGTATTTGATCGCCTCTGCGGTTTTTATTTTTTGCGCTATAAACAAAAGAAGAGCGACAATTTTGAAAAAAACACAATATTTTTTACTTTTTGCTATAATAAATATCCCAATTTTTTTTTTAAAAAACTAATTTTTTCCTCAGTTTCGGCCGATACGTATTCTTCTACATATTTTTGTTAAAAAAAATCACAATAAGCGTATATTGATTGGTTTGCGCAAAAGTTATAGCGTCTACAAAATACGGGATAGATTTATGGCGTTTTAAAAAAATATATATTTATTTATTTTTTTAGCGCCGATCACGATTTTTTTTCGTGACTGCGACATTATGGCGGACACATCGGACACTTTTGACACATTTTTGGGACCATTCACATTTATACAGCGATCAATGCTATAAAATTGCATTGATTACTGTGTAAATGTGACAGGCAGTGAAGGGGTTAACCACTAGGGGGCTGGGATGGGTTAATATGTTTCCTAGGGAGTGATTACTAACTGTAGGGGGAGGGGACGCACTAGGGGAGGAGACCGATCAGTGTTCCTCCGTTCTGGGAACACAGATCGGTCTCCTCAGAGCTGACAGGCTGTGGATCTGTGTGTTTACACACACAGATCCACATGCCGGTCCGGTTAACCGGCAATCGCGGGTGCCCGGCGGACATCGCGGCCGCCGGGCACACGCACCGGGTCCCGAGGAACGCGGCGGGCGCGCGCGCGCGCTCCCGGCGGCGCGCGCGCGCCCCCTAGGCGGCCGGGAGTCCCAGGACGTCATATGACGCCCACCCAGGATGGGAGATCCCATCTGTGGACGTCATATGACTATGGGCGGGTAATGAAGTGGGTATAAAAATATTTTTAAAAACAGTCACTTTCGGTATCGGTGCTGTTTTGGTATCGGTTTCAGTTTTCGGGATCAAGGAAGATTTATTTTCGGTATCGGTTTCGGCCCCAAAAAACCCATTTGGGGCATCCCTACTTATTTTGTTTAAACACACTAGGTTGGAGTGCCCTCTTTTGTACATTTTTTTGTAATGGATTATGGGTGAAATGGGGCTCTTGCTAAGTTGGCAGATTGTGCCCCCCCTATCCCTTTTATTGACATTCACATGGATTACAATAGGCACAGCCACCCCATCTGAATTGTTTGTACTGTCATAGCCCCATCAGACACCAACTGCCAACAAGTCTATAGTCCCTTGTTATATGACGGATGGTGGCACAGCTTCGACCAGCAGCAAGAAGGTTGTAGGCGAGTCCCTTCCACATCCATCGGGCCCCCCTAGGCTCCTCCTAGGTTGCCTTGTGGATGATCCATCTCTGATTGGACTGTGACCATAACATGTTAATTTGTCAGGGGTTCGGTTTTATGTTCTTACTTGCAGCAGATACAAGTTCCCGATGCAGCTTATACGTCATAACAGGCTCCGATAGATTCCTGGTTGGAAAAAGAAAAACATTTTTCTGTTAAAATTATAAAACAAATGCTATAGGGACACACTGCTCCAGAAAGGCAATGCTGAGAACTGCTGTTGTTAGGACACCCTCTGTGCTTCCTAAAATGATACCTACTGCAGAGAAGAGGACAATCAACTGACCTTCGATACAGTAAAAGCTCAACTCTAGGCAGATATAAATGAATGCAGCACTCGTTTCTTATTAAAACATCATTAAATGTAAGTTTTTAATACAAGCAGAATAAGTACCTAAATCTGACAGTGTCAGCTTCTTCGAGTCCTTGTACAACAGAGCTCAAACCCCAGTAAGAGAAGCAGCACACAGAAAAACACGGAGAAGACAGCCACACAACAGGACTTCTTTATTGTAGTGTAGACAGATAAAAGCACAGGAATCCAAGGATGCAGTTGTGTTTCACACAGCATTGTGCTTAACCACATGCCGACTTCGCTATAGCTGAATGACGGCTACAGTGTGGCCGGCCAGTTCTGGGAGTCCGTCATATCACTTGCTCCCATGATCGCGCCCGCAGCGCACGGGCGGCATCATCTGTGATTACCGTGTCCTCTGGACACAGCTGATCACAGATCGAGGTAAATAGCCAATCAGTGGCTCTTTAACACGTTATCAGCTGTTTCCAATCATGGATGTAAATAGAAGCCGGTTATCAGCCCTCTTTTCCTCATGCTGACAGCATGAGTAGAGGAGAGCCTATAACCAGTTTGTGTATAACGGATATCTACACCGATTATCAGTGTCCTGATTATTAATGCAGTCCCAACAGTGCCCACCAGCGCAGTTTATGGGTGCAGCCCATCAGTGGCCGTCCGTGCAGCCCATCAGTGGCCGTCCGTGCAGCCCATCAGTGGCCGTCCGTGCAGCCCATCAGTGGCCGTCCGTGCAGCCCATCAGTGGCCGTCCGTGCAGCCCATCAGTGGCCGTCCGTGCAGCCCATCAGTGGCCGTCCGTGCAGCCCATCAGTGGCCGTCCGTGCAGCCCATCAGTGGCCGTCCGTGCAGCCCATCAGTGGCCGTCAGTGCAGCCCGTCAGTGCAGCCCATCAGTGGCCGTCAGTGCAGCCCATCAGTGGCCGTCAGTGCAGCCCATCAGTGGCCGTCAGTGCAGCCCATCAGTGGCCGTCAGTGCAGCCCATCAGTGCCGCCTCATCAATGCACATCAGTAAAGGAGAAAAATTACCTGCCTGCTAAATTTTATAACAAACTATGAAAACTTTTTTTTTTTCAAAACGTTTGGTCTTTTTTCATTTATATAGCAAAAAATTTAAAACCCAGTGTTGATAAAATACCACCAAAAGAAAGCCACAAAAAGTGCTGCATCACCGCGCAATTGTCATTTAAAGTATGACAGCTCTGAAAGCTAAAAGTTTGCCTGGGTAGGAAGGGGGTAAAGTGCCCGGTAGGCAAGTGGTTAATCATAACATGATTAAGCACAATGCTGTGTGAAACGCGTTAACTACATCCTTGGATTCCTGTGCTTTTATCTGTCTACACTACAATAAAGTTCACTTTTAGTATCCTATTGCGGCTGTCATCGTTTTTCTACGTATCACAGTTGATGAGCCGGGCCAGCACCTGTTGGGAGTACCTGCTGTGGGATCAATCCCCCTGTCTCATCTGGAGCGGTGATTCCTCTTCCTGTATTCAAGAGAAGCAGCACATAGAGCCAATCAGGTGTGCTGTATTGCTCATGTGCTAACAAGAAACATGCTGATAGGAGAAAAGGACAGAATGATGGGTTCATCAGTCTGCTGCTTCTTTCACTGTCTAGTCACTTTCTGGGGGTGGGAGGAAACCTGTAAGTTTTACTTAAAGCGATATTGTACCCAAAACCAAAAGATGTAATATATTTCAGCTTACCAATCATTAGATGTGGTGGCTGCATTTGTTTTCTTTAAGGCTTTTTCACCTGGTGATCTGGCCAGTTACACACCTCCTGTATTAGAGTGCTCCCGCTCTGGATGAAGGAGCACAGAGGACATCTTTGGACAGCAGCATTGTCAGTCTGGGGGGAGGGGAGTGTTAGATGGACTAGCACATTTAACCACTTCCCGCCCTTAGGATGTCATACGACGTCCTGGACTTTGAGTGGAGATATCTGGTGGAGATATCTGGATGATGGGTGCAGCTGCAGGAATCATATCTTTTTTTCAGACAGTGATTCCCTGCAAAGTAAAAGCAATCATAGCAGCTGTTTAGCTGCTCGATTACTTTAAGAGGAGGCGGCGGGAGTGGACTCCCCCCCCAATGCTTTACTTGCCGTGAGATCGAAGAGCCGGAGAAAGAATCGGCCGGCGGCAGTGGTTTACTATAGATCTCTATGACTCTCTGGGGACAGAAGTGACATCATGACATCACTTCTGGCACAAGCGGATGTAAACACTGCCGCTTTTTTTTTTTTTGGTGGAATGCCTGAGATCGATTTTTTTTTCTCTTAGGTTTTCCAGCATAGAGGAGAGATGTGGGGACTTATAGACCCCAGATCTCTCCATAAAGAGGACCCGTCATGCCCCTTTCCTATTACAAGGGATGTTTACATTCCTTGTAATAGAAATAAAAGTGATTAAAAAAATAAATAAAGGTTATTGGAAAAAAATAAACAAAAATAAAATAAAAATTAAAGGTGTTTTCCCAAATACGGCATGAGATGCTGAAAATGTCACTATTGCTTTATGTGGTATTTACCGCATAAAGCAAAAAGGCTTGGTAAATACCGCATAAAACTGGAGCTAAAGTCAATTCACAAAAGGAAATAAATGCATAAATAAGTAGTGGTCCAGGCATGAGTTTTTTTAGTGAATTGAAAACATTTTTTAAAAGACTCAGAATGCTAATTTGTAGTCCTGTGAGCCTCCAGGTAATTGACCAAATCTGGTCTCCAAAATAGTGCATCTTTGCAAATGATCAGCTGCTAACGTTACGCATGTCTCATAACCATGCAAAATAGTTAAACCAAATTGTACACACGCTGCGCTTATCAAAATAAAAATGTAAAAAATTTCTACTAAAATATTAGTAAAGTGATATTGTGCTTAACCGGTTCCCGACCGGCTCCTGTAGATATACGTCGGCAGAATGGCACGGCTGCGCAAAGTAACATACCCGTACCTTACTTTGAATTTGCCGTCGTGTGCGCGCGCCTGCCGCGATCTCCATGAATCAGGTCGCGGGTCCCGCGGACTCGATTGCCGAGGGGATACCCGCGATCGCCTCACGGAGAGGACGAACGGGGAGATGCCGTTGTAAACAAGCATCTCCCTGTTCTGCCTAGTGACAGTGTCACTGATCTCTGCTCCTCGTCATCGGGAGCAGAGATCAGTGACGTCACATACATAGCCCATCCCCCCTACAGTTAGAATCACTCCCCTAGGACATACGTAACCCCTCCCCACCCTCTAGTCGTTAACCCCTTCACTGCCAGTGTCATTTACACAGGAATCAGTGCATTTTTATAGCACTGGTTGCTGTATAAATGACAATGGTCCCAAAAATGTGTCAAAAATGTCCGATGTGTCCGCCATGTCGCAGTCCCGATAAAAATCGCTGATCGCCGCCATTACTAGTAAAAAAAAATTAATAAAAATGCCATAAAACTATCCCCTATTTTGTAAACGCTATAACTTTTGTGCAAACCAATCAATAAAAGCTTATTGTGATTTTTTTTTTACCAAAAACATGTAGAAGAATACGTATCGGCCTAAACTAAGGGAAAAAAATGTTTTTTTATATATATTTTTTGGGGATATTTATTATAGCAAAAAGTAAAAAATAATGCGATTTTTTCAAAATTGCAGCTCTTATTTTGTTTATAGCGCAAAAAATAAAAAATCGCAGAGGTGATTAAATACCACCAAAAGAAAGCTCTATTTGTGGGGAAAAAAAAAGGACGTCAATTTTGTTTCGGAGCCACGTCGCACGACTGCGCAATTGTCAGTTAAAGCGACGCAGTGCCGAATCGCAAAAAGTGCTCTGGTCAGGAAGGGGGTAAATCCTTCCGGGGCTGAAGTGGTTAACATACAAAATATATTAATACTATACATTAATGTGCAATAAACTTCAATGAATGAATAGGTAAAAGTGCTCCAATCAGCCTGTGTATTGCAAATATTCCACAAAGCTTGTGCAATTTTCAAACATTAATAGATAATTCAAAACATTCATGCGATTTCGTGTTGCATCCATGCATTTCAGTGCTGCATCTATGCAATATGGTGTTAGTGCAATGTTCAAACAATAAAAAGTTAAAAAATACAAAAACACATCCGTGCGATTTGGTGCTGCATCCATGTGATTCTATGCAATTCAGTGCTGTGTTGCTGTGCAATGATCAAATTAACAGTCCACAGAACTTCCACAATCCATTCATCTGTTATTGTGAACACAAACTAAAGTGCTGTGCGCTCATACAAGTGCTCCCCCCCAGGTGATAGCTCATCACCTTAGGGCGTGTGACCTTGCGATTAAGCTTGGTCAGAATGCGCCTTAGAACCTCTATGGGTTCGATGTTATATGCAGGGTCCTGGATAGATTTGCACTGGTGCCTCTGTTCCTCACAGCAGTCCCGTTTGCACCTCAATATATCAACACAAAAAGGACTTCATGGTGCAGTATGTACTAAATTTATTAAAATCATAAACAAATCCCGCAATGGGTACTCACAGTAACAAGGCGCTTAAAGTGGAGTTCCACCCACTTTTACAACTCTTCAGCATCCCTCACTAAACTGTGCACTGCAAACGAATTGGATATTTTTAATTTTTTTTTCTCAGCACCTACTGTATATCTGCTGTATTCATTTTTCACTTCCTCCTCCCTGGCCGTGGCCCATCGCATCATTTCCTGTTTGCAATGCCTTCTGGGAAGGGGCGGCAACTTCCTCTGACACTGCCGTTGCAATGGAAACCTGACCTGAAACCTATTACACTGCTTGTGCTGCACTGAGCATGTGCGAGATCTGCAAGGATGAGATCCAGGAAGAAATACAGTCTGGCTTCAGATGCCCACACTTAAGATGGCCACGGCCTGCTGTAAGTTTATAAAATAACAAACTACTGCTATAAACTAACAAAACAGACCTTAGTTTACAGCCTAACTTTACTAGAATATATTAAGCTTGTGTATTATAGGGGTATTTTTATTTAAAAAGTATAATTTCGGCCAGAACACCACTTTAAGGGCGCCACACTAAAACCGCAGAAACGAACGGGCAACAACGGCTAGTATGGGGTGGCGTGCTAATCTTTCCCAGGTTGTATGTATATCGTTCTGCCAGGACGGAACGTCATACATATAACCTGTTGGGACAGATTAGCACGCCACCCCATACCGGCCGCTGTTGCCCGTTCGTTTCTGCGGTTTTAGTGTGGCGCCCTCAAGCACCTTGTTACTGTGAGTACCTATTGCGGGATTTGTTTATGATTTTAAAACATTTAGTAGAAGTCCTTTTTGTGTTGATATATTAAAGGTGCAAACGGGACTGAGGAACAGAGGCACCAGTGCAAATCTATCCAGGACCCTGCCATATAACATCGAACCCATAGAGGTTCTAAGGCGCATTCTGACCAAGCTCAATTGCAAGGTCACACGCCCTAAGGTGAGGGGCTATCATCTGGGGGGGAGCACTTGTATGAGCGCACAGCACTTTAGTTTGTGTTCACAATAACACATGAATGGATTGTGGAGGTTCTGTGGACTGTTAATTTGATCATTGCACAGCAACACAGCACTGAATTGCATAGAATCACATGGATGCAGCACCAAATCGCACGGATGTGTTTTTTTGTATTTAACTTTTTATTGTTTGAACATTGCACTAACACCATATTGCATAGATGCAGCACTGAAATGCATGGATGCAACACGAAATCGCATGAATGTTTGTTTTGAATTATCTATTAATGTTTGAAAATTGCACAAGCTTTGTGGAATATTTGCAATACACAGGCTACCTATTTATTCATTCATTGAAGTTTATTGCATATTAATGTATAGTATTAATAGATTTTGTATATTTTGTATGTTAAGCACAATATCACTTTATTAATATTTTAGTAGAAATTTCTTACATTTTTATTTTGATAAGCGCAGCGTGTGTACAATTTGATTTTTTGAAAGACGCTGCGCAGTATCTCATCGCATATTCGGATGCGGCAAGATACCGCTTTGTGAATGGAGCCCATTGTTTATTATCACTTTAATACAAAATAATTGCAAGCTTTGTAGCTCAGATACCTGAGATAGAACTTTAAAGCGCTAGTAACCGTTTTGATGTCGCAGTCGCTGCTCTGCAAGTCTATATTCCCAGGACATTTGGTATCTAGAAGAAGAAAAGAAAGAAAATGTTATATGTCAATGCAAAGGAAAAGGTTTGGGACTGTAAATGAGGTATAGGACGTGCGAGTCCAATGCCTCCATTCCTAATATACAAGAAAGAGGGCTGATTGTTGTCAAGCTGTTAAGTCCCTGGGGCTGCAGCACAACATATCTGTAAAGGAGCATAAGAATGCTGATGACTTCATTTAGTGCTTATGGTGATATGTTGAAACGAAAATGTCCATCCGGGTGCCGCAAGGACCTTACCGAAAAATGCATTCAGCAGCTTTTGCACTTGGATGTTGCTTCCCACTGTCCTGTACACTCCTTCTGTAGTCATTCCTATAAAAGAACAGTGGCAGATGAATCAATGACCTTAGATGGTGTCAATATAACAGTTCTGACCTCAGCAAAATGCAGACGACATCACCTGCCATGCCAATCCTTAAGGGGGAGTCTGCAGAGCACACCATGTGAAGTAGGTGTGCCCCCTGCTGAGCTTGGGGGGGGGGGGGTTTGAAAATGGTCATCTAGAGCAGTGGTCTCCAAACTGTGGCCGGGGACCAGGTGCGGTTCTTTACTTGCTTTTATCCGGCCCTTGGGGAGCTATTTTTATCCACGGATAATAAAAATGGGACATAACTCCCTCACTGACACCAATAAAGAGGCACAATTCCTTACACTGATAACAATGATGGGCCACAATACCTCCCACTGACAATGATGGGGCACAATTCCTCCCAATGACACGGCACTATTCCTCCCACTGATACTAATGATGGGGCACAATACCTCCCACTGACAACAATGATGGGGCACAATTCCTCCCAATGACACCAATGATGGGGCACTATTCCTCCCACTGATACTAATGATGGGGCACAATACCTCCCACTAACACCAATGATGAGGCACAATTCCTCCCAATTACACCAATGAAGGGGCACAATTCCTCCCAATGATAGTAATGATGGGGCACAATTCCTCCCAATGACACCAATGATGGGGCACTATTCCTCCCACTGATACTAATGATGAGGCACAATACCTCCCACTAACACCAATGATAGGGCACTATTCCTCCCAATGACACCAATGATGGGGCACAATACCTCCCAATGACACCAATGAGGGGGGCACAATTCCTCCCTATGACACCAATGATGGGACACAATTCCTCCCAATAACACCAATGAAGGGGCACAATTCCTCCCAATGACACCAATGATGGGGCACCATTCCTCCCATTGATGGGGCACAATTCCTCCCAGTGACATTAATAATGGGCACTATTCCTCCCACTGATGGGGTACTATTCCTCTCAGTGAAATCAAAGATGGGGCATTGTTTATTTCTACTGACGTCAGGGCCTTTTCTACTCTTAATGGCCACAGTCTGGCCCTTCTTAATTCTGAAATACAGTAAACTGGCCCTTTGTTTAGACAGTTTGGAGATCCCTGGTCAAGGGCACAGATAGGTGGCTTAAATTAACGGTTTCCTCGATGCTGGTTAACTAGTGGGCACCATTCTTTTTTTTAATTAAAACTGAAAGGAGTCGGTGGCTGTTAAGGAGACGTAAGCCAGGACAAATGCCTTTTTTTCTTGGACAACATCCTTGAATTAAACCTGTATCGGCCATATTCATACTAAACTGAGGGTGCCACATTATACCTGCCTGGCTCCCCAGATTGCTCCTCAACGTTTTTATGTAAATACAGACTCCCTTAAGCTGGTATCTGCATAGCCCCAGGCACTCGCACTCAAGTGACTCGTAATAAGTTATCAAATACCAAGAACTTTGTGGGAGACAGGAAAGGGCATGCCTATTCTACCCCCATACCAAGCGAGTCGGGTTTTGCACAGAGCTCTGAAAAAAGTGTGGCTAGATGTGGTGTTACCACACGGGTACTCTTTGGCACCTAACGAGACCTGTTATCAAGTTGCATTTTTAGTTTACTTTATTGTGTATGGTTATGCTACATGCACAATTGTAAGAATCAGTCTTGAACCTTCGCCTTCTGCTGGCACTGCAGCTCAGGGGCCTGCTGTGCACACCTGTCTTAATTTGGGGTGACCAAATAGACTGCTGGACATTCAACCAAAGCCTGTCTGCTCATGTCCTAACCAGGTCTGTCTGGTTTATCCCTGCCCATGCCCTGGATAACTCCTTTGGATTATTTGGACTGTGTTTGTCTGTGCCTTTCCTGATCATGGGCTTACAACCTCTGCTTTTGTCAGTCATTGCTTCTGTCTAAGGCGGGCCATAAATTATGGGATTTTCTTCCCTGCAGCCATGGGTTGCAGGAAAAAAAAAAATTGCTTGATTCTCACATCAACACAGTCATTGTCGATGGGGGAATCCCTCACGTAGAGCTTGTGTTCTTGCGGCGGGAGAGGGGGGCACAGGGAACCGTCTCTGCCAGGACAACACATAGATTACCTCTAGCAGCTATATAACTGGCAATAATCGAATGCTAAAAATATGACATGCTGGTTGTACCCAAGTGGATCCATGGATCCACTTGGGTACAATCAGCCTGTCCATAGATGGATAGAATCTTGGTCAGTTCAGCAGGGACCGGCCAGGATTCGATCCATCTATAGCCAGCTTAACTGTCTGGAACCTG
Source organism: Lithobates septentrionalis (assembly GCA_037952835.1). Classification (NCBI taxonomy): domain Eukaryota; kingdom Metazoa; phylum Chordata; class Amphibia; order Anura; family Ranidae; genus Lithobates; species Lithobates septentrionalis. The sequence continues at coordinate 184,499 of JBBDGP010002364.1, read as the reverse complement.
GACTCTGTGCCTTATCTGGCCATGGTTGGGTGTATGCTCTGAACATCTGCCTGAGGACTCTGACTAGTGTCTCTTGCCTACAGTTCTCCACTTATTTGTGACTTTTGCATACCAAGAGAATTGTGAACATTCTTTCTGTTGCACATGAAATGAACAGAGCATTTATATAAAATCTTATCACTATGAGACCTCCCAAAGACAATCCCTCAAACACTTCAGTAGCAAAACAATTGCAGGATTTAGCTGTGGTTTGTTAGTGGAATTTAAATAAAATTCAAGGTCATCTGAAGAAACCACAAAAGTCAATAAAATGACATCAAAATACAACTCCAAGGGGGAGCAGTCTGAGGGTTTTTTTTTTTAATTTTAAAAACACAAGTGGGACATCTACTCAAATGCTTCCTGCAAGGCGGCTCTAGACAAATTCCAAGATTCAATATTTGACCAAATTTTTGATGATTTTGCACTTCCAACCTTGTAGTAATAGTTTGGAAAGACCCTTTCATGTTCCAGCATGACTGTGCGCCTGTCTACAAAGTCAGCTCCATAAAGACATGGTTTTGCATGAGTTTGCTGTGGAGGAACTCAAATGGCCTTCACAGAGCCCTGACCACCAACCCTACAAAACACCCTTTGGATGAACAAAGCCAGGTATTTTCATTCATCAGTACCTGTTACGGTACTCTCAGAATTCTTTGCCAGGGACCCAATGGTAGTCACATAATAGCTGCATGGACTTCCAATGGTGCTCCCAGAATCCCTGCCAAAACATCCAATGGTACCCGAAGAATCCCCGTCAAGACTTCCAATGGTAGTCGCAGAATCCCTGCCAAGACTTCCAATGGTACTCACAGAACCCCTGCCAAGCCTTCCAATGGTACTCACAGAATCCCTGCCAAGCCTTCCAATGGTACTCACAGAATGCCTGCCAAGCCTTCTAATGGTACTCCCAGAATGCCTGCCAAGCCTTCCAATGGTACTCACAGAATGCCTGCCAAGCCTTCTAATGGTACTCCCAGAATGCCTGCCAAAACTTCCAATGCTACTTGCAGAATCCCTGCTAATACTTCCAATGGTGCTCACAAAATCCCTGCCAAGACTTCCAATGGTACTCGCAGAATCCCTTGCAAGACTTCCAATGGTACTTCCACTACTACTTAAAGAACCCCTGGTCGGACTTCCAATGGTACTCTCTGCCAGGAATGCCAGAGTTCCCAGCAAATGCAGTTGGCATGTCCTCTAACCAGGAAGGGTATCTAAGTACCAGCCTTTGTAGTGACTGGTGCTCTATTATTTCACCCACTACCCTTGTGAGCTATAATATTTACCTGTGAGAATGCCTAACCATTGCCAACCCAGTGAAGTAAACCGAGACCACTAGGGTCTTTAGCCCAGGTCCACAATCAAAAGCTCTGGTGAAGACCAACTGCTACTTAGACCCTGCATCTCAGGTGGCCCCACGTTACTTGCCAGGGGGCACCAAAACATTGACCTTACAAATGGCACAATTTCTCACAGACCCACTCCAAATTCTTGAGGAAAGCCTACCCCTAAAAAAGTTTTGGCAGTGGATGTTCTTTAAGATCATATAGGTGTGATGATCAGGTGTCCACAAACTTTTGGTCATATAATTATAATATGATAATTATGTAAGTCCTAATTTTGGTAAACAGAATTTAGTAATACAAAAAAGAAAAGAGTTTAAGTTACGCTCCATACCTGTAGATTCTACAGCATTAATGCACTTTCGGACAAAACGGAACCCAACTTCGTTCAATTCCACTAAAAAATGGGAAAAAGGTTGGTCAGATACTGGCACACTGATCAAGCAGTTTAATTCATAATAAACATACAGGATGGATTTATTAGGTTTTTAGGAGACATGTTACAGGCATTCCTGTTGCTCAAAGAAAATTGCCCACAATAGGATCCCCATCTTGTTTCTGTCATTGCTACCTCACCGACCCTACCAGTGAGTTATTGCTCTGTTACTGTCTTGTTGCCGGCAAGCAATATTCTGAAGGGTTTCAGTCAACAAGGGAGCAACACTGTAGAAGCAGGCAAATGCTCTTTTAATCCTGTTGCTGTCCAGTTCTGCAAGTGATGGAATTGCTAATGTCACATGACCCTAAAGAATATTTAGTACCTATATTCACTAGTGCATTCAGTATTTAGTGCGTCATTCGACTCATTCCCTCTGAGCCCAGACCATCACAGACTCTCCTCCAGCCTGCGATTAAATAGTGAAGGAGAAGCAGCACAGTGATCAGCTCATCTCTGTCACTCTGCTGCTATCAGCATGCTCCTCCTCAGCCCATGAATGGATTGGATCCTTCTCCATTGGCCACTCTAAACTCTGCTGTACAGGGATTGCAAGAGGCTGATATTTGCTATTTTTGGGTAAAGAAGGTACAACTCCAAATCCAAAAAAGTTGGTGTACTGTGTAAAATCTACATAAAACAATGCAATGATTTACAAACCTCAGAAACCCATATTATATTCACAATAGAAAACATAGCAAAAGGTTTAAACTGAGAAAATGTACCATTTTAAGAAAAAACAAAACCAAAAGAAAGGCAATTTTAAAGTTGATGGCAGCAACATGTCTCAAAAAAAGTTGGGACAGGGAAGCAAAAAAGCTGACAAAGTAAATGGCACTAACAAGGAAGAGCTGGAAGAACATTTTGCAATTAGGTTACTTGACAACAGGTCAGTAACATGATTGCGTATATAAAGAGCATCTTAGAGAGTCAGAGTGTCTCACAAGTAAGGCTGGGTAGAGGTTCACCAATCTGTGAAAAGCTGTGTTTAAAATTTATCGTACAATTTCAGAGTTATGTTCCGAAATGCAAAATTGCAAAGGCTTTAAATATATGGTCATCTACAGTACGTGAACAAATAGTACTGGAGTAATGGAGAAATCTCTGCGTGCAAGAGACAAGGCCGAAACACAATATTTGATGCCTGTGATCTTTGGGCCCTCAGATGGAACTGCATTAAAAACATGATTCGATGATGGACATCACTGCATGGACTCAGGAATACTTCCAAAAGTCACTATGTGAACACTGTTTCACCGTGTCATCCAAAAATGCAAGGTAAAGCTCTATCATTCAAAGAAGAAGCCATATCTAAACATGATCCTGAAGCGTCACCATCTTCTCTGGGCCAAAGCTCATATAAAATGGTCTGTTGCAAAGTGGAAAACTGTTCTGGGGTCAGACTAATCAAAATTTGACATTCTTTTTGGCAACTATATGCACAGCGTCCTCAGGACCATAGAGGAGAGGGACCTTCTGGCCTGTTATCTAGAAAGGCACCATATCGGCAGAATCCTTACAAGCCACAATCACCACCATTCCAAAACCAGGCAAGCCACACGACGATCCTGCCAGCTACACACCCATCTCCTTACTGAACACGGACACCAAGCTATTAGCTAAATTTCTAGCTATGTGACTCTCCAACATCATCCCCTCTTTAGTACATATCGATCAGGTGGGTTTTGTAGCTGGCAGACAAGCATCGGATGGCACTAGGAGATTTATTGATCTATTGCAATGGGCAGAGCACTATTGAACGCCTTCTCTGCTCATCTCCCTTGATGCAGAGAAGGCGTTTGATAGAGTTGACTGGAACTACCTTAAAGCGGAGTTCCAAAAAAAAAAAAAAAGAAAATTAAAAGTCAGCAGCTACAAATACTGCAGCTGCTGACTTTTAGACACTTACTTGTCCCAGGGTCCAGCGATGCGGGGGAACAAAGCCCCACTCATCTCCCCCTCCTCTCTGCGGCACCGGCATTGTCACTGTGGGCGCCCCGCTGTGGCTTCACAGCCGGGCACACACTTTGCATGTGGGAGTCACGCTGTGACTGGCCGGGCAATCATCTGGGACCTGTAACCTGTCCCAGATGATTGACGAGTGGGAGGGGGGGGAAGAGGTGAACTTACTTCCGGCGACGCGGTACCCCAGGAGAAAGTGGGAGCGGAAACCCTCTAAAAAGAGGGTCCCCCCCAAAAGGACATGCCAAATGTGACATGTCGGGGGGGGGGGGGGTCACCTTCCCTAAAAGCGGAAGTTCCATTTCTGGGTGGAACTCCGTTTTAAAGCCGTTTTGCAAAAATTTGGCTTCTCTGGAACGATCCTGAAAGCCATCTCATCTCTCTACTCTTCCCCCAGCACTAGGGTCATAACCTCAGGCATACTTTCTGACCCCTTCCACATCACCAATGGGACACACCAGGGATGCCCACTTTCCCCCTTAATATTTGCCCTAATTATGGAACCCCTGGCCCAATCCATCCACACTATTCCCCTTATCTCGGGTATTGAAATTGGTGATCACTCGCATAAAATCGGCCTCTACGCTGATGTGATTATATCCCACACTGATCCTGTCAAGTCCCTACCTGAACTCCATCACACCCTGGACCTTTTCAGTAAAGCCTCCCTATATAAGATCAATCATTCTAAATCTAGCATGCTGGGCATAGGCCTAGATCCAGCCACCAGACAAAGCATTAATGCATGTACCTCTTTCTCATGGACACCTAATTCTTCCCTCTCCTACCTGGGTATTCAGCTAATCTCTCCCTCTTCTCTAACCTCGTCTTAAAACTCCAGAAAACAATACAAGACCTCTGTCATACTCAAGCATCATGGGCAGGTCGAATTGCACTGTCCAAGATGCACTTACTTCCGCATATAGTGTACACCTTTAGAACTATCCCCTTCCTTTCCTTCAAGGGCAACTCAAGAAACTCCAAACTATTATAACCTCATATCGGGAATGGAAAACGCTCATGGCTCAGACGCAATACACTGTGCAAGCCTATCTCCTCTGGGGGTATGAGTGCACCGAATATCCAAGCCTACTACATAGCAACTATCCTTGATTAAGCTAAAAGCTGGTGGGCACCCACTCAACAAACCACTTGGCTCCAAATTGAATCCGCAGCTCTAGCCTCCCAACCTAAGCTGGTCTTAAGTGCCTTAACTCTACACCATCATGGGGTTCACTTTTATCTCTAACATCAACGCCACCATCAGGACATGGAAAGAAACTCTTCAAAGCACTAAAGGAATACCACATTGCTTCCTCTCCTTTATACCTTTCACTACAACTTCTTACACCTGATATTTCCCTTTCTAACTGAATTGAATTGGGACTGACTACGATTGGGGACCTTTATAAGGACTCCCTATTGCTTACATTTCAACAACTACAAACAGCAACATCAACTCTAAAAACTTCTTCAAATATCTTAGACTCCATTCAGTCCTCTCACACGTAGCCTGGTCGGAGGGTCCTACACCCATGCAACTAATAAAATTCTATGGGCAGACCTCTCCACATCGTAAAGGTATTTCCTATCTACAAATTACTTAACGATGCTTCCTGAGACCTGAGGACACCATCAATGGAACGCTGGGAACAACTATTGCAATGCGCCTACACTTCCAAACAACGGTATCAATCCCTCCAAGCAACGTTAAAATCTTCCGGCTGCCTACTTCACTGGGAATCAGTCCAGAATACATTCCATAACTGGTATTGTACACCATCTAAACTCGCGCACATCTACCCCTTTACAACTAATACGTGCTGGAGAAACTGTGGGCACTATGGATCTCCCCTGCACATATGGTGGACCTGCCCCACATTGACTACATATTGGTCTACTTTCACTAAACTTCTTTTGTCTATCATATTGACCCTTTTTTCCCTTTCACCACAAATGGTTCTTTTGGGTCTGGATATTGATACTTGGTCCCAGAGATCCTACACACTAATTTCCCGTGTATTCATATCTGTCCGTCTAGCTATTGCTAGAAACTGGAAATTCCCACACCCTCCTTCCATCTCGCAAGTAGTCTCAATCCTTAATAGCAACTGCCTTATGGAATATATGTATGCCAAGGCCCATTTACAACTCCCAAAATTCCACAAACAATGGGGATTTTGGCTCAAGTACCCTAAGTCCCTAAACCTCACGTGACCTACTCTTACCTTACGGCCTTAGCACCTTATCCACATCCAATCTGAACTCCCTCACTTGGCATAATGCTTTTACCTTAATTCTATATTAGTCTCAAAAAAGTCTCATGTTATTTTCACAGTTCATCAATAGTTGATCTCTTCACTATACAGTCCGAATTTTTTCTTTGTATAGATACAAAATATTTAGACCCCTTACACACTGGGGCGCTTTGCAGGCGCTACAGCGCTAAAAATAGCACATGCAAAGAGCCCTAAAACACTAGAGCGGTGCGCAGGACGGTAAAAAAAGTCCTGCTAGCAGCATCTTTGGATCGGTGAAGGAGCGGTGTGTATACTGCACCAACGCTCCTGCCCATTGAAATCAATGGGGCAGCGCGGCTATACTGCCGACAAAGTGCCGCTGCAGCAGCGCTTTGCGGTGGTTTTAACCCTTTCTTGGCCGCTAGCACGGGGGTAAAACTGCCCCGCTAGCGGCCGAATACCGCCGCTAAAACGACGGTAAAGCGACGCCGCCCCCGCACCAGTGTGAAAGGGGCCTTACCTTTCATATCCTTATGTTTTACGTACAGAATGTATTCATAATAAACCACTGTATCGCTGTATCTACACCTTTGAAAAAATAAACCGAGTTTTAAAAAAAAGAAGAGGATGCTACACAGTGCTAAACATGGCCCTATCCCAACTTTTGAGATGTGTTGCTGTCATCAGTTTTAAAATGACCTTATTTTTTTCTTAAAATGGTACTGTACATTTTCTCAGTTTAAACATTTGATATGTTTCCTATTGTGAATAAAATCCGGGTTTATGATTTATAACAATAGACTCTGTAGATTTTACACAGCATCCCAACTTTTTTTTGGAATTGGTGGTGTTGTAAAAATACAGTATTAATATAATAATATGGTAGAATGTATATAATAGTATAATGTAGTAAAAATGCAAACTTGTCCCCATCATAACCCCACCCCCCGCTTTTTATGCCGCGTACACATGATCGGACTTTCTGGCCTACTTGGTCCGGCACACTTTCTGACGGACTTTGTCCGCCAGGTGCGCCGGACTTTAAAAACGGACGGACTTGCCCACACACGACCGGACTTTGTGGCGGGCCAAGTCCGCCCGTCTTTCCGACGGACTTTCGCCGGAGTTACGGCAAACTTTTAGAATGAACGGACTTGCCCACACACGGATAAGTCCGTTCATTTTGAACGTGACTCGGGTGCGACGGGACTAGAAAAGGAAGTCAATCTTGCCGCTTTTATCGGCGAGATTGACACCTTGCGAGCCCCGTCGCGGGGCATACCAGGCCCTTAGGTCTGGTATGGATTATAAAGGGAAACCCCCTGCGCCGAAAAAACGGCGTGGGGTCACCCTAAAATCCATACCAGACCCCGATCCGAGCACGCAGCCCGGCCGGTCAGGAAAGGGGGTGGGGACGAGCGAGCGCCCCCCCCCTCCTGAACTGTACCAGGCCGCATGCCCTCAACATGGGGGGTGGGTGCTTTGGGGGAGGGGGGCACCCTGCGGGCCCCCCCCACCCCAAAGCACCTTGTCCCCATGTTGATGAGGACAAGGGCCTCTTCCCGACAACCCTGGCTGTTGGTTGTCGGGGTCTGTGGGCGGGGGGCTTATAGGGATTGGTATTGGCTGGTAGGGCTGCCTATTACAGTGAAGGGCACACAGTAAAGCACAGGAGGAGGGCTGGAGAAGGCAACCACAGGTTCTGGTCACCATTTCTATATAGCAGCACCTCAGTATTTGTGGCCCCTGGGGGGCCATGGGACATGACACAGGAAAGAATTTGTGAGTAACAGAAGGTGATGGCTATGTAGTATGAGCATAATTGTGATCACTACAGTTAAGTCTACAGATTCCCTTTAAATTGACACTATAATATTTTATATGTGCGCTTAAACAGCAAATGAAACATTGTACTCACTTTCATCACGTTTTGTAATTGGACTGTGATAGATCTGTAGAGAAAGATATAGACAAGACAGATACGGCAAATCAGTAACCCATGAAACCAACACGGGGTATCATTTTTGAAGCAAAGCAAATGCAATGTGTGAACAGGACTGAAAATTTAACCATTTTATTTAGTGACAGGAGCTTTGATTGGCATTCAGAGTGCTTTAATCACTTCCTGCCCGTAGGCCATCATATGACGTCCTGGACTTTCAGTGGGGATATCTTAATGATGGGTGCAGCTACAGGCATCAAATATCTTTTTCGACTGGTGAATCCCTTCACCATAATAACAATCATAGCAGCAGTTCAACCGACTGATCTTTCATACAGGCGGCGGGAGGGCATTCCTGCCCCCCCCAGTACTTCCCCGGCTCGCCCGAGAATGAATCGTCAGCTGCCGAAAGTAGCGCATAGAGATTTCTGGTGACCAGATGGTCCCCAGTCACCTCTATGACCCTCAGAGGCCCGGGCGCTACATTATGACGTCACGTCCGGGCTGGCGGAAGTAAACAATGCTGGGGACGCGGTTGGAAAGGCAGAGACAGTTTGTTTTTTTTTGGATCTCGGTTTTTCCAGCCTGGAGAGATCTGGGGACTTATTGACCCCAGATGTCTCCTAAAGAGGACCTGTCATGTCCTATTCCTATTACAAGATATGAATACATTCCTTCTAATAGGAATAAAAGTGATCAAAAAAAATATTTTTAAGAGAAAGTGTAAAAAAATAAATACAAGTAAAATAAAAATAAATAAATAAATTTAAAGCGCTCTCATCCCCGCGTGCTCGCGCACAGAAACGAACACATACCCAAGTCTCGCCCACATATGTAAACGACGTTTTAATCACACGTGAGGCATCAACCGCATGCGCTAGAGCGAGAGCAATAATTCCAGCCCAAGACCTCCTCTAACTCTAAACAGGCAACCTGTAAAAAAATTTAAAGCTTCGCCTATGGAGATTTTTAAGTAACAAAGTTTGACACCATTCCACGAGTGTGCGCAATTTTAAAGAATGACGACATGTTAGGAATCAATTTTTTTTTTTGCATATCATCTTTCACATTATACAAAAAATTGGGCTAACTTTACTGTTTTGTTGTTTCATTAAACTGTCCCCCCCCCCCCCCCCCCCAAAAAAAAACGTGCTTGAAAAAATTGCTGCGCAAATACCGTGAGACAAGTTTATTCCCTAGGGTCTCTGCTAAAAAAAACATACATAATGTTTGGGGTATTTTCATGTAGGCGCGAAGCGCCAGAATTGGCAAGGGGTGGGAAGTGGTTAAAAAAAAAAAAAAGAGTGTCCAATGCCACATTTTGAAGTGTAAGCCAGTCCTCTTACAGCCTGGACGCTACAGACAGCCCTCTTCTTCTGGAGCTGCAACTGTCAGTCCTTTTCACTCGCCCCTTCCTCTTCACTTATCCATTCACAAAGATCTTTGTATTTTTCACAGACTATAAGGTGTTCTATGAATGGATAATGTGAGATCCCATCATTTAATCAACTCCCTCTCCTATCACAAATTTTCAGAACGCTTTGTACTCAATGAAAAGGATACAAGGATTTTTGAGAATGTATGAGGGGAATAGAAGGGGATAGTGAATGACACGATCCTCACACTATACTATCAGAGATCTTTTTCCAGCATTGCCTGTAGTATCTGGGATATATGAAACTAAGACATGTACACTAACCAGCATCAAGTCAACAATTGAATAATCAGCATTAAAGGCCAATTACAGTGGGGAAATGATTTGATCCCCTGCAGATTTTTTAAGTTTGCGCACTTACAAAGAAATGAAAAGGTCTATAATTGTTATCATAGGTGTATTTTATATGATAGAGACAGACTATCAACCAAAAATCCAGAAAAAAACACGATACAAATGTTATAAATTGAGTTGTGGTTCAGTGAGTAAAATAAGTATTTGGTCCCCTACCAACACACAATAATTCTGGCTCCCACACACTGGCTACAGTATGTGATCATGTGGTACACAGATTAGTCCTGTCAACGTAAGAAGGTGCTCCTAACGACAACTCGTCATGTGTATAAAAGACCCCTGTTCACAGAATCTTTCTTCCATTCAAACCTCACCATCATGGGCAAGACCAAAGAGCTGTCAAAGGACATCAGGGACAAGATTGTAGACCTGCACAAGGCTGGAATCGGCTACAAGACCATCAGCAAGAAGCTTGGTGAGAAGGAGACAATTGCAATTATTTGCAAATGGAAGAAACACAAAATAGCAATCAATTGCCCTCGGTCTGAAACTCAATGCAAGATTTTTCCTCATGGGGTATAGAGGAGCAAAAGAAAAGTGAGGGATCAGCCAAGAACTACACGGGAGGCGCTTGCGAATGATCTCAAGGCAGTTGGGACCACAGTCACCAAACATTGGTAACAATACACTGCCATGGATTGAAATCCTGCAGAGCCAACAAGGTCCCCCTCCTCACTAAGACACATGTACAGGCCCCTCTGAAGTTTGCCAATGAACTTCTAAATGATTCAGAGGATTGGGAGAAAGTGCTGTGGTCAGATAAGACCAAAATTGAGCTCTTTGGTATTAACTTGCCACGTTTGGAGGAATAAAAATACTGAATATGACCCTAAGAACACCATCCCCACAGTCAAGAACGGATGTGGAAACATTATGCTGACGGTCGGTTTCTCTGCTAAAGGTACAGGCTTACTTTGTCGCATTGAGGGGCCAAGTATTGTAAAATCTTAGATGAGAACCTTCTTCCCTCAGCCAAAACATTGAAGATGTGTCATGGATGGGACTTCCAGCATGACAATGACCCAAAACATACCCCCAAGGCAACAAAGGAGGGGCTCAAAAAGAAGCACATTAGGATCATGGAGTGGCCTAACCAGTTTTTAGACCTTACTCCTATAGAAAATTTATAGAGGGAGCTGAAACTTCGAGTTACCAAGAGACAGCCAAGAAACCTTAAGGATTTAGAGAAGACCTGTAAAGAAGAGTGAACCAAAGTCCCTCCTGAGATGTGTGCAAACCTGGTCACCAACTACAAGAAACGTCTGACCTCTGTGCTTGCCAACAAGGGTTTCTCCACCAAGTCATGTTTTGCTTGGGGATCAAATACTTATTTTACTCACTGAACTGCAACTCAATTTATAACATTTGTATCATGTGTTTTTTCTGTATTTATGGTTGATATTCTGTCTCTATCATTTAAAATACACCTATGATAAAAATTATAGACCCTTCATTTTTTTTAAGTGGGCAAACTTGAAGAAGGGGGTTGGGTGGGACTTTGGTTGGACGGAGGCAGATGAACCTACCCATTCATTGCCTCATTTAAAGTCCCAACTCCTTGTTCTCTCTTTTTATAAGTGGGCAAACTTACAAAATCTTTAGGGGATCAAATAATTATTTTCCCCACTGTATGTCAATTGTGCCCATGGCAAAAAAAAAAAATGTTTTTTCATAGAGTTGCACTTTAAGGTATGCTTCACCAATATGGACATTTATTTATATTGATTTGATACATAGTAGTATTGTGTTGTTTCGCACTTTACAGTTAAAAAGTTCCCTTCATTTCTCTAGTGTGGTTGGTAAAGGTTTACAGGCTGCAGAATCAGGATTCAGCAGCAGAGGTCGCTCCAACCACAGCAGACTATACTCACCGGCTCTTTACCATCCATCGCTTCAATCCACAGGCGGCGATTCGTCTCTGAAAAGGCCTGAAAAGTGATGGTGCTTTGTCTGAAACACAGGATGGCGGACATTATTATTCCAGTTCACAGCACACACAAAGCAAGATCTAACGCCACTGCAGTGAGCCCGCCATTCACCTGAATTATCTGAGAAGGGAGCAATCCTTCATACTCAACCCCACAGCAAATGTAAATGCCCCATCAAATATCTCCAGCTTTATTTTACCTTCCACTTAAAGGATAAGATCACCTCGAGCCTGCAGAGCATTGCACCCGCGATCATTGGATCAAAGGTGCAATGTCAAGCTCCTGCAGAATCCTATTAATTGTCCCTCGCAATAGGGCTGTGTTAACACTGCATGGGTTTTCTGCTCATTTTGTCTAGAGGAGAGGAGAAACACTGACTTACCTGACCTACTCGGTGTAACATCTTTTATATTTTAACAAACAATAGGGTATTATTCAAATTGCTAACCATAACATACAAGGCCATTCACAACATCGCCCCCATCTACATCACCAACCTCATCTGCAGATATCGCCCAAATCGTCCCTTCAGGACCTCCTGCTCTCTAGCTCCCTTGTTACCTCCTCCCATGCTCGCCTTCAGGACTTCTCCAGAGCCTCTCCCATCCTCTGGAACTCCCTGTCCCAGTATGTCCGATCAGCCCCTACCCTGTCCACCTTTAGGAGATACCCGAAAACTCATTTATTCAGGGAAGCCTATCCCACACCCACCTAACAACTGTCCCCGAGCCACCCCATCAAATCATTCTCTGCAGCTAATACCTTTTGTACCACCACCCCCTCCCTTTAGAATGTAAGCTCAATGAGCAGGGCCCTCCTGTATCTTTTGTATTGAACTGTACTGTAATTGTGTTATCCCCCCTATACATTGTAAAGCGCTGCGTAAACTGTTGGCGCTATATAAATCGCGTATAATTATGTTAGATTGTGTTTGTGTGCGCTAACGTTTATTATCCACTTTGATACTGGGCACTTTCACCCCCTTCTTGCCCAGGCCAATTTTTAGCTTTGTCACACTTTGAATGACAATTACGCGGTCATGCAACGCTGTACCCAAACATAATTTTTATCATTTTTTTGAGACAGATACAGCTTTCCTTTGCTGGTATTTAATCACCACTGGGTTTTTTATTTTTTGCTAAACGACAAAAGACCAAAAATTAAAAAAAAAAAAAAATTCTTAGTTTGTTAGAACATTTTGCAAGTAATTTTTCTTCTTCTTTGATGTGCACTGAGGAGGCAGCACTGATGGGCACTAATAGGCTGCACTGACGGGCACTGATGAGGTGGCACTGCTGAGGTGATGTTCAGTGCCCTAATTATCAGTGTAAACAAAGTACTGACATCCTTGACAGGTAAAAGCTGTCCTTTTCTCACACCGACACAGCATGTGAGGAAAGGACTACCAATAACCAGAAAATCTGTTTACATGTCATCAGCTGTGATTGGATACAGCTGATCACATGGTTAAGAGCTGCTGTGATTGGCCCTTTACCATGATCTGTAAATTTGCTGTGTCCAAAGGATACGGCAGTCACAGAGTGTGCCCGATGCGTGCACCAGGAGGCACGCGGGAAGCAGGGTTCTTCAATGACATATATGGACACCCTCCCAGAACCCGATGACCGCGACGTAGCCAACTTTTGGCTATAGCGTGATCAGGAAAAAGTTAGTTTATTTTTTTTTTTTATCTACGTCTGAAAAAAAACAGTGCAAATAGCTTGTAACATAAAAAATTGCAAAACTGGGGGTCAGGTGGTTATAGGCAAGTCTGCAGTGCATACTAGCACATCATGGCGTTAACCTGCAGAGCACAATTTTCAGTTTACTACAATTAATTTTTTTTGTTCCTGTGTTTAAAAGTATAAAGAGTATTAAGGGTGCGGGCGCAGCATTTGCCGTCCAGTAGCATGGACCGCTCCACCCGGCGTCCGTGCGCATGACGCAATTGCGTCAGCGCACAGAGATGACGCAATGTGGGTGCACCCTGACCCAGGGATTCTGCCACGTGATCCGCCCCTTCGGCGAGTCGGCCAGGTGGACGGGGCATAAAAGGACAAACGGCGGGTTCCTCCGTCAGTTGACCGTAGAGATTTGGGGAGTGGAAGCAAGAATGGAACATACAGGAGGTAGGCAGCCTGCATCTGTACTGGCCAATATGCTGATACTTTATCAGCAATGCAGTCTTTTTACTATCTGTCTATTTCATCTGCCCTTCAGGGTTAATTTATATAATTGTGCTGCCTGCTGCTTCTATCTATCCAACAGGTGCCCAGGAGACTTATATATGCCTGGAAACACAACCAGTGAGTCTTTCTCCTTTGAACAATGTATATGGGGACACTTAGTCTGTTTAGATACATTCTGAGAGATAGAGAAAATATATTATATTATATATATATATATATATACACACACAAACACACACACACACACACACACACACACAGTATCTCACAAAAGTACACCTCTCACATTTTTGTAAATATTTTCTTCTATCTTTTCATGTGACAACACTGAAGAAATGACACTTTGCTACAATGTAAAGTAGTGAGTGTACAGCTTGTATAACAGTGTAAATTTGCTGTCCCCTCAAAATATCTCAACACACATCCATTAATGTCTAAACCGCTGGCAACAAAAGTGAGTACACCCCTAAGTGAAAATGTCCAAATTGGGGCCAAAGTGTCAATATTTTGTGTGGCCACCATTATTTTCCAGCACTGCCTTAACCCTCTTGGGCATGGAGTTCACCAGAGTTTCACAGGTTGCCACTGGAATCCTCTTCCACTCCTCCATGATGACATCACAGAGCTGGTGGATGTTCGAGAACTTGCACTCCTCCACCTTCCGTTTGAGGATGCCCCACAGATGCTCAATAGGGTTTAGGTCTGGAGACATGCTTAGCCAGTCCATCACCTTTACCCTCAGCTTCTTTAGCACAGCAGTGGTCATCTTGGAGGTGTGTTTGGGGTCGTTATGTTGGAATACTGCCCTGCGGCCCAGTCTCTGAAGGGAGGGGATCATGTTCTGCTTCAGTATGTCAAAGTACAAGTTGGCATTCGTGGTTCCCTCAATGAACTGTAGCTCCCCAGTGCCGGCAGAACTCATGCAGACCCCCAACCCTGACACTCCCACCACCATGCTTGACTGTAGACAAGACACACTTGTCTTTGAAATCCTCACCTGGTTGCCGCCACACACACTTGTCACCATCTGAACCAAATAAGTTTATCTTGGTCTCATCAGACCACATGACATGGTTCCAGTAATCCATGTCCTTAGTCTGCTTGCCTTCAGCAAACTTGCCTTCAGCAAAGCCCTGTTTGCGGGCTTTCTCGTGCATCATCTTTAGAAGAGGTTTCCTTTTATGACGACAGCCATGCAGACCAAATTATTGCAGTGTGCGGCGTATGGTCTGAGCACTGACAGGCTGACCCACCACCCCTTCAACATCTGTAGCAATGCTGGCAGCACTCATACGTCTATTTCCCAAAGACAACCTCGGGCTATGATGCTGAGCACATGCATGCAACCTCTTTGGTCGATCAGGGCAAGGCCTGTTCTGAGTGGAACCTCTCCTGCTAAACCGCTGTATGGTCTTGGCCACAGGGCTGCAGCTCAGTTTCAGGGTCGTGGCAATCTTCTTATAGCCTAGGCCATCTTTATGTAAAGCAACAATTCTCTCTTTCAGATCCTCAGAGAGTTCTTTGTCATGAGGTGCCATGTTGAACTTCCAGTGACCAGTATGAGAGAGTGAGAGCGATAACACCAAATGCAACACACCTGCTCCCCATTCACACCTGAGACCTTGTAACACTAACGAGTCACATGACACCGGGGAGGGAAAATGGCTAACCCTTCCCAATTTGGACATTTTCACTTAGGGGTGTACTCACTTTTGTTGCCAGCAGTTTAGACATTAATGGCTGTGTGTTGAGTTATTTTGAGGGGACAGCAAATTTACACTGTTATACAAGCTGTACACTCACTACTTTGCATTGTAGCAAAGTGTAATTTCCTCAGTGTTGTCACATGAAAATATTTACAAAAATGTGAGGGGTGTACTCACTTTTGTGAGAATATATATATATATATATATATATATATATATATATATATACACACACACACACACACACACACACACATGCAAATTACACTGCAGATGTGAGGGAACTTTGGTCCTCATTACTCGGGTTAAATTTTCCCAGTCTACAGGATATCACATAGATAAAAATAAGAGTGTCATCAGGTATGTAGTTGTATCACATGCTTTCTCATTTAGTTGAGGCACACATGTATTTGCATATGACCCATTATATCATTACTTTGCTTTAAAGTGATATTGTGAGAATTAGTACACCATCTGGCATACTATGTCCATCATATGTTCCGGTACATATACCTGAGATAGATGATCTAGGTCCACGTAAATATCTCCTGCTATCACAGTCCATAGTAAGTCTTCTATTCATTTGGAAATGAGTAATAGATTGTACAAGAATCTATATGCTTAACAGTATCTTTTAATGTTTAGGGCCATCTCTCCGATCAAGTTACTTCATTGGTGCTCTAGCGCCCGCCCAGGGAATTTGTTGTGCATGTATGGTTTTGCGCTGAGGTGGGTTCCGCATGCCAACTATATGACTACAATTAGAGGTTGCTGTTTGTAATTTATGTATGTATTTGAATATCTTTGTAAATAATGATTTCACTTTTATAAATGAGTACTATATGGACTTCATAGGCCCTGATTAAGCATAACATGGTGAAACATGTCGGTACATGAGGACCTACTCATTAGTATTCATTTTTCAACTACACGCAGCAAACTGCCACATCTATATATTGTTATTTTAAATAAGATATATGCGTTATGCATTATATCTGTTCTTTTAAAAGTGTGTTAAACCTTTTTAAAATATGTGATTTTTATATAAATTTTGGTGTATGCTTGTTTTCTGGCCTGTAGAGTCCGATATCCCTTCTTTCACTTTTTTGTTGAAAAAAAAACAAAACAATAGTCATAGGGCAGGGGGTGGGGAAGCTGGGAATGGGCATTACGTCTTTGGATCACACTATCAGCCAAGTGACTAGCATTTTTCAATTGGAGTGTTCGTCAATGGCAGCCTACATCTCATCTCTAGAACAAGGTTCCATTCATGTCAGTGGTACTCACCTCTCATTGGTTTCTACATCAAAACAAAACCTCTTATCAATGGAATCGGTCTTCCGTCTTATGCAAGACTTGAGGGTCAGCTCCTGGCTCACCTAAAAGGAAGAGGCAAAGGGGACGCCTTGTAGCAAACTGTAATTGGAAAACGGTGGGGTGAGACAGTAACAATGAAGAGGGGATGAGGGAATGACAAGAAGAAAGGATAAATGGGAGGAGAGAGGGAGTCTGATGAGAAGTTACAGGGTAGGTAGAGAGCAGCAGTTCGCATATACGGGCAGTAAGTGAGCAATGTACAGCACTAGGGAGAGGACTAGCGATGGGGAAGAAGCCGTGTTCCTGTCTGGTGACAGATGGCGATGGGAAGATTATCACACAGGCTTTCCTTGCAGACAAACAGGATTAGAATGTCTCTGGACAGAGACACAATTACAATTAAATTATAAGCTTACATCATGCCATTGTGTACTCACACACCAACCTATTGTCTACCAAAAAATAAATTCCAATATACACTATATGGCTAAACATTTGTGAACACATGGCCATCACACCTACACTATATGGGCATATAGATAATAAGTCCACTGGAGATCAACATTAGAGAACAATCTATGAACACTTGATTTTTTTCAGAAATAATGTAATCTTCATTGCTTAACATTTGATGGATTTTTTTGTTGTGGTGAAACCATGCTAATAGAAAAGTTTTTCAAAATAACCAAGGCACTTCAACAAAAGAAAACCTTTACTTTGTAGAAAACACAATGATGAAAACGAGAGAACAGCAATGACTGTAGCACGGAGAAAAACTACAACTTCAATTTCTGAATGTTACAACAATCAACAATTAGTAGGACACGGGGGGCCCTCGATTTGAATGGCTTCAGCACATCTGCTTTGCACAGGACATTACTAGTCTCTCACATGGCTCTGGTGTGATTTTGTTCCACTCTTCTTTCAGTCTCTTCCACAGTTCTGTGACTTTAGTGGGTTTTCTGGCCATAACTTTGTCGCCAAGGATTTTCCAGATGTTTTCTATTGGGTTTAGATCAGGACTCTGGGCTGGCCATTTCATTATTTCAATGTTTTCAGCTTCAAGGACCTGCTATACCCGTTTTGCTGTGTGACATGGGGCATTGTTGTTCATGAAAATTGCTGGCTGATTGGTTGATGAACGCAGGGAAGGAACCACATGTTGTCCAATAAGGTTCGGATAAACATTTACATTCACTTTGCCATGTAGCTGTATAAGAGGCCCAACTCCTGCTGCAGAAAACATCCCCCCAACCATGATGCTTCCCCCTCCACATTTCACTGACTTCTTTACACACTTTGGTTTCAGTCGTTCCCCAGTTTAAAAACGAACATAATGTTTTCCATCGGACTCAAATTAAACTTGCTTTCATCACTAAAGTGAACTTTGGACCAGTTGTCCTCTGTCCACACAACATACTCCTCAGCAAAGGTTAGTCGAGCCTTTTGATTCTTTTTGCTAATGAGAGCTTTGGCTGCAGTGGGCTTTCAGACCAAATTCTATTAAACGGCGAGACACTATGATGAGACAGATCCTTACTCTGTTTAGCGCTGTACTGGCAAGCAATCGCAGCTGCAGTGTTAAACCGGTTGCCCGTGGAAATTATCTGCATTATCCTGTCTTGTCGTACATTTGTCTTTCGTGGAAGACCTGCCTTCTTGGAGGACTTGGAATGAGTTTGCAACGTTGTAAAGATGCAATATTCTAGAAATCACAGATTTGGAACAAACTTCTCTTGCTATGCCTGAAAGGGTCATCACTTTGCCCTTCATCTGGACAACCCGCTGCCGGAGGGTTTCAGTCACTTTAGAACGGCTCACCATCTTGCAAAGTCGGTGAAAACTGGAAAGTTAGGCTGCCAGTTAAATAGGGATTGTCAGATAAAGAAATGAACACAAGGTGCCAGATTACCACCAATAACTGGGAGGTATCAGAAAGTGTTTTCTAATTTTGATCAATGTTCTTTTTCACATCTCATTAAAGTTTTATATTCTGTGCTTCAAAATATACGCAACTCATGAAATATGCTTAACAAAACTCTTTCACTCCCGTTTAGATCATTTTTAAATAATACTAAGCATTGACCTTGAAATTGTAGGTTGTTCTCCAATTTTCATCTCCAGTGTCCAGTCTGTTCCTCCATCATAAACATTAGTCCAACACCTGTGTAAGCCCTATGTTGGAGCCCATCATAAACAGATGTCCAACACCTGTGTAAATCCCAATGTTGGAGCCCATCAAAAACAGAAGTCCAAAACTTGAGTAAGCTCCTCAATGAAGCTTATTTCTAGATAAATGGCCTTCTTCGCTATCAATTTGACAGTGTTTAAGACTGGCCACTGGCTGATCAGACCTAAACACTTAATCCTGGGAGGAAGAGGAGAAGGTCACAGGTTTTCCCATACCAAGAAGTATCAGGTATTTCTAAGAAGGTTCTAAAAGACAGTACAGTGGCTTAGAGGTTAGCACTTCTGCCTCCCTTTGAATACCAAACAGGACATCACCTGCATGGAGTAATCTTGATCTATGTATTGTAATTTAGGCAAGGGTGAGCCGTTGCTCTAGTTTGACAGCACTAAACAGGCCATACTCTCATCTGAAACCCGCTTGCAGGTCGGTTCTGACAAAACCTCCCATCACAGCCTGTGTAAGCCCTATGTAAGCCCCTAAAACACATTGGCTCTACCTATCACATGTCAACAGTCAACTTCAATAAACTCCTTAAATATAACCCAAGTGTGGCAAACTTTTATACAGGGAAACTTCATAAAAGGGTCCAATGTTTTATTTAAAGATCATATCACAGTAAAGGATAATAATGTTTCTGAGCCACGCAGGACACCTTCATCAGGCATGTGATCACCCCATACCTGACTAAGGTGTCCTGTGTGGCTCTGAAATGTCTATCCCTTGCTGTGATGTTATTCAATAAAACATCGGAACCTTTTATGCAATTTCCTGGGATGCTGGTGACATTTTTATTACTTGGAGCTGTTTTCCTGCTGGTGGTCTCTACAGCACCCACCTACTCTTCAGCCACTTTCAGGAATGTGTGTGTTGAGAATATTGCTCTAAACCTTAATCCAGAGCACGCCTCTATACGTATCCGAGAGTATTTTGTGGAGTGGCTTTTTTTGTCACCTATCTATACTACACTTTCATTGACTACAAACCCTTTTGAAGAACAATGTAGCCTAAATCACTTCCATCAATACCAAACCATACAACAGTCCAGCGCCCTCACACAGACACATTTACTAGAAAGGAATGATGGTTTCAGGTGTCCCTGTACTTTCTCAAATCTATAGGCATGCTCAAGAAAAATCACTGAATTATTAAATAACAGTAAAAAAAGACTGAAGTACATTATGTCTGGTATGTACAAAGTAACCAATGGGTCATCGGTTCAAATCCCAACTACAACACTACCAGCATGGAGTTTGCATATTCTCCCTGTGCTTGCACGGGTTTCCTATAGGTACTCTGGTTTATTCGCCCAAAATAAAGACATGCTGGTAGGTTAATTGGCACCTTTCTAAACTGGCCCCAGTACAGTGCTTCTGGAAAGTATTCACAGCGCTTCACTTTTTCCACATTATTTTACAGCCTTATTCCAAAATGGATTAATTATTTTCCTCAAAATTCTGCAAACAATACCCCATAATGACAACATGAAAAGTTTGTTAGAAATCTTTGAAAATGTATTAAAAAAAAAAAAAAAAATCACATTGAGCTCAGGTGCATTCTGTTTCCACTGATCATCCTTGAGATGTTTCTACTACTTGAAACATCTGTGATAAATTCAGTTGATTGGACATGATTTGGAAAGGCACACACCTGTCTATGTAAGGTCCCACAGTTAACAGTGCATGTCAAAGCACAAACCAAGCCATGAAGTCAAAAGAATTGTATTTAGACCTCAGAGAAAGGAATTTTTCACGGCAAAGATCAGGGGAAGGGTACAGAAACATTTCTGCAGCATTGAAGGTCTTAGTGAGCACAGTGGCCTCCATCATCTGTAAATGGAAGAAGGTTGAAACCACCAGGACTCTTCCTAGAGCGGGCCGCCTGGCCAAACTGAGCGATCGGGTGAGAAGGGCCTTAGACAGGAAGGTGAACAAGAACCTGATGGTCACTCTGACAGAGCTCCAGCGCTTCTCTGTGGAGAGAGGAGAACCTTCCAGAACAACAACCATCTCTGCAGCACTCCACCAATCAGGCCTGTATGGTAGAGTGGCCGGACGGAAGCCACTCCTCAGTAAAAGGCATATGACATCCCATCTGGCATTTGCCAAAAGGCACCTGAAGGACTCAGATCATGAAAAACAAAGTTCTCTGGTCTGAAGCAAAGGTTGAACTCTTGCATGAATAGCAAACATCATGTCTGGAGGGAACCAGGCACCGTTCATCACCTGGCCAATACCATCCCTACAGTGAAGTGTGGTGGTGGCAACAGCATGCTGTGAGGATGTTATTCAGCAGCAGGAACTAGGAGACTAGTCTATATCGAGGAAAAGATGAATGCAGCAATGTACAGAGACGTCCTTGATGAAAACCTGCTCCAGAGCGCTCTGGACCTCAGACTGGGGCAAAGGTTCCCCTTCCA
The DNA here is from genome assembly GCA_037952835.1 of Lithobates septentrionalis. Classification (NCBI taxonomy): domain Eukaryota; kingdom Metazoa; phylum Chordata; class Amphibia; order Anura; family Ranidae; genus Lithobates; species Lithobates septentrionalis. The sequence continues at coordinate 162,998 of JBBDGP010002364.1, read as the reverse complement.
ACAGGACAACGACCCTAAGCACACAGCCAGCATAACAAAGGAGTGGCTATGGGACAACTCTGAATGTCCTTGAATGGACCAGCCAGAGCCCAGACTTGAACTTGATTTAATATCTCTGGAGAGATCTGAAAATGGCTGTGCACCGACACTCCCCATCCAACCTGATGGAGCTGGAGAGGTCCTGCAAAGAAGAATGGGAAAAACTGCACAAAAAAAAGGTTTCCAAGCTTGTAGCATCATACTCAAAAAGACTTGAGGCTGTAATTGGTGCCAAAGGTGCTTCAACAAAGTATTAAGCAAAGGCTGTGAATACTTATGTACATGGGATTTTGTTTGTTTTTTATTTTTAATAAATTTGCAAAGATTTCAAACTTCTTTCATGTTGTCATTATGGGATATTGTTTGTAGAATTCTGAGGAAAATAATGAAATTAATCAATTTTGGAATAAGGCTGTAACATAAAATGTGGAAAAAGTGAAGCGCTGTGAATACTTTCCGGATGCACTGTATGCGTATGTACTGTATATGTGATAGCAACCTTAGACTCTAAGTTCCTTGAGGGCAGCAACTAATTTAAATGTACTGTATGTGATGTGCTGAGTAAATTGTCGACACTATACAAATTAATCTAATAAATATGCAGGACAAACAAGGGGGTAGGGGAGATTGGTGAAGACATTAGCAGAAAGAGTGGGCATTAGAGAATTCTCTTGAAATACACTAACAAAACACATTCCTGTTATTCAGACAATTCTTTAGAACAACATTTTACTCAATATCCATAAAAAGCATCAATTGTCTAATCATACCTGTCGAGATCCTGGCTTCTGCTCTACAGGAATTAAGTTTAAACTCTTCCCTTCCTTCTCGTACTTGCAGTAATACTTCACCCACGTAAGGCCGAGGGCCCCTGGAAGCCATAAAAGAGCCATTCAGATCATGTAAAGATTTCAGTGATTCCTTACAGGCTAATAAGAAAATTTTACTCTGACACTGGTTGGTGACTGTATGGTTTAGCAATGGAGTTTACGGCAATGTATGCAGACTACACTATATGGCCAAAATCTAGACACCTAATCATCACACCTATGTGGCCAAAAGTATGTGGACCCCTCTACAAATGATTGAGCGCAGGTGTCTTCAATGAAGGGTACTGTTTATGCTACAGCATACAAAGACAGTTTAGACAATTGTACTCCTCCAAACTTGGTAACAATTTGGGGACGGCCCTTTTTTAGCATGACTGTGCCCCTGTGCACAAAACCAGATTCATAAACGGAATTGCTTGACCAGTTTGGTGTGGAGGAACTTGAGTGTCCTGCAAAGAGCCCTGACCTCAACCCTACTGAACACCTTTGGTATCAGGTCTTCTCATCCAACATCTGTACCTGACATCAACCCTACTGAACGCCTTTGGGATCAGGTCTTCTCATCCAACATCAGTACTGGACCTCAATCCTACTGAACACCTGAGGGATCAGTTCTTCTCATCCATCAGTACCTGACCTCAAGCCTACTGAACACCTTAGGGATCAGGTCTTCTCTACCATCAGTACCTGACCTCAGCCCTACTGAACACCTTTGGGATAAGGTCTTCTCATTCAACATCATTACTTGACCTCAACAATACTGAACACTTTTGGGATCAGATCTTTTCATTCAACATCAGTACCTGACTTTAACCCTACTGAACACCTTTAGGATCAGGTCTTCTCGTTCAACATAAGTACCTGACTTCACGAATGGGCACGAATTTGCATAGACACCCTCTATATCTTTTGGAAAGCCTTCTCAGAAGAGTGGAGGCTCCTCTAGCCGCAAATGGGAGGCCAATTCCGTATTAACGTTCATTGTTTCGGAATGGGATGTCCAACAAGCTAAAGGCATGTTGGTCAGGTGTCCACCAACTTTTGGCCACATTCTGTAAAACTAGCACGTTGAATGTGATGGAGCATATCATAGCATAAATAATTATGGAAGACAATGCTTGAACCTGTGGAGGAGCGCATGGTGGAATATATAATCAAAAATGTATTTAAACCTGTGCAAAGTGACATAATATCCCTCCCTCAGTTGGCAAATTGAGAAAAAAAAAACACAAACAAAAGGCATTATGGCAACTGACATCAATTCAGCAAAAGTGATATATATAATTTTAGCATCTGAACAGTGGCATGACTGGCCTACAGTATGTGCTTGTGAATGTCAAATACCCTTCTCTGAAATATAGCTTGTATATTGTGTTAATCTATATTCTCCACGTTCTCATTCATGGACTATGAACAAGCATAGAGTTCAAGAAAAACAAAAAATTCATATTCCTAACAAGCATAAAATATATGTTTTAAAACAAGCTCTCACTGACATCTGTATCTGCCTGTACTGCTTTAGTGTAGCTTTAACTGCTACCCCTTCCAGAAGTGACTCAGTACTTAAGCCCCCTTTCCTGCTCCCTTCTTCCCAGCAATTACAAAGTAGATAACAATATAACCCTGTCTCTCTCCTCCCAGAAGTAATTCACCTCCCCCTTCCCAGCAATCACTCAGCAGCTCAGCTCCCCCATCCTAGCAATCACTCAGCAGCTCAGCTCCCCCAACCCAGCAATCACTCAGCAGCTCAGCTCCCCCATCCCAGCAATCACTCAGCAGCTCAGCTCCCCCATCCCAGCAATCACTCAGCAGCTCAGCTCCCCCATCCCAGCAATCACTCAGCAGCTCAGCTCCCCCATCCCAGCAATCACTCAGCAGCTCAGCTCCCCCATCCCAGCAATCACTCAGCAGCTCAGCTCCCCCATCCCAGCAATCACTCAGCAGCTCAGCTCCCCCATCCCAGCAATCACTCCGCAGCTCAGCTCCCCCATCCCAGCAATCACTCAACAGCTCAGCTCCCCCATCCCAGCAATCACTCAACAGCTCAGCTCCCCCATCCCAGCAATCACTCAGCAGCTGAGCTCCCCCATCCCAGAAATCACTCAGCAGCTCACCTCCCCCTTCCCAGCAATCACTCAAAAGCTCACCTCCCCCTTTCCAGCAATCACTCAGCAGCTCAGCTCCCCCTTCCCATCAAGCGCTTAGCTCCCCCATCCCAGCAATAACTCAGGAGCTCAGCTCCCCCATTCCAGCAATCACTCAGCAGCTCACCTCCCCCTTCCCAGCAATCACTCAACAGCTCAGCTTCCCCTGCTCCCCCTCCGAGCAGCGACTAGCAGGACATCTTTCCTGTCTCCCTTTTCCCCGCAGCAACTCAGTAGCTCAGCTCCTCATTCCCAACAGTCACTCAACAGCTCAGCTTCCTCTGGTCGCCCTCTGAGCAGCGACTATCAGCACATCTTCCATGTCTCCCTCCTCCCAGCAGTAATTCAGCTCCCCCTTCCCAGCAATCTCTCAACAGCTCAGCATCACCTGCTCCCCCTCCGAGCAGTGACTAGCAGCACAACTGCCCTGTCTCCCTCCTCCCAGCAGTAACTCAGCAGCTCAGCTCCCCCTCCTCAGGAGTCACTCAACATTTAAACTCACCCTGCTCCCCCCCATCATGGATTCCCAGACTCTCCAACCTTCCAATCTCTAATAGAAACACAGAGCAGGAGCTCTAGGAGGGAGGAAAGCAGAGTACTAAATCAGAGGTCTCCAAACCCCAGCCCGCTTCTGTTATCTCCAGCCCGCAGCTCACTCAGACACCGCCGACACTACAAAGCACTGCTAGTCTACTTGCTTGTCTAAACCCCCACTGTTCTCGGCAGCAAGCCCTGTCAAACAGCAGAGAAAGCTGCTCCTCCCACCCCCTCCCACTCTGCCACGTCGTGCTGTTGATTGGTTGCTAGGACCGCTGGTGTCACAGCAACCAATGACGTCATCGGTTCAGCGGCTTCTCACCTGCTGTTTATATTAGTGTTCATTCCACATTCAGCCTGCTTGTTTAGCAGCGGGTGGGAGCCGGGTGGTGCAGGAGACCTGTACTGTGCTGTTATTGTGACAGTAATGTAAGAGGCCACACAGATATGGGGAAGGCTCTGATGGGCACACAGATGTGCGGGAAGGCTCTGATGGGCACACAGATGTGCGGGAAGGCTCTGATGGGCACACAGATGTGCGGGAAGGCTCTGATGGGCACACAGATGTGCGGGAAGGCTCTGATGGGCACACAGATATGGGGAAGACTGATGGGCACACAGATATGGGGAAGGCTCTGATGGGCACACAGATATGGGGAAGACTGATGGGCACACAGATATGGGGAAGGCTCTGATGGGCACACAGATATGGGGAAGGCTCTGATGGGCACACAGATATGGTGAAGGCTCTGATGGGCACACAGATATGGTGAAGGCTCTGATGGGCACACAGATATGGTGAAGGCTCTGATGGGCACACAGATATGGGGAAGGCTCTGATGGGCACACAGATATGGGGAAGGCTCTGATGGGCACACAGATATGGGGAAGGCTCTGATGGGCACACAGATGGGCAGGAAGGCTCTGATGGAAACAGATGTGTGGGGAGGAACATTCATTTATAAAGAATTGATTTTTTTGGCCCACAAATGCGTAAAATTTATAATGTGGCCCTCCTACTCAAAGGTCTGAAGACCCCCGCTTTAAATGACTTCACTGCTTCTCTTGATCTTCGAGGATGAATTGCCCCACAAACCTGCAGCTACACAGGTCAGTGAAGGAATGATAAGAGTGTATATATATATATATATATATATATATATATATATATATATATATATATATATATATATATATATATATATATATATACACACACACATATGTCCATAGCCTGGCCACAGGTTCATGTTAAACTGTATTTAGCAAAAAATATGATGCGTCCCCCATCCCCCCGACAGCTGAAAATGCACATTACTTTTTTCTTGGGAATACAAATATCCTTCGATTGTGCTCTGGCCTTTCAGCTTGCAAACTATAGGAGCATCAGTCATCCTCTTCTTCAAATCTTCCATTTCTTCTCGGGTACTACTGAAGTGGTTACGTGTCTGTGGAAAAAGACAAGGATTGAGAAGTCTAGCATAGAGTGATGATTCATTCCTTCTAGCTCCATGTACATCTTGCGAGCCAGGTACAATGGAAAACCTTATCAAACGCAAAGGCCTCTTTTACACCAGACATTACCGCCGATGACAGTGTGACCTAAGGCTCAGTGCAGGGGTAGGCAACCTGGGGCCCTCCAGCTGTTGTGGAACTACATTTCCCATGAGGCATTGGAAGGCTGACAGCTACAATTACTCCCAGAGGCATGATGGGACTTGTAGCTCTGCAACACCTTGAGGGCTCCAGGTTGCCTACCCCTGCCTTTGTGCAATCCAGACTAGGACGCAGTGCTAGAATGCCATGACTGCAGCACAGTATACATATATGTGTGTGTGTGTGTATATATATATATTATATATACATATATATATATTATATATACATATATATATATATATATATATATATATACATATATATATATATATATATATATATATATATATATATATATATATATATATATATATATACACACACACACACATATTTTTTTTTAGCAGAGGCCCTATAGAAAAAAATTATAGGTGTTGCAATTTTTTATGCCACAAGGTATTTGTGCAGCAGTTTTTCAAACACAATTTGTTTTGGAAAAAATACACTTTACTGAATTTTATTGCACACAAAAACAAAGTAATACCCATTTTTTTTTGTAAAATATAAAAGCTGATGTTACACAGTAACTTCATACCTAACATGTCACACTTTAAAATTGCGTCTGCCCTTGGAATGGCGCCAAACTACGGTACTTAAAATTCTCCATAGGTGAGGCTTTGAATGCCTTTACAGGTTACCAGTTTAGAGTTGCACAGGAGGTCTGGTGCTAAAATTATTGCTCTCACTCTGACATTTGTGACAATACTTCAAGTGTGGTGTGATCACCGCTTATAAAAATATGTGCGGGACTTACGTATGTGTTTGCATTTGTGCGTAAGCATGGGGCGATCGGAGCGCTTGAAAATGTATTTTATCTAAAACTATTTGTACACTGCCTCTAATTTTTTTTGTAGTAACGCTATTGCGTTCCAAGACGACGTCCGACTGTGACGAAACGCGCGTCGGGAGGATTGGCGTGCTGACATCATTGCGTTGTAACAGTGGACGGGTGTTCGCAAGCCGGCCGGCTGTTTCCTTAATGCTTTTATCCTGCATTTTTGTAAGTGCAACCTTTTAGTTTTTAATAAACTTTGTATGGTGCGATTCACACTATGGTGAGTTTGTTTGCATTTTGGGTAATGCTCGATCTACCTTCTTGATTGGCTGACGATCGAGTCACCCTAGTCACCTGGTGTGCAGTCCAAATTCCTTTCCATCCAGTACCTGTGACCTGGCATCTCAATATCCTTCTGGACAGAGGCCCTGGCTGGGTTTATAGCCACAGGCTCATGAGAGCTTGCCTTCTGGTAAGCACACACTTTATGCAGTGGAGGTGCACTTTTCTTTTGGTGGTTATTGCAAGAGGGGGTTATACTTGCTTCAAAATGTGACATTGGCCACACTTTTTTAAAGCCCTCTGAATGCCAATCAAAGCAGCTCTCGCTGAATAAAAAGATTACTTTACAGTCCTGTTCACACGTTGTGTTTGCTCAAAAATGATACCTTATGTCGCTTTCTTCAAAGTGCTTCAAAGCATCTCCCACGCCTCCATAGAAGTCTATGCACAGCACCTGCAGCATTTATTCAGGAGTTAGCTTTGCTTTGTATTGGAGTTAAGAGACATCCCAGGATGCACTGGAAAACCAGCAAGCAAACCAGAAAGACGTCATCAGAAGTCACTTTTAGTTCATATGTATATATTCTGGAAGTTTCTGGTGCAGGAGTCATATCTGGTGAGCAGCGCGGAAAAGCAGGAAGGTGAGCGGGAGCCTGATCCGGAATAGAGCTCTTAGCAGATGGCACATGTAGTGCGTAACAAGAGAACGTTATAGAGGAAAGTGAGTGGGGACCGGAGAGAGAGGACTGAACTGCAGAGGATCCGCAGAGCTGGCAGACGGGAGAAACTAGCAGGTGTTACACATGGGGAACAGCAAGGGAGCAATATAGCGGGAGGTGAGTGGGGACCAAAGAGACAGAAGGATCAGAAAACCAGAGGATAAGCAGAGCTGGGGGTTACCACAGAGAGGGATCAGCAGAGCTGGGGGTTACCACAGAGAGGGATCAGCAGAGCTGGGGGTTACCACAGAGAGGGATCAGCAGAGCTGGGGGTTACCACAGAGAGGGATCAGCAGAGCTGGGGGTTACCACAGAGAGGGATCAGCAGAGCTGGGGGTTACCACAGAGAGGGATCAGCAGAGCTGGGGGTTACCACAGAGAGGGATCAGCAGAGCTGGGGGTTACCACAGAGAGGGATCAGCAGAGCTGGGGGTTACCACAGAGAGGGATCAGCAGAGCTGGGGGTTACCACAGAGAGGGATCAGCAGAGCTGGGGGTTACCACAGAGAGGGATCAGCAGAGCTGGGGGTTATCACAGAGAGGGATCAGCAGAGCTGGGGGTTACCACAGAGAGGGATCAGCAGAGCTGGGGGTTACCACAGAGAGGGATCAGCAGAGCTGGGGGTTATCACAGAGAGGGATCAGCAGAGCTGGAGGTTATCACAGAGAGGGAGCAGCAGAGCTGGAGGTTATCACAGAGAGGGATCAGCAGAGCTGGGGGTTACCACAGAGAGGGATCAGCAGAGCTGGGGGTTACCACAGAGAGGGATCAGCAGAGCTGGGGGTTACCACAGAGAGGGATCCTTAGAGCTGGGGGTTACCACAGAGAGGGATCCTTAGAGCTGGGGGTTACCACAGAGAGGGATCAGCAGAGCTGGGGGTTACCACAGAGAGGGATCAGCAGAGCTGGAGGTTATCACAGAGAGGGATCAGCAGAGCTGGAGGTTATCACAGAGAGGGATCAGCAGAGCTGGGAGTACTACTTAGTAGGGCATCAGCAGAGCTAGGAGTTCTGAGTGAGGCATCAGCAGAGCTGGGGGTACTACTGAGCTATATACTAAATATTTGACCATAAGATTTGACCCACAAATCATTGTTGATGTCATTGAGTTGTGTTTTGCCAGCTCAAAGTAAATTTCGGGACTGGTACACTATTATAAACTTACATTTTGAAGGCTCAGCTGCAGCTGCTGCTTGTAGGGTAGGAAGTCCTGCGTCAACTCAAACGTGAGGCTGTTGGAAGTGAAAAGACAATGCAAGAAGGCCAAGACCTAAGAGCAAGACAAAGGTTGACATAACAGAGGATTTAATTGTACTTTGTAAATACAACAATGGTGGACAGTAAACCAATGACCCTACAATATCGGACCATAGTCTGCTAAGAGACAGTAAACCCCCCCCCCCCCCCCCCCTTTTTCTTTGGCATACCTTAAAAATGTACATTTTAGGTCTGAAGATTATGTATAACTCCCAAAATATTACATATAGTCTTTGAAAGTAGAGACCCTGGAGAATAAAATGTACTGTCAAATCCATTTTTTTTTTTTTTTTTTTAATACCTTATTGAAAAGTTTTTCATCTCAATTAACATTCAACACCACAAACAAAAAAGGAAAAAAATAAAAACCAATAGGGGATGTACAATAAACACAGACCGTGTAATCTCATACATAACTGATGTTAACACTTTCATTGTTAAGCCTTTTTCTGACATTTGTTGCTTAAAAGTTAAAGATTAGTATTTTTTGCTAGAAAATTACTTAGAAACCCCAAACATTATATACATTTTTTTATCAGAGACCCTAGAGAATAAAATGGCAATTTTATTTTATTTTGTTGCAAAATTTTATGTCACACGGTATTTTCACAGCGGTCTTTCAAACGCATTTTTGGGGAAAACGATTAAAAAAAAAAAAAAACTAAACAGTAACGTTAGCACAATTTTTTTGTATAATCTGAAAGATGTTACGCAGAGTAAATAGATACCTAACATGTCATGCTTTGAAATTGCGCACACTCGTCGAATGGCGACAAACTACAGTACCTAAAAATCTCCATAGGCGTTGCTTTAAAAAAAATTAACAGTTACCAGTTTATAGTTACAGAGGAGGTCTTTTGCTAGAATTATTGCCCTTACTGATGATCGCAGCGATACCCCACGTGTGATTTGAACACCGTTTACATTTTCAGGCGCGACTTACGTATGCGTTTTCTTTGCTGTGCGAGCACGCAGGGGAGAGGACGCTTTAAAACTTTTTTTTTTTTTAACACTGTCCCTTTAAAAAGAAAAAAATTTCACTTTTATTGCTGTCACAAGGAATGTAAACATCTCTTGTGACAGTAATAGGTGGTGACAGGTATTCTTTATGGAGGGATCGGGGGTCTAAAAAAAAATTGGCAATTCTGAATACTGTCATTTTTTTAAAATTGACGCCATTGGCAGCCGAGGAAACCGAGAGCGACATCGTGAAGGGGTGTAGGGATGTTCTAAAAGCAAGTCAACCCTCGTATGATAACCTGCCTAGAGTGTTCCTTCAAACCCATTCAGATCTGGAGAACATTCTGATGAAAGTTATGACACACATACAAGACATTTCAGTTCTCAGAATGATCTGCTCGATTTATTTCCGTGTTTCCAGCAAATTGCACCCTAGCACTGTTAGGATACCATTAATGGCCATGCCTTTGATAATCCCCCCCCCCCTTTTTTTAAAGGAAAGACTCCCCTTGATCTCAAATATCAGAAGAACAAATACAATTACCTTTCATATTATTAGTAGAAGTCATAATCCTACTTAGGAAATTCCACTAGATGCTCACACTTGTAGTATGTGTTACCAGTAACAGACTGATTGCACCATCATGACAAGGAAATGAGATCATACAAATATGATCAAAGAGGGGATTGAAGGGATATTTATAGCTTGCTGTCCACCATTTTAGCTATACACCTCTGTAAAAATGTGTATCCATTTTAGAATATGTATATGTGACATCTATGAGAAGTTAAGTTTCAATTTCTTATAAATGGTTTGATCTCCCCGAAATGATGTACGCAGTCCTTTCCTGTTAGCCTTTTCCTGTTGTTAGTTTCTATATGAGTTGTTAATATTCTATTTTTACTTGTTTTAAAACATCCTGTATGTCTGTATCTTTACCATATATTAATGAAAGGGTTGGACTTTTGTTGTGATGTCATTTTGGTTATGTAAGTGGAAACACGGAAATAAATCGAGCAGATCATTCTGAGAACTGAAATGTCTTGTATGCGTGTCATAACTTTCATCAGAATGTTCTCCAGATCTGAATGGGTTTGAAGAAACACTCTAGGCAGGATATCATACTAGGGTTCACTTGCTTTTAGAACATCCCTACACCCCTTCACATCGCTACCGGGATTTTACATTGGATACCCGATCAGAGCTGAATGCGGCTTTGTCCGGGTCTCAGCCTAGCCGGTGGACGGGCCGGCTGGTGGCTCAGGTCTCCTGGTGGGACGGGAGGCACAAAAAGAGTGGCGGGAGGGGGGGGGGGCGACACGCGCCCTCCCGCTCCTTTAGGATAACAGCCGAGCGGCTTTTAGCCACATCAGTTATCACTAAAGAGCCGATCGCACGCTCTAAAAAAAAAAAAAAAAAAAAAAAAAATGGCACTGGGGTGATGTCTGCAGCTGCAAGCATCATCCTGGTATAACCCCTTCAAGCCATGAATACAAATTTGCGTAGGTCAGCGTGAAGGGGTTAACTACCATTACAGAATGATAAGAAAAATAAACAAAAATGCAGCGCTGGGTTAGTGTAAGGAATACAGATATCCCATATCAAATCAACAGTGCAGACAAAAAGTATTACCCAAAAGTGCAATGCAATACTAATAATACGTAATAAAGTGCAAATGTGCAATACAGTAATTAGAAATAAGAAAATATGCAATTTGTATGCGATTAAATGCAAATAAAAATTGCAAACACAAATTATAGTGCTAAAGAAATAAATTCCATATGTGATGCAGCCTTCCATATCACCAGCCATCAGCGGTGCAATTTGATTCTCCCTGAGCGATTGCACATGTGGACATTTTAACTTCTTGGATCACATATGAAATTTATTTCTTTAGCACTATAATGTACGTTTGTGTTTGCAATTTTTTTGTTCATTACCTTTTTTTGCATTTAATCGCATATGAATTGCATATTTCTAATTATTGTATTGCCCATTTGCACTTTATTACATATTAGTATTGCATTGCACTTTTGGGTAATACTTTTTGTCTGCACTGTTTATTTGATATGGGATATCTGTATTCCTTACACTAACCCACGCTGCATTTTTGTTATTTTTTTTGCCTTTTGGTGCCCAGTATCGGGGTTATAGTGCATAGCTGCAGGGTATTTTCATAAATTCATTTTCATTACTTTCATTACATATATTTCAATTCAGATAGCGCAGATATTTTTTATTACAGAATGATAAAACACAGTAAAAAGCTAACAGTAAGAACAGGTATTCAACCATTTCCGGAGATATACAGGTCATGTATAGACATGTGCACTGACAAAAAATATGTTTGTTTCATTCGTTTCTTTTGCTTTTTTCGGAAATTCTAAAATTCGGAAATTTGGCATTCTAAAATACGAATTTTTGGATTTTCAAATTTTCACATTTCCGGAATTTTGGAATTCAAAATTTCGGAAATTTCAGAATTAACGAATTTGGCAAAATTCGTTAAAAAACGAATTCGGAACTAAGCGAATTGCACATGTATAGCAAAACCCTGATTATGCTTTTATTGTAAGCTATATTGTGGAGGTGAGAAATACATTGGTTTACCCCTCCAAATACAAAAGTCATAAGGAAAAAATAAAACAAAAACAGAACCTACAACTATTAGCCATCCTACTTCTCATTATTTTGGGTATTTTACTTTCCTCAACATGTGTCTTTGCCCCCCATAATCAAACACCTCACTGAACAGGTACTTAGCATTAAAATATCCTTTGTGACACTAATGCTATCGGAGCCAGGCCAGGAGCCTGCAACCATGGTTCCCATAAGTTCTTAAACTTTAATGGACTGCCCTGGGCCTTGAATATAGGTTTCTCTTTGAGGAGAGAGAAGTTTACTTGTGTGCGCCAGTCATCAAATTTAGGGGGCAATCCATTTCAGAACACATTTACGAGCCAGAAACAGTAATCTAGTTAGAGCCATTCTAACCCTAGGTGCGTACAGCTCTTGGTTTAGGTAGCCTAAAATGCAGGTCAAAGGGTCATTATTCAGAGTCATTTAAAATGTCTGATTAATAGTGGTAATCATCCTACTGCCATACCGTACTAACTTCGGACATTTCCAAAACATATGTATATGATCGGCTTCTAGGTTTCCACATCTAGGGCACTCCAAGCTGTCTCTACGTGACCATTTTAGTAATCATATCCATATTTTTAGTAAATACACAAACTAATTTTTGTGCACAAAAAAAACACAATATAATCCCCATATTTATTCATTTGATTTTGGAATGTGGCTATGGGAATTGGTGCCCATTTGTGAGGTCAGGTATAGATGTTGGATGAGGAGACCCGATCTCATAGGTGTTCAGTAGGGTTGAGGTCAGGAACTGATGTTAGATGAGAAGACCCGATCTCAAAGGTGTTCAGTAGAGTTGAGGTCAGGTACCCAATATTGGGATGAGAAGACCTAATCCCAAAAGTGTTCAGGTCAGGAATTGGCATAAGAAGATCTGACCATAAGGTGTTCAGTAGGGTTGAGGTCAGGTACCGATGTCGAATGAGAGGACCCGATCCCAAGGAGGTCAGGTACCGATTTTAGATGAGAAAACCCAATCCCAGAGCTGTTCGGTAGGGTTGAGGACAGATCCTGATGTTGGCTGAGCAGACCCAATCCCAAAGGCGATCAGTAGGGTTGAGGTCAGGTACTGATGTTGGAAAAGAAGACCTGATAACCAAGGTGTTCAGTAGGGTGGAGGTCAGGTACTGATGTTGGATGAGAAGAACTGATCCCAAAGGTGTTCAGTAAAGTTGAGGTCAGGTACTGATGTTGAATCATAAGACCTGACTCGCAGTCGGAGTTCCAATTCATCCCAAAGGTGTTCAGTAAAGTTGAGGTCAAGTACTGATGCTGGAAAAGAAGACCTGATCCCCAAGGTGTTCAGTAGGGTTTAGGTCAGGTACTGAATTGGATGAGAATACCTGACTCACAGTCGGTGTTCCAATTCATCCCAAAGGTGTTCAATAGGGTTGAGGTCAGGGGTCTGTGCAGGACACTTGAGTTCCTCCACTCCAAACTGGTCACACCATGTCATAATGGAGCAGATTCATGATGGAAGAGAAAAGGGCCCTCACCAAACTGTTACCACAAGGTTGAAAGCACATAAATGTCTACATGTTGTATGATGTAGAATGAATAGCTCCCTTCGCTGGGAAAACTGGAGCTCAGTAATTTGAAAGGGTGTCCCCATAGGTTTGTCTTTTCAGTGTAAGTTACACTGTTGTCACCGTTGCGAAATTGCGGCTATTACAGGCAATCTGGCACGATCACAGGCGAGTCTGATGTGACAGGATGGGACACTATTAATTTGAATAGTATGGACATTGTTTACTCCTAAGAAAAAACAAATGGGTGCATTGGTCCTTACCGGCTCTACAATGCTAAACTTCTTGCTCTCCTGCACCTCCTGGATCTGATAGACGTATTCCAATGAAGATTCATAGAAATTCTGCTTTTCTTTGTCCACCACCACATCGGCCTGGAAGGAACAAAAAAATTCATAAATGACATGACTACATAATAATGGCCCCCATACCCTGACAAAGTCCAAGTCAACAGATCAGCCATTGAGAATATGGTCCAATTTGTCTATATAACCTTCCCAAAAGCTACTGTGACCTAAATAAAGAAGCAGTGAAGGCTGCTATGATAGGGAGGTTATTAAATAATTTAAATGTATACTTTGGTGAAGACACAGTTTTAGATTTTTTTTTTAATTCACATGACAGGTTCCTGTGACTCTTTTGCCATGCTTGGGATATATATTTATATGTACTGTCCAAGGAACACGTCAGTAAGTATACCAGGATCATGGCTGCAGTGTAATTATTTTAGTGCCAGCGATGGACTTTAGGGTAAAAGTGATCCAAGCGGCTCAAGAGCCACCCAATCACTTTTACAGAGCTCGGAAAGGCCCCATCCTGCCACCACCCAGGGCTCCGGATTCCTACATCAAATGTCTGGAGCTTGTGGCATTACATGACTGACCTGACAATCACAGAAAATTTGAGTATTAATCCATAAAGTACAGCCAGTGGTGGAAACAAGGAAGCAGGGGGAGTGAGATTTCTGGTAAGAGTGTGGCTTGGGCTTTGAAAAATAAAGTTCCTCTTTAAAGCTAGAAATGTGTAGTAGTAGCTGTATGCCTCCAGTTGTGCAACATGGCATTGTCTATAAACAAAGCCATGTCATTTCCCCTACTGTGACAAACAGCTTTAATCACCATGAGAGCTCTGACTTTTTCAATTCCATCACTGAAAGCTGTTTTTAAAAGGGTTAATGGTAGAGTTAAGATTAGTGTTTGCTACAGGACTGGTGTAAGTATTAAGCTTATTGATACTGTGAATATTAGCATCATCTGGTGCAAAAACAAATCCAGGATAGTTAAAAGGGGTGTCACTAACCATTCGGAGCCATTTAAAACCCAGTGCAAAGTGTTTTAGGGTTCTTTAGTGCCTGATGGGGGACTGGGGTGCTTGTGGTCTCCTTGTCTGAAACCAGGTGGATCCCATTCTTCAGTGGATCTGCTTGGACAAGGTCCACCCAAATACAAGGTAGCGCTCCCCCAAAGAGAGACCGCATGGCAGTAGGAGAACCTGACCATAAGGCCATGTCACCTCCCCCTCAAGACTTTATGGGCAAGTCCAAAGACCTAACACCTACAAATCAGAAGTGAGCAAAGTGCTTTAGGGTTCTTTAGTGCCTGATAGGCAATGAGGTACTTCTGGCCTCCTTGGCTAAAACCAGATGGATCCCATTCTTTAGGGGATCTGCTGATACAAAGTCCACTTAAGTACTAAGTGGGGTTTCCCCAAAGGGAGACCCCATGGGAAGAGAGGACCCCGTCCATACGGCCACGCCACCTCCCCCTTAAGACTTTCAGGGCAAATCCAAGGACCTATTACCTACTAATCAGGGATGAGTAAAGTGCTTTAGAGTTCTTTAAGGCCCCTTTCACACGGGGCTGTCCGTTTTTAGTACTCCGCTTGCTCAGCAGGGATCACTCCATTGATCCCCACTGAGCCGGCGTATGACAAGTCCGTCTCTGCACTCTGTGCAGGGATGGACCTGTCAGAGTCCGCTCTCCCCTATGGGGGGATCGGATGATAATGGACCGCCTGCCCATTTTTACCCGATCTGCCAGACGGATGGAAAATAGGACATTCATCCGTCTGGATTTTGCGGATCGGATGTCAGCGGACATGTCACCGCTGACATCCTACGCTCCATAGAGCTGTATGAAGCGACCGTTCAGATCCGCTTGAAAAAACTGACAGGCGGATCTGAACGGTCCGTACACGTGAAAGGTGCCTAAGTGCTATATTGCCTGGCTGGGACTGGAGGACTTGTGTTCTGCTTTGCCGAAACCAGGTGGATCCCATTCTTTAGGGGATCTGCTGAGACCAGGTCCACCCAAGTACTAGGTGGGGTTCCCCCAAATAGAGATCCAATGGGAAGGAGTAGAACCTAACCATAATGCCTTATCACCTCCCCCTCAAGACTTACAGGGCAAGTCCGAGGACCTACAAACTACTAATCAGGAGTGAGTAAAGTGCTTTAAAGTTTTTTAGTGCCTGACAGGCTGGGGTACTTGTGGTCCTCCTTGCTAAAACCAGGTGGACTTCATTCTTTAAAGGACCTGCTGAGACAAGGGACAGCCAAGTACCAGGTGGGGCTACCCCAAAAGTAGACTTCAGGGGAAGGAGGAAAACCTAACCAGATTGCCACATCACCTCCCCTTCAAGACTTTCACGGCAAGTCCAAGGATCTACACCCTACTAATAGGGTGAGTAAAGTGCTGTAGGGTTCTTTATTGCCTGACAGGGACTGGGGTACTTGTGGCCTCCTGCAGGAAACTAGGTGGACCCCATTCTTCAGGAGAACTGCTAAGTCAAAGTCTACCCAAGTACTAGGTGGGGCTCCCCCAAAGGGAGACCCCATGGGAGGAGCAGAACCTAACCATAAGGTTATGTCCTCTCCCCCTCATGATTTTCAGGGCAAGTCCAAGGACCTACACTCTACTAACCAGGGGCGAGTAAAATGCTTTAGGGTTCCAAAATAAAATACAATGGCTGGCCTCCTTGTCGACTCAAATGCAGTTCCTGAATTTGCTTCAAAGTTCCCAATTTCATACATCCCTACTGGACACGTCTGCAGGCCTTCCAGTCAACCTCATATTTCACCGATGTGGAACTGCACATTTAGATCTGCCCTATAAATCATCTCCTAAATTCATGCTGGCATTGTCCATGGGTGTTTCATAATTTGGTACGGGCAGATGTATGTAATATGTGCTTTATGACTGTTTCTGTCCAAGATTCTGCATCCGTTCCTGAGCCTCGCACCTCTTGGAGCTGGGCCTCCTTCTTCTTGGATGACAAATTCAGATGTTTATCCAGCATTGAGTAATACCGCTCGCTGTCCCTGTCAAACTTCTTCTTCCGATCCTAGAACATTGGCACCAAGAGGTCAGTTTTATAGTTCATTACAAACACCTGTACAATACAAACAGCTAGATATTATTGGATTTAATGAAGGCAAAGAAAGATTTCCCGTCCCTTCGCGAGGGAATGACTCATAGAAA
Organism: Lithobates septentrionalis; assembly: GCA_037952835.1. Classification (NCBI taxonomy): domain Eukaryota; kingdom Metazoa; phylum Chordata; class Amphibia; order Anura; family Ranidae; genus Lithobates; species Lithobates septentrionalis. Next base: position 146,143 of record JBBDGP010002364.1, on the reverse strand, counting down.
CTATTTCTGAGGTTAGCCCTATTGTCAGTAAATTTTCCTATAAATGAATAGGTTGATCTGTGTACTTTTCACTAAACTCATTCACACACTAAACGTATATACAAACTCGCTCAATAAAAGCTCATAAGCTTTAACACAATGTCATTTTACAAAGTCCTTTTTAGTATTACTAATTCTATTAATATAATCCCTGATGATCCTGCCATGAAGGTCCTTGTTCAGGCACTTCCCAGTATAGATTGACAACATTCTCCCTGTCTGTCTATCAACTGTGCTCCTGCGTTGTCACATGGCCTTCCAATGGAGACTTAAAGTGGTCATTATAGTGGTCAACCCACCATGAGAAATGCCATGCTCGAATTTGTTTGTCCTGTAGGACATTCATGGATATAATATATACAGCCCCCTATTTAAGCTCAATAACGAGGATGAAGTGGGTCCTTAACCGGGAGGAGGGGTTGTTCTTCATTTTCTCTCGTATTTCTTGTTTTCTTCTTTATTTCTACATTCTCATTTTCTTTTAACCTAGGGCTTACGCCCATCTTACAGTTTTTATGGATGATTACCCCCTTAAAAGCACATATGCCAAAAGCAAGGCCTGAGGGCCAAATTCGGCCCCCCTAAATATTTTTTACTTTCTGCTATAAAACATACACAAGAAAAAAAAAAAAAAAAAAAAAAAAAAAAAAAAAATCGAAAAAAATATCTAATTTCTTCATCAATTTAGGCCAATATGTATTCTGCCACATATTTTTGGTAAAAAAAAAAATCCCAATACGCGTATATTGATTGGATTGCGCAAAAGTTATAGCATCTACAAACTTATGGATAGATTTACGGAATTTTCTTTTTACTAGTAATGACGGTGATCGGCGGCTTATAGTGGAATCGAGACATTTCTGTGGACAAATCACACACCAAGGCGTTTATATACTAAAGTTGGAGAGAGCAAAATTAGCTTCACTTCTGCATAGAAACCAAATCAGCTTCCAGGTTTTAGGCCGGGTTCACACTGGTACGGCAAACGCTCCGACATTGGGAGCTCATGTCGCATGACGTGTGAAAATCAACGTTTCCCTAAGGGAGCAGTCTTAACTGGTCCGACACAAGTCGGTCTGACTTTGAAAATGCTCCCTGCACTACTTTGGTCTGACATTTGATCCTACGTCAGCCCATTGACTATCACTGAAGTCGGATCGCCATCTTAACTGACCTAACTTTGGCATGCGACTTGTGCTCTGAGGATCTTGAAGGGGAACTTCACGCCAATAAAAAAAAAAAAAGGCATGGGTTCCCCCTCCAAGAGCATACCAAGCCCTTCGGTCTGGTATAGATTTTTAGGGAACCCCCACGCTGAAAAAAACGGCGTAAGATTCCCCACACCCAAAATCCATACCAGATCCTTATCCAAGCACATAGCCCGGCAGGTCAGGAAAGGAGTTAGGGACGAGCGAGCACAGCCCTCCTGAACCATACCAGGCCACATGCCCTCAACAAGGGGGGGGGGGTTGTTTTGGGGGGAGGGGGCCCTGCGCTCACCACCCCAAAGCACCTTGTCCCCATGTTCATGAGGACAATGGCCTCTTCCCGACAACCCTGGCCGTTGGGGTCTGCGGGCGGGGGGCTTATTGGAATCTGGAAGCCTCCTTTAACAAGGGGGCCCCCAGATTACTGCCCCCCACCCTATGTGAATGAGTATGGGGTACATTGTACCCCTACTCATTAATTTAAAAAAAAAAGTCAAAATAAAACACATTACACATGTTTTTAAAGTAATTTATTAAGGAAACTCCATCGTCTCTTCCGATCTCTTCTCCCCTCTCCGGCTCTTCTGCTGACGGTTCTTCTCTGCTGATGTCTTCTAGTCCTCTCCAGTTCTTCTCCATTGTGTTCTCCCTTTGTTCTTCCAATGTTGACTCGACGCTCTCTCCCGCTCTAATGCTGGGTACGCAGTGTGCCACTACTTATATTTGCCATGGGGCAGGGACACTGGGTGATGTCATCCGGAGGACTCACCCCTTATGACGTCGCAGCCTGGTGCATGATGGGACGGGCCTCCAGTGACGTCATAAGGGGCGGGCCTCTGGTGACCCCGCCCCATGCCAATATAAGTAGTGGCACACCGCGCACCCAGCAGTAGAGCGGGAGAGAGCGTCGCGTCAACATCGGAAGAACAAGAGGGAGAACACAGGGGAAGACTGGGCAAAAGGGCAAGAAGATAGCGGAGAAGACCCAGCAGAGGGAGAAGAACCGAAGAGGGCTAGACGACATCAGAGGGAGAAGAACCGGAGAGGGGAGAGGAACAGTCAGAAGCAGAAGACATCAGCGGAGGAGGAAGAAGAGCCAGAGAGGGGAGAAGAGATCAGAAGAGACGGAGCTGCCTTAATAAATTACTTTTAAAACATGTGTTTTGACTTTTTTTTAGGTGAATGGGTAGGGGTACAATGTACCTCATACTCATTCACATAGGGTGGGGGGCCAGAATCTGGGCTTCCAGATTCCGATAAGCCCCCCCCACCCGCAGACCCTGACAACCAACGGCCAGGGTTGTCTGGAAGAGGCCCTTGTCCGCATAAAGATGGGGATAAGGTGCTTTGGGGTGGGGGCGCATGGCCCCCCGCCCCAAAGCACCCCCCCATGTTGAGGGCATGCGGTCTAGTACTGTTCAGGGGGGGGGGGCGCTCGCTCGTCCCCACCCCCTATCCTGACCTGCCGAGCTGTGTGCTCGGATAAGGGCCTTGTATGGATTTTGGAGGGGGACCCCCACATCGTTTTTCGGCATGGTGGTGCCCCTGGAAATCAATACCAGACCGCATGTCGGACTTCAAGTCACAGGGCAAAGTCAGATCCAAAGGGTTCGACTGTCCTGTCGTACCAGTGTAAACCCGGCCTTATTGTTAAAGCTCAACTGAACAAGCTGAGTTTAGAAGCCGATTGGCTATCATGCACAGCTGCAGCAGATTCAGAGTGCACCAGTTTTTGTAAATCTACCCCTAAGTGACACTTTTTTGGGGACCAGTAACACCAATACAGTGATCAGTGCTAAAAATCTGCACTGTCACTGTACTAATTATAGTGGCAGGGAAGGGGTTAACATCAGGAGCAATCAAATGTGTTCCTAGGGAGTGCTTACTGTGTGGGATGCTTAGCAGGAACACAGGATCTCTACCTCCCCTTCTCACAGAATGGCGATCTGCCTTGTTTACATCAGCAAGACTGCCATTCTGTCTCCCCATCGGTGGGCCCCAGCGGACATCGGGTTTGCCAGACCTGCAGATTGGCTGTGTCCACTCACAGCGGGAGCAGGTCGCTGGTGGCGTGCCTCAGGCCCAGAAGTGCAGAATCACATACAGGTACATGGTTCTGCACAGGGAAGCCCACTTGCCGCTGTATATGTACAGTATACGGTTGGCAAGCGATTATGTCATCAAATTAATAATACTTATTATAATTTCATGAATTAATATTTTTTATTATATATTTAAAGTACTAGCCTATAAGGCCCCTTCATTCCCAGGCCATTTTTTAGTTTTCAGTGCTGTGATTGTTTGACTGACAATTACTCCATACAACACTGTACTGAAATGAATTTTATATTTAATTATTTTTAGAGACAGATTGAGCTTTTGATTGGTGGTATTTTTTTCTACTTACTATATCAGTTGTTTTTTTCTTCTCAATTTTTGGTCTTTTTTTTCCTTTTTATATAGCGCAGTGGTTCTGAACACCTGTCCTCAGGGCCCACTAACAGGCCAGGTTTGCAGGATAACTGAAATACATCACAGGTGATATCATTTGCTGCTCAGTGATTGCAGTATTCTAGTCTGCATCTCCCCAAGGTAATACTTAAAACCTGGCCTGTTCGTGGGCCCTGAGGACAGGTGTTCAGAACCACTGCACTACCGTATATAAAAAGGAAAAAAAGACCAAAAATTGAGAAGAAAAAAAAACCTGATCTAATAAAGGTGATCTAATATTTTGCCACTATGGTGCACTAGATACCTTTAATGGGAGGAGGAGGTGAAGGGGTTAATATACAGATCACATGTAGTGGGAGGACGGAGCTGAAATGGTTACTGTACAGATGTGCAGAATATAGGAGATAAAGGGGTTAATTAGCAGGTCGTTGCAGAAGCAGGTTGTAGCTGAGATATTAAGAGCAAATAAAAGGGTAAAAAAAAAAAAAAAAAAAACAACCTTGAATATGGAACGGTTATATGATTCATTCATTTATTAGTTCCTCCTTCTTCCATTGTAAGCGGAAGGGGCGGCTCTCCATGGTAAACACTACACTGTTTAAATTGTACTGATCACAAGGTACAGAGCTGCTCAAATTGGCTCTGTACACCATGTCTATGAATGGAGCCGGCTGATGATGGCTCGGTTAACAAACACACCGGCCACCTGAGGATGATTTCTGCAGAGCCGTTTATAGGCAGCACTGCAGAAATGAGTGATCGCCACACTGTTAATAAACGAATGGCAGTAGATAAGCAGTTAATGTGCTATTGCTGTGGATCTTGAAACAAACTCCCCGTTGCCAACACGGATCTCAAACATAGCACAGAACTACAGCAGTCCGATATGCCCTGCTTCACAGTCACAACTACCATGCTCCAATCAATACCACTACCACGCCCCACGCAGAATTTCACACATCAGTGAAACGGCGGCAAACTACAGTACCTTTACAGGTTATCAGTTTAGTTATTCACAAATTATGCCCTTAGAATTGTTGCTCTCACTCTGATGTTCACAGCGATACCTCACGTGTGTGGTATAATCACTGTTTACATATGCATGCTGGTCCTATGTGCACGTGCTTTTCATTTTTTTAAAAACATTTTTATATTAAACTTTTTTTTTTTTAATTTAACTTTATTGCTATTACAAGGGGGTTAAAGCGGAGCTCCACCTTAAAAAAATTAAAACCCAGCAGCTACAAATACTGCAGCTGCTGACTTTTAATAAATGGACACTTACCTGTCCCAGGGTCCAGCGATGTCAGCAGCCAAAGCCGATCGATCATCTCTTGGCTGCCCCCGCCGCCATCCTCGGTCAGGGAATCAGGAAGTGAAGCGCTGCGGCTTCATTGCCCGGTTCCCTACGGCACATGTGCGAGTCGCGCTGCGTGTCTTCACTGGTCCCCGTTGTGTTATGGGAACTGTGTGTTTCGGGAGGGGGGGGGGGGGATTCGGCAGGTATCTGCGGCTATCTATGCCCAGAAGTGGGTGCCAATCGTGGCACCGGAGGGGGGAGTAATCCGATGAGCGGAAGTTCCACTTTAGGGTGGAGCTCCGCTTTAACAAGCCCCCTTGTGATAGCTTTGGGTAGTGACAGGTCCTTTTTAAGGAAATATTAGGGGTCTGTTCAGCCGCCGTCTCCCCTGTCCTCCAAAGCAGCTAACCAAGTACAGATTGTGCTAAGGTAGCGGCCTCCCTGGCTGTAACAGCCAGAGAATGGCAGCTCTGAAACCAAAAGTGACAAAATGCAGGTTCGTTAGTCACAGTGGAGATTGGGGAACAGATGTTCCTCCATCTTCTTAGTGGGCTCCCTGGAGAAACAGGAGAGCCCAGGAACCACTGCAGGCGACAATGGTAGGAATGGGGGGGGGGGGGTTCTGCTGCCATGATCTTGTAATTACCACTTGCTGACAGGGGGGTTTATATACATACAGTATGTCAGTCATCAAGCGGTTAAGGACAAGACTTCCTTTTCCATTCTCCCCAGAATATGTGAAGCATGTTATCTCCATATTAGTATGGCTTTGATGCTGGATAACAGGCGATGACTGATTTAACCAGTAAGAATGTCAGTTGAAGGTCATTCTTTGATCCCATAAAAATATAAATTTCAAGGGCTCATCATTGAACCACTACACGTGAAGACAACCTTAGATTCCTGGTACAGGAACCATTCATGGTGCTCCTGGAGGTGAATGGGTTACGGAGCAGGAGATGGTGGGAGCAGATTTTGTGCCGTTTCCAGCATTTTTTGGCTCAGGTTTATTCCCAGCTCACTCATTCTGGCAGCCGCCATGCAGTGAGGATCCAGCCCCTCACTAGAACACATGACTCCCCCCCACCACCTTTCCTTTTGCTTCTGGTCTATAACTACATCCCAATTAAGGACACAAGATCTACCAAATTTCCACAAACAAGCACATTCAGTCCTGTATTTGGGGCAAAGTTCCCAGTGATCACGTTAAAATAATCGTTCTATTAGTTATGAAAATCAGACTAAAGGATAATCAGGTTCACATGGCTAACTCGGATAGAACTGATCTTCGCTATATAGCCGGCAGCATCTTGTAGGAGGTCTGCTTGAGATGTTACATTTTCGAGAACAACATTTTTTACAAAATCAAAAAGTTATCCTCGTTTAGCAAGAACATATTTAAAGTTTTAAACACCATCAATAAGATACGTTCTAACATGTTTGTGTTGTATTAAAAGTTATTTTCAATCATTTTAAATCTGCAGCTTTCAGAAAAATAATGCCTGGCGATCCTGCCACGAAGGTCCTTGTTCAGGGTCTTTATAGGTTGACAAGATTCTGTCCCTATGGGGTAAGTGTTGAGGAGCACCCAGTACAAAAGTTCATGACACTTGAAAAGTTTGAGTGCAAATTTTTATTAACAAAGAGTATTTTGAGAAGCCAACAAGTTTCGGGGGGAAATGCCTCTCCCTTCAACAGAGCTGAAGCAATAGATACGCATGACCGATAATGAGGCTTGATCTGGGTCAGATTGGTTACAGCTCAGATCAAGCCTCATTCTAGGTAACCTAAATGCCTCTCACCGCTAGTCCAACCGTATGCATTAGCCCTGATGAAGGGGGGAGGTAACATGTTTTGGGGAATTACCTTCCCCCTTCATCAGAGTTAATGTATACGGTTTGACTAGCGATGAGAGGCAATTAGGTTACCGAGAATGAGGCTTGATCTGAGCTGTAACCAATTTGACCCAGATCAAGCCTTATTATAAGTCATGCGTATCTATGGCTTCAGCTCTGTTCAAGGAAAAGGCATTTTCCTCCAAAACTTGTTGGCTTCTCTCGATAATCTTTGTCAATATAAATTTGGACTAACTTCAGAAGGGTCATTTTTTGTACTAGGCGCTCCTCAATACTCATCCCACAGGGGCAGAGTGATGTCAACTTTTAACATACCCTGAATAAAGACCTTCATGGCAGGATCACCAACTAACCGCTAGTTCAATCATAGCTATGGCTTCAGCCCTGATGAAGGGAGAGGCTTTTCCTCAAATTTGTTGGCTTCCTTGATATGCTGTCAATAAAAACTTAGACTTGCTTTATAAGGGTCATGAACTTTTGTACTGGGCTCTCCTCAACACTAATCCCACAGGGACAGAGTGTCGTCAACCTATAACAACTCTGAAGAAGGACCTTCATGGCAGGATCTACATCACTCCAAGCATATCTATGGCTTCAGCCCTGATGAAGGGGAAGACATTTCCCCCTAAACTGGTTGTCTTCTCTTGATACGCTTAGTCAAAAAAAAATTAGACTAACACTTCTGAAGTCTCAAACTTTTTTACTGGGTGCTCCCCAACACTCACCCCACAGCTTGATATGTACTGCACTGTCTCTTTTTGAGGCAGGAGCCCTAGGACCAAAACAAAGTCAGTTCTACGCTGCACATTCACGGTTTGTCAACCCCTTTGAAGGAGGACTCACTCGAATTTAAATCCAAAAGTACCATTATCCCACTTCTATTGTTCTAGTGCAGACTTTCTCAATCTTTTCAGAGGAACCCTTGAAAAAAACCTTTCGGTGTTAGGTAACCCCTGCTAAAAAGGACTATAGCTACAACCAGAGGCGTATCTAATGAAAATGGCGCCTATGGCAAGCACTGAAACTGCGCCTTTGTCAAAACATTTGAAACCCATCTTTCAGATAACCTTAACAGAAAAGACAGCTAACAACATGACAAGTCAAGCTCTTTAATCTTTCAATTAACAAATTATGGATTGGCACTACATGAAAATTACAACTGCACCTTCCTTGCCTTCACTAATGCAAACTGGTCTATGATGTGCTCAAAGTCATTTTTTTCTGTTTCTACTCTCAGCACACACGCAATGGTCCGAAGACACACACTGATACAAAAATCACTGATGATACCAACACTGGCACTCAGTCATTAAAATACATTGGTGCACACAGTAATTCATACAAAAACAATGACACACACTCAATGCACACACATAATCGTTAACATACACTGACATACATACCTGTATGATGTCAGTGTAACTATGTCTTTGTGTGTGTAAATATATTACAGGAGGAGATAAGAGACTGCAGACATGGTACAGGAGATGGTCAGAGACTGCAGACATGGTACAGGAGATGGTCAGAGATTGCAGACATGGTACAGGAGATGGTCAGAGACTGCAGACATGGTACAGGAGATGGTCAGAGACTGCAGACATGGTACAGGAGATGGTCAGAGACTGGGGACATGATACAGGAGATGGTCAGAGACTGGGGACATGATACAGGAGATGGTCAGAGACTGCAGACATGATAGAGGAGATGGTCAGAGACTGCAGACATGGTACAGGAGATGGTCAGAGACTGCAGACATGGTACAGGAGATGGTCAGAGACTGCAGACATACTACAGGAGATGATCAGAGACTACAGACATGGTACAGGAGACGGTCAGACTGCAGACATGGTATAGGAGACGATCAGAGATTGCAGACATGGTACAGCAGACGGTCAGAGACTGCAGACATGGTACAGCAGACGGTCAGAGACTGCAGACATGGTACAGCAGACGGTCAGAGACTGCAGACATGGTACAGCAGACGGTCAGAGACTGCAGACATGGTACAGCAGACGGTCAGAGACTGCAGACATGGTCAGAGACTGCAGACATAATACAGGAGATGGTCAGAGACTGCAGACATGGTACAGGAGATGGTCGGAGACTGCAGACATGGTACAGGAGATGATCAGAGACTGCAGACATGGTACAGGAGACGGTCAGAGACTGCAGACATGGTCAGAGACTGCAGACATAGTACAGGAGATGGTCAGAGACTGCAGACATGGTACAGGAGATGGTCGGAGACTGCAGACATAATACAGGAGATGATCAGAGATTACAGACATGGTACAGGAGATGATCAGAGACTGCAGACATGGTACAGGAGATGGTCAGAGATTACAGACATGGTACAGGAGATGGTCAGAGACTGTGGACATGGTACAGGAGACGGTCAGACTGCAGACATGGTACAGGAGACGGTCAGACTGCAGACATGGTACAGGAGACGGTCAGACTGCAGACATGGTACAGGAGACGGTCAGACTGCAGACATGGTACAGGAGACGGTCAGACTGCAGACATGGTACAGGAGACGGTCAGACTGCAGAAATGATACAAGAGCTCAAAGACTGCAGTTTCTGGCTTACCAACAGTCTATTTTCCAAGCACAGTTAGTAAGACAATAAGTGGTTAAAAAGTCTGTGAAGATCCAAGCCTGACCAGCCCAAATCCTGAAAGGCCATATAAAAACCAAACAAATCAAATCATCAGGAATACTGTATCACACTCTTGCAGCGTCTTCTAGAAGTCGAAGCATCAGTGTGCTCACCCGTCCTGTGTGCAAATAGATAAAGAGAAGAGCGAGGGAATAATTTCCTAACCAGTGTGAGTGCTGGCTGATCTGCATACAGGACGGGCGAGCTGCTGCTTAGACTTCTGCAGCTGTGACAGTGTGAGAGAGACCCATCTCCTGGTATCACCTTTGCCATGAGCACTCCTCCATCCTCATTACGTCACAAACAACGGGCGCTCCTCCTGGTATCAGCCTTGTAATGAGCTCCCACCTTCTCCTGTCCTCACCTTATCTATGATTCCCCCCCCCCCCCCCCCGGTCAGCCTGTATCACTCACCCGTTCTGTTTGATGGTGTCTTTCAGGGCAGCACAGGTCACAGCATCCCCCCCTCCTCCCGGGCATGGTGCTGAGGCTCCCAGAGAGTGGGTGACAGACACCTCCGAGCTCTGCGCCCTCAGGGATGAGGGAACCAACACAATCAGCAGCATGCAACAGGCGGCAGCCATCTCTCTTGTCATGTGATGGCAGTCGGCAGTCAGCTGACACTTCTGAGGGCACTTACTGGCTAGGACTCCCCTGCTATCTACTTGGCTAGTAGCTGGCTGCTACATCCCTCCCAGCATACTGTGTGGGCGGTGCCGGGTGAGAGCGGAGCGGTTCAAGTTTTTTAAGGGGGGGGGGTCAGACACGTCAGCCCAGTTCATCTATGCAACATCTATGCCCAAAAATGATTTTTCTGGAAACTACCCGGGACTGCCACAGATCCAAAACCCGGGAATATCCCAACAAAATTCTAACTGTTGCTGGCCAGGGCTGTCCTAATGAGTGGGCACACCTGGGCACTGCCCAGGGGCCCCAGCTGCATGGGGGGCCCCTGCACTTTCCCCAAATTAGCTGGTCCTTGAGTCCACGATGCCCCAAAATTGGGGGCCCCATGATGGCACTGAGAGTGATGGATGCACAGGGGAGGCAGGCTGGCTGCGGTGCACTGTGCTCTGCAGAACGATACCCATTTCACAGCCAGCAGGGTGGCGCAGGGCCGGAGCACCAGTGTTGCTCTGACCCCGCCCCGTGCAGCTTGATTGCTCGGGACTCGAAGGCTGCAGGGTAGGAGCTGGAGTGGGAGCTGCTAAGAGCCCACCTGCAGATGTAGCATTGTGGATGGTGTCATGGAGAGCCCAGCTGTCAAGCACTGTTTGCACCAAAGGGCTTGGAATGCCCGGAGGGATGCCCCCTCCTCTGCCCCTCCTTCTGCCTGCTTGATTGGTATAGGTGACTGGAGGTTGGCACATAGCCAAAAGTTTACATGCACTGTATCTCCGCTGGAAAAGGGGGTACTACATGGATGGGATAATGGTGATGGGGGATATCAAGGGTGTATGGGGGAAAACAATGCTGAGGGGGATCTGGGGTGTATAGGGGGTAGCAATGCTTGGGGTAGCTTGGGGGGCTATAGTGCTAGAGGTATCAGGGATGTAGAGAGACCACAGTGTAGGGGGTATCAGGGATGTAGTGGGGTCACAATACAAGAGGTATCTTATGGTAACAGTGCTGGGGGGAACATGTTGGGTATAGAGGGGTCAGAGTGCTGGGGGGATATCTGGGATGTAGAGGGGTCAAAGGGCTGAGGGGATATCTAGGGTGTAGAGGGGTCAGAGTGCTGGGGGGATATCTAGGATGTAGAGGGGTCAGTGTGCTGGGGGGATAACTGGGATGTAGAGGGGTCAGAGGGCTGGGGGGATATCTGGGGTGTAGAGGGGTCAGAGGGCTGAGGGGATATCTAGGGTGTAGAGGGGTCAGAGGGCTGAGGGGATATCTAGGGTGTAGAGGGGTCAGAGTACTAGGGGGATATTTGGGGTGTAGAGGGGTCAGAGTACTAGGGGGATATTTGGGGTGTAGAGGGATCAGAGTGCGGGGGAATATCTGGGATGTAGAGGGGTCAGAGTGCTGGGGGGATAACTGGGATGTAGAGGGGTCAGAGTGCTGGGGGGATAATTGGGATGTAGAGGGGTCAGAGTGCGGGGGAATATCTGGGATGTAGAGGGGTCAGAGTGCGGGGGAATATCTGGGGTGTAGAGGGGTCAGAGTGCTGGGGGGATAACTGGGATGTAGAGGGGTCAGAGTGCTGGGGGGATAACTGGGATGTAGAGGGGTCAGAGTGCTGGGGGGATAACTGGGATGTAGAGGGGTCAGAGTGCTGGGGGGATAACTGGGATGTAGAGGGGTCAGAGTGCTGGGGGGATAACTGGGATGTAGAGGGGTCAGAGTGCTGGGGGGATATCTGGGGTGTAGAGGGGTCGGAGTGCTGGGGGGATATCTGGGGTGTAAAAGGGTCAGAGTGCTGGGGGGGATATCTGGGGTGTAGAGGGGTCAGAGTGCAGGGGGGATATCTGGGATGTAGAGGGGTCACAGTGCTGGGGAGGTATCAATCTAGCAGGTATATTATATGCACAGGACAGCTTTGTTACTTTATGTATGTAGTATTTTCCCACTGTTTCTTTGCTGTATAGAATGATTGTTCATGTAGATAATGTGGAGCTCCACCCAAAAGGGGAAGCTCCGCTCGTCTGCCTCCTACCTAATTCATGTCTGTTTACCTGCACTGTCTCCATTGTAGGGAACCCAGAGCATTACTTTGCCCAGGGGCCCATGAAGCTATTAAGACGGCCCTGTTGCTGGCAAGTATGTGGTAAGTGCCTTGCTGCCCAGCCACTCACGAGCGCCCCCTTCACATGGCGCCCATGACACCTGCCATATCTGCCATACCCTTTATACGCCACTGGCTACAACTCATGATACATTAGTGTGATGCTCGATGACAAGAATGCCCCCTACATTTGTGGACACTTACAGATAGCTAAATAGATTAATGGTGTCAGTGGGAGCTTATCTAAAAGGCAGAAATTGCCCATTTCTCAGTGAACCCCTAGCAACCTCTGGAGGAACCCCGGTTGAGAAACCCTGGTTTAGCACATACACAAACACACTAACACTTTGTACCTGTCTCCTAATTGGATGTAAGTGACAATGTAGGAGCAAAACTGGGAGATAGGGACAGAAAGTGCCTGAACAAGGACTGTCATGGCAGGATTCACCAGGGACCATTTTAATAAAAGCTACAGATACAGATTTAAAACAAGTTTTGAAACCACATTAACATGTTAAAGCTTACACAATAATTTAATGATTGGGTTTAGACATACTTGAATGTGGTTTTTAGTTTCAAATGCAATATTGGACCACTGCTTCAGACCTCCTTGTATCAATATGAAGATAAGATTGATGTTTAAATGTCTCATGTTCAGCCTGAAAAGCGTCAATCAACCAATGTTCTATGAAAACCTAGGGTTCCTCCAGAGCCAAGAGTTCCTTGAGAAGAAAGAAGTGGCTGATCTTCTGCCTACACTGACCACCAATGCAAGGGGTCACTTCTACACACTCAGCTCTAGTGCAAGGGGTCATTTCCAGACGGAGCACCATAAGGGGTCACTTCTGCACTGTCCTCCAAAGTAAAGGATACATTGGCCATGAATGTAAGGGGCCACCTCTACACTGACCACCAATGGGGGCGATCACTTCCACACTGACCACCAATGGGGGCGATCACTTCCACACTGACCACCAATGGGGGCGATCACTTCCACACTGACCACCAATGGGGGCGATCACTTCCACACTGACCACCAATGGGGGCGATCACTTCCACACTGACCACCAATGGGGGCGATCACTTCCACACTGACCACCAATGGGGGCGATCACTTCCACACTGACCACCAATGGGGGCGATCACTTCCACACTGACCACCAATGGGGGCGATCACTTCCACACTGACCACCAATGGGGGCGATCACTTCCACACTGACCACCAATGGGGGCGATCACTTCCACACTGACCACCAATGGGGGCGATCACTTCCACACTGACCACCAATGGGGGCGATCACTTCCACACTGACCACCAATGGGGGCGATCACTTCCACACTGACCACCAATGGGGGCGATCACTAATACACTAACCATCAATGTAGGTGATCACCTCTAAACTGGTCACCAATGTAACTTCTACATGGACCACCAATGTAAGAGGTCACATCCACAATGACCACCAAAGAGGTTGCTACAGTATTTACTTTCTAATTTTTTCTGGCAATTAATATTATTTGTTTCATTTCATGATTATTCGATAACCCCAGTCTTTATTCTTTTATTTAAAAGTCATTACAGCCTACTGATCAAGCTATGTACCATGAGCAGTAGGTCTAAGAAATTTAATTGGCTCTGATACCTATTCCAAAGGCTCCTGTGTGGTAAAAAGGTTGTGAAAGGCTGTTGTAAATGGTGGACTCTCCCTTGCCAGCTACGGTATTCAGACAGCCACAGCACCCGTGGTCTGAACACACAGTGACCTGATACACCTGATAGGATGCAGTTACTGTCCGGCTGACAATTCTGCAATGGGAACCTTCAAGTTCTCAAGCTTTTCTTGAGCAGGGTCATAAGGTCAGGGTTACCCACGGCTCAAGTTTTGGCTGATTCCTAAGGAAATTGAGAGCAGTACATGGCCTATGCTCTCTCCCAACATCTGCTTTGTAAGAAACAGCTGTTCATTTCATTTATAGATATCATTTATAGATATCTGCCCATACAAATGGCTGAAATAAAAACGTTCAGTCACATGCATTCCAATATTACTACTCATTACAGGTCAACAAGCAGACCAATAAACAGCTGATAATTAGGAAATGGATACAGCGTAAAATTGTACAGTACTTAGCAACCGATCAGATATCAGCTCTCACTTTTCTGTTAATAATTAAACGAAACAATTTTTGGCAGCTAGGGACAATATTAACTCTTGGCTGCAGTCTGAATCAAGCCACAATTTGTCAATGAGTCTTCGCGTTCTTTTGGAAAAGCTTTAGATTCCAATTTACTTTTTTATCCCATGAAGCTCAATATACCCAATAAGCCAAATGTTGGTGAACACCTGACCATCACACCTATAATATGAACTTATTGAAAAACCCATTGCTAAAAAAAAAAAAAAAAGAAAAAAAAAAAAGAAAGACATAAGGTTGGCCCCTCTCTGAGGCTTTGACAACCTCCATTTATCTGGAAAGGCTTTTCACAAGATTTTGGAGTGTGTCCAGAAGACTTGACCTACAACCTGCATTTCACTTCATCCCCCAAAGATGCTCAGTAGGGTTGGGGTCAGGTACTGTTAGAAGAGAAGACCTGGCTCACAAACAGTGTCCCCAAGGTTGAGGCCATGGCTATATGCAGATCACTCAAGTTCCTCCACACCCAACTGGTGAAACCATGTCTTTATGAAGCTCGGGACCGGTTGGAGGTCAGGGCTAGAGCCCCTCGAGACCGGTTGGAGGTCAGGGCTAGAGCCCCTCGGGACCGGTTGGAGGTCAGGGCTAGAGCCCCTCGGGACCGGTTGGAGGTCAGGGCTAGAGCCCCTCGGGACCGGTTGGAGGTCAGGGCTAGAGCCCCTCGGGACCGGTTGGAGGTCAGGGCTAGAGCCCCTCGGGACCGGTTGGAGGTCAGGGCTAGAGCCCCTCGGGACCGGTTGGAGGTCAGGGCTAGAGCCCCTCGGGACCGGTTGGAGGTCAGGGCTAGAGCCCCTCGGGACCGGTTGGAGGTCAGGGCTAGAGCCCCTCGGGACCGGTTGGAGGTCAGGGCTAGAGCCCCTCGGGACCGGTTGGAGGTCAGGGCTAGAGCCCCTCGGGACCGGTTGGAGGTCAGGGCTAGAGCCCCTCGGGACCGGTTGGAGGTCAGGGCTAGAGCCCCTCGGGACCGGTTGGAGGTCAGGGCTAGAGCCCCTCGGGACCGGTTGGAGGTCAGGGCTAGAGCCCCTCGGGACCGGTTGGAGGTCAGGGCTAGAGCCCCTCGGGACCGGTTGGAGGTCAGGGCTAGAGCCCCTCGGGACCGGTTGGAGGTCAGGGCTAGAGCCCCTCGGGACCGGTTGGCGGTCAGGGCTAGAGCCCCTCGGGACCGGTTGGAGGTCAGGGCTAGAGCCCCTCGGGACCGGTTGGAGGTCAGGGCTAGAGCCCCTCGGGACCGGTTGGAGGTCAGGGCTAGAGCCCCTCGGGACCGGTTGGAGGTCAGGGCTAGAGCCCCTCGGGACCGGTTGGAGGTCAGGGCTAGAGCCCCTCGGGACCGGTTGGAGGTCAGGGCTAGAGCCCCTCGGGACCGGTTGGCGGTCAGGGCTAGAGCCCCTCGGGACCGGTTGGAGGTCAGGGCTAGAGCCCCTCGGGACCGGTTGGAGGTCAGGGCTAGAGCCCCTCGGGACCGGTTGGAGGTCAGGGCTAGAGGTTCTCGGGACCGGTTGGCGGTCAGGGCTAGAGTCCCCCGGGACTGGTTGGAGGTCAGGGCTAGAGTCCCCCGGGACTGGTTGGAAGTCAGGGCAAGAGTTCACCAGGACTGGTTGCAGGTCAGGGCAAGAGTTCCCCAGGACTGGTTGGAGGTCAGGGCAAGAGTTCACCAGGACTGGTTAGAGGTCAGGGCAAGAGTTCACCAGGACTCTGAGTGTAAAGGAAATTAACTGGCCTGCACAAACTGGTCATACAATGTCTTTATAGCGTTAGCTTTGCGCACAAGGCCACAGTCACGCTGGAACAGAAAAGGGTTTCACCAAACTGCACCACAACATTGGAAGAGGACAATGATCTAAAATGTCTTTGTATGTTGTATTACTAGTACCCTTCACTAGAAACACCTGAGCTCAATCATTTGGAGGAGGTCCTCATACTCTTGGCCATATAGTTGGTGTAATGATCAGGAGTCATTAAACTTTTGGCCATATAATGTTTCTCTTTACACAGTAGAACTTTTATTTTGAAACTCCTGTCTTTTTCTTGGCTTTCCTTTTTGTAAAGCGAGCCCCAATTGAACAACAAATCTAGTGTTTGTGCCTACAGCTTTGCCTGTGCGGGTGGTTCCTGAGCTTGCAGATAGGATGTGGAAGTACCTTAGTGAGTCCAATTTGATCCTTGCGGAAAGTCTCCAGGGGTTTTATCAGGATGTTGTCTGCGTTTTGAAGCTGCATTGGAAAAGAAACATACTAAATCAGATAAAAAAAACAAGCATTTTGATGGCTTGAATGCATGTCTTAAGCTGGATTTAAACCTGTTTTCATGTGTTTTTAGGGGTGTTGTCAACAATCATGTTTTTATATGCTGCCATTGTCATCCATATAATGCACATTTTTGCATTGAAAAGCAGATAAAAACAAACAGCACAGCTGTGAACTTGAACCAATTAAAACTATGGCTAACCTCCGTAGTTACATGCATTGATGTGCATTAAAACACCCCGGTGTGAATGAGCCTTTAGGGAACGTGCGGGTACTATGCAACTAGTCTAAGACTTTTTTTCTATTGCAATACACTTGACCTATTCCCTAAGGACTATGCCAGCTCAATTGCTCAGAATACATGTCTTGCAGTACCTACAGAGTCTTGGCGAAATGGAGACCTTTAGGACCCCCAAAATGCATTGGCTGTTTTAAGGCTCATTCAACATAACTATATTACAATGTATGCAGGACCTTGCGGGCAAAAGCTACACCCATGTAACATGTACATGCGTCCAGCGGTACAGAGCACAGGGGCCCTTTGGCCGCTGCTGGCGGACATGCAAGTAACCACACCTGTGAAGCAGGTGCCGTTGATTAGGCACCATTAATAGACCTTTGCTGCCTAGAGTCCTTGATCGCTAGGACACAGGCAGCTACTACTGCCTAGTATCCTTGTTGCCAAGACCCCCCCTAGTGTCCTTGGTTACTAAGATGCAGGCAGCTCCTCCTGCCCCCTAGTGTCATGGGTTAACAAGATGCAGGCAGCTCCTGCCCCTTATTGTCCTTAGTTGCTAAGGCATAGGAGGCTCTTGCCCTCTAGCATTCTTGGTTTGCCCCTGCTGCATGGTGTCATTGGTTGCTAGAACGCATGCAGGTCCTGCTTCCTAGCGTCTCTGGTTGCCAGGACATTGGTGGCTCCTGCACTGTAGTGTCCTTAGTTACTATTACGCAGACAGCTCCTGCACCTCATAATCCGTGATTGCTAGGACATAGACAATTCTTGCTCGCTAGCGTCCTTGGCTGCTAGGACACAGGTGGCCAATGCCGCCTGGTGTCATTGGTTGCTAGAACGCAGGCAAAACCTGCCACCAAGTGTCTTTGGTTGCTAGAATGCAGGCAGCTCCTACTGTCTAGAGTCCTTGGCTGCCAGATGTAGGGGGTCCCTGCACTCTAGTGTCCTTGGTAACCACAACCCAGGCAGCTCTTGCCTCCCATCGTACTTGGTTGCCAAGACTCATGTAGCTCCTGCTCCCTAGCCTTGTTGGTGGCTAGGACAGAGGAGGCTCTTGCCCTCTAGCACCTGCCACCTGGTGTCCTTGATTGCTAGAACACAGGTGGCCATTCAGGGTATGTAACAAGTGACTTTGCATAAACTTTAAATGATTTGTTAACCTGCGCAGGCACAAAAACTAATTTAAATATTTTCCTCAAAACCCAAAAAGGATCTTTATCCACCGTGTGTGCACCAAATACGTTGAACCCAGTTATTGCTTTGCAAAAGAAGCAGTGATATTATCACTGTGCTGTACGTAGCCCTGTGCAGAGAGCAGGCTGTGGGAGGGGTCCAGTAGGCCCCACCCACCACAGGCTGCCTGCAGAAAACTACAGGAAGGGGCGGAAACAAGACCAGTCCCCTTGCACAAGGAGAGAGAGCAGCAATGAACAGTCTATTACAGGAAGGAAAAGTCTCACACTGGATTACTGCACAGATCTGGAATATACAAAGTACACCAAGATTTATTAAAGAATATGCGACAAACGTATTTAGACCATATGTGATTCTGGATTTTAGCTTTAAATGAAAATTCATAAAATAATTCAATATATATTTATACATTAAAAATATTATAATATACACACACACACACAGTCTAAATACACAGGGCAGCCATCAGAAATTTTGGGGCCCCCTACACAGCTTTAGGCCCATCAATATTCCACAGGACCTGCCCACTGGCCTCCATTTAGCAGACGTCCCCCATCCAGCAAAGAGACGTCCCCCATCCAGCAAAGAGACGTCCCCCATCCAGCAAAGAGACGTCCCCCATCCAGCAAAGAGACGTCCCCCATCCAGCAAAGAGACGTCCCCCATCCAGCAAAGAGACGTCCCCCATCCAGCAAAGAGACGTCCCCCATCCAGCAAAGAGACGTCCCCCATCCAGCAAAGAGACGTCCCCCATCCAGCAAAGAGACGTCCCCCATCCAGCAAAGAGACGTCCCCCATCCAGCAAAGAGACGTCCCCCATCCAGCAAAGAGACGTCCCCCATCCAGCAAAGAGACGTCCCCCATCCAGCAAAGAGACGTCCCCCATCCAGCAAAGAGACGTCCCCCATCCAGCAAAGAGACGTCCCCCATCCAGCAAAGAGACGTCCCCCATCCAGCAAAGAGACGTCCCCCATCCAGCAAAGAGACGTCCCCCATCCAGCAAAGAGACGTCCCCCATTTAGCAAAGAGACGTCCCCCATCCAGCAAAGAGACGTCCCCCATCCAGCAAAGAGACGTCCCCCATCCAGCAAAGAGACGTCCCCCATCCAGCAAAGAGACGTCCCCCATCCAGCAAAGAGACGTCCCCCATCCAGCAAAGAGACGTCCCCCATCCAGCAAAGAGACGTCCCCCATCCAGCAAAGAGACGTCCCCCATCCAGCAAAGAGACGTCCCCCATCCAGCAAAGAGACGTCCCCCATCCAGCAAAGAGACGTCCCCCATCCAGCAAAGAGACGTCCCCCATCCAGCAAAGAGACGTCCCCCATCCAGCAAAGAGACGTCCCCCATCCAGCAAAGAGACGTCCCCCATGCAGCAAAGAGACGTCCCCCATGCAGCAAAGAGACGTCCCCCATGCAGCAAAGAGACGTCCCCCATGCAGCAAAGGGACGTCCCCCATGCAGCAAAGAGACGTCCCCCATGCAGACGTCCTAATATATTCAGCACAGACATCCCCATATAGCAAAGAGACAGTCACAGCCCAATCCAACAAAGACAGTCACAGCACAGTCACACATCCAGCAATATTGTCAATCAAATTACCAAAACTTTGATGTCTAACAACTTGTCTCCAGTCCACAGTCAGGCAGGCTACAGGCAGTGCAGCTCTTCCATGAGCTGCAATTGGCACCCAAACCAACATCCGGTCTGCAGGGAGAGGCAGAGTGCAGATGATATTATGCCACCTTCCCCTCCGACAGGCTGCAGCCAGAACTAAGTGAGCTGCATCAGCACATTCCATGGCCGCTCTGCTAAAGCAATAGTATACAGAGAGCGCTTCTCCTTCACTGTCTCTTGCGGAGGTGCCAGAACGCTGTGCCGCCACGTTCCGCCAGAAAAAAGCCCTGGACCCCTGCATTGGCTGTCTCCCCCTGATGGCGACCCTGTGTAAATTTATATATATATATATATATATATATATATATATATATATATATATATATATATATATATTTATGTAATGTAATGACATGTCCCACTTCTAAAAAGCAAGCTCTCTAACACATGCACATTTCCCAACCATAGTAAAAATAACACAATAGTCTTACCATCATCATCCTTTCTACTTCCACTTCCTGCAATAGGTCAGAAAATTCTTTAAAGGATTCAGCTGAGAAGACGGAAATAAAAGAGAAAAAAAAGACAATCAGTACAGCCTAGGTAGTCATTAACATGGTGGTTTTACTCCATGAATGAGGATTGTACCCTTCCCAACAAGGACCAGTCTGCTCCCACCAACCACAATAATCTTTTTATAGGCAGCTGTTTGTGTACATTAGCTAGGAAGATTCGTCATATCCTGTTATTCTATGGATGGTCACAAAGCTGTATTATGTCCCTAAAAAACCCCAGCTGGGCTCCATGTGGATTGCCATTTCATAAAGTGGTATTGATAAGGAGAAATTTCCTATGTGACTAAAGAGGTTAAAGCTGGCATATTGGCTAACTACTTCCAATAGGAGAAATAGACCGTATAAAGGCAGCAGGAGACTAATGGCGGCGATCATGGGAATGTGATCGTGATGTGATAGAGCGGCGGGCAATCTGACACTGATTCTGGGGGGAGACTGCTGACTAACTGCCACTGACATTACCAGTACCAGTGATCGGTGCTATTATACACTGTCATTGTACTAATAAAATTGGCTGGGAAGGGGTTAACATCTAGGGCAGGGATAGTAAATTAAAATACAAGGAGGTCCGGTCACTAAAATTTTCTTCTGACTGAGGTCCGAATCACAAGTCTGTGCCATGAAAGATTGTACGCATCTATTTTCTTTTTTTTGGTGCAAGCCACGCCCTCTGGCGCTTTTCTTACTGTTTCCTCCGTGCCCTTTGGTAATACTCTGTAAATGTCCTCATTAGTGTTCCCCCTTACATCACGTGACCCCTACCAGAGTAATGCATTACATTGGTTGCCCCATCAGACTACACCCATAAATCAGTTGCCACCGTAAGAGTACCCCCTTACATCAGGTTTCCTCATCAGAAGACCCCCTTACATGTGGTGTCTCCCATAAGTGTGCCCCCTTTCAAGGTGTCCCCATCACAGTGTCCCCTTACAGCAGGTGGGCCCATCACAGTGTCCCCTTACAGCAGGTGGGCCCATCACAGTGTCCCCTTACTGCAGGTGGGCCCATCACAGTGTCCCCTTACTGCAGGTGGGCCCATCACAGTGTCCCCTTACTGCAGGTGGGCCCATCACAGTGTCCCCTTACTGCAGGTGGGCCCATCACAGTGTCCCCTTACTGCAGGTGGGCCCATCACAGTGTCCCCTTACTGCAGGTGGGCCCATCACAGTGTCCCCTTACAGCAGGTGGGCCCATTACAGTGTCACCTTACATCAGGTGGGGAGGGGGGGGAGGAGGAGAAAGGGCACCCCTCCTCCCCCTTCACACAGCACACAGGAACAGAGCTAAGACTGTCAATCAACTGGAGCTCACTCCCTTCCCCATTTTTCTCTTGGTGTCAGGAAAAACTTGTTAGAAATGACTCATGCAGATAGAGCAAGCAAACAGCAGACAGAAATCACACTTGGGCCCCTTTCACACTTACACGACTTGTCCCACGATTTTGTACTGCAAAATCGTATGACAAGTCATTCTCCATGATTTTCAATGACTACCATTCATATTGGCACAACTTTAAGTCATGCCGACTTGAAAGTAGTCCCTGCACTACTTTGGTCCAACTTCTATGCGAGTTGTACTTCATAGACCTCAATGTTAAACCCTGAAGTAGCATGCAAATCGTGCCTAAATAATATAGACACGATTTCAGTACGACTTTGTAAGCACAAGCCTGGCTTGCTGATTGGGAAAGGAAAACTTTTTTTTCCTATCGCAATGAGCGACAGGCAGTGCTGATAGCTGTCTGGTATGAATCTTGAGGGGGAACGCCGCACCAAGTTTTAAATGAAAAAAACGGCGTGGGTTATCCCCCAGGGGCATACCAGGCCCTTAGGTCTGGTATGGATCTAAGGGGAACCCCCTACGCCGAAAAATCGGCGTGGGGTCCCCCCCAAAATCCATACCAGACCCTTATCCGAGCACGCAGCCCGGCCGGTCAGGAATGGGGGTGGGGACGAGCGAGCGCCCCCCCCCCCTCCTGGACCGTACCAGGCCGCATGCCCTCAACAATGGGGGGGTGCTTTGGAGCATGGGGGCACCCTGCGGGGCCCCCCCCACCCCAAAGCACCTTGTCCCCATGATGAGGACAAGGGCCTCTTCCCGACAACCCTGGCCGTTGGTTGTCGGGGTCTGCGGGCGGGGGGCTTATCGGAATCCGGGAGCCCCCTTTAATAAGGGGGCCCCCAGATCCCGGCCCCCCACCCTATGTGAATGAGTATGGGGTACATGGTACCCCTACCCATTCACCTAGGCAAAAAAGTGTCAATAAAAAACACAGTACACGGGTTTTTAAAGTAATTTATTAGGCAGCTCGGGGGTCCTCTTCCAACTTCGGGGGTCTCTCCAGCGTCTCCTCCCAGTGTCCTGATCTTCTGCCGGCTCCTCCGCTATCTTCTGCAGCTCAACTGCTAGCGGTGGCCCGGACTTCAGACTTCTGCCTTCTTTTCTTCCAGAGACACGACGCTCTCTCCAGCTGGAATGGTCTCTGAACGCTCCGCAATGGACTTATATAGGCGGTGACCCCGCCCCTTTATGAGGTCACTGTCCCGGGGGGGCATGCTGGGTCTGTGCCGTCATAAGGGGGCGTGGTCATCACCCGGTAACCACGCCTCCTAAAACGTCACAGTCCCAGCATGCCCAGGGACTGACGGCATAAGGGGGCGGGGTCACCGCCTATATAAGTCCGTTGCGGAGCGTTCAGAGACCATTGCAGCTGGAGAGAGCGTCGTGTCAACATCTCTGGAAGAGAAAAGGGAAGAAGACGATCCAGAAGTCCGGACCACCGCTGGCAAAAGAGCGGCAGAAGATAGCGGTGGAGCAGGCAGAAGATGCGGACACCGGGAGAAGACGCCGGAGAGACCCCCAAAGTCGGAAGAGGACCCCCGAAGTCGGAAGAGGACCCCCGAAGTCGGAAGAGGACCCCCGAAGTCGGAAGAAGACCCCCGAAGTCGGAAGAAGACCCCCGAAGTCGGAAGAAGACCCCCGAAGTCGGAAGAAGACCCCCGAAGTCGGAAGAAGACCCCCGAAGTCGGAAGAAGACCCCCGAAGTTAAAAACCTGTGTACTGTGTTTTTTATTGACACTTTTTTGCCTAGGGGAATGGGTAGGGGTACCATGTACCCCATACTCATTCACATAGGGTGGGGGGCCGGGATCTGGGGGCTCCCTTATTAAAGGGGGCTCCCGGATTCCGATAAGCCCCCCGCCCGCAGACCCTGACAACCAACGGCCAGGGTTGTCGGGAAGAGGCCCTTGTCCTCATCAACATGGGGACAAGGTGCTTTGGGGTAGGGGGGGGGGGCCGCAGGGCGCCCCCCCCCATGCCCCAAAGCACCCACCCTCCATGTTGAGGGCATGCGGCCTGGTACGGTCCAGGAGGGGGGGCGCTCGCTCGTCCCCACCCCCATTCCTGACCGGCCAGGCTGCGTGCTCGGATAAGGGGCTGGTATGGATTTTGGGGGGACCCCCACGCAGATTTTTCGGCATAGGGGGTTCCCCTTACAATCCATACCAGACCTAAGGGCCTGGTATGCCCCTGGGGGGGAACCCACGCCAGTTTTTTTATTTAAAACTTGGCGTGGAGTTCCCCCTTATGATTCATACCAACTACTGTATGTTTTCATTTGGTAATGCCAAAAATGTGACAAAGTAGTACTGCTCCCAAATCGCGGTAAAATCGTGGCAAAATCGCGGTAAAATCGCGGTAAAATTCTGCGACTTTGAAGTCGTATAAGTGTGAAAGGGGCCTTAGTGCTCTGCATTGAAACAGGTTCACACTATAGAGAGATCTGCTTTGCTCATATTTCATGTCTTAAAGGTAAGTATTAAATGTATGAGGGTGTGGGCAGTGCCTTGAAAAAGTATTCATACCCCTTGAAATTTTCCACATTTTGTCATCTACCTGCCATCAGCAAAAATCTAAATATTTCCTTTTGAGAGATGTAATTGATCCCAGAATCAGAGATAAGAGGGCAAACTCTGGGGTCTCTGGCCAGTTCTTACCTGTGATCAAGTGTCTTAGACAGAATATGGCAGACCAGTATGAATTTATTGCTGGACAAGACCACCACATGTGTAGATGTATAACACCAGGCTCACCACATCTCCAACATTGGTCTGGTATGGCCGGGTTAATTTTATTTAAAAGGACCAGGCAACAATACCATCTGGTTAAGTTTGTATAGTTTCTCTTGCGAGTGGGAAGCTAAGGTTGGTTTAAATATAAGGAAAAAGGACATTATCCCATTCCTCAGCGGCCAATTTAATGCCCAATTCTCGCTCCTAGTCTTGGATATAGAAGGGACCGTGGGAAAAATGCATAAGATAAGAGGATTCTGTATATTTTGGAAAGGGTATTATGCATTTTTGATCAGAAAGACACAGCTTCTCAAACTTCGTAAGGTCCCTACAAAGCCGCTTCTCCCCAGTCCATTATACAAATGACATAGTTGGAAATATTAAAGCCAATCTCCTCGTCCAACGCAAGAAGGAGAGCTAAGCTCGCTCAGGGGTTTTAAGCCCTTCGAGGTGAGTACATATAGGATAGGAGATGGTTGTGATGGTTGCCAGCAAAGAAAGCCCTTATCTGGGCGGGGAGAAACCCTGGATTCCCCGAAATCGGGATAAGAGGTCCCGGCACAAGGATATACTATATGAAGCGATAGTCTTATCCCAGGCGCATAAAAGCGAGGAGAGCAGGAGTGTTGGCTGTGAAGGAAGCGGCGGTCCGTTGGAAGCAACCATGGAAGAGAGGTCAATGGTACTGCCAATAAATCCAACTCAAGAGTGACCCACTGCTTGAGAGAGCCATGATGGAACCAATCTAATATTCTGCTAAGCAGTGGCACGGTATAGTATAATACTAGGTGAAGCAGACCTGCTCCACCAGCCTCTCCCTTCCTCACCAGGATATCATACCCAAGTCTTGCTGAAGCTCTCGAACAAAAACTTAAGTAATATAGAATGTGTTGATCAAAAAAATAATCCTAATCAGAATTGTTTGAAAGATGTAGAGAAATCTAGGGAGGATGTCCATCTTAAAGAGGAATATCTGTCCTGGCCAGGAGTGACGCATTGATGACCATGTCTTAAGGTGCTGCAGTAATTTAACTTGTAGTTTTTGAAATTGAGACAGTATTTGGACTCAGATATTTTATAGAGTGCTGCGCACACTGGATGGGAATATATCTGAAATGGAATCTCGAGTACCTGCCAGAAGTGATTATATCTAAACAATATGATTTGGTAGCATTGATTTTAAAATTACTTTGTAAGAATGTTTTTTTTTTTTTGCCCATTCATACTTACCTAGGTGGATGCAGCATCGCTCCGATGCTGCATCTGTCACCAGGTGCGTCTGCACTGAGAACCGAGCGACCGAACATCGCTGATGACTCGGTTCTTACAGATCCCCGAGTGGAGAGCTGCTCCGTTCTTACAGCTCTCCTCTCTGCTCCTCTGCACTCACTGGAGCACTGGGGCGTGGAGGGGCTGTGGAGGGGCAGGGAGTGGCTGTCTCAGGCTCTCGGCGGCTCGCTGAGAGGCTGAGACGGTCATTAGTCCAGGCACCTGGCGGATCCAGACTTTGTCGTGATGACACGGTGCCTGGACTGATTCCTGTGACGTCAGCAGAGAGAGGGAGTGCAAAATGAATTGCACTCCTGTGATCCATGGGAGAAGCCCAGCCAAATGAGCTCAGGCTGGGCTTCTCCTTTAAAGTGTCAAATAGTTCCATTTCCTTTAATGGCAAGGGGAAAGTTAGATTGGTCAGATTGGTAATATGGAACAGGAGGTCATCCACAAATAAGCTAATCTTGTATTGTTTGCCAAAGATGTCCATGCCTTGTATTGAATTATTGGAGCGCAAAGCTACCGCCAAGTGTTCCATTGCCAATATATACAGAAGCGGTGAAAGAAGACATCCTTGACAGGTCCCATTAGCTATTTGAACTCGATCTGTGAGTAAACCATTTACCCTAATCCGAGCTGTAGGGCCTTTATGGATAATACCCAGGGATAAGCCAGTTTGCTCCAATGTTGCTTTCAAAAATACCGAGTCTAAACGATCAAACACTTTTTCCGTGTCAATTGAGAGGAGACAAAGAGGGTTCCTTCGTGATTGACAATGAGAGAGAAGCGATAATTTTTTTTCAATAGTAGTATCTCGTGCTTCAGGAGTGGGGACAAAACCAACCTGATCAAGACTAATAGATGGAATGACCAATTTAAGTCAATCTGCTAATAATTTATATTTTAAGGTCAACGTTAATAAGAGATATTGGGCGGTAACTTGAACATTCAGCCGAGTCTTTCTGATCCAGGTCAAGGATAAAGTTGTGGAGAAGTTTAAAGCCAGGTTAGGTTATAAAAAAAATCCCAAGCTTTGAACATCTCACAAAGAACTGTTCAATCCATCATACGAAAATGGAAAGAGTATGGCACAACTGCCAACCTACCAAGAAATGGCCGTCCACCTAAACTGACAGGCCGGGCAAGGAGAGCATTAATCAGAGAAGCAGCCAAGAGGTCCATGGTAACTCTGGAGGAGGTGCAGAGATCCACAGCTCAGGTGGGAGAATCTGTCCACAGGACAACTATTAGTCGTGCTCTCCACAAATATGGCCTTTATGGAAGAGTGGTAAGAACAAAAGCCATTGTTGCGAGAAGCCATGTGGGAGACACAGCAAACGCAGAAGAAGGTTCTCTGGTCAGATGAGACCAAAATTGGAATTTTTGGCATAAAAGCAAAACGCTATATGTGGCGGAAAACCAACACCGCACATCACCCTGAACACACCCTCCCCACCATGAAACATGGTGGTGGCAGCATCATGTGGTGGGGATGCTTTTCTTCAGCAGGGACAGGGAAGCTGGTCAGAGTTGATAGGAAGATGGATGGAGCCAAATACAGGACAATCTTAGAAGAAAACCTGTTAGTCTGCAAAAGACTTGAGACTGGGATGGAGGTTCATCTTCCAGCGGGACAATGACCCTAAACATACAGCCAGAGCTACAATGGAATGGTTTAGATCAAAGCATATTCATGCGGTAGAATGGCCCAGTCGAAGTCCAGATCTGAATCCAATTGAGAATCTGTGGCAATATAATAAATGCACACCACACGTTTTACATATTTGTAAAAAAAAAAAAAAAAAAGCATAATGAAAGCAAAAGAAAACCATAATTTTCCTTTCCACTTCACAATTATGTGCCACTTTGTGTTGGTCTATCACATACAATCCCAATAAAATACATTTACGTTTTTGGATGTAACATGACAAAACGTGGAAAACTTCAAAGGGTATGAATACTTTAAGGCACTGTTCATGTTTATGCATGTAAATGTGTTTGTATGGGCACACATGTGAATTACTGACCACAGATTTTATGATTTTTATGCAGCTGTGTGCATGGGCTCATATATAAAACAATAGATCTGCGTTCAGATTGGTAAAAAAAAAAAAATTGTCACTAAAACAAATGCATTTTTTTTTTTTTTTTAACACCTGTGTTTGTGAGCCCTTAAATACACCACCCAATGATTTCACAGGAAATTGGAGGTAGGATTAGGAAAATACAGGTTGTCAGGATAATGTCTATCCCAATGAATATTGGTTCCCATAGGGCACCGGGCCTGTCAGGACCATTACTGAGCAGACAAGTCTGCCTTATGTCACCAGCAGTAAAGTTCTCCTCTGGGAATAGCAATAAGAGAATTTCAGTTAAAGATTTCCAATGTTATCACCATCTGGTGGTTTCCAAAGACGCCTTCAGGGGATGTGCGGTGAACAAAACGTCCACAAGTTTGCTGCATGGGACCCCACGCGTCAGATAGTAAAGTGTAATTTGCTTTAACATTTGCATTGCTGAATTATCGACCTTTAACTGCCCAGCTTGGTGACCATAAACTGCTTTATAGAAACGTTCAAGAAAAAAAAAAAAAAAAAAAAAGACTCGTTGGGGAAGACCTTTCTCCATTCACCCAGCCAGGGCCCCTAACAGGGAGTGTGGAGCATTGCAGCTGAGCCTTGGATGAATGAGTCATTGCTTGGCACAGGTACAGGGGGAAGAGCTCTGCAACATCTGTTATTAACCCCGACGTCGTCCTCAAAGGGGCACACATCAAGGAAGGGAAGCCTTCTCTGTATAGAGAGCAAGCAGAATGAAATATTACCAAATTCCCCTGCCTTTACTACCCAAATACATCAGTGAATGAGAAAGAACTAGGAGAAAACACACCGAACATGACATTAGGACCACCCACCTATTATTGAGTAGGTCCCCCCTTTTGCTAGCAAAACAACCCTGATCCATGAAGACATGGTCATCACTAGACCTCTGAAGGTATTCTATGGTATCTGGCATAAAGCCGTCAGTAACAGATCCTTTAACTCCTTCCCGCCGGCCATACTCATATACACGGCTTCTCGGCGGGTGGACCTTAACAGCGAGAGGTTGCATATAGATGTGCCTAAAGATACACAGAGCCGTGCCGGAAGCTTCTGCCACAGTTACTGGAGGCTAACAAAGTTCCTGATTTCAACTTGCGATCTGGAGCTTTCCGATATTGTGACCAACAATCGCGGTGGTCACATGATCAGAAACCTCCCCAAGTTTGAGTTGTTGACTTGGCCTCCTAGTTCTCCACATCTCAATCCAATCGAGCATCTAAGTAATGCGCTGGTAAAAAACAGTCTTATGGTGGGCCTCACCTCACAACTTACAGGACTTAACCCCTTGGCTCTGGCACCTCCCAGCCCTTTAAGGGGTTTCAGATGCCGGGAGGCGTCAGCGCCAAGGGGTTAAGCCTGTAAGTTGTGAGGTAATGGCTCCATGGATCGGATTTGTTCTTCAAGCATATCCCACAGATGCTCAATTGGATTGAGATCTGGAGAACTTGGAAGCTAAAGTCAACAACTCAAACTCGTTGTGTTCCTCAAGCCATTCTTAAATCGTTTTTCAGAGTTAGGAAGAATTATCTTGGCAAAAGAGGCCATTAGAAAACACTGCTGTCATGAAGCGGTCTACTTGGTCATCAAGAATGATTAGGTAGGTGGTATGTGTCAAAGGAACATCCACTAAGAATGGCAGGACCCAAGGTTTCCAAGGAGAATATTTGCCAAAGCATCACACTGCCTCCGCTGGCTTGCCTTCTTCCCATACTGCATTGTGGTGCCAGGTATGAAACGCACACACACCGGCCATCCACATGATGTGGTCCAGTTCTGATGCTCGCGTGCCCATTGTAAATGTTTTTTGGCAGTGGACAAGGGTTGGCATGGGCATCCTGACTGGTTTACAACTACGCAGCCCCATACACAACTGTGATGCCTATTTTTTTTCTGCTTTCAACACATCAACTTCAAATACCACATGTTCATTTGCTGCCCAACATAATCCACCGACTTGCAAAACCAGAGCAGAGTTAGTAGGCAAATGATCAAGTCAAGTTGCAGAGTCCATGATCCAGACAGGAACACAAAAAATGACAACAGCAGAGATGATGATCAGAATAGACTGACTGCAAAGACAGTCCAGAAAAAACAAAGGAGTAACCCAAGGCAAGAACAGCAAGGAAGACGTGAGAAACAGACACCCCCTTATCCAGGGCATGAAAAAAAAATTTGAAACCAGTTGATCAGGCACATGTTTTAGGTCCTGGCCTTGTTTTAAAGTTCACTAAAAAAGGTCAGGTGTGCACAGCAGAAACCAGAGCTGTGATGTTATTAACAGCCAGCAGACAGCAAAGGTTCATCTATTGTTACAGCAACTATTAGCTAGTAGTTGGCACCCCAAGGCACAAGTTCAGTAGGCATCTATTGACTCATTAAAAAGAAAAATGTTGCATATCTGGTTTCTGTGCGTTGGCAGTCCATTGAAAATGTTTGGGCTGTCTTAATACAACGTACAGTAACGTGCATGCTGTAGCACGCAGCAAAAAAATATAGTCTGTTTAAAAGAAACAGCTTTAAATGAAGCCGAACTTTGAGCAGCTAAAAAAAAAAAAAATATCCATTGCAATCGGGATTCCTCATTAGGTGGCGAGGGTTAAATTCATGTTTAGTCTAGGGCAGCCATTCTCAACGAGGGTTCCGTTGAACCCCAGGGTTCTTGGAGAAGTCTAGGCCAGCCATTCTTGACTAGGGTTTGAAGGAACCCTGGGATTTTTTGGGAGCCCTAGGGCAGCCATTCACAACCAGGGTTTCATTGAGCCCTGGGGTTCTTTCAGGAGGTCTAGGACAGCCATTCTTAACCAAGGATCCGTAGAACCCCGGGGTTCATTAAGAAGTCTAGGGAAGCCATTCTCAACCAGGGTTCCCTGAAACCCCAGGGTTCTTCGAGAATTCTAGGGAAGCCATTCTCAACCAGGGATCTGTGGAACGCTGGGGTTCTTTAAGAGGTCTAGGGAAGCCATTCTCAACCAGGGTTCCCTGAAACCCCAGGTTTCTTTGAGAAGTTGCTAGGGGTTCATTGAGCTGTCGCTGATTTAAATCCTATTTGATGGTGCCGACATGATTCAAAGCCAGCTGCATAAACCTAATCATCTTTTTAGCTGTCTGGAAGGGTGGCATCAAGAGCACCACCATAAGGGGGACATTGTTTCCAATGGCCACCAACGTAAGTGGCATTTTTTTTCACTGACCCCCAAATTATTAAGTTTTAGCAGGAGTTCTTGAGACCCAAAACTTTCTATAGGGTTCCTGGGGGGTAAAACGGTTGAGAAAGCTGGTTTAGGTGTTTAAGCAGTAATACTTACCTTATTCTTCTCATCCGCACGCTTCCTTCCAGTTGCATTTCCCCGAAGCTGCTTCCCTTCACCATTCGTCTGCTCAGACATTCCATCGTCATTATGAACAATACAGAACCAGCAGTCCTGAATTATATGTGAGGACAGCGAGGGCCCAACAACATCCCAGAAGTGTTGGACAATAGACGAGAACACCAGCTGCCAGGGAAGCAAGGAATAAGGTAAGTGGGGGAGCCCCACTGTAGGGGTGATTTATTTTTTATTTTTCCTAGGTTCAGCTTTAAGGCAGCCCAGCTGCGAGAGTACAGCAAATCGAGTGACAGTTCAGAAAGGTGGAGCGGCTCAAAATGATCCGGGGAGATGACTTTGCTATGTAATACTCAAACCTTCATGTTTAGATTTAAATAGGTGGAGTTCAAAATCCTTGCCAGCGTTTAGGGATATGTTTTTAATTATACGCATTTTGTTTCAATCATAAACTGTAATTACAAGCGAGAGACTATCCCCGAAATGTTACATTCGACTTAAAAGGAGAAGTACTGCAGAGGATGCATGCTTCAGTACGGCGTGCCTCTGTAATTATTGTAGCGATATTTCCCATATTCGGAACAGAGACTTTTGGACTATTTCCATGTAATAACTGCCATATGTACATGTGGAGTTGCAGCTCAGGATGCGCGGCTAGAGCCCCAACCGAGGACAGGAAATTTTAGTGCGATGGGATCTCACTGAGGCCTCATTTACACGAGCAGAAAAAAAAAAAAAACACTGTTTAGATGTGCGCAAAACTTTCACCCCCTTCCTGCCCAGACCAATTTTCCGCTTTCAGCGCTGTCACACTTTGAATGACAATTGTGCGGTCATGCTACACTGTACCCATATGAAATTATTATTTTTTTTAAATAGAGCTTTCTTTTGGTGGTATTTAATCACCACTGGGTTTTGTTTTTTTTGCTACATAAATGAGACTGAAATGTTATTTTTTTTTCTTAAATGTTTTTTTCTTTGTTTCTGTGGTGAAATTTTGCAAATAAGTAATTTTTCTTCCGCACTGATGGGCGCTGCTGAGGACGCACTGATGGGCGCTGCTGAGGACGCACTGATGGGCGCTGCTGAGGCCGCACTGACGGGCGCTGCTGAGGCCGCACTGACGGGCGCTGCTGAGGCCGCACTGACGGGCGCTGCTGAGGCCGCACTGACGGGCGCTGCTGAGGCCGCACTGATGGGCGCTGCTGAGGCCGCACTGATGGGCACTGCTGAAGCCGCACTGATAAGGAGGCATGGATGGGCACCGATATGCTGCACTGATGGGCACCGATGTGCTGCACTGATGGGCACCGATATGCTGCACTGATGGGCACCGATATGCTGCACTGATGGGCACCGATATGCTGCACTGA
Organism: Lithobates septentrionalis; assembly: GCA_037952835.1. Lineage (NCBI taxonomy): Eukaryota > Metazoa > Chordata > Amphibia > Anura > Ranidae > Lithobates > Lithobates septentrionalis. The sequence goes on along the minus strand of JBBDGP010002364.1, from coordinate 113,702 downwards.
TGGGCACCGATATGCTGCACTGATGGGCACCGATATGCTGCACTGATGGGCACCGATATGCTGCACTGATGGGCACCGATATGCTGCACTGATGGGCACCGATATGCTGCACTGATGGGCACCGATATGCTGCACTGATGGGCACCGATATGCTGCACTGATGGGCACCGATATGCTGCACTGATGGGCACCGATATGCTGCACCGATGATCAGTGTCAAATTATCAGTGTCAGATTATCAGTGTAAAGGCCTGTCACCACAGCAAAGCCAGCTATCGTCTCCTTTCCTCAGTCACTGTGCCGAGGAAAGGAAATGCTGATAAGCATTTGTATACTTGTGATCAGCTGTGATTGGACACAGCTGATCACATGGTAAAGGGCCTATGTCATTGGCTTTTTACCGCGATCGGTGATGTGCCGTGTTCGTGACAAGAATGGGAGGATGCCCTATGACGTCCTCCCAGAAACAAGAGCGGTCCCGCCAACTGTCATTTTACAATACGGTGGGCGGGAAGCAGTTAAGCACATCTGAGCGCAGCACTATAGTAATCAATAAACCCATATACAATGTGCGCTGAGTTTAGAAGTGGGACACACATCCAGGGCCACACAGATCTGCAGATTTTATGCACATAAGTGTAAACACAAATGCATTAAAGCGGACCTTCAGTCATTTTTTTTCAACTTTCCATCTATTAAAGCTTCTGCTTTTGTTGTTTTAACTTTGGATAGTAAAACAATTTTCTGCCAGTAAATACCTGATACAGCCCACTTCATGTTTCTTGTCTGGTAAAAAGCCTAGGCTTATGAGAACATGCACAGCTCTCTCTCCTGAGGGTTTGCCAGGAAGGGAGGGGGGGTGAGTCATAAGAGGGCCAATGAGAACTGCAGAGCTGGAGGTGTGTGTCTGGGTAAATCCAGGAAGTAAACAGGCAGCGGCTTCAGCTGCCCACAGTTAAAATGGATGCAGCCAGACTCAGTGGAGGGAGATTTCTGCAGCATATTTGGCAAGTACAGAATCACAGTATACATAAAATAATATGAAAAGTTGTTGGAGGGAAGCTTCAGAATGGCAAAGATGTTTGAATACAAATTATGTGAGCAGACTGCAGTTCTTTTAATTAATGAATGAAGAGCGGAATTGTATGCTTCTAAATGTGCCTAAGGGGAGTACTTTTGGCGTGTATTTTACAAAGGATCTTCTGCTAGCTACACCAACAAGAACCTGTGTTCCCTCCATAAAATACGCATATGCCCGTGTGAATGAGCCCTTACACCATGGCGGACATCACTTGAGGCTTTCTTACCAATATTGAGTTCATCATCTGTCAGGGTGTCCCCGATGAAGTCAAACTGGAAACTTTGCAAAGTCTGGGCGAACTTTTGGACAGCACTGGAATAGCCTAGAACAATAAAGAACAATAGTTTTAGCACCAAGCCAGTCTTTCACTGTTATCATAAACATACATTAAAGCTGGATGTTTGACAATGTAAAAAAATATAAATTACCACCGATGAAGTGTGTGCCATGTGCGGGCAGCTGCTGCATTTGGGAACATTCTTGCTGTCATTCAGCCCATAGAGTACAATAAGCGCCAAGACTTGCATCTTCAATTGGAGTACACAGATGGTATAGTGTTGCTCGCTCTGAACCTTCTCCATTCAGAAAATGTCTTGCATTCTTTTTATATAATACAAGGCATTCTGTGAATGGAGATGAAGGCCATGATCTCCCCACAGAACTCTGTGAAAAGAATGCATTGATGAATTCTGAACAGTAGAGGTGCAGAGCACGTGACTGGCTATGATCTGTGTACTCCAGCCAGAAGTGTAAGTCTCAGCGCTTAACATTCAGTCCTTACTGTATGGGATAAATACATTTAAGAATTTTCTCAAACACAGAAGCAACCTGTGAATGGAGCCAAATTCGAGCTGTTGATGGACCTCGTCAACACCACCAGGCTTGAAAAAAGTAGGCCAAACTGGATGCAGTCAATTAGCTGGAGGAATACAGTAGGAGGAATACAGTAGGAGGAATACAGTAGGAGGTTGCGCCGAACGGAGGGAGGTTGCGCCGAACGGAGGGAGGTTGCGCCGAACGGAGGGAGGTTGCGCCGAACGGAGGGAGGTTGCTCCGAACGGAGGGAGGTTGCGCCGAACGGAGGAAGGTTGCGCCGAACGGAGGGAGGTTGCTCCGAACGGAGGGAGGTTGCGCCGAACGGAGGGAGGTTGCTCCGAACGGAGGGAGGTTGCGCCGAACGGAGGGAGGTTGCGCCGAACGGAGGGAGGTTGCGCCGAGCGGAGGGAGGTTGCGCCGAACGGAGGGAGGTTGCTCCGAACCGAGGGAGGTTGCTCCGAACGGAGGGAGGTTGCTCCGAACGGAGGGAGGTTGCGCCGAACCGAGGGAGGTTGCTCCGAACGGAGGGAGGTTGCGCCGAACGGAGGGAGGTTGCGCCGAACGGAGGGAGGTTGCGCCGAGCGGAGGGAGGTTGCGCCGAACGGAGGGAGGTTGCTCCGAACCGAGGGAGGTTGCTCCGAACGGAGGGAGGTTGCGCCGAACCGAGGGAGGTTGCTCCGAACGGAGGGAGGTTGCTCCGAACGGGAGGGAGGTTGCTCAGAACGGGAGGGAGGTTGCTCCGAACGGAGGGAGGTTGCGCCGAACGGAGGGAGGTTGCTCCGAACGGAGGGAGGTTGCTCCGAACGGAGGGAGGTTGCTCCGAACGGGAGGGAGGTTGCTCCGAACGGAGGGAGGTTGCTCCGAACGGAGGGAGGTTGCGCCGAACGGAGGGAGGTTGCGCCGAACGGAGGGAGGTTGCGCCGAACGGAGGGAGGTTGCGCCGAACGGAGGGAGGTTGCTCCGAACGGAGGGAGGTTGCGCCGAACGGAGGGAGGTTGCTCCGAACGGAGGGAGGTTGCTCCGAACGGAGGGAGGTTGCTCCGGAGGGAGGTTGCTCCGAACGGAGGGAGGTTGCGCCGAACGGAGGGAGGTTGCTCCGAACGGAGGGAGGTTGCTCCGAACGGAGGGAGGTTGCTCCGAACGGAGGGAGGTTGCTCCGAACGGAGGGAGGTTGCGCCGAACGGAGGGAGGTTGCTCCGAACGGAGGGAGGTTGCTCCGAACGGAGGGAGGTTGCGCCGAACGGAGGGAGGTTGCTCCGAACGGAGGGAGGTTGCTCCGAACGGAGGGAGGTTGCTCCGAACGGAGGGAGGTTGCTCCGAACGGAGGGAGGTTGCTCCATCCAGACGTGGCATAAATGGGGGAATCTACAGATTTCTCTTGTTCAGCGTTGAGGACTGATCCTTTAGGTGTATAGCCAGTTTTCGTAAGGTGGTGGTGAGGCCAAGGAGACCGTTTTCCCGCTCTGCTCCAGTACACATAGAACAAACTCCTAGAAAAGATGTAAACCTTCTCTGTTCGCAATTTGGTTCCAGGAGACCAAGCCCCAAATGGGTTATCTGTAAGTACATAGTATCATAATCCAACAGTTCTACACTGAAGTCTATCTAAACCCCAAGAATGCAATATATTGCAGCTTATCAGTCCTTTGGCATGGCGGCTGTACTCGTTTTTTTTCAGGCTAAGAAATTTTTCAGCAAGTACAGAAAATACTTGCTCATCCTGCCAGAAATATAGTACTCTTATCACTTCAGTGGGCTCAACAGAAAGCACAAACAAGTTGATCTTTGTTGTGTAATCTACTAGTCCCATCAGCCCCCAGGTAATGGAGATGAGTAAAGCCAGACATGTTTAACCAGTTCCCGACCGCCCACCATACATATACTGCGGCAGAGTGGCCACTCTGCGCCAGATCACGTACCTAGTATGTGATCTGAAACTTTTGGGTCCGGGGGGGGTTTATACACAGGAGCCCAGCAGCAGGTGTCCGCCAGTACCAGATTATACAGGGCACAGGCAGAACAATCTGCCTATGTAAACAAGGCAGATTGTCATTCTGTCAGAAGGGAAGGAACTGATCCTGTGTTTCTGCTAAGCAGGAACACGGATCTTTTCCTTCCTCTATTGAAAGCACCCCCCCCCCCCACAGTGAATAAGCACAACCTAGGGATACATTTAACCCTTTGATCGCCCCTGATAACCCCTTCCCTGCCAGTGTCATTAGTACAGTGACAGTGCATATTATTTAGCACTGATCACTGTATTAGTGGCAGTTAGGGGTTTACTAGGGCTAGAGGAGTGAAAAATCTGTCACATTTCTGAATAGAAACCAATCAGCTTCTAACCTCGGCTTGTTCAAAAAAGCTTTGGCCACAAAACCTGGAAGCTCATTGGTTTCTATGCAGAATTGTGACTAATTTTGCACTCTCTAGATTTAGTAAATAAACACCTTAGTGTCAGATTTGCCCAAGGCAATATCGCAGTCCTGCTATAAATCACTAGTAAAAAAAGAAATTAAAATATCCCATAGTTTGTAGACGCTATAAATTTTGTGCAAACCAATCAATATACGCTTATTGGGATTTCTTTTACCAAAAATATGTAGAAGAATACATATTGACCTAAATTGATGAAGAAATTTGATTTTTTTAAGTTTTTTTTTATTGGATAGGTTTTATAGCAGAAAGTAAAAAGTATTTTTTTTTTTTTTCAAAATTGACGCTTTTTTTGTTTATAAGCGCAAAAAACAAAAACCGCAGAGGTGACAAAATACCACCAAAAGAAAGCTATTTGTGGGGAAAAAAGGACAAATTTTATTTGGGTAAAGCGTTGCACGACCTTAAAGTAACGCAGTGCCGTATCGCAAAAAATGGCCTTCCAGAGCTGAAGTGGTTAAAAATCTGAGTGGAGCTACATTTCCTTCCATAGATACAGTGGGGGAGTAAACGTAGCCACCCTAGGACAGGAAGTGTGGTATTTGCAGAGGCACCAGGTGAAAATGAAGGGAAAAAGCCTGCAAATGAAAACAAATGCAGCCACCACATCTAAGGACTGGCAAACTGCAATTAAATATTTGAATTTTTGTTTGAGATATGATCGTGGAACTTTTTATCACCCATGAAAATGCACGTGGCTGATGGTCAGCAATGTGATGTTTGGGTGCCACACGCTACATCAAAAAAAAAAAAAAAAGGAATAAGATACGCTGAGTCTTTGTTTTTCATTGAAAAGCATAACTGCAAGCCACTGAGCTAACTATAGTAAGAACATGTGGTCAAAACTGTTTACATATTGTTAGAAGTAAATGCAAAAAGGGAACAAGTCCCATGACCACTGAGAATGGGAAGTTCTGCACGTGGGCTGTCTGACTACAATATTCATAGTGCCAGGGTGGGTATGTTTTAAATGGACAACATACATTCCTATAGGTATAGATGTGATGATCTGTATGCATAGACACTATATATGGGCAAACGTTTGTGGATACCTATCACACCCATCACCTTGTGGGACATCCCTTTCTAAATCCGTGGCCATTATTATGGAATTGGCCCCTCTATGCGGCTATGGAAAGGCTAGCCACAGGATTTCAGAGAGTCTATGGCAATTTGTGCCGATTTGTGAGAAGATCAGTCTCGCTATCAGAGCTCCAATTCTTCACAAAGGTTTTCAGTAGGGTTGAGGTCAGGGGTCTGTGCAGGACTCTTGATTTTCTTCTCGCCAAAGCAGGTCTTTTTGGAGCTGGCTTTGTACACAAGGGGATCGTTATGAGGGGCATTGACCACCAATGTAAGGAGCATTTTTCCCCACTCACCCGTCATATGAGGGACATTCTTCCCGCTGACCACCAATATAAGGAACATTCTTCCCACTGACCACCAATATAAGGAACATTCTTCCCACTGATCACCAATGTAAGGAACATTCTTCTCGCTGACCACCAATGTAAGGAGCATTCTTCCCACTGACCACCAATATAAGGAACATTCTTCCCACTGATCACCAATGTAAGGAACATTCTTCTCACTGATCACCAATGTAAGGAGCATTCTTCTCACTGACCACCAATGTAAGGAGGATTCTTCTCACTGATCACCAATGTAAGGAACATTCTTCTCGCTGACCACCAATGTAAGGAGCATTCTTCCCACTGACCACCAATATAAGGAACATTCTTCCCACTGATCACCAATGTAAGGAGCATTCTTCTCACTGATCACCAATGTAAGGAGCATTCTTCCCACTGACCACCAATGTAAGGAACATTCTTCTCACTGACCACCAATGTAAGGAACATTCTTCTCACTGACCACCAATATAAGGAACATTCTTCTCACTGACCACCAATATAAGGAACATTCTTCTCACTGACCACCAATATAAGGAACATTCTTCTCACTGACCTCCAATGTAAGGAGCATTCTTCTCACTGACCACCAATGTAAGGAGCATTCTTCTCACTGACCACCAATGTAAGGAGCATTCTTCTCACTGACCACCAATGTAAGGAGCATTCTTCTCACTGACCACCAATGTAAGGATCATTCTTCTCACTGATCACCAATGTAAGGAGCATTCTTCTCACTGACCACCAATGTAAGGATCATTCTTCTCACTGACCTCCAATGTAAGGAGCATTCTTCTCACTGACCACCAATGTAAGGAGCATTCTTCTCACTGACCACCAATGTAAGGATCATTCTTCTCACTGATCACCAATGTAAGGAGCATTCTTCTCACTGACCACCAATGTAAGGATCATTCTTCTCACTGACCTCCAATGTAAGGAACATTCTTCTCACTGACCTCCAATGTAAGGAGCATTCTTCTCACTGACCACCAATGTAAGGAGCATTCTTCTCACTGACCACCAATGTAAGGAGCATTCTTCTCACTGACCACCAATGTAAGGAGCATTCTTCTCACTGACCACCAATGTAAGGATCATTCTTCTCACTGATCACCAATGTAAGGAGCATTCTTCTCACTGACCACCAATGTAAGGATCATTCTTCTCACTGACCTCCAATGTAAGGATCATTCTTCTCACTGACCATCAATATAAGGAACATTCTTCCCACTGACCACCAATATAAGGAACATTCTTCTCACTGACCACCAATATAAGGAACATTCTTCCCACTGACCACCAATGTAAGGAACATTCTTCCCACTGACCACCAATATAAGGAACATTCTTCTCACTGACCACCAATATAAGGAACATTCTTCCCACTGACCACCAATATAAGGAACATTCTTCTCACTGATCACCAATGTAAGGAGCATTCTTCCCACTGACCACCAATGTAAGGAACATTCTTCTCACTGATCACCAATGTAAGGAGCATTCTTCTCACTGACCACCAATGTAAGGAACATTCTTCTCACTGACCACCAATGTAAGGAACATTCTTCTCACTGACCACCAATGTAAGGAACATTCTTCTCACTGACCACCAATATAAGGAACATTCTTCTCACTGATCATAAATGTAAGGAGCATTCTTCCCACTGATCACCAATGTAAGGAGCATTCTTCCCACTGATCACCAATGTAAGGAGCATTCTTCCCACTGATCACCAATGTAAGGAACATTCTTCTCACTGACCTCCAATGTAAGGAGCATTCTTCCCAGTGACCATAACACTAATGTACAATTAACTGTAGATATGGTCATTATAAGAAGGGGTTCCCTGAGCCTGGAAAGTTATTTAAAGGATTCCTCCATGTGGAAAGGGTTGAGAAAGGCTGCCATACAGTAACCAGAATACAATATGATGTGTGGCAGTGGACCTTTAACTTAGAATGTTGGGATTGTCTTTCCAGCAGTGAAAGGGTTAGCAGGGCCTCCTCAAGCACTGGGGGGTTCGGGGTGAAGGGTGATAAAGCCGGCACACAGCTACAGAGGAAATCCAATGTGGGGAAGAATCCCTCCCCTCCATGACAGAGATCCCTCGCCTCCTCTATCCACACTGCAATGAAAAGCCTCATTGAGAAGGGGCCCCTGGACACCGAGCTGAATGGAGACATTCATAGACACTCTATGGAGCTAAATAAGGAACCGCTTCCCAGACAGTGCAAGTGTGACTTGGGGCTCATTTACACTTGCTTTGGCTTCAACACACATTTACGCCTAGTCAAAGTGGATAAAAATCTTTTCTTTTAATCAAACGGATTTTTTTTTTTTTTTTTTTATCAAATGTATTTTAATAAAATGCTTTTGGAGTAAAAAATACATCTAAAGATAATTATTAATGTATCTTAAATAAAAAACTGTTTATTCAGCATGAAATGGAGCTTAGTTATGTAGCATGAGGCTGTAGATTCTGCAATATTAACATTTTTGGTAAACTCATCCAATGAATCCAAGCTCTGCAAGCGGAGAGAACATGCACTGCATTGATGCATTCACACAATGTCACAGTAACCATGAGATAAAACAAAGTTCAGGAATATTCCTTTATTCCATGGTTTTGCAAATCTATGTACACTAAAAACTGTATGATTGAATCGGTTCTGATATCACTGTTTTACTAACCTGACAGCTTATTATTCTAAATAGGAATCCTTCATTTTGTTTGCAAATAACAATTCTAACTACCAGCAAGAATAAGTCCTTACATTTAAAGAGCACCTGTCATTTCAGATCCATAATGGCAGCGCCTGTTAGCGGGTATCCACTCACCTGCTGCCGCCACGTCCCTCACCTTGTTGTGTCACTGCCGCATCACCAGCCGTCCCATTAAAGTGAATGAGACTGTTGGTGAGTCAACAGCGGGTCAGAGGAGGAGCCGCTGCGGGACAGAGAGACAGTTGCTCTTAAAAAATTATGATTCAAATCGAGTTAATTTACAGCAAGCCTTTTTACTAGTGATTTAAATCAAATGCACTCTGCGGCTAGTTTACACTTGCTTCAAAATAAGGCTTCGGACATACTTTGTTAAACCTCTCTGAATGCCAGTCAAAGCTCCTGTCACTAAATAAAATGGTTAGCTTACAGTCCTGTTTACACCTTGCTTTTACTCTGCTTCAAAAATGATACCCCATGTCACTACAGTGGTGCTTCAAAGTGTCTTCAAAGCCTCACTAGAAGTCTATGGCAAAGCTCGCTTGAAGACCACCAAAGCCCCAAAGGTCACCAAACATCAGCAAAGGCCCTACCAAAGGCCCACCAAAGACTCACCAAAGACTCACCAAAGACTCACCAAAGACTCACCAAAGACTCACCAAAGACTCAGCAAAGACTCACCAAAGACTCAGCAAAGACTCAGCAAAGACTCACCAAAGACTCAGCAAAGACTCAGCAAAGACTCAGCAAAGACTCAGCAAAGACTCAGCAAAGACTCAGCAAAGACTCAGCAAAGACTCAGCAAAGACTCAGCAAAGACTCAGCAAAGACTCAGCAAAGACTCAGCAAAGACTCAGCAAAGACTCAGCAAAGACTCAGCAAAGACTCAGCAAAGACTCAGCAAAGACTCAGCAAAGACTCAGCAAAGACTCAGCAAAGACTCAGCAAAGACTCAGCAAAGACTCAGCAAAGACCCAGCAAAGACCCAGCAAAGACTCAGCAAAGACCCAGCAAAGACCCAGCAAAGACCCAGCAAAGACCCAGCAAAGACCCAGCAAAGACTCAGCAAAGACCCAGCAAAGACTCAGCAAAGACCCAGCAAAGACCCAGCAAAGACCCAGCAAAGACCCAAAGCCTCACCGAAGCCCCAAAAAGTCACCAAAGGCCTACCAAAGCCTCTTCAAAGCACCAAGCAAAAGCAAGGTGTAAACAGGACTATAAGCTAACAATTTTATTTAGTGACAGGAGCTTTGACTGGCATTCAGAGAGCTTCAACAAAGCCTGTCCGAAGCCTTGTTTTGATGCAAGTGTAAACTAGCCCTACCTCAACTGCCACTGGTATGACCCACAATGCACCGGACAACCTTTTCTGCGGGTCCATTGCACCTAGAAAAATGCCACAAATGCGGCCATAGATTACCCATTAGACTGGCTTTATTATGCGTTGCAGTAAGGTGTAGTAATTGTGTGCTACAACGCAACAAATATTACATATTACCACATATGCTCTAACACACTAACTGAATGTTCAGGCGTGAAAGGGTTCTTAAATCTGGCCTCCAGCCTTCCCTTCAGTCCTGCACATTTGTACCGGCTCCTCTCCTCTACTGAAATGGCTTCCTCTGATTTCAGTGCACTCTGAGCTTCTTACAATGAAGCTCATCAACTCCTAGCCCTCTGCCGCCAGTGTTAACTTAGACAAAAACATTTTTACCATAATTTTCGTCAGCGGCATATTTCCAGTGATGAAAACTAAATGAAAAACTGACAAAAATCAATCACATTTTCTTCAACAAATGAAAATGTGAGGGGGGGACATTTACCCACGTAAACCTTCAGTTTCCTCTAAGCTAGTCTGTAAAGCCCATGAGTGCTTCTCCCCCCAGCATGCGAGGTTTTGACCGTAGCATGCTTAGCACTGTGCAGCATTACAGGCCTCCTCAGCGCACCGTCCAGAGCACTGTGTGCATTACAGGCCTCCTCAGCGCACCGTCCAGAGCACTGTGTGCATTACAGGCCTCCTCAGCGCACCGTCCAGAGCACTGTGTGCATTACAGGCCTCCTCAGCGCACCGTCCAGAGCACTGTGTGCATTACAGGCCTCCTCAGCGCACCGTCCAGAGCACTGTGTGCATTACAGGCCTCCTCAGCGCACCGTCCAGAGCACTGTGTGCATTACAGGCCTCCTCAGCGCACCGTCCAGAGCACTGTGTGCATTACAGGCCTCCTCAGCGCACCGTCCAGAGCACTGTGTGCATTACAGGCCTCCTCAGCGCACCGTCCAGAGCACTGTGTGCATTACAGGCCTCCTCAGCGCACCGTCCAGAGCACTGTGTGCATTACAGGCCTCCTCAGACCATGGTCCAGAGCACTGTGCCTTACAGGCCTCCTCAGACCATGGTCCAGAGCACTGTGCCTTACAGGCCTCCTCAGACCACCGTCCAGAGCACTGTGTGCATTACAGGCCTCCTCAGACCACCGTCCAGAGCACTGTGTGCATTACAGGCCTCCTCAGACCACCGTCCAGAGCACTGTGCCTTACAGGCCTCCTCAGACCACTGTGCCTTACAGGCCTCCTCAGACCACCGTCCAGAGCACTGCCTGCATTACAGGCCTCCTCAGACCACCGTCCAGAGCACTGTGTGCATTACAGGCCTCCTCAGACCACCGTCCAGAGCACTGTGTGCATTACAGACCTCCTCAGACCACCGTCCAGAGCACTGTGTGCATTACAGGCCCCCTCAAACCACCGTCCAGAGCACTGTGCGCATTACAAGCCTCCTCAGAGTACCATCCAGAGCACTGTGTGCATTACGGGCCTCCTCAGACCACCGTCCAGGGAACTGTGTGCATTACAGGCCTCAGACCACCCTCCAGGGAACTGTGTACATTACGGGCCTCCTCAGACCACCGTCCAGGGAACTGTGTGCATTACAGGCCTCAGACCACCGTCCAGGGAACTGTGTACATTACAGGCTTCCTCAGACCACCGTCCAGAGCACTGTGTGCATTACAGGCCTCCTTAGATCACCGTCCAGAGCACTGTGTGCATTACAGGCCTCAGACCACCGTCCAGGGAACTGTGTGCATTACAGGCCTCCTCAGACCACTGTGTGCATTACTGGCCACCTTGGACCACTATCCAGGGCACTGTGAAGCAATACAGGCCTCCTCAGACCATCGTCTGGAGCACTGCGCATTACAGGCCTCCCGAGTCCCAACCGTCCAGAGGACCAGAGCACTGTGTGTATTACAGGCCTCCTAAGACCACAGTCCAGAGCACTGTGTGCCTTACAGGCCTCCTCAGACCAAGGTCCATAACACTGTGTGTATTACAGGCCTCCTCAGACCAACATCCAGAGTGCGTAGTTTGTTCAAACCTTAATACCATAAATTCAATTTTTTTTTACTCTAGGATTATATAAGAAGTTTGGAGTTTCCAAAGAAATTATGAAATATTGAATATCAACATTGGATTTTAATCCACTAAAATGTACTGCAGATTTTAGTTGACTAAATACGTCTAAAACTAAAACAACTGCAGGTGACTAAAATTAAAATGGCCTTTTAGTCAAAAGACTGACTAAAACTAAATCGAAATTAGATGCCAAAATTAACAATGTCAGCTGCTATGGACTTTAGGCTTCATTTCACTTCTCTGCATTCTGCTTCTTGTATTTTATTTTACAGTCAATATATGGGCAATGCGCAGAGCTCAACTACCATTAAAAACAATGGCTAGCATGTGTCAACATGTTCAAGCTCACGGACACTTAGTTGAAATTTTTTGTGATTTTTCTTACCTGCAGTGTTCAACTTTGATCTGCATTCTTGAAAAAAAAAAAAAAAAATCCTTTGTCATGATGAGTGACTAAAGTTCAAAAAAGTTTGGTTTGCAGTTATTCTCGAGATATTATTCTGTTTAATAATGTTTAGGAGGAGGATTAAAAAAAAGTTGGTGAAATTTTTTGCATTTGCATTTTTCCCGTTAAAAAAAAGAAAAAAAAAGTCTTAAAAACACAAGAAAATACACGTGTACTATACATGGCGAAACTTGAGTTTGCACGGTTGTCGTGCAAAAAATGCGTGAAGCGCATAGGACAGCCCAGTCATTTGAATAGGCTGTCCTATGCGCAGTTGTCGCTCCAAATTAGCTAAGGGACCAAATTATGGCCTCCTGGGCCAGGAGCGATTTTAAACTTGCGTTTTGCCATGATTCTCACCCGTTTAGTGGGGCGGAAATCGCTACAAAATCACGTCACGTTTGGGGTGCTGCCATTCAAGATGAATGGCGCTCAATTGCGCACCGCGTGTTTTACGGCAATTTGGATTTGCGGGCAGAAGCACAGCGTTTGTCCGTGATTCCAATCCGCCCATATGTAAACGGGGTCTTAGCATTTTTTTTTGTGCCTTGGTTATATTAAGAAGCATTTGGATATATTGCTTAGAGCTTTTTAATGAGTAAATTAAAATAAAAGTGGTCTATATTTAACCCTTTAGGTCCTGTTGTAATGCAGATACAGTGCCTTGAAAAAGTATTCATACCCCTTGAAATGTTGCACATTTTGTCATGTTACTTTTATTGGGATTTTATGTAATAGACCAACACAAGTGGCACATAATTGTGAAGTGGAAGGAAAATGATAAATGGTTTTCAATTTTCATTACAAATAAGTGAAAAGTGTGGATTTGTATTCAGCCCCCTTTACTCTGATACCCCTAACTAAAATATAGTGGAATCAATTGCCTTCAGAAGTCACCTAATAAATAGAGTCCACCTGTGTGTAATTTAATCTCAGTATAAATACAGCTGTTCTGCAAAGCCCTCAGCGGTTTGTTAGAGAACCTTAGTGAACAAACAGTATCATGAAGGCCAAGGAACACACCAGACAGGTCAGGGATAAAGTTGTGGAGAAGTTTAAAGCAGGGTTAGGTTAAAAAAAAAAACAATATTCCAAGCTTTGAACATCTCACAGAGCTCTGTTCAATCCATCATCGGAAAATAGAAAGAGTATGGTACAACTGCAAACCTATCAAGACATGGCCGTCCACCTAAACTGACATGCTGGGAAAGGAGAACATTAATCAGAGAAGCAGCCCGGAGGCCCATGGTAACTCTGGAGGAGCTGCAGAGATCCACAGCTCAGGTGGGAGAATCTGTCCACAGGACAACTATTAGTCGTGTTCTCCACAAATCTGACCTTTATGGAAGAGTGGCAAGAAGAAAGACATTGTTGAAAGAAAGTCATAAGAATTCCTGTTTGCAGTTTGTGAGAAGCCATGTGGGGGACACAGCAAACATGTGGAAGAAGGTGCTCTGGTCAGATGAGACCAAAATTGAACTTTTGGGCCTAAAAGCAAAATACTATGTGTGGCGGAAAACTAACACTGCACATCACCCTGAACACACCATCCCCACCGTGAAACATGGTGGTGGCAGCATCATGTTTTGGGGATGCTTTTCTTCAGGAGGGACAGGGAAGCTGGTCAGAGTTGATGGAAAGATGGATGGAACCAAATACAGGGCAATCTTAGAAGAAAAACTGTAGAGTCTACAAAAGACTTGAGACGGGGCAGAGGTTCACCTTCCAGCAGGACAACGACCCTAAACATACAGCCAGAGCTACAATGGAATGGTTTCGATCAAAGCATATTCATGTGTTAGAATGGCCCAGTCAAAGACCAGACCTAAATCCAATTGAGAATCTGTGGCAAGACTTGAAAATTGCTGTTCACAGACGCTCTCCATCCAATCTGATAGCTTGAGCCATTTTGCAAAGAAGAATGGGCGAAAATCTCACTCTCTAGATGTGCAAAGCTGGTAGAGACATCCCCAAAAAGACTTGCAGCTGTAATTGCAGCAAAAGGTGGTTCTACAAAGTATTGACTCGGGGGGGGCGGAATACAAATGCCCCCCACACTTTTCACATATTTATTTGTAAAACATGTTGAAAACCATTTATCATTTTCCTTCCACTTCACAATTATGTGCCACTTTGTGTTGGTCTATCACATAAAATCCCAATAAAATACATTTACATTATTGGTTGTAACGTGACAAAATGTGGAAGATTTCAAGGGGTATAAATACTTTTTCAAGGAACTGTATGTTACAAAAAAGGTAAGTATCCCCCGGGTACTAAATGGGACTTTAAGGGAAACTCAGAGCATAACTGAAAACGATATCTAAAACAAATCTTTGATTACATCCATATAGAAAGGTATAAAAACGACAGTGTCCAGCCAGAAAACGCTCATAACAGCCTATGTGTGCATGGAAACATAGGAGAACATGATGGGGAGTTTATTGGCTGCAGAAAAAAAATGCCTGAAGCTAAAAACAGCAAAAAACGTCCAGTGTGCATGAGGCCTAAAGGCAAAAAAAATAGTACAAAAGGTGCAAGAGGTGATCAAATACTACCAAAAGAAAGCTCTATTTGTGGGAATAAAAGGACGTCAATTTTGTTTGGGTGTAACGTCGCACGACCGCGCAATTGTCAGTTAAAGCGACACAGGGGGTAAATGGGGTAAATCCTTCCGGGGCTGAAGTGGTTAAATATCATTGATTTATATCCACCCTGATCTAAAGGAATGTTGGCAACAGAGATATGGCTTTCTCCGGTGGAGTACCTACAATAATGCAAATATGGGACAGCAAGGTAGCTGCCACCAATATGTATCCATGAGGGTCCAAGGCTGTGTACCGAGAGCACGCTCACTGCACGCTCCCAGCACACTGACCTAGCCATCACGGCTTGTGATTGGGATCCAGCAGAACAGATCATGTGACTACGATGAGAGCCAATCATATGATCAGGACGCCACCACCGTTTCCCGGTGTTAACAGTTTCACTGGAATGGGCTGCCCTGCGTGCAACAAATGTGCCAAAAAAGCTCCAAGACTTTTTTTTTCGGGCACTGAGCCTCATGCGGGGTTTTTTTACCGCACATCTGCTAGCTAAATTCGGGGTGACATTAATAATGGCACCACAAACGCGATGTGCATTTGTAGCCTGTTTTTAATGCATTCCTGAAACGCGTAGCCGTAAATGAGGTCTTAACGTGGACTTATCAGATCTAGTAGATTTTTCATAATGTGTACAGCATGTTGTAATATGTCGATGTAACAATTCCAAGTAGGGATGCACTGATACCGGATTTTTATCGGTGAGTAGGCGTACCGATATTTACGGTCAAGTACTCGCCGATACCGAGGACTGATTTTTTGTGGTGCGATTTGAGCCCATACAAAAATGAATGAGCTCAAATCACACTGTAAGGCAAGCACTTGATTTGAACAGCAGTGCAAATCCTGTCCGAATCGCATGCGGTTTCCACCACCGCTCCTGTGTGAACCCACACTGAACTCGCTATGACAAGCCTGGGCTCACACAGGAGCGGTGCGGGCAACCGCATGCAATTTAGACACGTATCGCATGTGATGCTTTGCAGTGCGATTTGAGCCCATTCGTTTTCTATAGGCTCAAATGGCACCTTAAAGCTATCAGTTACTGGAGCATTTTCACAAGTACTCATGAAAATACTCGGAATCAACGCAACCCTAATTCCAAGTATTTATAACCTCTTCCACAGTCCACAGGACTCCGCCCAACATGGTCTTCATTGGCTTTGGCAATGAGAGTTTGTTACTGGGTAAAGGAGCCAGTAGGTTTGACCAGTGGCGGCTTGTGCTCCATTTTTTTTTTTTGAGGGGGGGGGAGCAAATAAACCGCTCACCACATCCACCCCCCCTTCAGCCGGTCCATCAGTAAAAAACCCAAAACCTCTCCCCCCTGTAGCTCGGCAAACCACCAACCAAACCCCCCCCCCCCCCCCCGTCACTCACTTGTCCACCCACCAGCACCACACTTACCCCATCTAGAGCAGCTTTGGTGGCTTCCCCCTGCGTCTCCTCCTCAGGGGTCAATACAGTCGCTTCTCCTCTTGGCCAATCGGGTCTTAAGGCCCACTTCCTGATTGGCTGGGAGGAGAAGCAGGAAGACAAAAGCAAACTGTCACAACTGGGTGGGCTCAGGGCACAGTGCTCTGCGCCCCGAGCCTGCCCTTTTTTGAAGCCAATTAGAGCCTTAAGCTCTAATCATGTGCTTCAAAAAAAAAAAAAAAAAACATTGAAATCCATGCGTCCGGTGCCCTGCATGTAGTTTAGGGGCCGGGCGCATGAATTAGGGTGGCTGCGCCCTAATAGAGCGCCCGCCACTGGTTGTGACCCACCAGAGACCATCCCCCAAGCCATCCTGCTACCTTGAGGTTGGGTTGCGATCCTTGGTGGACTTAACACCTTGGAAGCTCACTTTTCCAGAGGCTGCATTTCCTAAACACGCGACAAATCACGTAAAAAATGTGCCTTTTCCCCAAGCCTTTCGGCATTGCACTGCAATCCCAGGTTACACTTGCGTGCCATTAATTATTAATGGCACCCCAAGCGCAGGTAGCAGACGCGTGTTTTGCTGTGCGCCAAAACGTGCTACAAACGCACCAAAATGCCCATTGAAAAAAAATGGCTGATGCCCCACGTCTGAAAAAGGTGCTGGAGCTACTTTGGGGCATTTGTTGTGCGTAGAGTAGCCAATAGGTGTGATGCGCATCAAAATGTAAAAAAAAAGTGCAAAACAAGACTCAAGCGAGAAGCATGTTCCTGCAGCGCTCAGGTGTGAATGGAGCCTGCAATGCGCACCATTAGTCACTCTATGGGCAGGGCAAAAATTAAAGGCTTTGTAAAAATATATCTACACCCACCTCTATGCTGCAGCATCGCTCTGATGCTGCAGCTGCCCCACGTCGGCTCTAAACCCAAGAACTGAGCGATCAAATGACCACTGATCGCTCAGTTCTCCGTCAACTGACTGTCAGTTATCACTCTTCGCTCAAATGCTCGCTGGAGCTCTGGGTGGATGCAGCTGGCTCCAGGATTCAGCCATGTGCTGAGAGGTGGAGCCAATAATTAGTCAGCTGGGTGGATCCAGACAATATTGTCGGGATCCTTCCAGAGCCTGGAGCTCCTCCGCAGTAGCCCACTCTGGGTCACAGGAGAGCAAAAGTACACTCCCGTGACCCACAAGAAATGTATGGCCAAAAAAAGCCGCATTTGGCGGGCAGTACCAATACAATCCATTCAACTAAGGCCATAAGGCAATGCACGTGACTGCAGCACGGTGGTGCAGGCTTTTATCGGTTAAATAGGTGGTGAGGCGAGTCTCAAACCCCCTCTGAAAAGCAGTCCACCACCGTTCACTCTTCAGAGGGCACCGCTAGCATAAACAAGCCCTTAAAAGGCTACATTTGGATTTTTAGACATGGACAAATCTACAGGGGCCACTTTAGAGGGAAACCAATAAACCTTCCAGCATGTCTTTGGAATGTAGAAGGAAACCCTCACAGGCACAGACTAAGAATATGACAGGCTCAAAAACTCGCACTGCTTGTAGTCTCAAACCTGTCTTACAAGTGCCAATGCAGGATATTTGCCTATAGGTGACAGAGGTCAGGAGATTATATATAAAGATTATTTAAGAGTATTGGAACATGCGACAGGCAAGTAGAACGGGTTCCCCTTTACAAAGACGACCTATCAATCCAATGACAAGCCTTTACCGCCAGATCAGACCAAGTCATCAGGACCGGGGCTGGAATGTAGGTGAAAGATTAAATGGAATTTTATTTAAAAACTACTTGCGGGCCAAGCTGTCCAGCAAAAGTGACAGTTACAGGAGTTGGGACAAATTAGAACACTTCCAACTGTCAGCTTTTCATAATCCTAAATACAAAAAATACAGTTGTACACAAATGTAAAAGAGGGGTTATGATGTAAAGAGGGGGGATGTGAAGTAGAGGGGGGAATGAGAACACTGATGTAAAGTGGGGATGCAATGTAAAGGGGGGGGGATACTGTGATATAAAGGGGGGGGGTGATGTGAAGGGGGGGGGGGGGGGGATGAGGATACTGATGTAAAGGATGGTATGTGATGAACAGGAGGGTATTGTCATGTGAAGGGCAGGGATTGAGAACACTGATGTAAATGTGGGGGTAAGGGGGGGGCGCTGTGAGGGAATGTAAAGAAGAAAAGAAAGTGGGGGTTGTAGACACTGATGTAAAGTGTAACGGGGGGGGGGGGGGGTACTGTGATGGAAAGGGCAGAGACTCAACACTGATGTAAAAAGGGGATGCAAAGGGAGGGGGGGGGCTACTGTGATGTAAAGGGGGTGGGGATGAGAACACTGATGTAAAGGGGGGGGGGGTACGGTGATGTGAAGGGGTGGGGACTGAGGACAATGATGCAAAGGGGGGTGATGTAAAAGGGGGGGTACTGTGATGTGAAGGGGGAGGAGGATACTAATGTAAAGGAGGGGGTGTGATGAAAAGGGGGGTACCACCATGTGAAGAGCAGGGATTGAGAACACTGATGTAAAGGGGGGGTACTGTGATGTGAAGGGGGAGGATGAGGATACTGATGTAAAGTGTAAAGGGGGGCTACTGTGATGGAAAGGGCAGAGACTAAGAACAGTGATGTAAAAGGGGGGGTGAAATGTAAAAGGGGGGGGCTACTGTGATGTGAATAGCATGAGGATGAGGACACTGCTGTAAAGGAGGGGATGTGATTAAAAGGGGGGGGGGGACACTGATGTGAAGGGGGGGTACCACCATGTGAAGGGCAGGGATCGAGGACACTGATGTAAATGAGGGGATGTTATGAAGGAGGGGGGATAAAGGATACTGATGTAAAGGAGGGGATGTGATGAAGGGGGGGATAAAGGGTACTGATGTAAAGGAGGGGATGTGATGAAGGGGGGGGGGGGGGGGGGTAAAGGATACTGATGTAAAGGAGGGGATGTGATGAAGGGGGGGATAAAGGATACTGATGTAAAGGAGGGGATGTGATGAAGGGGGGGGGATAAAGGGTACTGATGTAAAGGAGGGGATGTGATGAAGGGGGGGGGATAAAGGGTACTGATGTAAAGGAGGGGATGTGATGAAGGGGGGGATAAAGGGTACTGATGTAAAGGAGGGGATGTGATGAAGGGGGGGATAAAGGATACTGATGTAAAGGAGGGGATGTGATGAAGGGGGGGATAAAGGGTACTGATGTAAAGGAGGGGATGTGATGAAGGGGGGGATAAAGGGTACGGATGTAAAGGAGAGGATGTGATGAGGGGGGGGGGGATAAAGGGTACTGATGTAAAGGAGGGGATGTGATGAAGGGGGGATAAAGGGTACTGATGTAAAGGAGGGGATGTGATGAAGGGGGGGATAAAGGGTACGGATGTAAAGGAGGGGATGTGATGAAGGGGGGGGGGGGGGGGGATAAAGGGTACTGATGTAAAGGAGGGGATGTGATGAAGGGGGGATAAAGGGTACTGATGTAAAGGAGGGGATGTGATGAAGGGGGGGATAAAGGGTACTGATGTAAAGGAGGGTATGTGATTAAACAGGGGGATGGGCATGAGGACACTAATGTAAAGGAGGAGATGTGATGAAAAAAGGGGGGGCTTTGATGTGGGGGGGGGGATGAGGACACTGATGTAAAGGAGGAGATGTGGTGAAAAGTCGGGGGGGGGGCTGTAATGTGAGTGACGATACCGTTGTAAAGGAGGGAATGTGATGTAAAGGAAAGGGAGTTAACGGATATGGTGGGTAGGGACTAATATCAAGGGGTATTGGGATATGAAGGAGGGGGGGGGGGAGAACATGGCTGTAAACGGAGGGGGGGGGTTACTGTGATGTAAAGGGCGGTAAGTGCACTGATGTAAAAGAGGGGACGTGCTGTAAAGGGGTGCACTGTTATGTGAAGGAGGTAAGGAGGACACTGATGTAAAGTAGGTAATGTGATGAAATGGGGGGGGGGGGGGGTTGGACTGGAGGAAACTGAAAGGGTAAGGTGTGATATAAAAGGGGAGCTGTGGGGGGTAAGGACACTGATTTAAAGGAGATGTGATCAAACATGTGCGCTGAGGACACCGATGTTAAAGGGGGGGGGGATTTTGATGTGGGGGGGGGTGAGAACACTGTTGTAAAGGAGGGAATGTGATGCAAAGTGGGGGGGGGGGGTTTACA
Source organism: Lithobates septentrionalis (assembly GCA_037952835.1). NCBI lineage: Eukaryota > Metazoa > Chordata > Amphibia > Anura > Ranidae > Lithobates > Lithobates septentrionalis. The sequence continues at coordinate 93,166 of JBBDGP010002364.1, read as the reverse complement.
GGGATGTAAAGAATTTGAGTCACAGTAGAAACACGAGATTCAGACCTCTGCTGGAAGAAGAGCTCACTGACCAAACCTCCATACATTATAATTCAATACCCCTACACTACTTTCATTTTGTGATCGAACATCACAGCTATCACATGGTACAGAGCCACTCGGATGGCACTCTGTCTGTGAAACAAGCTGTCCAATGGTGGCTCAATGTATAGTAATTAGGAGCACTGGCCATCCGAAGGAGAGCTCTGCAGTGTCGTCAACAAACGGAACCACAGAAATAACTGTCCAACCCTTTCCTGTATATAAACGAATAGGGGTACATAAGAGGTTAACCATCTCATGCAGACAAGCATAGGAGATGTTGAAATATTTTAATTGATCAGAGTCAGCATATGGGGTTTCCTGATAGTCAGGACAAAATGAGAACAAACAGTTTAATATCTGAACACAGAATGGCTGATAACCGCTACCATAAGCAGCAGAAAAAACATACGATCTGTCCAATCTGGAAGGCTTCCAAGTTCTCGGCATATGGACAGCACATGTGGTGATGAAGGCCTGACATATCCACAGGCACGAGCTCAGCTCACATTGTGCTTGCAGTGTGGGTGGTTCTTCTAAGGACTCCAACACTTTCCCTGACAGAGGCGCCTTGTACGGCATTAAGGAACACAGGAAATCGGTCATTATCTAGACTTAGGAGGTTTGATTCCATCTCTGAGCATGGAAGATAGTGGAGGGGTTTCCTCCTAAGTACCACAGAACGGTGGAGTTCACCACTACAATCACAAAGAATTACAGACGCTGGTTCTCATTTAGGTTTTGTACGGCACGATCTTCCAAGGCACGCCAGAACAGAGGGAACACACAAGAGCGTCCCGAATCCTCAAACCAAGCTCTGAGTCATTGGATGGCCCAAGTCAATGGTGGAATCTGCTGAACCCATTACATTGTTGGGTTATTTAAAGGGACAGCTCATCTCCTGCAAAAACATTCCAGGAATGCTTTAGAAAAAAGTTTGTTGGAAAGTTTTAAGGTCATATTAAACCCTCAGCGGTTTTTAGCTTTACACATTAAAGTAGAACTTCACTCAAAACGCGAAGCCCCATTGGTTCCCTCCCTTTCCCGAGACTGAGTTACTGTTTTTTTTTTGCAGGGGGAGGAGAAGAGCAAGTACTGATTTTTTTTAATCGGTACCCGGTCCCACTTCCGCAATCTTCACCTAGGTGAGACTGAAGTCCCTTGTCCCACCCCCTTCCAGCAGTATCCTGGGACATGTCATATGACCCAGGAGGTTGCAGGACTATTCACAGTTGGCTGCGCAAGCTTGCCCATGCACAGGTAGGAAGCCACAGCCGGCTCCTGCATACAAGGTGGCGGCATCAGTGACCCGCATAGGTAAGAAGAACCAGCTGTGGCAGGGCGTGACAAATTGGATTTGAATCTAGGAGCCAGCTAAAAAAGTTAGGAGTCATTTTTTTTCCCCCACCCCTTGCCTATTGGGCACTTTCACCCTCTTCCTGCCCAGGTCAATTTTCAGCTTTCAGCGCTCTCACACTTTGACTAACAATTGCGCAGTCATGCAACACTGTACCCATAAGAGATATTTATCCTTTTTTGCACACAAATAAAGCTTTCTTTTGGTGGTATCTAATCACTGGGTTATTTTTTTTTTTGCTAAACAAATGAAAAAAAGACAGAAAATTGAAGTTAAAATTTTTCCTTCTTCACTGATGCAGCCTGCGCTGATGGGCACTGATGCAGCCTGCGCTGATGGGCACTGATGCAGCCTGCGCTGATGGGCACTGATGCAGCCTGCGCTGATGGGCACTGATGAAGCCTGCGCTGATGGGCACTGATGAAGCCTGCGCTGATGGGCACTGATGAAGCCTGCGTTGATGGGCACTGATGAAGCCTGCGCTGATGGGCACTGATGAAGCCTGCGCTGATGGGCACTGATGAAGCCTGCGCTGATGGGCACTGATGAAGCCTGCACTGATGGGCACTAATGAAGCTGCACTGATCATCAGGGCAGGGTACAGAGCCGTCGTTCAGTTCTGGGAGGGCATCTATTGATGTCCAACCATTACTGGTCGACCGTGCTGTAGCCCTCTTTCAGCTATAGCGCAGTCGGCAAGCGGACGGCTGACAAAATCCCAGGCACCGGGACACAATTTCTAGTCGCCGTGGCGACCTAGCACCTGGGACTTGTTGAGCTCTGAGCTGCGGAAAGGAAGCGCTGGACTTTAAGCATGGGTAAGTATCTGCAACTACACCATTTGGAGCACATTTTGGGTTGTCACCAGAAAAGGAGAAGAGGGTAAATCTTGCAATGGGGACACTAGTTCTTGTGACTGCCAGGGATTTCCTCACATGTGCTTTGTAAGCCTAGTTATGAGGTTGGACAAGGTGCCCCCCCCTCCACCCGCTAACGTAGTTAGCAAGGAGACGGCTGCTTGTTAATTTGTGCTCGTCTTGGCTGCAAGCAGCGGCAAGAGGAATGCAGTCCGAAAACACAGCTAGCAGGGGAGACAGCTGCTTGATAACTGGCTCTTGTCTCAGCTCCAAACACCGGCCAGAGACAAGCAGTGGCAATAGGAAAGCGGACACACCGACCCACCCCCTCGTCTGCATCCCTCTTGCTGGCACGTCTTAACCAAGTGCACGGAGCAAAGACAAGTGCCAGTTTTCAAGCAGTCATCTCCATGCTAGATGTGTTGTCGGGCGGCCACAGGTGAGGCTGTAAATATTAAAGTTAGATTCCAGGTATCCACGGCGAGGCTGCGATTATGGGCACGGCGAGGCTGCGATTATGGGCACGGCGAGGCTGCGATTATGGGCACGGCAAGGCTGCGAATATGACGTGTGACGTCCAAGCCATGCCCCGCTATGTCCGGCTTCGGCCGTTGCCATAACAACGGTGCTAAATCAGCTAAAAGTAGTTGGATCTGCATGTGTGTTATAATTAATCAAAATTAGTCAATCAATTAAGGACCTCCCGTGTACATTTACTGCAGCAGGCCAGCCCTTGAGCACAAAATCACGTACCCAAACACGATTCGTTCTTCTGGGTCTGGGGCACGTGCGCCGCCAGAGACCCGCTCCCGCTGTGTTGCACACAGCGGCAGCCAATCAGCGGTTCCGGCGGATCATTCGTAGAGAGGCAGAACGGCGGTCTGCTAGTAAGCAGGAACGCAGATCTGTCTTTCTTCAGTTAACCCACCTCCCCCCTCCACACAGTTAGAAAGCACTCCCAAGGAACACAGTTGACCCTTTGATCGTCCCTGATGTTAGCCCCTTCTCTGCCAGTGTTATTTATACAGTGACAGTGCATTTTTTTTTAGCACTAGTCACTGTATTGGTGTCACTGGTCCTCAAAAAGTGTCAGAGTGTCCGCTGCAATATCGAAGTCCCGCTATAAGTCGCTGATCACCGCCATTACTAGCATAAAAATATACATTCGAGTATCTATCATAGTCTGTAGATGCTATAACTTTTCAATATCAAACCAATCAATATACGCTTATTGGGATTTTTTTTTTTTACTATAAATATGTAGCAAAATACATATTAGCCTAAATTGAGGTGTCAGATTTTTCAGCCGCAATGTCGCAGTCCCACTAAAAATCACTGATCGCCTCCATTACTAGTAAAATACAAAAAAAATTAAATAAAAACTAAAAATAAGTCCCTAAATCTATCCCAAAGTTTGCAGACGCTATAATTTATGCGCAAACCAATGAATATACGCTTGTTGGGATTTTTTTTACCAAACATGTAGCAGAATACATTTTGGCCTAAAATTGATTTAGATAGGTCTTATAGCAGAAAGTAAAAAACAAAACAAAAAAAACAAACAAATTTTTTCTAAAATTGGCGCTTTTTTTGTTTATAGTGCAAAAAATAAAAACCAGAGGTGATCAAATACCACCAAAAGAAAGCTCTATTTGTGGGGGGAAAAAAAAGGACATCAATTCTATTTAGGTACAGCGTCGCACGACCGCGCAATTGTCAGTTAAAGCGACGCAGTGCTGTATCGCAAAAAATGGCCGGGTCAGGAAGGGGGGTTCAAACCTTCTGGGGCTGAAGAGGTTAAAGTAGCGCAGTGCTAAATAGTAAAACACGCTCTGATCATGAAGAGGGTAAAATCTTCCAGTTGTTGCATAGGCTTTTAGCAAACATTATGGCATGCGTTTATTATGAATGGGCTGCAAACACCACAACGGATAAAACAAACTTTTTAATTTAGTGTACCACAACGTGGGAGATATATATATATATATATATATATTCATTCTGCATTGGGCTCTACTGTACAATGCACCGGGTGACACTGCGACAGACCATGCATAGAGCGCAGAGGAAGACATTTTTTAATTGCAAATCAAAATAAAACCAACAAGAACAGAAAAGTGAATTACTTTAATGATAAATCTCAAATTTTAGATCAAAAGTGACCTAAAACAAATGGCGAATCCCTCTTTGCGGCGGGTAAAGGCGCGGATGGGTGGAGGTGTTAAAAAACACAAACATTGTTATCATTGCTAATGATTTAATTCTGGGAACATCACTTAAAAAAAGGCATCCTTGGAAAGAACCTACAAAGATCTAATGGGAATTTCTCAAAGTGACGCGGGACGCAAGGAGGACGCGATTACCATTTACCGGAGTCAGGAAAGGAGGATTATTTCCCCTCATTAGACTCTGAATTAATAGGGGGGATTTCTGGTGACCTTTGTTTTGTATTTAAAATGAAATCACACAAAAAAAAAAAAAAAAAAAGTTATTCCTGAAAAAAAAAAAAAAAGTGTAATTTTCCACTCCAGTAGAGGTTGGTACGTGTGTCGCGCTCTTTGATCAGACACCGGTGGAGGACACAGGAACACCACACAGGAATTTCCAGCAACACTTCACAGGAGGTCAAAATCCGGCCAGGGTGGAAATTCAGGTTCCGTCTGCTGCGTCCGGAACATTAACCCTTTGTGTTTGTAAAGCAGAAGTTCAAAGTAGCGGTGCACCGAAATGAGAATTCTGGTGCCGAAACTGAAAATTTAGGATGCAATTTGCAGAAAAACGAAATGGACAGTTTATTTTTTTAATTTGAATTTAAAGAATGTGGTTGGCAATTTTGCATTGAAGTCAATGTGACGTGATTTTGTATTTAAGTAAATAGGGGGCATTTTGGTTTGAAGCCAATGGGACATGATTTTGGATTAGTCAATAGCAGGGGTCTTCAAACTACGGCCCTCCAGCTATTCCGGAACTACACTTCCCACTAGGCATTGTAAAACTGACATTTACAGACATGACTAGGCATGATGGGAATTGTAGTTCATGAACAACTGAAGTAGTTTCAAGACCCCTGGTCAATAGGGAGCAATCAAGGATGCTAGGCATCGTTCCGGTGTTCTAGCAGCATAAGAAATTAGGCAGCAAAAACAACCGCCATTCTAGCAACCAAGGTGTTAGGCAGCATGAGGCGCACCTGCAACCTAGCAACCCAGGACTCTAACCTGCAATGACTGCTTGCATCCTAGCAACCAAGGATACGAGGTGACAGGAGCTGCCTGCATCCTAAAGGCACTGGGCAGCAATGACTGCCTGCATCCTAGCAATCAAGAATGCTGGGCAGCAGGAGTCCTGTGTTCTAACAGCGTAAGAAACTAGGCAGCAAAAACCGCCCGCATTCTAGCAACCAAGGTGCTAGGCAGCAAGAGACACCTGCATCCTAGCAACCTAGACTCTAACCTGCAATGGCTGCCAGCATCTTAGCAACCAAGGATGCTAGGCAACAGAAGCTGCCTGCATCCTAGCAACCTAAGACACTGGGCAGCAATGGCTGGCTGCGCCCTAGTAACCAAGAATGCTGGGCAGCAGGAGCCTTCCTGTGTCCTAGCAGCTTAAGACACTAGGCAGCAAAAACCATCCACATCCTAGCAACCAGGGTGCTATGCCTACGCTCAAGCTCTCTCATCTCCTCCTCCCATGCTCATCTCCAGGATTTCTCCAGAGCCTCTCCCATCCTCTGGAACTCGCTACCTCCAACTGTCCAGCTATCCCCTACTCTTGCTACCTTCACGCGATCCCTTTAAACTCATCTCTTCAGAAAAGCCTATAATCAGGTCTCCAACTAATCTTTTACCACTTCCATCAGCTCATTCCCCACACTTACAACCTTTTGTACCACCTGCCCCACCCTATTAGATTGTAAGCTCTTCTGAGCAGGGGCCTCTTAAGCCTCCTGTATTTTATTGTATTACTACTGTATTGTCTCCCTTTTATATTGTAAAGTGCTGCGAAAACTGTTGGCGCTATATAAATCCTGTATAATAATAATAATATGCAGCAAGAGGCACCTGCAACCTAGGACTTTCACCTGCAATGGCTGCCAGCATCTTAGCAACCAAGGATGCTAGGCAACAGAAGCTGCCTGCATCCTAGCAACCCAAGACACTGGGCAGCAATGGCTGGCTGCGCCCTAGTAATCATGAATTCAGGAGCCCTCCTGTGTCCTAGCAGCATAATACAATAGGCAGCAAAAACCATCCGCATCCTAGCAACCAAGGTGCCAGGCAGCAAGAGGCACCTGCGTCCTAGCAACAAGGAAGGCTAGGCAGCAAGAACTGGCTGCTTCGTAACAATTTAAGTCATTAGGCAACAAGAGCTGCTGGCATGCTAACAACCAAAGATACTAGGTGGCAATAGCTGCCTGCATCCTGGCAATCAACAGGCTGCCCTAACGCTGTGTGCTGGCATGCATGCAGGATCTTGCTCAATTAGAGTTTGGGAATCATATGCAGCCACCACTAAAAGTCTGGAGTGCATTTAGTTAGGAAGTGGCTGCAAAGAGGCTGTGGGAAAACAGGGATTAATTGATTATAGAGATCCCGGTCTCAGCGAGGTCGTGTATTGCTGCAGACATTTGCCGTTGTCCTGGTTGGGATATGAACCTTGTAGAGGACACCCCACATCTGGTCCAGCAGAGGATTCAGCCTGCGTCTAGCTCTGTAACCTTTGCTGAGCAAGGCTTCTTTTTTTGGCTAAGGTAAAACAAGGGCCCTCTTGTTCAGAGGGGGCCGCAGACGATCGCTGCGTCCAACACACAACATCCTCTTTGTCCGATTCCTCATTCACTTCTAATCCAATGAGATCTTACACTTCTCAGCGTGAATCTAAAAAGCTGCTCCTCTTCCGCAGCCAACAGTGACGGTATGCAGTGCCATCTCCTAATGTAGGGGGCGCCGGACTTCACAACGTCTTATAGAGTACATATATCTCCCCCTGAAAACATTCAATTCTTACCAAATTTCAATGAATAGGTTTTGTTTTGGAGATTTTTTTGTAATCAGTATGATGTGATTAAGAAAAATCTTCAATAAAATAAAGCAAAGAAATTTCAAATAAACTTGAGCCCCCATCCACCCAATACATCAGAGTCCCCCCTTACATGACTGTCTCCATCAGGGTCCCTTCTCATAACAGTGTCCCAATCAGAGTGCCGCAGGTCCAGAGCTCCATCAAGAAACAAATCTGCAGCAACTGCGTGATGCCATCATGTCACTATGGACCAAAATCTGAGGTTTCCAAAACCTTGTTAAATCTATGCCATGAAGAATAAAGGCAGTTCTGAAGGCAAAGGGGGGTCCAACCTATTACTAGCAAGATGTACCTAATAAAGTGGCCGGTGAAGGTATGTGAATGAGGCCCACTCACTGGTAGTCATTTTCTGCCCAGTCAAGTATTACAAGTCATCTCTCAGGTGGGTCAACCTAGAGGTGACCCCAGGGCCATCTTTAATATTGATTGGACCCCGGGCAAAACTTTTCTTAGGGCCCCCCCCCCACGCAATTTCGCTCTCCACCTGCTCTGAGACATACAATAAATAGCAGCTATGCTCAAAATCAGTTTACTGAATCAGATCAGGCAGCTATTGCGATCGGCTGCCAGAAGTTACAGTGTATCATTACCGCTCACTGACTGGTTGCTAGAGGTTACAGCACACATTACGGCTCACTGATTAGTTGCTAGAGGTTACAGCACATGATTTCTGCTTGTTGATTGGCTGCTAGAGATTACTGTGGATATGACCCCAGGGGGGCATGATATACATGTAAATGCCGCCAGCCACCGCCATATACATATGAATGCCGCCACTATTTACATATGAATGCCGCCGTTATTTACATATGAATGCCGGTAATTTACATGTAAACACAGGGTCTGCAGGTGAGTCATCTGTACACAAAAAGGACAGAGCTGGGCAGAATTAGTAGCAGCACTTTACATTGAGATATTGGGACACAGCACGGGACTTAAAACCTCAAGGGACGAGGGAATTTAAACCTGGATATTTGGCAGGTATGAGGCAGCTGCTTTGGGCCCCCAACAATGACAGGGCCCAGGGCAGCTGCCCTTTTGCCCTGCCTTAAAAACGGCCCTGGGTGACCCAGGAAAATTCCTTCAGGTTCCTCTCCGCATTATTTCTGACAAGCAAGCACATGCTCAGTGTCCATCAAGAAACAAGCATTGGTATACAAGACTTTTTGAAATTTTGAAGCCAAACTTAATTATAAAATAAATAATCTTTTAGGGTAGAAATAAATCTAAAAAGAACAAAAGTCAAAAAACAAAAACAGTGGGAAACGTCAGCTTGTGTTTGAGATCAGTTGGAGAAGCTTACGAGGTCCTTCACGGGTTTTGCTGACCTTCTGACACTAAACTGTGGTTCAGTATATATTAACTGAAGAAAAGTCCCTTCTATTACTCTGTCTACTCCAAATCTACGCTCCGGAGATCTGGCCTTCCTGTTAGTGGGTGGCTATGTTTGTTCTCCATGGTCCCACTCTATGTCGGAACATAACCACCCTCTCTTGCTCGCTCCCAAGATGGACTATGGGATTTGTAGCGTGCATATAGCAGAGTACATGATCACAACTAATGTGCACTGCTCAAAAAATAAGTAAAACTGAAACCACTCCAATGCCCCAATCTGTTATCCCAGCTGAACATGAACATTTGCAGGTGCTGGTCGAGTTGAACACTGGCTCATCAGATACATCGAGAATTACAAAAAATGGCACCCGTCTGCACACTGCCTCAGCATATAGTGAGCTCCTCTTAGTAAAAAATGGCTTTAACTTGGTCTCCTACACATGGGAGAACCCCCTTAACATGTTTCACTCAGTAGGGGCTTAATTGTAAAGGCAGAGGGAGAATTTCTTTCATAAAAAATAGATCACAGGGCCATTAAGTAGTAGATGTATTGAGGTGAGGGGTGATTATGCCCATTTTGTAGGTGCTTTTTTAATGATTTGCACCATTCAAAACTGAAAAGAAGGAAAATGTTCAAAGACATCGGTTGTCTATTCAGGAGTTCTTCTATAATCTACAGTTAACTAAAAACGCCAATCCACCTGGCTCCCTGGTCACCGCGGTCTACCTGTGTTGCCCAGTTCTCATGGTTCTCTTTCGGTTCACTCAGCCTTTAGTTGCAGCGCCCTGTGGCACAGTTCACTCCTCGCCTCTGGATTGGGGTTCTTCAGACATCTCTATAGGAGCCCACCTGACTCCTGGGATGGGACCTCCCATTTCCTGGCTGCAGGCTGGGGCACCTCTGACCCCTGGGAGAGACCTCCTGGCTGGGGCACCTCTGACCCCTGGGTGAGACCTCCTGGCTGGGGCACCTCTGACCCCTGGGTGAGACCTCCTGGCTGGGGCACCTCTGACCCCTGGGTGAGACCTCCTGGCTGGGGCACCTCTGACCCCTGGGTGAGACCTCCTGGCTGGGGCACCTCTGACCCCTGGGTGAGACCTCCTGGCTGGGGCACCTCTGACCCCTGGGAGAGACCTCCTGGCTGGGGCACCTCTGACCCCTGGGAGAGACCTCCTGGCTGGGGCACCTCTGACCCCTGGGAGAGACCTCCTGGCTGGGGCACCTCTGACCCCTGGGTGAGACCTCCTGGCTGGGGCACCTCTGACCCCTGGGAGAGACCTCCTGGCTGGGGCACCTCTGACCCCTGGGAGAGACCTCCTGGCTGGGGCACCTCTGACCCCTGGGAGAGACCTCCTGGCTGGGGCACCTCTGACCCCTGGGAGAGACCTCCTGGCTGGGGCACCTCTGACCCCTGGGAGAGACCTCCTGGCTGGGGCACCTCTGACCCCTGGGAGAGACCTCCTGGCTGGGGCACCTCTGACCCCTGGGTGAGACCTCCTGGCTGGGGCACCTCTGACCCCTGGGTGAGACCTCCTGGCTCGGGCACCTCTGACCCCTGGGTGAGACCTCCTGGCTCGGGCACCTCTGACCCCTGGGTGAGACCTCCTGGCTCGGGCACCTCTGACCCCTGGGTGAGACCTCCTGGCTCAGGCACCTCTGACCCCTGGGTGCGACCTCCTGGCTGGGGCACCTCTGACCCCTGGGTGAGACCTCCTGGCTGGGGCACCTCTGACCCCTGGGTGAGACCGCCTGGCTGGGGCACCTCTGACCCCTGGGTGAGACCCTCCTGGCTGGGGCACCTCTGACCCCTGGGTGAGACCTCCTGGCTGGGGCACCTCTGACCCCTGGGTGAGACCTCCTGGCTGGGGCACCTCTGACCCCTGGGTGAGACCTCCTGGCTGGGGCACCTCTGACCCCTGGGTGAGACCTCCTGGCTGGGGCACCTCTGACCCCTGGGTGAGACCTCCTGGCTGGGGCACCTCTGACCCCTGGGTGAGACCTCCTGGCTGGGGCACCTCTGACCCCTGGGTGAGACCTCCTGGCTGGGGCACCTCTGACCCCTGGGTGAGACCTCCTGGCAGGGTCACCTCTGACCCCTGGGTGAGACCTCCTGGCAGGGGCATCTCTGACCCCTGGGTGAGACTTCCTGGCAGGGGTATCTCTGACCCCTGAGTGAGACCTCCTGGCTCGAGAACCTCTGACCCCATGGGTAAGACCTACAGTCTCCTAACTCCTGGCTGGGGCTCCTCTGAGCACTTGTTGTGCTCTTCTGTATCCAAACTGGGAAGGCTGAGCTATCCTCAGGCTTGAGTATATAACTCTGCACACCTGTGTACTTACACAGGCTGAAGAGATCCAGTAAAATCTGGGTGAAGAATTGTCACCAGCACACCAAAAATTCCTCGAAAGGGTCCAAAGCTTTATTCATGTGGTTGCACGGTACACATGTGGCAACGCTTCGGCGCCAAGGAGTGCACCACTTAACTGACGAAGGGGCACTGCGTGGCTCTGAAACGTTGTCATAGCTTAGCCTTGAGAAAGTCACATGTTAGTGATGTAACGCGTGGGAGGAGCCTAGGACAGTCTGCTGAATACATTGTATCAAGCAGCAGCAGCTTCCGTAGCAAGCCTTGTCCTTACAAGCCAGCTGAGATCTGCCTATCTGCTTATCTGCATGCCTAACAAGTAAGGCACACGTGAGTGTATCACTGTGCTGTTTTGCCTGTGAACTTTTATTGTAACAATATTGCGCAATGTTTTCTCTCTTTGTTTATTTTACATAAAACCACTTGATACTGGCTGGGGAAGAAATAGCTCAGAGAGTGAACAAATATGTACTGCAGGAATCCAGATATCCCAGACTACTGAGGATTGAACTGTCGCCTGTTACTTATCCTATCTCATGAATTTAATCATCTATATTTAATCAGATTCTATTGGCACTATTTATACTCATCAATTGTATATATATTGCACCTTTATAAGCTTATCATTTATTTATTTTTTATTACGGAGGATTCAACACTTACCACAGGGAATATATAATATATATATAATTTATTTATTGGCACTAATTTGGATTGATTACTATTTGCAAATGCATTTTTAGTATATCTATACACAATTGTTGCTTAGTTTATTTTGGAGATATCGCACCACTTCCAGTGGATTTGTATAACTGGAAGAACACAGTTTTTAAATATTTGCGATTTTTATATACCCCCTCCAAAAGTGCTTTCAGTGAAGGGTACTGGTAATGTTATAGCATACGACATTTTGGACAATTTTAATCTTCTGAAGTTGTGGTAACAGACTCCTTCCTGTTCCAGCAGGACTGTGCCCCGTATACAAAGTCAGCTTCATGAAGACATGGTTTGAGGAGTTTGGAGGTGAAGGTACTTAAGTGTTCTGCACAGAGCCCTGACCTCGACCCGATAGAACACGTTTGGGATCAGGTCTTGTCCAACATCAGCACCTGACCTCATCCCTACTGAACACCTTCAGGATCAAGTCTTCTCTCCCAACATTACCTGAAATCGTCCTCAACCCTGCTAAATACCTTTGGAATCAGATCTTGTCATCAGATCTTGTCATCCAACGTCAGTAACTGACCTCAACCCTGCTAAATACCTTTGGGATCAGGTCTTCCCATCCAACATCAGTACCTATAGAAAGTACAGGCCGGCAACTCGACAGCATGTCCATAGAAAATATTTGAGCATTACTGCAATAACCATCCAAAAATGCTGACGCGTTTCACGTTTTTCTCTTGCAACATCAGTACCTGACCCTCAACCCTACTGAACCCCTTTGGGGTGAATTAGAAAGCCATTTGCAAGCCAGGTCTTCTTATCCAAACATCAGTACCTAACCTCAAAAACACACAACCCTTCCCCAAAGAACATGCATGTACTGTTTCAAGAAACACAACGCTCAGGTGGGAATGGGCACCACTGAACATAATGGGTATTCTAATGTTGAGCATTAAAGGGCTTTGGAAAATGCATTTCAATAGCTCAAGCATCATCTGGACATGATTTAACCAGCTTGGTGAGGAGAAACTCGAGTGGCCTGTAGAGAGCCCTGACCTCAGCCCTAGGAAATCCAATTGTGAGCTAGGTCTTCTCATCCAACATTAGTACCGGACCTCATAAATAGGCACAAGCAAGACCAACCAACAAGAGTTCATGGTCCATTGATGTCACATCAGGAAACCTGCCCTGAGAAATGCCATGCAGCCATCACTGGAGGGCATGTAGAGAGGAAGTGGTTGCATGAGATCACCAGCACTGACATGCAACAAACAATGACAAAAACGGTTTTTATAAATGATCAAGTTTTGTTTGTAATCAGCATAATGTGATTCAGAAAAGAAAAGTAACTTCAGAAAAAGAAGGCAAAGAAATTCCAAATAAACTACATCAAAGTCCCCATCAAAGTCCTCCCCGACATCAGAGTCCCCATCAGAGTCCTCCCCCACATCAGAGTCCTCCCCCACATCAGAGTCCTCCCCCACATCAGAGTCCTCCCCCACATCAGAGTCCTCCCCCACATCAGAGTCCTCCCCCACATCAGAGTCCCCATCAAAGTCCTCCCCCACATCAGAGTCCCCATCAAAGTCCTCCCCCACATCAGAGTCCTCATCAAAGTCCTCCCCCACATCAGAGTCCTCCCCCACATCAGAGTCTCCATCAAAGTCCTCCCTCACATCAAAGTCCTCCCTCACATCAAAGTCCTCCCTCACATCAAAGTCCTCCCTCACATCAAAGTCCTCCCCCCACATCAGAATACCCATCAAAGTACTCCCCCACATCAGAGTCCCCATTAAAGCCCTCCCTGACATCAGAGTCCCCAGTAAAGTCCCCCTTACACCAGAGCCCTCTGCATATCAGAGTCTACCCTTATTTTAGGGTCCTTATTAGAATCCTCCTTACACCACAGTCCTCTGTAGAGTCCCCATCAAAGTACACACTTACATCAGAGTCTACCCTTACATCAAGGTCCCCATCAGAGTATACTAGATTCCCCTGTACATCAGAGTCCACCCTTACAACAAATTTCCCTTTTATATCACAATCCCCGTTCACACCAGAGTCCCCAAAGTCCGCCCTTACATCAGGGTCCCCATCAGAGAACCCCTTACGCCAGAATCCTCTGTACATCAGAATCCCCCTTACACCAGGGTCCCCATCAGGTCTAGACAGAGGAAGTGCCATCCTCCTGTGAATGTTGGGGCAAAAACATGATTGGTTGTTAGAACACCAGCGGTCCTAGCAACCAATGACAGTAAAGTGTCAGCTGTACGGGAAGGGGAGGTTGGAGAGAAAGGGAGACCATAGGCTGACCTGAAGACCTGTGTGAGAAGCCCCCGACCCTAGCTGCGGGCTGGACAACCTCTTGCAGTGGGACAGATCTGACCCATGGGCCAACGTTTGAAGACCCTTGCTCTGGATCAACCACAGGTTTAGAGGATGCAGGTTTTTATTGGTTGAACTCAATGATGTGTCTTTTGCAACCCAACAATGTAATTTATGTCTATAGAATGGTACAGAGAGACACATAATAAATCCTTAGATTACAGATCAATTAGTTACATCATCCAGTGTACTTGTACACTCTTAAGGCCAGGCAAGGAGTAAAGTGCATTAGTTCAAAGCAGCGTCATCATCGTATTGATATACACAGGTGTAAGGACACTTTCATTTATTCCAGTTGATCCTCGTTGGGGAAGAAATAGAAATTGAGAGTTTTCATTTTTGAAAGAAATCTGGAGAATTCTACGAAATTGCAATCAGAGGCGTTGGGGTCAAAATTAAGAGTATCAATCACTTACCGCAAACCGCCGTAGCTGTACGTCGGTACTTTGGACGTAGAACACCGGGGTTACGGCAGCAGATAGCGGCCATATCCCCGGTAATTTCTGAAACAGCGGGTGGTCCTCTTTTGGATAAAAGTGGTCTCCACAGCTGATCCGTCACAAGATCACTTATCGGTGGTGGGAGAGGTGCCCCCCCCCCCCCACCACCACGATACGGTCGTCACTGCCGGTAGCGGCAAATACGATACGATCCTTTCCCCTCAGAGGCATGAAGTAGGAATGAGGGAATGATGGCCTCCCACTCCAATCAATGACTTAGGATGGCGGAAGCGGCGTCAAATGTCACTTCCGCCCAAACGCCTTAAAAGGGATAAAAAAAAAAAAAAAAAAAAATTGATTTTATTTTTTTTTCCTCAATTAAACACTTATTATTGCATTTTAGTGTAAATATGAGATCTGAGGTCTTTTTGACCCCAGATCTCATATTTAAGAGGTCCTGTCATGCTTTTTTTCTATTACAAGGGAGGTTTACATTCCTTGTAATAGAAATAAAAAAAGATTACATTTTTTTTTTTTTTTTACGGGACAGTGAAAAAAAAAAAAAGTTTTTTTTTGTTTTGTTTTTTTACCCTTTAACTTTTTTTTACATGGTCCCTTTAAAAAAAAAAATTAAGTGAATAAAAAAAAAAAAAAAAATGAATAAAGTTTGCATTTTTTTTTCCCCTTATTTAAAAAGTAAGGTGCCCCGTCCCTCCCTGTTCGCACGTAGAAGCAAACGCATACGTAAGTCGCGCCCGCATATGAAAACTGTTTTCAAATCACACATGTGAGGTATCGCCGCGATCGTTCGAGCGAGAGCAATAATTCTAGCAAAAGACCTCCTCTGTTACTTAAAACTGGTAACCTGTAGAAATTTTGAAACGTCGCCTATGGAGATTTTTTAGGTGTCATAGCTTGTCGCCATTCCACGAGCAGCATCAATTGGGTATCAATTTACTCGACGTAACATTATCTTTCACAATATAATAAAAAAAATTTTTTTTTTTTAAATTTGACTAACTTTCCAGTTTTCTTTATTAATTAAAAAAGTTTTTTTTTTTTTTTTTTTTTTTAAATGCGTTTGTGAGACCGCTGCGCAAAAAACGGAGTGACAAAGTATTGCAATGACCGCCATTTTATTCTCTAGGGTGTCTAAAAAAAAAATTAATGTTTGAGGATTCTAACTAATTTTCTAGCAAAAAAAAAAAAAAATGATTTTAACTTGTAAACAAGTTTGAAAAATAGACCTGGTCCTTAAGTGGTTAAATGTTAAAATGTTTTCAAATGACTGCATGTTAAACATTTCCCATTATTTACCATGTAGACCAGGGATATGCAATTAGCGGCACCATGGCTGTTGCAGAACTACAAGTCCCATGAGGCATAGCAAGACTCTGACAGCAACCAGCATAACATCCAGTGGCAGAAGCATGATGGGACTTGTAGCTTTGCAACAGCTGGAGGTCCGCTACTTGCATATCCCTGATGTAGGGTATGCAGGCATACATTCACCTTTGCCAACTTCAGGTCCCTCAATGTAGCTTCCCTGAACATCCTGTAGGGAAGAGCACACATGGTGTATCATCTCACAAAGGACTGTGCAGGTACTAGCAGCTGTCCATCAATGAGGAGGGAGCATGGGAGGAACTTGGCGTTTGTATGGACGCACCCATTATGTATCACACAACATCCATTCATCTCTCGTCCTTGCAGGGAGGAGCGTAAAGGTGGCTCCATAGGACCCTGTAAAGGGAAAGGAGCCACCCTCAATCTAGAAAGCGATGCAAGCACTGGGAGGACTGGCTGAAGCGAAGAACGTTTGATCATCAAGTTGTCTTTGCATACCAATAGTAATACTATGATGACCAGTTGAAGTCTCCCACCTCTTTATAGTCCCGTACCCCCAAATGTTACCAGTTAGGACTGTTTTTGTTAGGAAATGCTTTAATATAACTTTTTTTAACCACTTCAAGACCAAGCCTATTTCTGACACTTCTTGTTTACAAGTTAAAATAAGTTTTTTTTTTTGCTAGAAAATTACTTAGAAACTCCAAACATTTTTTTTTAATTTATTTTTTTTGGCAAAGACCCTAGAGAATAAAATGGCGGTCGTTGCAATATTTTATGTCACACGGTATTTGCGCAGAGGTCTTTCAAACGCAATTATTTTGGGAAAAAATAGACTTTTTTGAATTAAAAAAAAAAGTAAAGTTAGCACTTCAAAGTATTCAAAGCGCCAAAATCAACATTTTGGGACACAGACATTCTTTGAAAATCGGCGCCATTGGCAGCAGAGTAAACCGGAAGCGACGTCGTGACATCGCTTTCCGTGTTTTTACATTGGAGACCCGATCAAAGCAGTTTCCGGCTTCATTCGAGACTCCACACAGCCGGCGGACGTGGCGGATGGTCGCTCCGGTCTTCCAGTGAGATGGGAGACCCGGGCAGAGCGGCGAAAGGCTCATTAGCCCCATCAGTTATTATGAGAGAACCGATCGCTAGCTCAAAAAAAAAAAAAAAAAAGTACAACTTTAAATGATGTATGGGTATGTGATTTTGTGTGAAGTGGTTAAATTAGTTTTCCAGTGAAAATTCTGCTTCCTGCCCTCTCATTGCGGTGCCCTGTGCTGGCAGAGCTGAGTAACAGCCACACCCACTCAGCATATATGTCCTTATCAGGGCTTTTCTTCTCATGGATAGGTGGAGGTATTTCCCTCCTTTCCGAACCATGCTTGGTCTCCGCCCCACTTTTTTTTTCAGTGAAAATGCAGCTTCCTGCCCTCCTATTGCAGTGCTTTGTGTTGGCAGAGCTGAGTAACATGCTAAGGGGGTGGGGCTGTTACTTGGCTCTGCCAGCACAGAGCACTGCAATGGGAGGGCAGGAAGCGGCATTTTCACAGGAAGAAAAAGTGGGGCGGAGATGAGGGGTGATTGGGAAAGGAGGGAGTACCTGCACCTCTTCTCTGAGAAGAAAAGCCCTGATAAGGACACTTATGCTGAGGGGGGGGTGTGGTTAAGTGTCCTTATCAGGGCTTTTCTTCTCAGAGAAGAGGTGCAGGTACTCCCTCCTTTCCCAATCACCCCTCATCTCCCTGTGAAAATTCTGCTTCCGGCCCTCTCATTGCGGTGCCCTGTGCTGGCAGAGCTGAGTAACAGCCACACCCACTTAGCTTAAGTTTCCTTATCAGAGCTTTTTTTTCTCAGGGGTAGGTGCAGGTACTCCCTTTCCGAATCACCCTGGTCTCCGCCCCCTACCCACCTCCAAGCACCGTCCCTTGGCTCCACCCACTACCCACCTTCCAGTACCACCCCTTTTGGAGAATACACAACCAATTTAAATGGAATTTGATACTGATAAGGAAAGCAAGAAAAGATCCGCTGCAGCCAATAGACCCCCCCCCCCCCCCATCAATAAAAGAGCCCACCCAGCAACAACAGAGCAGCCAGCAACAACAGAGCAGCCAGCAACAACAGAGCAGCCAGCAACAACAGAGCAGCCAGCAACAACAATAGAGCAGCCAGCAACAACAGAGCAGCCAGCCAGCAACAACAGAGCAGCCAGCAAGCAACAACAGAGCAGCCAGCAAGCAACAACAGAGCAGCCAGCAAGCAACAACAGAGCAGCCAGCAAGCAACAACAGAGCAGCCAGCAAGCAACAACAGAGCAGCCAGCAACAACAGAGCAGCCAGCAACAACAGAGCAGCCAGCAACAACAGAGCAGCCAGCAACAACAGAGCAGCCAGCAACAACAGAGCAGCCAGCAACAACAGAGCAGCCAGCAACAACAGAGCAGCCAGCAACAACAGAGCAGCCAGCAACAACAGCGCAGCCAGCAACAATAGCGCAGCCAGCAACAACAGCGCAGCCAGCAACAACAGCGCAGCCAGCAACAACAGCGCAGCCAGCAACAACAGCGCAGCCAGCAACAACAGAGCAGCCAGCAACAACAGAGCAGCCAGCAACAACAGAGCAGCCAGCAACAACAGAGCAGCCAGCAACAACAGCGCAGCCAGCAACAATAGCGCAGCCAGCAACAACAGCGCAGCCAGCAACAACAGCGCAGCCAGCAACAACAGCGCAGCCAGCAACAACAGCGCAGCCAGCAACAACAGAGCAGCCAGCAACAACAGAGCAGCCAGCAACAACAGAGCAGCCAGCAACAACAGAGCAGCCAGCAACAGAGCAGCCAGCAACAACAGAGCAGCCAGCAACAGAGCAGCCAGCAACAACAGAGCAGCCAGCAACAACAGAGCAGCCAGCAACAACAGAGCAGCCAGCAACAACAGAGCAGCCAGCAACAACAGAGCAGCCAGCAACAACAGAGCAGCCAGCAACAACAGAGCAGCCAGCAACAATAGCGCAGCCAGCAACAACAGAGCAGCCAGCAACAACAGAGCAGCCAGCAACAACAGAGCAGCCAGCAACAACAGAGCAGCCAGCAACAACAGAGCAGCCAGCAACAACAGAGCAGCCAGCAACAACAGAGCAGCCAGCAACAACAGAGCAGCCAGCAGGCAGCAACAATAGATCTCCCAGCAGTTGTCATTCAAATCCAATAAAGCTCCCTCTGCTGTCAAGCAAATCCAAATGACACAGGCGCCGGGGGGCGGGGCAGTGTTCTGCTTTCTGTGTCAATAGACGCATTAGTAGGACTCAGGAGTGCGCCTGCACGACTGTCCCAAAAGAGAGCGCTTCTCCAAGGAGGCACTCAAGAAAAGGAGGAGCCAGGAGTGCCGCTGAGGGACCCCAGAAGTGGAGGATCGGGGGCCACTCTGTGCAAAACCAACTGCGGAGCGGAGGCAAGTATGACTTTTTTTTTTAAACCCTGAACCCTTTACAAACCCTTTAACCACCTCAACAATAGACCCCACCAGCAACAATAGATCTTCCAGCAGCCAACAATACACCCCTCCCTCAACAGTAGATCCCTCCCAGCAACAATAGATCCTCCACCAGCAACCATAGACCCCCCCCCCTCCCCTCCAGCAGCCAGCCAGACCCCTCTAGCACACTCTAGTACCCCTTGCCATTACATAGATTCTGTGCTGGAGGTTCCCACTGAAAAAAGCCCTGGGCCTTATATAGACGGGGAGAGGAGTGTCTGACCAGAGCGGTCTCATTACGGAATGTACCGGGTCTATCTCTGGTGCCGATTGGTTTGTAAAATGATATTTATACCCACCAGTAATTACTTTAATGGGAAAGTGAAGAAGAAGCTGCAAGTACAAAATCTATCCGACTTCAGCTGGGCTTTATCCATGAATTTGATTTTTATTATTCATTTAATTATTGATCTGAACCGTGTATTCCCTGCAGGTTGAGTGTTGCTTGGTCCTGCCTCTTCTATGTTGGTAATAAAAATATCCTTTAATTACAGGTACAATTATATAACGAATGCCTCTCACTAACAGGGAACAGATCACTTTGCTATTTATATCCTCCCTCTGGCCTTCCCTTCAGTCTTGCACAGTAGTACCGGCTCCTCTCCTCTCCTGAATACGGCTTCCTCTGATTTCACCGCACACTGTGAGCTTCTCACAGTATGCATTAGAAGCTGCAGCAAGTCAGATACAGCCCTTCTCATTTTCTGGGACATCCAGCATCATCTAGCACTTTTCTCCCCAGCCTGACGGTCCCTGGCCCCTCCCCTTTCATTCTTTGGATTTTAGTTCTTTCAATCAGAGTCTCAGAATCACGTGTGTTATCTGTATAGAAACGCCCCCAGACTGACATCCACCCACCAAGGTAGATTGAGATTTGCATAACTCCTCCCACTGCTTGCATCAGGGCTGAGGGCAAATGCAGCCTCGCCCAGTAACAGCCCCCGCCTCCAGACTGATATCCACCTATTAAAGCATTTTGAGATTTGCATAACTCCTCCCACTGCCTGCATCAGGGCTGAGGGCTCTTGAGGAGTACAGATTTTTTTTCAAGAAGCTATGTACATCACTCTGCCGGCCCCTCCCACCAGCATGATCTGCATTGCATATAGAAGCACAGAGACCCAGTGATGACATTCATTTTCAAATAAGGTATGTCATGAAAACAGAAAAGTATTAAAAAATGTCATGTTGATTTGAGAGGGGGGGTGGAGGAGAAACCAGGGGAGGCAAAATACAAGCAGATAAAACTCCCTAGGTGGATGCTGCATCTATCCCCAACACCTCTACACTGAGAACTGAGCGATCGAACATCGCTGATGGCTCGGTTCTCACAGCTCCCCGAGCGGAGAGCTGCTGACTGTCAATCACAGCGCTCCTCTCTGCTCCTCCCCACTCATTGGAGCGCTGAGCTGTGGAGGGGCGGGGAATGGGGACGGGGGTCACTCCCGATCCAGACTTTATTGTCGGGATGACGCTGTGCCGGGACTGATCTGTGTGATGTCAGAGAGCCGACTTCAGACCACACACTGCTGAAAACGGGTCACAGGAGTGCAAAACGAATTACACTCAGAAGAGAAAACAGCTGAAGGAGCTCAGCCTGGACTTCTCCTTTAAGGAGTATGTACACAATACATTGGGATTACTTCTAATAAAATCATTTAAAAAGCCGTGGTCTCCAAACTGTGTCCCTTTGCTTGTCTTTATCTGGCCCTTGAGGCTTTATTCTTGCCACCGATACCAATGATGGGGCACTATTCCTCCCACTGATACCAATGATGGGGCACTATTCCTCCCACCGATACCAATGATGGGGCACTATTCCTCCCACTGATACCAATGATGGGGCACTATCCCTCCCACTGACACCAATGATGGGGCACTATTCCTCCCACTGACACCAATGATGGGGCACTATTCCTCCCACTGATTCCAATGATGGGGTATTATTCCAGCCACTGATACCATTGATGGGGCACTATTCCTCCCACTGACACCAATGATGGGGCACTATTCCTTCCACTGATACCAATGATGGGGCACTATTCCTCCCACTGATACCATTGATGGGGCACTATTCCTTCCACTGATACCAATGATGGGGCACTATTCCTCCCACTGACACCAATGATGGGGCACTATTCCTCCCACTGATACCAATGATGGGGTATTATTCCAGCCACTGATACCATTGATGGGGCACTATTCCTTCCACTGATACCAATGATGGGGCACTATTCCTCCCACTGATACCAATGATGGGGCACTATTCCTCCCACTGATACCAATGATGGGGTATTATTCCAGCCACTGATACCATTGATGGGGCACTATTCCTTCCACTGATACCAATGATGGGGCACTATTCCTCCCACTGACACCAATGATGGGGCACTATCCCTCCCACTGACACCAATGATGGGGCACTATTCCTCCCACTGACACCAATGATGGGGGCACTATCCCTCCCACTGACACCAATGATGGGGCACTATTCCTCCCACTGACACCAATGATGGGGCACTATTCCTCCCACCGATACCAATGATGGGGTATTATTCCAGCCACTGATACCATTGATGGGGCACTATTCCTTCCACTGATACCAATGATGGGGCACTATTCCTCCCACTGATACCAATGATGGGGCATTATTCCAGCCACTGATACCATTGATGGGGCATGATTCCTCCCACTGATACCAACAATGGGGTACGATTCCTCCCGCTGATACCAACAATGGGGCACTATTCCACCCGCTGATACCAATGATGGGGCACTAGTCCAGCCACTAATACTAATGATGGGGTATAATTCCTCCCACTGACACCAACAGGGCATTGTTTACTCCCACTGGGCACAGTCTGTCCCCCTAAAGTCTAAAGGACAGTACACTCGTCCCTTTGTGTAGAAAGTTTGGAGACCCCCATTCCAAACCAATACTATTGTTTGAGGTTGTCTCTCATCTGGAAATAAACATACTGATGGTGCCCACGGTAAAATCGTTTTTTCTTTGTAAACGGACCTCAGAAAAGGCCCGACCATTATTTTTTGCAAATTGTTGAAACAATAAATTTTTTGCATATTAGTAGTGACATTGGTAAATTCATGGCTCTCTCGGGGTAATGGATGCCCTTCACTGCCATCTATGTGATCTGTACAAAGCATGCCATATGTAGGGTACCCCCTCACCCTGTGGCACAATAGTGGTGACATGGACGGGACCATGGGAAACTCCAGTTGACATACTTTGCATTTTCGGATCTTCAAAACAACTCATACAGGACCACCCACGGTTCTCACTCATGCTACCTGAATACCTGTGATAATGAGCCCTTAATTATGTTTTTTTTTTTCCCCAAATTTTATTTTTTTTATTTACTTTTTTTTTCTAACAGCCCTGTGGGGGTTGGTGAAATATCTGGGGTCTAAATAGACACCCAACGTCTCACTTTTGAGACAGAAAGACCGAGAACACGGATTCCTCAATGCTTTCTCTGCAGCCTCAGCGGCAAGTGAATGAACAGGGAGTGCTCTGTACAGAGACTCCCTGTATATTTAAAAGCTGAAGCATTGTAATCGCAGGGAGGGCCACAGGGGGATTGTTTCCACCAATTGTGCCACTCCTGGTGCTCTGGGCCCCCTTGTTCAACTTAAGGGGCCTGTGCCCTGTACGGGAGGGCAGATGACCACCTACTTATGGCTTAAACAGTGGGTGTGATGGTCAGGTGGCCACCTACTTTTGGCTATAGCAGTAGGTGTGAAGGTCAGGTGACCACCTACTTTTGGCTATAGCGGTAGGTGTGAAGGTCAGGTGACCACCTACTTTTGGCTATAGCAGTAGGTGTGAAGGTCAGGTGACCACCTACTTTTGGCTATAGCGGTAGGTGTGAAGGTCAGGTAACCAAATTTTGGCTTTATCAGTAGGTAAAGGTTAGGTGACCAACTACTCTTGGCATTAGCAGTAGGTGTGAAGTTCTGGTAAATACCTACTTTTGGCTATAGAGGTAGGTGTGAAGGTCAGGTGACCACCTACTTTACTTTCACTACCCTGGCTCTGAGGAAGAGGGTTCACCCTTGAAACGCGGTCTGGTCTTCCGGTAATACTGATGGACTTGTTTTCATCTTGGAATACATTTTATTAAGGTAATACGCTAGGTCAGTGCGCCCTTTTCTTTTTATTGTTTTTCAGACGGAGAATACCAATTGTCCTGAGAGGGCAGCAAGACCATTGGCGCTAAGAAGGGATTTTGCACTGTGTACCCCTGGGTTGACCACGGCAAGCGCAGGAGGTGGTTTGTTTGACCACCTATTTTAGGCTATATCAGTAGGTGTGAAGGTCAGGTGACCACTTACTTTTGGCTATATGAGTAGGTGTGATGGTCAGGTGACCACCTTCTTTTAGCTACATCAGTAGGTGTGATGGTCAAGTGACCCCCTTCTTTTGGCTCTATCGCTAGGTGTGAAGGTCAGGTGACCACCTTCTTTTGGCTCTATCGGTAGGTGTGAAGGTCAGGTGACCACCTTCTTTTGGCTCTATCGCTAGGTGTGAAGGTCAGGTGACCACCTTCTTTTGGCTCTATCGCTAGGTGTGAAGGTCAGGTGACCACCTGCTTTTGGCTCTATCGGTAGGTGTGCAGGTCAGGTGACCACCTTCTTTTGGCTCTATCGGTAGGTGTGAAGGTCAGGTGACCACCTGCTTTTGGCTCTATTGGTAGGTGTGCAGGTCAGGTAACCACCTGCTTTTGGCTCTATTGGTAGGTGTGCAGGTCAGGTGACCACCTTCTTTTGGCTCTATCGGTAGGTGTGAAGGTCAGGTGACCACCTTCTTTTGGCTCTATCGCTAGGTGTGAAGGTCAGGTGACCACCTTCTTTTGGCTCTATCGCTAGGTGTGAAGGTCAGGTGACCACCTGCTTTTGGCTCTATTGGTAGGTGTGAAGGTCAGGTGACCACCTTCTTTTGGCTCTATCGGTAGGTGTGCAGGTCAGGTGACCACCTTCTTTTGGCTCTATCGGTAGGTGTGAAGGTCAGGTGACCACCTGCTTTTGGCTCTATTGGTAGGTGTGCAGGTCAGGTGACCACCTGCTTTTGGCTCTATTGGTAGGTGTGCAGGTCAGGTGACCACCTTCTTTTGGCTCTATCGGTAGGTGTGAAGGTCAGGTGACCACCTTCTTTTGGCTCTATCGCTAGGTGTGAAGGTCAGATGACCACCTTCTTTTGGCTCTATCGCTAGGTGTGAAGGTCAGATGACCACCTTCTTTTGGCTCTATCGCTAGGTGTGAAGGTCAGGTGACCACCTGCTTTTGGCTCTATTGGTAGGTGTGCAGGTCAGGTGACCACCTTCTTTTGGCTCTATCGGTAGGTGTGAAGGTCAGGTGACCACCTTCTTTTGGCTCTATCAGTAGGTGTGAAGGTCAGGTGACCACCTTCTTTTGGCTACATCAGTAGGTGTGATGGTCAAGTGACCACCTTCTTTTGGCTATATAGTGTAGTTAGTTTGACATACAAATGCCCATGACAGGGAACATCACACACATTGATCATCCTTGTGCCAGGCTCTTGAAAATGCAAGATTTTCGAGCTGCGAGAGGCAGATGGGAAAATGTGTCTCCTTCCACCTGCTCCTCATCCCCCGCACAGAGCGAGAACAGCAAAATCCCTAATTATGAGCAATTCCAACAACTCTGCATCCCGCGGTGGCAGCCTACACCGTATCCCAGCCTCTGTTCAGTCAAACGTTTACCACGTCTCTATTTCTATAGCGATGGTGAGAACGCCCACATCTGACACCACCATGGGAGACATCTGTTCTGTAGAACAATCAATACTTTGCTGCCAGCGGGCACACTGCACCAACAACCTGGAAGGTATCAGTTAAAGCTGAACTCCAGGTAAACAGCTACAGTATAATATTATATATATATATTTATATATATACACACACACACACACACACACATACATACATATATATACACACACACACAAATTAAACCGATATACAGGAACAGTATGCCTGGCAAAGGATTTGTATTTCTGTCCATCCAGTCCTGAGATTTGCACAGCTCTGTCACACAACAGTCAGGTGGATGACACGACTAAAGCCTCGTACACACAGTTCGATTGTTGGCCAACCGAGCGTCTGATTTTTGTCAAAAGGGCATGTGACAGGATCTTGTCTTGCTGTCAGAAACCACCCCCTCGTATTCTGAGAGCGGGGATTCCTCTGCTGTCAGAATGCACTGATGTCAGAAACCATGAAATCAGGCCGAGACAGAAGTACAGTTAAATCACACTTGTTTAAAAATAAAAGTAAACAGAACAAACCTAGTCAAAACATAGCCAAAGTACAGTAACCGGAATGGATAGTCAGCCAAGCCAAAAGTCAGGGATCAATGTAGTGGACCAGCAAGCAGCATCTGGAGCCAGAAGGGATGTCAGCAAAGCAAGTCTTCAACAGGATTGCAGGAGAACGTTTCTGTGATGTTGGCGAAGGCAGAGATCCTCTGGCCTGGACGGCTTAAGTAGGCAGGACTGACGAGCAGGATCATCAACAGCTGAGTAACTGGAGAGATAGGAGCTGGCAATTAGCCGACAGCTGAGCAGCCAGCTCAGAGAAGGGCTGAGCCCAGCCCTGACACTTGCATACTAACGGTACACAATTGTCGGCCAACAAACACGAACGTAGTGACGTACTAAGAGGAATTTCAGCTCTTGAGCGCCACCCTTTGGGCCCCTACTGCTAATTTAGTGTTTGGTGAGTATTGATTCTGAGCATGTGTGTTTGTACTTTCGACTTTTGTGTGACTGACCGTACGAAAATCTGACGTCTAGCCGTTGTCCGCCGAAAATTTACTAGCCTGTCATCCAACATTTGTTGGTTGAATGAATGAAGGATTTGTAGAGCGCTGCAAATGCGAACTGAATCGCCTCAAGGCGCTAAAATGCGTTCTCTGTTGTCAGCTTCTTAGAAGAGGAAGGTCTTAAGTTTTTTCCTGAAGGCCTGGTGGTTTTCTTCCATGCAGATGTGGGTCGGAAGAGCGTTCCATAGTCGATGTCCTTGGACTGCGAATCTTCGTTCTCCCTTTGCTTTGTAGCGATATTTGGGAATGATGAGGAGGTTTTGGTTAGCCGATTGAAAGCTGCGATTGGGTGTGTAGTGTTTTATTTTCTCCTGGAGATATAGCGGAGCGTTTCCTTGTATGCATTTGTGGGTGAGGCAGAGGGTCTTGAATGTGATCCGATTCTTTACGGTTAGCCAGTGTAGGCACTTTAGGGATGGGGAAATAGATTCCCAGGGTTTTTTTCCTGTTAACAGTCTTGCCGCCGTGTTTTGAATGAGTTGTAAGCGTGCAAGCTGATATTGGGGTAGTCCTACGTAGAGCGAATTTGCGTAGTCGAGTCGGGAGTTGATGATTGTTCCCACAACTGCCGCTTTGTCCTCTTCTGGGATGAAGGGGATGAGTCTACGTAGTTGGCGGAGGAGATGGTGGGATCCGCTCACCACTGATCCTATTTGTGCGTCCATTGTCATTCCTGAGTCAAAGATGACTCCGAGACTCTTGGCTTTGATGCTTGGAGTGATGGTCTGTCCGAGGATGGTGGGAGGTGTCCACGGGGTCTTCATTTTGGAATTTTTGTTGGCTTGTAGGAGAAGAAGTTCTGTTTTTGAACCGTTAAGTTTGAGGGAGCTGATGGTCATCCAGTCGTCAATTAAACCGAGGCATTCTTCTAATTGTTGTTGGTTTTTTTGTCCGGTGATACGAAAGTAGAGTTGGGTGTCATCAGCGTATGAGTGGAAACAGAGGTCCGTCGAAAGTTGGACAACAATTGTCAAAAGATTTTAGGACAACAATCAACAGACAATCTCCTGCCAACAATCGGATGGTGTGTGCGAGGCTTTACACCGGGGTGCTCTCTCCAACCCCAGCCTGCTGACGATATAGCGAAGAGACAGAAGACTGATAAGGTCATCTGTCTGCTCACTCTCTCCTCATATCAGCATGTTCTTCAATAGTACATTTGCATATATCATATGATTGGCCCCCAGTGTGGCCCAACCCTTTTGGCAGCCTGCTGAGTATACAGTTAAAAAGCAGCAAAAAACTGATAAGGTCATCCTTCTGTTCACTCAGGCACCCCCCTCCTATATGCATGTTGCTTATCAGTACATTTGCATACAGCACATACAATACCCAGTGACGCCCAACCCCTTTCATAGTCTGCAGAGTGCACAGGGAAGCAGCAGCAGAAGACTGATGAGGTCATCCCTCTGCTCAACCAGACTCTCTCCTCTATAGCAGATTTACTGCTACAGGGAGACGGTTCTGTGCAGAATCACATACCGTATATACTCGAGTATAAGTCGTGCTAGGAACCCCAAATTTGGTGTGCAAACCCAGTGGAACGGGTACCACAATATATCCAAAGCTGAAGTTCCTAGCACTAAGTGGCCCCGAGATACGGGGCCCCAAAATCGGTTCGGAAAATGTCATTCTCTGCTGCAGAAAAGTGCTTGACATTTTCTGAACCGACTTTGGGGCCCCATATCTCAGGGCCACTTGATGCTAGGAACCCCAAATGTGGTGTGCAAACCCAGTGGAACTGGTACCATTACATATCCAAAGCTGGGGTTACTAGCACCAAGTGGCCCTGAGATACGGGGGCCCCAAAACTGGTTCGGAAAATGTCATTCTCTGCTGCAGAAAAGTGCTTGACATTTTCTGAACTGATTTTTGGGGCCCTGTATCTCGGGGCCACTTAGTTCTAGAAACCCCAGCTTTGGAAATTTTGTGGAGCTAGTTCCACTGGGTTTGCACACCAAATTTAGGGTTCCTAGAACTAAGTGACCCCGAGATATGGGGCCCCAAATTCGGTCAACTGTGTCCATCTGCAGCAATGTCATTTTTGGGACCCTTTGGGTTCAGAGACCCCAAATTTTGGCTGCAGCTAGGGGGCATCTAGGAACCCTTAACTACGGAGTTTGAAGTTCAGGGGACCTATGGCTGCAAATGGGCACAGTGATGCTGCAAATGGGCATTGTTAACCCTCTTTTCCACTTACAGTAGCTGTGCATTTCTCACCCTCGTCTTATACTCGGGTCAATACGTTTTTCCCATTTTTTTTGTGGTAAATTAGGGCCTCGACTTATACTCGGAACGACTTATACTCGAGTATATACGGTATACACACGATTCTGCACTTCCGGTTCGGGGGGCGCACATTGCTTCTGCTGTGATCAGTCACAGCTGAAGCCAATCAGCCCAGCCAAAGGATGTCCATCGGCACCCACAGGACAGAGGTCAGCCTATGTAAACAATGCAGAGCTCTCAGCGGGAATGTGCTGAATTTTGTTTCCCTGAAAAGCACATCCCTTAGCAAAAGCAGCATACAAAAACACTGGCTAGGCACAAAGATAACCCTTTGATCAACCCTGTTTAACCCCTTCCCAGCCAGTGTCATTAGTACAGTGACCGTGCATATTTTTAGCACTGATCACTGTATTAGTGTCAGCGGTTCCCGCAAAGTGTCAGAATGTCTGCCGCAATATCGAAGTCCCACTACAAGTCGCTGATCACCGCCATTACTAGTATAAAAATAAATAAATCCGCCGCAATATCGAAGTCCCGCTACAAGTTGCTGATCACCACTATAACTTTTTAATATCAAAACAAAATGCACTTATTTGGATTTTTTTTCCCCAAAAATATTAAGCAAAATACATATCGGCCTAAATTGATGAAGCCATTTGATTTTTTACATTTTTTTTATTGGATATGTTTTATAGCAAAAAGTAAAAAATTTTGGTCCCCCCATTTTCTGACTTTTTTCGTTTATAGCGAAAAAAAAAAAAGATCAAATATCACCAAAAGAAAGCTCTATTTGTGGGGGGAAAAAATTCTATAAATTTTATTTGGGTACAGCGTCGCACGACCGCGCAATTGTCAGTTAAAGTAATGCAGTGCCGTACCGCAAAAAATGGCCTGGTCATGAAAGGGGGTAAATCTTCCGGAGGTCAAGTGATTACAGTAAAAGCAGCACACATTACACATCGTTAGGCACACAGCTAACCCTTTCATTGCCCCTGACGTTAACCCCTTCCCAGCCAGTGTCACTAGTGCGGTGACGGTGCATAGTATCATCACTGTATTAGTGTCCCTCCCATCCAGTGTCAGTTACCCTGTTTCCCCAAAAATAAGACCTACCCTGAAAATAAGACCTACAAAGACTTTGACTAGGGCTCATTTGGGGGGTAGGGCTTATATTGCAGCCATCACTGACAATCACGCTAGGTCTTATTTTCGGGGAAACAAGGTAGCGCCTGATTCCCCGCCACACTATCACAGTCCCACTAGAAGTCACTGATCACGGTCATTACTAGTATAGCATT
Organism: Lithobates septentrionalis; assembly: GCA_037952835.1. Classification (NCBI taxonomy): domain Eukaryota; kingdom Metazoa; phylum Chordata; class Amphibia; order Anura; family Ranidae; genus Lithobates; species Lithobates septentrionalis. The sequence continues at coordinate 63,324 of JBBDGP010002364.1, read as the reverse complement.
TATAGCTGCGTAAATTCCAGTATATATACACCATAGTTTGTCAACACTATAACTGACACAAACCAATCAATATATGCTTATTTTTTTTTAGCAAAGATGTGTAGCAAAATACATTTTGGCCTAAACTTATGAAATTTGATTTTATTTGATAGCTTTTATAAAATAGAAAGTAGAAAATTTTGGTTTAAAAATTATTTTTTTTTATTCATATGATAAATTAAAAAAATGCACCAAACCACCAAAAGAAAGCTCTATTTGTGGGAACAAAAGCAAAGTAAATGAAAGTGACGTAAATCTCATTGGTGTACAGTGTTGCATGACCGCGCAATTGCCAGTTAAAGCAGCGCAGTGCTGAATAACAAAAAATGCCCAGGTCATTAAGGGGGTCTTTATTCGTTTCTATAATAAAAAAATGCAGAGGTGATCAAATACCAAAAGGAAAGTTCTATTTGTGGGAAAAAATATAAATTTCATTTGGTGTACAGTGTTGCATGACCACTCAATTGCCAGGTAAAGTAGCTCAGTGCTGAATAGCAAAAAAAATGTCCTGGTCCTTTGTTTCTATCAATCAAATGCCACCAAAAGAAAGCTCTATTTGTGTGAAAAAAAATTAAAAGAAATGAAAGTGAAGCAGATCTCATTTGCTAACAGTGTTGCATGACTGCGGAATTGCCAGTTAAAGTAGCGCAGTGCTGAATAACAAAATAAATCCCCTGGTCATGAAGGGGTCTATTTTCATTTCTAAAATAAAAAAACCCAGGAGGTGATTAAATATCACCAAAAGAAAGCTTAAACTGTGTGAAAAAAATATAAAATTTCATTTGGTGTACAGTGTTGCATGACCGAGCAATTGCCAGTTAAAATAGCTCAGTGCTAAATAGCAAAAAAAAAAAAATGCCCTGGTCCTTTGTTCCTATCAAATAAATACCACCAAAAGAAAGCTCTATTTGTGTGAAAAAAACTAAAAGAAATCAAAGTAAAGCAGATCTCGTTTGCCAACAATGCTGCATGACTGCGGAACTTCCAGTTAAAGTCGCGCAGTGCTGAATAGCAAAAAATGCCCTGGTCATGGAGTCTTTTTTCATTTCTATAAATAAAAACCCAGAGGTGATCAAATACCACCAACAGAAAACTTGTGCTGCATGACCGCGCAATTGCCAGTTAAAGTAGCGCAGTGCTGAATAGCAAAAAATGAAATGGTCATGAAGGGGTCTTTTTTTATTTCTATAATTTAAAAATAAAAACCCAGAAGTGATCAAATACCACCAAAAGAAAGCTCTATTTGTGGGAACAAAAAAATTAAATAAATGAAAGTGAAGTAAATCTCATTTGGGTACAGAGTTGCATGACCGCGCAATTGCCAGTTAAAGTAGCACAGTGCTGAATAGCAAAAAAGAAAAACGGTCTGGTCATAAAGGGGTCTATTTTAATTTCTATAATAAAAAAAAAAACAGGAGGTGATCAAATACCAACAGAAAGCTTAAATTGTGTGAGAAAAAAAAAAATAAGAATTTAATTTGGGTACAGTGTTGTATGACCGCGCAATTGTCAGTTAAAATAGCAAAAAAAATGCCCAGGTCATGAAGGGGGGTAAAAGCTCCCGGAACTCAAGCGATTAAGGACACCCAATCGCGGCTAGCAGATGCTGTCAGATGCTGTCATGTGAAAAACGCGCAATGCAAAAAAAGTGTAAGGATCGATGGCAAAAAAAAAAAGTGCAGAGGCTACTTTGGCGCGCTCGTGGCGCTTAGCACAGCCCATTTAAGTGAATGGAGTTGCCCTATGCAGTTGCTCAATAAATGCAAAAAATAAATAAAAAGTGGCAGACAGAAAGAAAATAAAAAATAAAAATGGAGGAAAAAATGAATAAAAATGGAGGAAAAAAATATAAAAAAAATTAAAAATAAAAACTGAGGAAAAAGAAAAATAAAAATAGAGGAAAAAAAAAAAATAAAAAAAGGGGAGGAAAAAAATCTTTTAAAAAATGGAGGAAATAAAAAAGCACATGTGCGTTGCGTGGGTGTGAATGGGACCCCGAGAGAAAAAGATGAACGTACAGGAAATCGCCAACATATAAATAGATGATTGATGACATTGTATCTCGTGTACAAATTCCAGAGAAGCGCGGAATGGTTGCCATAGCAACAAATCAGATTCCAGTCGTCAGTTCTGCAGGTGGGATTGGGAAATAAATGGCGAGATCTGTGCATTATTACATATAAAACGCGGATGTGTCTTTAGTGTCAGTCCTCCATCACCAGGCCGGGGTGCAGATCATCCATAGACATGGCTTTTATTTTATTATGTGATCAGCTGTATTTGTCATTGAAGGTTTCTCGGCATTTCACCACCATTGTTTACTGACACAACTGTCAGGAGACGTCACCAGTCAGTAGGTGACAATGACTCATCTCTGAACAATGGCCTGTCACTACATCACACACAATAGGACATAATAAGCTGAACACAGAGCTAAGGGAGCCCTTTCACCTGGCAAAGGATTTGTATATATGTCCATCCAGTCCAGAGATTTACACAGCTCTGCCAAGTGGATGACACCAGTTACAGATGAGATACAATGGTGTCATCGCCCCACCCTTAGGGCTCATTCACATTAGCGGTGGAGGGATGCTCCAGTTATGCCTCAATTTAAAAACCCCACCAACCGCTCCCCCTTTAGCTGCAGAGTCAGTTCTCGGGGGTCACAACAGAAATGACACCCCCTGGCACTTTCAGGGTAGAGGGTACAAGTGTCATGTATCTGTAATCATTTGTGATAAAGATGCAGCGCTAAGTTGTATCAGTTGTTTTAATTGATTTTGGTTTCACTTTTTGGTTTCTCATCTTTTAGCGATTTGTGTGGTTTTTGCCTTAGTTTTTTATTTTTTTAGTTAAGCTTTTTCACCATTACCTCAATAATTTTATCAAATTCACTATACTAGCGCTGCATCTTTATCGCAGTGTTTTTGAGTTTTTGCATTAGACTCTTTGGTGCTGGCTGCTTTTATTTATTTACCAGCGTATAATGCGCACCCCAAGTTTAGGAGGGAAGGAAAAAAACTTTTAGGAGGGAAGTTTAAGGAAAAAAGACTTACATTTTAAATGCCCATCAATGCAGCCTTATCAGTGTTCATCTGCAGCCTTCCCCAAAATTTCAGCATGTTTGGGTTTTAAATTTACCATTACCGCCAAGATATTCGGCTCTTCTCGACTCCTCTCACCGCCGACATAGACCGAGCCAAGTGTACTGTGTACTCGGCTCCGATCGCAGTCACGCCCCCGTCCCGCCCCTTGGCCTGCCTCCTATGATGGACACGACACCGGGCCAATGGCGGGACGTAAAGGCTAGGAGGCAGGACTGGGCGTGACTGCGAGCAGAGCCTTGCCGAGTACACAGTACACTCGGCTCGGTCAATATCACCGGCCCTCACAGACAGCGGAGATCGGCGTATAAAACGCACCCAAAATTGTCCCAATTTTAAGGGGAAGAAAGTGCGTGTTATACGCTGATAAATACGGTATTTTCAATATATATCTTTTTATTTCTAGCGCAGTGTTAACCTTCGGGTTTTGTTTATAATCTGTAATGGTTTGCAGTGTGCTAGCGCAAGGTCATCACCAACTGTGGATAATTTTGCATTTCATTTGGAAATCAAGGTCCCAGAGTCTGGAGAAGTGGGGAGGCACAGAATCCAGGTTGCATGAGGTCCAGTGTGACATTTCCACAGTCTGTGATGATTTGGAGAGCCGTGTCATCTGCTGGTGTTGGTCCACTGTGTTTTATCAAGTCCAAAGTCAGCTCAGCCCTCTACCAGGAGATTCTAGAGCACTTCATGCTTCCCTCTGCTGACAAGCTTTATGGAGATGCCGATTTTCCAGACTTAGCACCTGCCCACACTGCCAAAACTACCAATATATGGTTTAACCACTTCAAAACCAGCCTCGTTTTGGATTTTAGGTGTTTAAGAGTTTAAAACAGGTTTTTTTGCTAGAAAATTACTTAGAACCCCCAAACATTATATATTGTTTTTTTTCTAACACCCTAGAGAATAAAATGGCGGTCATTGCAATACTTTTTTTTGCACCGTATTTGCGCAGCGGTCTTCTAAGCGCACTTTTTTTGGAAAAAATTCACTTTTTTGAAAAAAAAAAATAAGACAACAGTAAAGTTAGCCCAATTTTTTTTTATATTGTGAAATATAATGTTACGCCAAGTAAATTGATACCCATCATGTCACGCTTTAAAATTGCGCCCGCTCGTGGAATGGCGTCAAACTTTTACCCTTAAAAATCTCCATAGGCGACGTTTAAAAAATTCTACAGATTGCATGTTTTGCGTTACAGAGGAGGTCTAGGGCTAGAATTATTGCTCTCACTCTACCGGTCGCGGCGATACCTCACATGTGTGGTTTGACCACCGTTTTCATATGCGGGCGCTACTCACGTATGCGTTCGCTTCTGCGCGCGAGCTCGTCGGGACAGGGCGCTTTAAAAAAATTTTTTTTTTTTTTAATTATTTATTTTACTTTATTTTATTTATTTTTTCACTGTTTTTTAAAAAAAAAAAATTTGGATCACTTTTATTCCTATTACAAGGAATGTAAACATCCCTTGTAATAGAAAAAAGCATGACAGGTCCTCTTAAATATGAGATCTGGGGTCAAAAAGTCCTCAGATCTCATATTTAGACTATAATGCAAAAAAAAAAAAAAAAAAAAAAAAAAGTCGTTTAAAAAAATGACACAAAATAAATTGTGCCTTTAAGAGAAGTGGGCGGAGCCGTCGTAATGACGTCGCTCCGGCCGTCACATGGTATAGAGACGGGTGGGGGCCATCTTGGCCTCACTCGTCTCAGTACCTCAGCAGTGAAAGGACCCGATCGCCTCCGCCGTTACCGACGGCTCCGGTAAGCGGCGGAGGGTGCGGGAGAGCGGCGGGAGGGGGGGTGGCACCTCTCCCGCCGCCGATAACGGTGATCTCGCGGCGAACCCGCCGCATAGACCACCATTATCGTGTGCAGAATCGCCGGCCCTAAAGATGGATACCTCGGTTGTGGCAGCAGCTGCTGCCGTTACCGAGATATCCATCTTTAAAAAACAGGACGTCAATATACAGTGGGCGGTCGGGAAGCGGTTAATGATCATGGTATCGCTGTGCTTCATTAGCCAGTTAACTTGTCTGACCTAAACCCCATAGAGAATCTGTGGGGAATTGTCAAGAAGAAGATGAGACCCCAGACCCAACAATGCAGACAAGCTGAAGGCCGCTAACAAAGCAACCTGGGCTTCCATAACAGCTCAGCAGTGCCACAGGCTGATAGCCTCCATGCCACGCCGCATCGATGCAGTAATTCAAGCAAAAGGAGCTCCGACCAAGTATTGAGTGTATACTATACATGGACCCCAACCAAGTATTGAGTGTATACTATACATGGACTCCAACCAAGTATTGAGTGTATACTATACATGGACCCCAACCAAGTATTGAGTGTATACTATACATGGACCCCAACCAAGTATTGAGTGTATACTATACATGGACTCCAACCAAGTATTGAGTGTATACTATACATGGACCCCAACCAAGTATTGAGTGTATACTATACATGGACCCCAACCAAGTATTGAGTGTATACTATACATGGACCCCAACCAAGTATTGAGTGTATACTATACATGGACCCCAACCAAGTATTGAGTGTATACTATACATGGACTCCAACCAAGTATTGAGTGTATACTATACATGGACTCCAACCAAGTATTGAGTGTATACTGTACATGGACTCCAACCAAGTATTGAGTGTATACTATACATGGACCCCAACCAAGTATTGAGTGTATACTATACATGGACTCCAACCAAGTATTGAGTGTATACTATACATGGACCCCAACCAAGTATTGAGTGTACACTATACATGGACCCCAACCAAGTATTGAGTGTATACTATACATGGACTCCAACCAAGTATTGAGTGTATACTATACATGGACCCCAACCAAGTATTGAGTGTATACTATACATGGACTCCAACCAAGTATTGAGTGTACACTATACATGGACTCCAACCAAGTATTGAGTGTATACTATACATGGACTCCAACCAAGTATTGAGTGTATACTATACATGGACCCCAACCAAGTATTGAGTGTATACTATACATGGACCCCAACCAAGTATTGAGTGTAGGGCTGAAACAACTAATCGATTAATCGACAAATAATCGATTATGAAATTAATCGATTACTATTTTCATAATCGATTAATCGGCCAGTAACATAATGTGGTTAAAAAACTAAGATGAGCCCTTTATAGTACAAAAAGAGCAAATAATCACTACTGTAACTATTTCTTTCACAGTTCTACAGTAAAAAAAAAGAACCCCTTAGAGTAGTGATTATCTGCTTTTTTTTTGTACTATAAAGGGCTAATATTCGTTTTTTAGCCCCATTATGTTACGAAACGTCTTACACCTGGTTCACATCTATGTGTTTTTTGGTGCTTTTTGCAGAAACGAACTACAGTTCATTTACATGGTTTCCTATGGGACACGTTCACATCTATGCTTTTTTTCAGCCGTTGCGTATTTGGAAAGAGTCAGGGACTTTTTTTTTGGTGCTTTTTTGGTTCAACATACTTCAATGGAGAAGCTGCAGAAAATCATGTAATGCGTTTTTGCAGCAATTTGTGTTTTTTAATCTGCCCAACAAAAAATTGGCCAAAAAAAATGCAAAAACGCAAATCGCCGCAAAATCACGTGCGCAAGAATCAAAACGCACAGCAAAGAGCACTGCAGAAACAGATCAAAAGCAAACTGCATAGGTGTGTACTGAGCCTTATGCTGGCCACACCGATCAATTTTCAGATGAGAATATTCAGACAAAAAATCTTTGTACATTCGATGAATGAAAGAATGTTTAAAATTTTCACTTGTTTTTAACATTCTGTTTTAAAAATAATTGTAATTTATGAACGAAAACCACATACTGTCTGATAATTCCTTTCACCAAGAAGTTTTTTTATTATTTCCAAATTATCCCATCACTGTGGTTGAAAATGAACGTCGATTTGACCCCTCTAATGATTAGAAAATCGAACGTTCTTATCTCTCCTCTAATAGTATATACAGTATATCTCTTCTGTCTGTTATTCTCAGAGTGTTTCAGATATTTTGCTCCCTAACCATATAGTTGGCTATTTTTATTTACCACTGCATAGAGATATTTAAGAATAAATTGCCTTTTTTTAAAACTTTACATATTAACTAAATTATACACCACACTTTCTTTTTTTAAGGTTATTAATCGATTAATCGAAACAATAATCGGCCAACTAATCGATTATGAAAATAATCATTAGTTGCAGCCCTAATTGAGTGTATACTATACATGGACCCCAACCAAGTATTGAGTGTATACTATACATGGACCCCAACCAAGTATTGAGTGTATACTATACATGGACCCCAACCAAGTATTGAGTGTATACTATACATGGACCCCAACCAAGTATTGAGTGTATACTATACATGGACCCCAACCAAGTATTGAGTGTATACTATACATGGACCCCAACCAAGTATTGAGTGTATACTATACATGGACCCCAACCAAGTATTGAGTGTATACTATACATGGACCCCAACCAAGTATTGAGTGTATACTGTACATGGACCCCAACCAAGTATTGAGTGTATACTATACATGGACTCCAACCAAGTATTGAGTGTATACTATACATGGACCCCAACCAAGTATTGAGTGTATACTATACATGGACCCCAACCAAGTATTGAGTGTATACTGTACATGGACCCCAACCAAGTATTGAGTGTATACTATACATGGACTCCAACCAAGTATTGAGTGTATACTATACATGGACCCCAACCAAGTATTGAGTGTATACTATACATGGACTCCAACCAAGTATTGAGTGTATACTATACATGGACTCCAACCAAGTATTGAGTGTATACTATACATGGACTCCAACCAAGTATTGAGTGTATACTATACATGGACCCCAACCAAGTATTGAGTGTATACTATACATGGACTCCAACCAAGTATTGAGTGTATACTATACATGGACTCCAACCAAGTATTGAGTGTATACTATACATGGACTCACCCCAAGTATTGAGTGTATACTATACATGGACTCCAACCAAGTATTGAGTGTATACTATACTGTACATGGACTCCAACCAAGTATTGAGTGTATACTATACTGTACATGGACTCCAACCAAGTATTGAGTGTATACTATACATGGACTCCAACCAAGTATTGAGTGTATACTATACATGGACTCCAACCAAGTATTGAGTGTATACTATACATGGACTACAACCAAGTATTGAGTGTATACTATACATGGACTCCAACCAAGTATTGAGTGTATACTATACTGTACATGGACAGACTTTTCACTAAGCCAACATTTCTGTATTAAAAATTTTTTGTTATTGGTCTTATGTAATATCAATTTTTTTGGGAGATACTGAATTTTGGGTTTTGACTAGCTGTAAGTCATAATCATCAAAACTTCACTTTTTGAATTGAATTACAGAAATAAATTAATTTTTTGTTGATATTCAAATTTTTTTAGATGCATAATAATTAGGGCTGCGGAAATTAAAGAATAATTCCTTGATTAATCGTTAATTTTTTTGATCGCTTAAAATTCTTTTGATCGGTACTCACCTCTCTGCCGGCTTCCGGGTCTTCAAGGAGTTCTGTCGGAGATCCGGTGACGTCACACACATCAACGTCACCGGACTCCTCCCCCCTTCCCCAGTCATTGACGGTGCCCACGCTGGACAATGGTAAAGTAATGGAATACAGCAGACGCCTGACCGATCCAATCATGGCCTGAAAGGCTTCGACCGAGTGGGCGTGTCCGTGAATTACAGAGGTGTGGCTGCGAGCCGGTTTTGCGATTGGCTGGACACGCCCCATGCTGATGATACGTGACCTTTGCTGGGAATAAACAAGCATTGGAAAGCATTATGAAGGGGAGTGTGTTGTCTGTACTGGACAAGTCAATTGTGGAGGAGGAATTGTGGTGATTTAAAGTATATATACAGCTTGAATCTGTATTTTAGTTTTAGATTAGGTCATGCAGAGAGAAAACACCTCTTGGTTTAGGCTTTGCCTTGTGCATCCCGGTGTGGAGCTTTCATTTCACTTCCTGTCCCAGAGACACAACAGGAAGTGAAATGGCATTCCCATTTTAGATGGTTGTCAACAGGACTGGTATACCCATTGGAGGCATTACCCAGATAGCAAGCAATTGAGCTGCAAGTTTAACCGCTTCAGATCCAGGCCATTGCCAAATGACGGCAACAGCGCGGATCTAAATTGCCGTCTATTCACGTCGTCCCATGCACGAGCGGCCTGCGCGCCCCCTGCAGGGCGCACGCGGCGCGCTCGGTGATCAGCAAGTCTATGAGACTCGCCTGATCACAGATCAGAGTAAGGGGTTGGTCCCGACCCCTTACCACATGATCAGCTGTCAGCCAATGACAGCTGATCATGTGATGTAAACAGGGACGGTAATCGGCTTTTTTTCCTCCTCGCGCTGAAAGCGCGAGGAGGAAAAAAAAAACCCGATCCCCGGCGGCCATGATCAGGACATTAGTCCCGATCACGGCGATCTTCTGACACACAGCAATAGGCAGCAGTGCCGTCTACCAGTGCCCACCAGTGCCACCCACCAGTGCCACCCACCAGTGCCCACCCGTGCCGCCCACCCGTGCCGCCCACCCGTGCCGCCCACCCGTGCCGCCCACCCGTGCCGCCCACCCGTGCCGCCCACCCGTGCCGCCCACCCGTGCCGCCCACCCGTGCCGCCCACCCGTGCCGCCCACCCGTGCCGCCCACCCGTGCCCATCAGTGCCGCCTTAACTGTGCCCATCAGTGCCGCCTTAACTGTGCCCATCAGTGCCGCCTTAACTGTGCCCATCAGTGCCGCCATATCTGTGCCTATCCGTGCCCATCAGTGCAGCCTATCAGTGCCCACCACTGCCGCCTCATCAGCGCATATCAATGAAGGAGAAAAATTACCTGTTTGCAAAATTTTATAACAAACTATTAAACATGATTTTTTTTTTTTTTTTAATTTCCATCTTTTTTTGTTTGTTTAGCAAAAAATAAAAACCCCAGCTGTGATTAAATACCACCAAAAGAAAGCTCTATTTGTGGGAAAAAATGATAAAAATTTCATTTGGGTGCAGTGTTGTATGACCGCGCAATTGTCATTCAAAGTGCGACAGCGCTGAAAGCTCTAAATCGGTCTGGGCAGGAGGGGGGTTTAAGTGCCCAGTAAGCAAGTGGTTAAAAATGTCTTGTTAAAGTGGAGCTCCACCCTAAAAACAAATTTAACATTAAAAGTTTTTTTTTTTTTTTTTGTTTTTTTTTTAAGAGTGTTAAGTCAAGGATTGTGGAAACTAACTAGTGTCAGGTGATTGTATATAGTGTATACCAATTACCACTGACTAATGCAGAGTTGCAAAGCAAGGAGATCATCTAAAAGTAGTTGTGTGTTATAATTAATCGAAATTAGTTGATCGATTAAAAAAAAAATTGATCAAACACAAAAATTATATATTTATATATGTGGAGATGTGACCATCACAGGTGCATATGAGCAGTGTAGGCTTGCTAATTGTACACCTATATGCTGGCTTCATAATCATCCCAGGAATAAAGATCAGTGCTCATCCTTGGAGACAGCTCCGCCCGGCAGACAGGAGGTCTGGCCTAGGAGTCAGGAGGGACAAAGTGCAGCACGAAGCTTTAAGCACAGAGGTGCTGAGCATCGGGTCTAGGGAAGACAGACTAAGGCCTAAGGGGTAAGGCCTGAGCGTTTTTAGCCAGGAAAGCTGAATGCTGATTGTTATGAAGCAGGACTGTAAGGCTCGGTTCACACTGGGGCGACTTGGGATCCGACTTGTACGCCCTCAAGTCGCCCCAAGTCGCCCCAGAAATAGTTTCGATGGGAGTGAACGCTAGCGTCTTAATAGACACTACTGAAGTCGCTCCGACTTCAGAGCGTACTCCCTGTACTACTTTGATCCGACTTGGTAGGCGACCTGTACCATAGAAATCAATGGAAGTCGCCTCCAAGTCGGATCTCTCTGTAAAGTCAAGCGACTTTGCAGGGAAAACCCCTCCCTCCCCCCCTCCCTCCCAGAGAGCTGATTGCCCCGTGATTGGCCACAGGCGAAGTCGCCTGTCATGGAGGCGACTTCAAGTCGCCTTGTAATTTGCTGAAGTCGCGCTGAAGTCGCGCTGAAGTCGCGCTGAAGTCGTGTTGCCCCAGTGTGAACCGACCCTAATGATGATTACCCCTGCAAGGGAATCTGATGTTTATTTTTTAACTTTGTTTCTTTTGAATAAAAATGGGCTGCCATGCCCTTAAAAATACAGTCGGGACTGACATGATTTCTTCAACTCAGACGCACCACTAGAGCTTAAAGGGGTTGTAAAAGGTAAAACATTTTTCACCTTAATGCATTATATGCATTAAGGTGAAAAAACTTGACAATACCGCCGCCCCCAGCCCCTCCGTTTTACTTACCTGACACCTCGAAACTCAGCCGTTCGCTCCCGACATCCATTTCGCAGCTCAGCCTGGCCGCTGATTGGCTGCAGTGGATGGATTGAAAGCAGTGCAGCCATTGGCTTGCGCTGCTGTCAATCACATCCAATGACGCGGCGCGCCGGGGGGCGGGGCCGAGTGATACAGTGAGCGGCTATAGCCGCCGGCTGTATCACGGGAGCGCGCCCGCAATAACTAACCACCATGCGAGGGAGCACGCATTAAGGTGGTTAGTCCTTGCGGGGAGGAGCTGAAACAGCCGCCGAGGGACCCCAGAAGAGCAGGTTCGGTTTTTTTTTTTTTTTAAATATTATAATAAAAAATCTTCTTAATTATTATAATAAAAATATACTTAAATAATAAAAAATATTATATATATATATATATATATATATATTAAGTAAATGCAAGAATTTTTTAAAGTGTGTGTAAAGGCAATGTACTGCTATATCCGTCTAGGATGGAGAAGGAAAGGGTTGGGTCCCCTGTCAGTTTTATTTCTAAACACAAATAAAAACACAATTAAAAATGGAGCGGTGGATACGGGTTTTCAATGAGTCAATTGAATTATCACTGGGCCTTTTGTGATCCTTTATGCCAGGGGTAGGCAACCTCAGCCCTCCAGCTGTAATGTAAGTACAAATCCCATCATGCCTCTGCAATGCAAATCATGCCCGTGATTGTTGTGGTTTTTCAATGTCTCATGGGACTTGTAGTTTCAGAACAGCTGGAGGGCCCGAGGTTGCCTACCCCTGCTCTATGCAATGCAGGCCTATCATGGCTGGTGGGAGGGGCCGGCAGGGTGCTGTACACAGCTTCCTGAGAATATCACATAGACTCTGTACTCCTCTCAAGAGCCCTCAGCTCTGATGCAAGCAGTGGGAGGAGCTATGCAAATATGAAAAGACCTTGATGGGTGGATGCCAGTCTGGAGGAGTGGGCGTTCCTAGGCAGACTGCGTTTGCATGTACACCTCCCACATGTGATGCTGAGCCTACAAGTTTGACAGAACTGAAATCCAATGAATGAAAGGGGGAGGGGCGAGAGAGTCAGGCTAGGGAAGAAAGCGCTAGATGATGCTGGACGTCCTCCAGCCAAGAAATGAGGTGGGCTCCGAGTGTGCAGCATCTAATGCACATTGTGGGAAGCTCACAATGTGCAGTGAATTCAGAGGAAGCCATTTCAGTCCAGAAGAGGAGCCGGGACAACTGTGCAAGACTGAAGGGAAGGCTGGGAGGGAGGATCTGAAGTCCAATATTGGGGTGAATACAGCCATACACGTAGCAATGGGTGGGTTTTGAAGCTTTCTTACCCTTGATGGCGCTGATGAGAGCGTTTCCATCCTTGATGACGTCTTTGATGAATTTGTTGGTCCTCTCCAGCTCCTGCTCATACCCCTTCAGGCTCTCTCTGAAGACCGGGCTGTCCAGGTAGCAGTCGCTGAACTCCAGAGGTGGGTGGCCCATGGTTAGTCCTGGAGGAGGAAGACACAACCGTCACTACAACGTCCACCCAGCACAGACCAATCTGTATCTATTCTATGGACTGAGGGGGGCGCTGTACTGAGAATCAATTATTAATGCATAGAGTTCCATTGATCCCCTTTATTGGTTACCTTTGGCCCCTTTCACACTTGTGCGACTTGCCCTGCAACTTGGGACTGCAAAGTCACATGACAAGTCGTACCCCCCATGATTTCCAATGAGTACCGTTCATATCTGTGCAACTTCAAGTCACAGCGACTTCAAAGTAGTCCCTGCACTACTTTGGTCCAACTTTGATGCGACTTCAGGTCCATAGACATCAAGATTAATTTGCAGCAAAAACCGCGCGACTTTAAAGTAGCACAAGTGTGAAAGGAGCCTTAAAGTGATATCACTCCCTCAGATTTTTCTGGACTTCCAGCAGACTTAAAGCCGTGTGAAACCCAAAACCAAAAATGTAATAAATTGCAGCTAACCAATCATATGTTGTGGCTGCATTCGTTTTCTTTTAGGCTTTTTTTCTCTGTTCACCTGGTGATCTGGCCAGTAACACACCTCCTGTATTAGAGCGCCCAACTCTGGATGACGGAGCACAGGAGGCACATCAGACAGCATTGTGAGGGAAGTGTTAGATGTAATAGTACTAGATTTAGATACACTAACAAATTAATGCTGAACGCCAGCTAATGCTTTATAATCAGTTACAGCTTTTTATACCTTTTGGGTTAAAGGTTTTACATAAATGAAAGCTAATCATTGTAAGCACCCCTGTCAATGGTAAATGGTTTGTCTCAACGAAAGAAAAGAAATGAAAGAAAGGGAGGGCAAAAGCAAGAAAGGGCAAAAGCAAGAAAGGGCAAAAGCAAGAAAGAGCAAGAGCAAAAGCAAGAAAGAGCAAGAGCAAAAGCAAGAGCAAAAGCAAGAAAAGAGCAAAAGCAAGAAAAGAGCAAAAGCAAGAAAAGAGCAAAAGCAAGAGCAAAAGAAAAAAGCAAGAGCAAAAGAAAAAAGCAAGAGCGAAAGAAAGAAAAGAGCAAAAGAAAGAAAAGAGCAAAAGAAAGAAAAGAGCAAAAGAAAGAAAAGAGCAAAAGAAAGAAAAGAGCAAAAGAAAGAAAAGAGCGAAAGAAAAGAAAGAGCGAAAGAAAAGAAAGGGCAAAAGCAAGAAAGGGCAAAAGCAAGAAAGGGCAAAAGCAAGAAAGGGCAAAAGCAAGAAAGGGCAAAAGCAAGAAAGGGCAAAAGCAAGAAAAGAGCAAAAGCAAGAAAAGAGCAAAAGCAAGAAAAGAGCAAAAGCAAGAAAAGAGCAAAAGCAAGAAAAGAGCAAAAGCAAGAGAAAAGAGCAAAAGCAAGAGAAAAGAGCAAAAGCAAGAGAAAAGAGCAAAAGCAAGAGAAAAGAGCAAAAGCAAGAGAAAAGAGCAAAAGCAAGAGAAAAGAGCAAAAGCAAGAGAAAAGAGCAAAAGCAAGAGAAAAGAGCAAAAGCAAGAGAAAAGAGCAAAAGCAAGAAAAGAGCAAAAGCAAGAAAGAGCAAAAGATAGAAAAGTGCAAAAGAAAGAAAAGAGCAAAAGAAAGAAAGAGCAAAAGAAAGAGCAAAAGAAAAAAGAAAGAGCGAAAGAAAGAGCAAAAGAAAAAAGAAAGAGGGAAAGAAAGAGGGAAAAAGAAAAGAAAGAGCTTAAGAAAAAAAGAAAGGAAAAAAGAGCAAAAGCAAAAAAGAAAAAGAGCAAAAGCAAAAAAGAAAAAGAGCAAAAGCAAAAAAGAAAAAGAGCAAAAGCAAAAAAGAAAAAGAGCAAAAGCAAAAAAGAAAAAGAGCACAAGCAAAAAAGAAATGAAGGGCAAAAGCAAAAAAGAAAGAAAGGGCAAAAGAAAAAAAGAAAGAAAGAGCAAAACAAAAAAGAAAGAAAGGGCAAAAGCAAAAAAGAAAGAGAGCAAAAGCAAAAAAGAAAGAAAGAGCAAAAGAAAAAAAGAAAGAAAGAAAGAGCAAAAGAAAAAAAGAAAGAAAGAAAGAGCAAAAGAAAGAAAGAGCGGACAGGAACCAAAGAAAGAAAAAGAAAGAAGAGAGCTAATGCAGCCATCACATCTAAGAATTGGTAAGCTGTGATATAATAAATGTTGGCTTTTGGATTTAATACCACTTTAAAAACGTGTCTCCTGCCCACAGTACACCCCCAGCTTGCTTCTGGGTTTGCATATCTATCCATCCGCTCCTGAGGTTTACACAGCTCTGCCAAGAGGACACCACCTACAGTAGGGCCCCATTGACACTTGGGCATAGTGGAAAGGCAGATGGCCGATTGGACACCCACCCTATTGGTTGAACTGGGTGGACTTGTCTTTTTTAACCAGGCTAACTATGACACAGCATGAGTTTGGCATCTGATCTCAGCGGAAGATTTCGGCTGAAATCAGCTGATCGCCTGCATCCAATCACACACACAGTTCTGTGTTTACAAAAACACAGCAATCTGTTTCTTCTCCTCTTTAAGGAAAAAAAAAAAAAAAAAAGGGAGGACCTATTACAATTGTTAGCCGCTGGGTTAAATGAAAAAAATATATATATATGGTTAGCGTGCACCAGGCTTTAGGCATACCCCTTGATCTCCCTAGATGTTACCCCTTCCCAGCCAGTGATCTCTATATTAGTGTCACTAGCAATGTCCGTGTCAGTTAGTAACCCTTCCAGCCAGTGTCTGTTAGTGACAGATTGTCCACCACACTAATAGTTGCTGATCACCGTCATTACTAGTAAAGCATCTATAGCTCTGTAAATTGCAGTACCAAAGACATATCAGAAAACATTTTGGCTTTAATTTATGAAGAAAATACAGTATATTTTATTGGACAGGTTTTATAGCAGAAAGCTTTTTTTGTTTTGTTTTCACTATTTTATGTTTTTTTTTGGTTTGTATAATAAAATAAAAAACAGATGCGATGATCAAAACCAACCAAAAGAAATCTCTATCTGTGTAAAAAAAATAAAAATGATAAATTTAACTTTGGTACAGCATTGCATGACTGCGCAATTACCAGTTAAAGTAGCGCAGTGCAGAACAGGTAAAGATGCTCTGGTCATGAAGGGGGGTAAATCTTCTAGAGCTGAAGTGATTAATTCCAAACTTTGTGGCTGATAGGTGCTAATGGTCCAATAATTCTACTGGAGGGAAGTCAGACACTGATCTATCCTGATGGGAAACAAGTGACACCAATTAAATGTGACACCAACAGCACAATGTAAACAAGACTGACATGTGTCACTAATAAAAATAATATTTGTCTGATTTACACATCCCGAGGCACAGGAAACCCGGGAGAGAGAAATCCTCCGCATCCGACATTATGGAAGAGCTCTACAGAGGTTGGTGTAATCCTGATCACTAAAATCCCATATAGGCTTTACCATGGAAATGTTTCAAAGGTGATTTCATCAAATAATCCCTGGTGATCCTGCCATAACGCTTCTTGTTCAGGCACTTCCTGTTATAAGGTGACCTCCTGCGTTGTCACTCTGTTTCAACACCTTTCCCAGACACAGCCCACTATTGCCACCATTAGGAAATCCCCCCGAGAAATGTCATGTAGTCATCGCTGGAGTGCATGGAGGTGAGAAGTTGCTGCAAAGAGGACGCAGCAGTGCTAACAGACGCTTCACACCGGAACACAAGGGGCACTCACTACTGATCACCAATATTTACAGGGACATTCACTACTGATCACCAATATTTACAGGGATATTCCCTACTGATCACCAATATTTACAGGCACATTCACTACTGATAACCAATATTTACAGGCACATTCACTACTGATCACCAATATTTACAGGGATATTCACTACTGATCACCAATATTTACAGGGATATTCCCTACTGATCACCAATATTTACAGGGACATTCACTACTGATCACCAATATTTACAGGGATATTCCCTACTGATAACCAATATTTACAGGCACATTCACTACTGATCACCAATATTTACAGGGATATTCACTACTGATCACCAATATTTACAGGGATATTCCCTACTGATCACCAATATTTACAGGGACATTCACTACTGATCACCAATATTTACAGGCACATTCACTACTGATCACCAATATTTACAGGGATATTCCCTACTGATCACCAATATTTACAGGGACATTCCCTACTGATCACCAATATTTATAGGGGCATTCCCTACTGATCACCAATATTTATAGGGATATTCCCTACTGATCACCATTTACAGGGACATTCCCTACTGATCACCAATATTTACAGGGACATTCCCTACAGATCACCAATATTTACAGGGTAATTCTCTACTGATCACCAAGATTTACAGGGATATTCCCTACTGATCACCAAGATTTAAAAGAGAACTCACTACTGATCACCAATATTTACAGGGACATTCCCTACTGATCACCAAGATTTAAAAGAGAACTCACTACTGATCACCAACATTTCGGGTTGGTTCACACCACAAAAACACGCTCCAGATCCATTCCGGGTGCGTTTCTGCACGCGTGTTTTTAACACTTTCCAGTGCATTTTTGATGGGTTTTCAGATGCATTCCAAACGTTTTTTTTTTCACTAGACTGGGGTCTGTACATGCGCTTTTGATCCGTTTTACTTTGTTCCAGTACAGCCCAGTGCAGGAAAAATGCAGCATGTTCTACTTTTTTTTCTGGAACAGCAAGCGCTGGTGTGTGAACTTTGCCATTGGAAACCATATAACCGACTTTCCATGTGTCTTTTTAAACAGAAAAAGAACGCACTGGACTGCATGTGGTGTGAACTGGCCCTTAAAGGAGAACTCACTACTGATCACCAACAAAGAACTCACTACTGATCACCAACATAAAGGAGAACTCACTACTGATCACCAACATAAAGGAGAACTCACTACTGATCACCAACATAAAGGAGAACTCACTACTGATCACCAACATAAAGGAGAACTCACTACTGATCACCAACATAAAGGAGAACTCACTACTGATCACCAACATAAAGGAGAACTCACTACTGATCACCAACATAAAGGAGAACTCACTACTGATCACCAACATAAAGGAGAACTCACTACTGATCACCAACATAAAGGAGAACTCACTACTGATCACCAACATAAAGGAGAACTCACTACTGATCACCAACATAAAGGAGAACTCACTATTGATCACCAAAGGAGAACTCATTACTGATCACCATTTAAAGGAGAACTCATTACTGATCACCATTTAAAGGAGAACTCATTACTGATCACCATTTAAAGGAGAACTCACTACTGATCACCAACATAAAGGAGAACTCACTACTGATCACCAACATAAAGGAGAACTCACTACTGATCACCAACATAAAGGAGCACTCACTACTGATCACCATATAAAGGAGAACTCACTACTGATCACCAACATAAAGGAGAACTCACTACTGATCACCAACATAAAGGAGAACTCACTATTGATCACCAAAGGAGAACTTACTATTGATCACCAAAGGAGAACTCACTACTGATCACCATTTAAAGGAGAACTCACTACTGATCACCATATAAAGGAGAACTCACTACTGATCACCATATAAAGGAGAACTCACTACTGATCACCAACATAAAGGAGAACTCACTATTGATCACCAAAGGAGAACTCACTATTGATCACCAAAGGAGAACTCATTACTGATCACCATTTAAAGGAGAACTCACTACTGATCACCATATAAAGGAGAACTCACTACTGATCACCAACATAAAGGAGAACTCACTACTGATCACATTTAAAGGAGAACTCCATACTGATCACTAACTTTTAAAGGGGCATTTACTAATGAGTACTCGCTACCAAATCACCAGCAATTAAAAGGTCAATTACTAGAGACTCACCTCAAGAAATGTAATAGGCAGAGTTTTTTTCTAGCCTTTTTTTTTCTATAAAATTTAAAAAATAAAGTGGCCAATAAACACCAACCAAAACTGCTCTCGGTCTAAAAAATAAATAAAAAATGGTGGATTAATTGTCAAACTATCACAGCACTAAAAGCTGCTTAGCAGCTGCACATACACAGAGGGGCGGGGACGATAGTGACATCATTGACCTAATATAATCACGTTGCCATATAGGAATCAATATTATGAGTATCCCCGCCCCTTTGTGTATGTGCAGTTGCTGAGAATCCCTGCCTGCAGCTGATTGGCTCGGCACTGACAGCTTCCTTCTGGAAGATCATGTTTGGTTTTAGTTTTTGTCGCCTGTATCCTAATGGGAAGATTCCCCTTCACTTCCTGCCCTGGAGATGGAACAGGAAGTGGCAGATCAACACCAGCCCAATGCAAGGACAGTGAAAATCCTCTGGTGGTCTGTGTCCCCCCAATGCACAGTGTTGGAGCATGCTGATGTAGATCTGTCGCCGCGCACAAAACACATCACAATGCTCTTCTTTGCATAGATTGAAATAGAAGTTAAAAATAGAAAAAACAAAACTGGGATCCATTGTAACAAGGCAGGGTGCGATCTCCTGGTGGTGCGGACAAACCTTCCCCAGGACGGGAGGGTGACTCCCCCCGATGGGGACACAGACACTGGTCAGGGGGTCTAACCCCTCCCCATTCTGATCATAGCTTGTATAAAGGGCTGTGCATACGAGAGGTGGAGGGGGTCCCCTGTCCTGAGGACTACTCTACACTGACACATGGGAGGGGCCATCCAAGGACGGGAGATCCACAAAGATCCATAGAGGTCCACAGAGATCCATAGAGATCCACAGAGATCCACAGAGATCCACAGAGATCCACAGAGATCCATAGAGGTCCACAGAGATCCACAGAGGTCCATAGAGGTCCACAGAGATCCACAGAGATCCACAGAGATCCACAGAGGTCTACAGAGGTCCATAGAGGTCTACAGAGATCCATAGAGATCTACAGAGATCCACAGAGATCCATAGAGGTCCACAGAGATCCATAGAGATCCATAGAGGTCCACAGAGATCCATAGAGGTCTACAGAGATCCATAGAGGTCTACAGAGATCCATAGAGGTCCACAGAGATCCATAGAGGTCCACAGAGGTCTACAGAGATCCATAGAGATCCATAGAGGTCTACAGAGATCCATAGAGGTCCACAGAGATCCATAGAGGTCTACAGAGATCCATAGAGGTCTACAGAGATCCATAGAGGTCTACAGAGATCCATAGAGGTCTACAGAGATCCATAGAGGTCTACAGAGATCCATAGAGGTCCACAGAGATCCATAGAGGTCCACAGAGATCCATAGAGGTCTACAGAGATCCATAGAGATCCATAGAGGTCCACAGAGATCCATAGAGGTCTACAGAGATCCATAGAGATCCATAGAGGTCTACAGAGATCCATAGAGGTCTACAGAGATCCATAGAGGTCCACAGAGATCCATAGAGGTCCACAGAGATCCATAGAGGTCCACAGAGATCCACAGAGATCCATAGAGATCCACAGAGGTCTACAGAGATCCATAGAGATCCATAGAGGTCTACAGAGATCCATAGAGATCCATAGAGGTCTACAGAGATCCATAGAGATCCATAGAGGTCTACAGAGATCCATAGAGATCCATAGAGGTCTACAGAGATCCATAGAGATCCATAGAGGTCTACAGAGATCCATAGAGGTCCACAGAGATCCATAGAGGTCCACAGAGATCCACAGAGATCCATAGAGATCCACAGAGGTCTACAGAGATCCATAGAGATCCATAGAGGTCCACAGAGATCCATAGAGATCCACAGAGGTCTACAGAGATCCATAGAGGTCTACAGAGATCCATAGAGGTCTACAGAGATCCATAGAGATCTACAGAGATCCATAGAGATCTACAGAGATCCACAGAGCCGAGCGCCCAGTATACCTCGTACTGCCATCCCTGTCAAGGGCTCGTCATTATATGTTAGTCATCCAATGAGGAGGCTGGAACCCAATTACAATCAGACTTCATGCAAAAAGGATGCAGTAGCCATAGCAACCAGACTGCACATAATCAGCATACAGTACCCCATAGTAACCATACTTCCCTTAGCAACCATATTTAACATACTAGCATCCTATAGCAACCGGACCGCACAATAAAGATGCAGTAGCCAGAGCAACCAGACTTCATGCAATAAGGATGCAGTATCCCATAGCAACTGTTCTCACCCAATCAGAATGCAATATCCCTTAGCAACCTGACGTCAAGCAACAGGGATGCAGTATTCCGTAGCAACCATACTGCACATACTAAGGATGCCGTATCCTATGGTGACCAGACCTCATACAAGGATTCAGTAGCCATAACAACCAACCCTAAGACAATAAGGATGCAATATTCCATAGCAACCATACTTCACATACTAAGGAAGCAGTATCTCATGGTAACTAATGTAAATATAATAAGGATGCAGTATCCCTTGGCAACCAGATTTCATACAATAAGAATACAGCATCCAACCATATTTCCCATACTAAGGATGCAGTATCCCTTAGCAACCATATTTCCCATAATACAGTAGCAGGGCCCTCTGACTCCTCCGGTATTGAATTGTAATGTCTGCCCTCATGTTGTAAAGCGCTGAGCAAACTATAGGCACCAAATAAATCCTGTATAATAATAATAATCCTTAGCAACTTAATTTCCCATAATAAGAAAGCAGTAGGTCATAGCAACTAGTCTTCATATAAGGATACAGTATCCCATAGCAACCACAAATCGCATAATAGGGATGCAGTATTCCTTAGCAACCATATTTCCCATAATAAGGAAGCAGTATGTCACAGCAACTAGTCTTCATATAGGGATGCAGTATCCCATGGCAACCAGAACACCAATAAGGCTACAGCATCCCTTAGCAACCATTCTTCCCATGCTGAGGATGGAGGATCCCATAGCAACCGTCTCAGCCAGTGTGAAGTATTGTATGGACGGGAATGGATGGTCGGTGTGGAGAGGCCGCCCCTCCCCCTCCCCGGTGTATGGAGGAGATGATCCCGGTGTCCTCCGTACATCTCCCCTCCGCTCCCCCGGTGATTGGTGTACCTGTCCTCCCGGAGCTCCGTCTTCTCTCTCTCAGGCGTGATGATGAGCGCAGATCCCCCTTCACCATCCCCCTCCCCCTCCTCCTCCTCCTCCTCCTCCTCCTCCGACACCTCTCCCTCCAACCTTCCTTCCCCGATCCTTCCAGGAACAGGCCCCTCCCCCAAGACACGCCCACCTCCTCGTCCCTCTCCGCCCTTTATCTTCTTAAAGAGACAAAACAAAGACAGGAAGAGAATTCCCGGACCTGTCATTCCCCCCACCTCCAACTTCCGGGGACACCTCTCCCAACTTCCGGGGACACCTCTCCTCCTACATCCGGGGACACCCTCTCACATCCTCCCCCACTGACCCCTCTCCCTCTCTGGTTCTTCCTTCTGTCTTATTGTCCATCTGTCTTTTCCTTCTTTACCTCCATTATATCTCCACATTTATTATCCCTTCTCCCTCCTCTATTCCCTATTACCCTCCTACCCCCCTCCCCCATCTTCATCCCTATTCCCTCCTCCCCCATCTTCATCCCTATTCCCCCTCTCCCCATCTTCATCCCTATTCCCTCCTCCCCCATCTTCATCCCTATTTCCTCCTCCCCATCTTCATCCCTATTCCCCCTCTCCCCATCTTCATCCCTATTTCCCCCTCCCCCATCTTCATCCCTATTCCCCCCTCCCTCTCCCTCCTTTTCAACCCATCCTATCCCTCCCCCTCCTTTTTCTTTTCTCCCCTCGCCAACTCTGTTGCTCCCCATTTTCCCCCCTCTGCTCCACCCTCTCGCCAAGAGGGGACCGAGATCTGTCACCACGAGGAGATCTGTCACCACGAGGAGATCTGTCACCACGAGGAGATCTGTCACCACGAGGAGATCTGTCACCACGAGGAGATCTGTCACCACGAGGAGATCTGTCACCACGAGGAGACCATCATCTGTCACCAAGAGACCTGTCACCACAAGGAGACCAACATCTGTCACCAAGAGGAGATCTGTCACCAAGGAGGA
Source organism: Lithobates septentrionalis (assembly GCA_037952835.1). NCBI lineage: Eukaryota > Metazoa > Chordata > Amphibia > Anura > Ranidae > Lithobates > Lithobates septentrionalis. The sequence continues at coordinate 40,203 of JBBDGP010002364.1, read as the reverse complement.
GATCTGTCACCAAGGAGGAGACCAACATCTGTCACCAAGGAGGAGACCAACATCTGTCACCAAGGAGGAGACCAACATCTGTCACCAAGGAGGAGACCAACATCTGTCACCAAGGAGGAGACCAACATCTGTCACCAAGGAGGAGACCAACATCTGTCACCAAGGAGGAGACCAACATCTGTCACCAAGGAGGAGACCAACATCTGTCACCAAGGAGGAGACCAACATCTGTCACCAAGGAGGAGACCAACATCTGTCACCAAGGAGGAGACCATCATCTGTCACCAAGGAGGAGACCAACATCTGTCACCAAGGAGGAGACCAACATCTGTCACCAAGGAGGAGACCAACATCTGTCACCAAGGAGGAGACCAACATCTGTCACCAAGGAGGAGACCAACATCTGTCACCAAGGAGGAGACCAACATCTGTCACCAAGGAGGAGACCATCATCTGTCACCAAGGAGGAGACCAACATCTGTCACCAAGGAGGAGACCAACATCTGTCACCAAGGAGGAGACCAACATCTGTCACCAAGAGACCTGTCACCACAAGGAGACCAACATCTGTCACCAAGAGGAGATCTGTCACCAAGGAGGAGACCAACATCTGTCACCAAGGAGGAGACCATCATCTGTCACCAAGGAGGAGACCATCATCTGTCACCAAGGAGGAGACCATCATCTGTCACCAAGGAGGAGACCAACATCTGTCACCAAGGAGGAGACCAACATCTGTCACCAAGGAGGAGACCAACATCTGTCACCAAGGAGGAGACCAACATCTGTCACCAAGGAGGAGACCATCATCTGTCACCAAGGAGGAGACCAACATCTGTCACCAAGGAGGAGACCAACATCTGTCACCACAAGGAGACCAACATCTGTCACCAAGGAGGAGACCAACATCTGTCACCAAGGAGGAGACCAACATCTGTCACCAAGGAGGAGACCAACATCTGTCACCAAGGAGGAGACCAACATCTGTCACCAAGGAGGAGACCAACATCTGTCACCAAGGAGGAGACCAACATCTGTCACCAAGGAGGAGACCAACATCTGTCACCAAGGAGGAGACCATCATCTGTCACCAAGGAGGAGACCATCATCTGTCACCAAGGAGGAGACCAACATCTGTCACCAAGGAGGAGACCAACATCTGTCACCAAGGAGGAGACCAACATCTGTCACCAAGAGACCTGTCACCACAAGGAGACCAACATCTGTCACCAAGAGGAGATCTGTCACCAAGGAGGAGACCAACATCTGTCACCAAGGAGGAGACCATCATCTGTCACCAAGGAGGAGACCATCATCTGTCACCAAGGAGGAGACCATCATCTGTCACCAAGGAGGAGACCATCATCTGTCACCAAGGAGGAGACCATCATCTGTCACCAAGGAGGAGACCATCATCTGTCACCAAGGAGGAGACCAACATCTGTCACCAAGGAGGAGACCATCATCTGTCACCAAGGAAGAGACCATCATCTGTCACCGAGGAGACCAACATCTGTCACCGAGGAGACCAACATCTGTCACCAAGGAGGAGACCAACATCTGTCACCAAGGAGGAGACCAACATCTGTCACCAAGGAGGAGACCAACATCTGTCACCAAGGAGGAGACCAACATCTGTCACCAAGGAGGAGACCAACATCTGTCACCAAGGAGGAGACCAACATCTGTCACCAAGGAGGAGACCAACATCTGTCACCAAGGAGGAGACCAACATCTGTCACCAAGGAGGAGACCAACATCTGTCACCAAGAGACCTGTCACCACAAGGAGACCAACATCTGTCACCAAGAGGAGATCTGTCACCAAGGAGGAGACCAACATCTGTCACCAAGGAGGAGACCATCATCTGTCACCAAGGAGGAGACCATCATCTGTCACCAAGGAGGAGACCATCATCTGTCACCAAGGAGGAGACCATCATCTGTCACCAAGGAGGAGACCATCATCTGTCACCAAGGAGGAGACCAACATCTGTCACCAAGGAGGAGACCAACATCTGTCACCAAGGAGGAGACCAACATCTGTCACCAAGGAGGAGACCATCATCTGTCACCAAGGAGGAGACCAACATCTGTCACCAAGGAGGAGACCAACATCTGTCACCACAAGGAGACCAACATCTGTCACCAAGGAGGAGACCAACATCTGTCACCAAGGAGGAGACCAACATCTGTCACCAAGGAGGAGACCAACATCTGTCACCAAGGAGGAGACCAACATCTGTCACCAAGGAGGAGACCAACATCTGTCACCAAGGAGGAGACCAACATCTGTCACCAAGGAGGAGACCATCATCTGTCACCAAGGAGGAGACCATCATCTGTCACCAAGGAGGAGACCAACATCTGTCACCAAGGAGGAGACCAACATCTGTCACCAAGGAGGAGACCAACATCTGTCACCAAGAGACCTGTCACCACAAGGAGACCAACATCTGTCACCAAGAGGAGATCTGTCACCAAGGAGGAGACCAACATCTGTCACCAAGGAGGAGACCATCATCTGTCACCAAGGAGGAGACCATCATCTGTCACCAAGGAGGAGACCATCATCTGTCACCAAGGAGGAGACCATCATCTGTCACCAAGGAGGAGACCATCATCTGTCACCAAGGAGGAGACCAACATCTGTCACCAAGGAGGAGACCATCATCTGTCACCAAGAGACCATCATCTGTCACCGAGGAGACCAACATCTGTCACCGAGGAGACCAACATCTGTCACCAAGGAGGAGACCAACATCTGTCACCAAGGAGGAGACCAACATCTGTCACCAAGGAGGAGACCAACATCTGTCACCAAGGAGGAGACCAACATCTGTCACCAAGGAGGAGACCAACATCTGTCACCAAGGAGGAGACCAACATCTGTCACCAAGGAGGAGACCAACATCTGTCACCAAGGAGGAGACCAACATCTGTCACCAAGGAGGAGACCAACATCTGTCACCAAGAGACCTGTCACCACAAGGAGACCAACATCTGTCACCAAGAGGAGATCTGTCACCAAGGAGGAGACCAACATCTGTCACCAAGGAGGAGACCATCATCTGTCGCCAAGAAGAGACCATCATCTGTCGCCAAGAAGAGACCATCATCTGTCGCCAATTAGACCATCATCTGTCGCCAATTAGACCATCATCTGTCGCCAATTAGACCATCATCTGTCGCCAATTAGACCATCATCTGTCGCCAATTAGACCATCATCTGTCGCCAATTAGACCATCATCTGTCGCCAAGAAGAGACCATCATCTGTCGCCAAGAAGAGACCATCATCTGTCGCCAAGAAGAGACCATCATCTGTCGCCAAGAAGAGACCATCATCTGTCGCCAAGAAGAGACCATCATCTGTCGCCAAGAAGAGACCATCATCTGTCGCCAAGAAGAGACCATCATCTGTCGCCAAGAAGAGACCATCATCTGTCGCCAATTAGACCATCATCTGTCGCCAATTAGACCATCATCTGTCGCCAATTAGACCATCATCTGTCGCCAAGAAGAAGACCATCATCTGTCGCCAAGAAGAAGACCATCATCTGTCGCCAAGAAGAAGACCATCATCTGTCGCCAAGAAGAGACCATCATCTGTCGCCAAGAAGAGACCATCATCTGTCGCCAAGAAGAGACCATCATCTGTCGCCAAGAAGAGACCATCATCTGTCGCCAAGAAGAGACCATCATCTGTCGCCAAGAAGAGACCATCATCTGTCGCCAAGAAGAGACCATCATCTGTCGCCAAGAAGAGACCATCATCTGTCCCCAATTAGAGACCATCATCTGTCCCCAAGAAGAGACCATCATCTGTCGCCAAGAGACCAACATCTGTCACGAAGAGGAGGAGATCTGTCACCATGAGACCATCATCTGTCACCACAAGGGGACCATCATCTGTCACCAAGGATACAAATGTCAGTATGGTGCGATGGGTGCAGCCTGGGCTGGGACAAATTGCATTGATAGAAGGTGTGGTACAGTGTGGTCCAAATGTGGTCCAAATCCTCAGGATAAATCCTATGGCTTTAAGAACAGCCGAAGAATCCAATCCAGCACACTTAATGCAGCACTTCTGAGAGACTGAAGAGATCTCTAATCGACAAACAGATAAAAAGAGCAAAGAGAGCAGACCAAGTGTAGCGGGTGTGTAAACATTGAATAAAGAAAGAATCAACTCACAAAGTAAGAAGAGTAATGCTTCTGGAGTCACCCAGGATCCCAAGATGGAGCTGCAGCTGCAAGGAGTGGATTATGTTGGCCAGGGTGACCAGGCAGCCTCAGGTCAGGAAGCAGCATGTATGTTACTATGGAGCACATGGGAGGACAGGAAATGATGAAACAGGAAGTGATGGGGGTGGCAACATGTTTGAAACCCAACGCCTCTTTTTCAAGCCAGCTGGCAACAGGTTTCGAAGCCGATGTCTCTTTTTTTAACATGGTCCTATGCCTCACATTGCCATAATGTGGTATGTGAAGCACAATGATTGGATGGCAGTTCATTGTCACCAAGTAGCACTGCATGTGTCCCTCCTCTGTACTGCACCTGTCACTAGATTATACCGGAAGGTGGAGAGAAGTAGAATTGCTGTACATACTGTATGGACTCTGCACAGTACTACTTCTCTTGTCCTGTATACTGGGTGTAATACTCGGTATCTGTTCTTATTCTGTATGTATGGACTCTGCACAGTACCACTTCTCTTGTCCTGTATACTGGGTGTAGTTCTCAGTATCTGACTGTTCTTATTCTGTATGAAAGCTGCAAGTGACATCTGATAGGGGGGGGGGGGTGTCACCCACAGCAACCAATTTGGCACTAGTTTCTATTCCTGGATTACACTGTGGCATTGAACGTGGTCACATGATCCAGCAAGTACTGCAGACATGTGTTCACCACAGTCAGACTGCTGATCAGTACAATGATCTGGGCTGCGGGTAGAGTTTGCTGGGAATTCTATGGGAGATGTTATCAGTACTGCCCCCTCCAGGCCACTCACCCCCCTCACATTTTGCATGAATCAACATTCCACACCGAGACTGCACTGACTAATCATCACACAGCAGCCAGCTAAGAATTAATGGGACACACCACTCCCTTCCACCCCGACACCCAGCTGCATTATGGGAGATGTCATCATTCCAATATTGCATCTGGGAATATAGCCTTTTTAAAACGTGACAATAGGTTAATTTTTTTTTTAACGTACATGAAAAATATGAATTAGAATATAATACATGTAAATATTTAATATTAATGCATTGAATGTGAAAAATAAAAAAGTCATTAAATAGTAATAATGTACAATAATAATTACTATAAGGATTATTATTAGTAGTAGTATTAAGTTTAACTTTAAAAGGATATAAAAGATAATAATAATATCTGAATATGATTTTGGTATCAGCCTAGTGTAATTTCATATATATATATATATATATATATATATATATATATATATATATACACACACACACACACACACAATTATTAGGGCCAGTTCACACTATAGAAACGCAGTGTGGATGCGTTCCAGATGCTTTTCTGTATGTGCGCTTTTGGTGCGTTTTTTTGATGTGTTCCAGTGCTTTTTTTTCCAAAGCTTAAATAAGGACATGTGTGTTTCAGTGCGTTTTTGATGAGTTTTTACCACGTTCTAGCACAGTTCAGAGCAGAAAAAAAAACGCTGAATTTTTTTTCTGGAATAGGAAAGCACTGGAACTAACTGCACTGGTGGGAGCTATGCCATTGGAAACCAGATCACCTACTATCCATGCGTTTTTTGATGCAGAAAAAAAAACGCACTGGACTGCATTTGGTATGAACTGGCCCTTATAATTACGGTATTTATCGGCGTATAACACGCACCTTTTTTCCCCCTTAAAATCAGGGGGAAACCGCGGGTCCGTGTTATACGTCGATCCCCGCTGATTGTGAGGGGAAAAGCCGCTGCCGCCGGAAAAGACCGAGAAGAGCCGAGTACACAGTACACTCGGCTCTTCTCGGCTGCGCTCGTAGTGACGCCGTCCCGCCTTCCTGCTGTCTGAATGGGAGAGGAGCGAGCGTCGCCGAAAAAGAACGAGCCGAGTGTACCGTGTACTCGGCTCGGCTAGGCTCCGCTCGCAGTCCCGCCTTCCAGCCCCGCCATTGGACCGGTGATGTGTCCATCATAGGAGCCGGGCCAATGGGCAGGACTGCGAGACGAGCGGCGCAATAATTTAAAAAATATCAGCGGCGCAGTCATTAAACAATAATGCTGCAATTTTGGGCAAGGCTGCAGACACACACTTCAAATGTAAGTTTTTTTCCTTAAACTTCCCTCCTAAACTTGGGGTGCGTGTTATACGCTGGCGCGTGTTATACGCCAATAAATACGGTATACAGATATAATTATGTATGTAATTTATTAATATTATTAGTTTTATTGTTTTACACCCAGCATATAGGACAAATGAAATGCTACTGTGCAGAGTCCATACAAACAGGATAAGAACAAAGAATTGCCCTACTGATTGGCTCCTTCTCTATACCCAAGTCTGAGCTCTGGTGTACATGGGATCATACTACATTGGTGCAAAATCGCCAATACTGCTTATACTGCTTTCATGAAAAATAAAAAAAATGGACGAGCTGTTAATGAATACAAAATGGGATTAGTTTGTATTTATTATCCTGAAGATCAACATATTAAAATGTATATAATATAAAATTAAATATTAAATTATTGACTTTTTAAAATAATTTCAATGTTTTATTAATAAAAACGTACATGTATTTATTGTATTTAAAATATAAATTTCAGGACTGGGTGAACAGGTAGAAAAGTTCTCATCCAATTTGTATCTATCAGTCTGGAGTGTCATTTATTAAAAATATTTTTTTTTTATTTCTACGAATTGACTTTATTTCAATGTTTTGATACTTTTATTTATTGTATTAAAATATAATATGAAAAAAGAAGTGGCAGACTTGGGCCTCATCCAAACAAAATACAAAAAAAAATTTAGGAAATACCAGAGAGAAAGGCGGGACACAGTGGTGTAGTGGGTAGCACTCTCGCCTAGCAGTAAAAAGGGTCACTGCTTCTGTCCAAAAATAAAAAAATTGGCCCTAGTATATGAATGTGAGTTGGGGACCTTGAATTGTGGGCTCCTTGAGGGTAGGGACCGATGATACTCAGGTTGAACTGGATGGACTGGTGTCTTTATTCAACCTTACTATGGAACTGTAACTTAACACCGGTGTCCTACATTGATGGACTGGATAGGCCTCAAAGAGGAGACATGTTAAATAAAATCATCAAATATTTATTGAGTCAGTTTCAAATATTTACAGATAGATTTTTGATATCCCAACAGGGGAAATACATAAAATATGCACATAATAAAAATTAATATGTACAGATGAAATCAATACAATCCATACAGTAGTATCTTAGTGTTGTCTGTACGATCAATGTTTCGCCACCAATTTGGCTTCTTCAGGACCCAGACATATGACAGTTTTTTTCTTTTAGAGTTAACCAACTCCATGTTTTAGGTAACTCTAAAAACTTTCATATGTCCCAGTGGGTCCTGAAGAAGCCATATTAATGGCAAAACCTTGATTGTACAAACACTATATGATACTACTGTATGGATTGTATTGATGTCATCTGTACATATTCATTTTTATTATGTGCATATTTTATGTATAATTTTTTTCCCCTGTCGGGGTATAAAAAATATGTCTAAATATTTTAAAACAGACTCAAAAAATATTCGATGATTTTATTCAACATGTCTCCTCTTTGTGGGCGATAGAGTCCACCAGTGTAGGACAGCGGGGTTTCTCTCTGGTATTTCCTAGATCTTAATAAAATATACATTTCAGGACTGGTTGAATATTTAGAACAGTTAGCATTTAATGTGTATCTTTTTAGCAGTCTGGAGTTTAACTTATTAAAAAGAATTTTTTTTATATATGTATAATATATATATATATATATATATATATATATATATATATATATATATATAAATATATATATATATATATATATATATATATATATATATATATATATATATATATATATATACTAATAATAAATGATTGACTTATAATGTATTTATTATAACACATTGAAATAATTTTAATTATTATTATCATTAAAAAATACATTTCAGGACTGGCTTGACAGGTAGACAAGCCCCCATTTAATTTGTATCTTATCAGCCTGGAGTTTAACTTATTAAAAATATATATTATAATTATATATAATTATTACCAATAATAATACATTTTAATAAATAAAAGTTAGACATTAATTTCAATGTTTCACTGATAACTACTTGTATGTATTTAGTATATTAAAATATAGGACTAGTTACATGTGATCATCTGCAGCCATTTTCAGTCTACACGCCCCCCAGCAAAGGGCCACCAGGCATTGGCGGGTTTCCAGATGGTGATAGCGGACCGTGCTTGTGCCATGTATGTTGACGCCCATGTGACAGGGGGACAAAGTAGGGGCACAACTTGGAGGCAGGAACAGAGCGTTATCACCCTATAACATTAAAAGGACCTGAACAAGGACCTCTTCGATCATCACAGATTTACATGAAAGCTGCAGATTTAACAATAAAAAAAATAGAGTTGACCTTTAAAAAGGACAGTAAGACGTTAAAGCTGATTATAGTGATTTGGTTTACATTACCCGATTTCAATATATCCGTCTATGCAGATATCTTTGTAGCTATCAACCTGCGATGAAGGCATTTGTTCTTTGATCCCATAAGACGACGAAGATTCCAGTAAGAGGGATGACTTGTTTGCAGTCTGTGTGTCTAGATCAGTCTTAATGTGGTTATTACAGAACCATCAAAGCCTTCTAAGTGGTTTCACTTTCACAGGGAAGTTAAATTACTAAAAAGCTGAAATGGCCATCAGATGGGCATAACACATGTTATGTAATACGGAATACAGCAAATGTAAGTAAAAAAATCCCTTATCTTTGGAAAAGAGTTCTAACACCAACGTATAGCATGCACATGGGAATTGGAAGTCACTCACTCCATATGTGGCGTGTTGTAGAGATATATACTGTATGGTCAAACATCGGTGAACACCTGACCAGGGCATCTATATGAGCTTGTTGGGACATCCCAATCGAAAACCATGGCCATTAAGATGGAGTTGGTCAAACTTTGTGGCTTTAACATCCTCCATTCCTCTGAGAAGACCTTCCACAAAATTTCAAAGTATGTCTGGGTATTTGTCCTCATTTGTGAGGTCGGGTACTGATGTTGCATGAGAAGACCTGGCTCGCAATTGGCATTCTAATTCTTCCCAAAAGGTTTTCCGTAGAGATGAGGTCAGGTACTGATGTTGGGTGGGGAGACCTGAGCCCACAGGTGTTCTGTAGGGTGGTGTTCAGTATGATTGATATCAGGGGTCTGTGAAGTCTACTCTTTCTTCCACATTATTCCCATCAAATGATGTCCTTATGGAGCCCACTGGCAATAACCAAGGGGAACCATTCCCCCCCCCCCACTGGCACCAGCCGTGGGGGACCATTCCCCCCCACTGGCACCAGCCGTGGGGGACCATTCCCCCCCACTGGCACCAGCCGTGGGGGACCATTCCCCCCCACTGGCACCAGCCGTGGGGGACCATTCCCCCCCACTGGCACCAGCCGTGGGGGACCATTCCCCCCCACTGGCACCAGCCGTGGGGGACCATTCCCCCCCACTGGCACCAGCCGTGGGGGACCATTCCCCCCCACTGGCACCAGCCGTGGGGGACCATTCCCCCCCACTGGCACCAGCCGTGGGGGACCATTCCCCCCACTGGCACCAGCCGTGGGGGACCATTCCCCCCACTGGCACCAGCCATGGGGGACCATTCCCCCCACTGGCACCAGCCATGGGGGACCATTTCCCCCCACTGGCACCAGCCATGGGGGACCATTTCCCCCCACTGGCACCAGCCATGGGGGACCATTTCCCCCCACTGGCACCAGCCATGGGGGACCATTTCCCCCCACTGGCACCAGCCATGGGGGACCATTTCCCCCCACTGGCACCAGCCATGGGGGACCATTCCCCCCACTGGCACCAGCCATGGGGGACCATTCCGCCCACTGGCACCAGCCATGGGGGACCATTCCCCCCACTGGCACCAGCCATGGGGGACCATTCCCCCCACTGACACCAGCCATGGGGGACCATCCCCCCCCCCCCCGACACCAGCCATGGGGGACCATTCCCCCCCACTGACATCAGCCACAGGGGACCATTCCCCCCACTGACACCAGCCATGGGGGACCATTCCCCCCACTGACACCAGCCATGGGGGACCATTCCCCCCACTGACACCAGCCATGGGGGACCATTCCCCCCACTGACACCAGCCATGGGGGACCATTCCCCCCACTGACACCAGCCATGGGGGACCATTCCCCCCACTGACACCAGCCATGGGGGACCATTCCCCCCACTGACACCAGCCATGGGGGACCATTCCCCCCACTGACACCAGCCATGGGGGACCATTCCCCCCACTGACACCAGCCATGGGGGACCATTCTCCCCACTGACACCAGCCATGGGGCACCATTCCCCCCACTGACACCAGCCATGGGGCACCATTCCCCCCACTGACACCAGCCATGGGGGATCATTCCCCCCACTGACACCAGCCATGGGGGACCATTCCTCTAACTGATACCAATGATGGGACACTATTGCTTCCACTAACAATAATTGGGGCACTATTCCTCCTCCTCTTGATCACAGGTGCTATTTCGTTTTTGACTCCCACTGACCACCAAGCTGTGGCACTGTTAACTCCCACTGACTGTGGGGAATTTTCTACTCCCACTGGCCATGGTCCAGCCCCCCTAAAGTCGGAAGGACAGTAAGCTTGCCCCTTGTTTAGAAAGTTTTGCCCTAGAAGATAACCCTAGAGATGATCAAAAAGGTAAATTTAGTTTTTAAATTAAGCTAGTAGTGGTTACTGGTAGGACATATTAAATTAAACCACTCAAGGGCACATGCCTGTGCAACACTGAAGATCAAAGCCTGAAAGGAGCAGCAGCGCAGGAGGAGAAAGTTTCAGGCAAGACTGCGGGATTTGAGTGACAACAAGAGGCGTGTCATCACCTCTTGGACTATCGAGGCAACCCTTCTTGTTGAAGAACCTAGTGCTACTGGGCTGGAGTCAACCTAAGCCTAGATTGATAGTGTTTTGTAGGTTTTCCCTAAACTCAACTTGGCAAGCTTGCTGTTGGGGAAGGTCCCTGGCAATACTATTGTTAGATTCAATGGTGTTACGGTCTAACCTGAAGTTTTTAGTTTGTGAAATTCTTACCCATTTGCTGCATTGGTTCTGCTAGACCTGTGCTGATGGCTTCTGTGTTCACTTATAGGCATTGCCTGCTCTACTGTAAAATTATATCCCATTTCTTTCCATCACTTCCTGAGCCCACCTCCCAGTCTACTTTCCTATATACAGGGCTGCTATTAGAACTCACATTTTTAAAAATTTTAATTTTTGTGATTGGGGTGGCGCCCCCACCCCAATCACAAAAACTAAAATTTTTAAAAGTTATTTTCTTCAATGTTTTAAAAAGTTTTTTTTACAATTTTAAAAATTATTTTTTATGATTTTTAAAAAAAAAAAAATTTACTACACTGTTGAGAGGGGGTTTAAATGAAATATCAGGGTTCTAAACAGATCCCTAACATCTCACCTTTGAGACAGAGAAAAGAAGGGCACAGATTCCTCAATTCCTTTCTTTGTAGCCTCAGTTGCACTGAAGATGAAGGGTTTGACGGAGACAGAGGCTCCTGTTCATTATACATATAACTCTGTTATAAATGGACACAAGAGCAATCCCTACCGATCACTCACTGTGTCCAACTCAGAAAAAGAAGGGGTCAGCAAGTTACATACTTACCGGAGACAGAGGCTCCTGTTCATTATACATATAACTCTGTTATAAATGGACACAAGAGCAATCCCTACCGATCACTCACTGTGTCCAACTCAGAAAAAGAAGGGGTCAGCAAGTTACATACTTACCGGCGAGTGGGGGAGGGAGAGTGGGGGAGGGGGCCCCCTCCCCCACTCTCCATTCTAGTGAGCAGCTGGCGGGAGCGGGAAGCCGGCGGCGCTGTGGGGGGACGAGTGGGGGACCCAGGCACACAGTGGGGAATCAGATGTGGGCAGCACAGGGAGGGGGACCGTTGTGGCAGGACAGGAGGACAATTACAGCACAATGCACTGCGTCTGTCCCTCCAGCAACTGAAAGCCGGTGGGAGGGAGAGGTGGAAGAAACCGATTTACAGCTGCTGGAGGGAGAGACACAGACATGCTCCGTGCAGCCTGAGTTGCCTAAACAACTTCCTAGTTTCTCTGAGCTTCTTGTTTGCCTTGTATTACTTGTATTGTGCCTGACTACTTATGTACCAACTCTGGCTTCATCTACCATTTTGGCTTGCCCACCACCCAATCTGACTTCAGCTCCTTTTCCTGGATCCTCTTCTGTCTGTACTCTGCACACACAAGTTGTCTCCACATTGTCAGCCGGGCATTCCAGGGGGCCACAACCTAGTTTGTTTGCTGCAAGTCTATCCCCACCATCAGGGGCCCTGGTGAAGAAGCAGGCTGGGGCTTAGACTCCACGCCCTGAGGAACCTCACGTTTGTTTTTACAAGGGCTCACTACCATAGAAACCTGACAAATGGCCTGAGATATGAATTTTATCCTCCCTGGCCAACCACTAGATTTCTTACCAGTGGTACATGCTGCGGAAGAGTATAGATAGTTTGGGGGAACCTACAGAAAGCTATTGCTTCCCAAGCTATATCTGGGGCGATCAGTTAATTTGTTATCTGGACCTCCAAGGCCAACTTCCTGGGGGGGGGGGGGGGGGGCACTTTCTTGAAGAAAGGTCTACGTGGCAGGAAGCCTAGTGGCTGACTCAGAGTTTGCAACTGCTTTGCTTTACAGTCAGACGGTGCTGGTCTGACTTGAAAGTCCTTTTCGGTATTAAATGTAAGTAGGATTCGGAACCTGTGTAAGGTTCTTTTAGATATTCTATGCACTAATCCACCTCTTCCAGGGTTCTGCAGTTTGAATTCTGTTAACCTTCCAAAAGTGACTGAAACCCAACTCTTCACTCCTCATAACAAGTTAAAGATCCAACCCTTAGGTGAAAAGTCATCCCACTGAACCACCTTTGGGGGTGCTACATTTACTGGGAAAAAAATCTAAATTTAACCTTGAGGTTTTAGGCCATTTCCTAAAGATGTTTTTAGTTGACAGATACTTTAACTCAACGTGCCGACCATACGCAAATTTGCGTTCTCAGCTTGAATGGGTTATACCGTGGTGATGCCTGCAGCTGCAGGCATCACCCCAATACCTTTTTTTAGAGCCAGCGGTTGGCTTTAGTGATAACAACCGCCACCTTCTGCCGCTCTTCCTGGGCCTCCTGTCCCACTGGGAGACCTGATCCACGATCCGGCGCATCCACTGGCTAAGCTGAGGCTGGAATGAAGCCGGAAATGTAACCTTGAGGTTTTGGGCCATCTCCTAAAGATGTTTTTAGTTGACAGATACTTCAACTCAACGTGCCGACCGTACGCAATTTTGCGTTCTCAGCTTGAAGGGGTTATACCGGGGTGATGCCATCAGCTGCAGGCATCACCCCGGTACGTTTTTTTAGAGCCAGTGGTTGGCTTTAGTCACCTTCTGACGCTCTTCCTGGGCCTCCTGTCCCACTGGGAGACCCGATCCACGATGTGGCGCATCCACTGGCTAAGCTGAGGCTGGAATGAAGCCGGAAACTGCTTCGTTAGAGTCTCCTATGTAAAAACACGGAAGCGACGTCACTTCCGGTTTGCTCGGCTGCCCACCAATTTTCCCCCAGATCCCTCCATCAAGAGTACCTGTTACCACCTATTACTGTCACAAGGGATGTTTACAGTCCTTGTGACAGCAATAAAAGTGATCTGAATTTTTTTTTTATAGTGACAATGTAAAAAAAAATTAAAAAATGAATTTTTGTTTAAATCGCCCCTCTCCCTGGCACAGCAAAAAAAGCAAGTCGCGCCCCCATATGTAAACTGTGTTCAAATCACACGTGAGGTATCACCGCAATCGTCAGAGAGCAATAATTCTAGCAAAAGACCTCCTCTAACTCTAACCTGGTAACAGTTTAAGTTTTTTAAAGCAACGCCTATGGAGATTTTTAGGCACCATAGTTTGTCGTCATTCCACGAGTGTGTGCAATTTCAAAGCATGAAATGTTGGGTATTTACTCGGTGTAACATCTTTCACATTATACAAAAATATTGGGCTAACTTTACTGTTTAGTTTTTTTTAATTCATGAAAGGGTCTTTTTTCCCAAAAAATTGTGTTTGAAAGACCGCTGCACAAATACCATGTGACATAAAATGTTTGGGGGTTCTAAGTTAGCAAGAAGATTTTACCTTCTAAGCAACAAATGTTAGAAATAGGCGTAGGCATGAAAGGGTTAATTGGCTTTGCTGGTCCATTTTAGAAATACATGTTTATGTAAATTCTGAGCCATCAGTAAGTCCAATTAAAACTTTGGCGCTTATAACTGGGTGACAGCTGCCGATGAAAAATTCAGAACATACTTCTGTTTGTCGACTGAGTGTTTAGAAAATCCAACCCCATTTGCAGGACTTTTCTTTTAAGCTCTATTTCTGCATTGCTTTAATATAAAATGACTAGCATTCTATTCATTAGCTTGCCACCCACACAGGAATAACTTAGCCTGTTCCCTAGCCCACAATATTTAAATCCATGTTTTAGCAGGAAGGCCACTTTTACAGTTTAGGAATACACGATACACTCATGCGAAGAGTCACACGAAAATAAGAAACTACAATATATTCTTTAACAGGACTTGGTCTCGGTCTACCCTTTGACAGGCTCCATCAGCTAGGTTAGCTGCACACATGGGAGTGGGCTCAGCAGTAAAGGACTCTGGAAAATGCCAGGTACATCCTGGGTCCTTCATTGGATAGTCACATAGGTCTTGCATTTTAGGATGTGCAAATGTGGAAGGGCCTTCATGCTGGCCATACACTTAGCAATTTTCAGGAAATTTCAACTAGCTTTTAGGCAGGCTGCAGTATATCCTCCAACCTGAAGGTGGCATCATGCTGTCCCTTCAGGTTGGAAAAAGTTAAGTGAAGCAGAAAAGTCTTCTAGCTTTGGCTCCAGTCATCTTGGAGATGATCAAGTTGGATGCCGAATTCCTGCAAGATTCAGCCAAACATCTTGATGTAGAACCTTATAAATAGAGAGCCAACGTAATTCGAAGCACCTGAAGTGAGGCAATAGGCAAGGTAAGAGTTCCACTGCGTAGGGACAGTGCAGGTTCAAGTAAGGGAGAGGTTCCAGGGGAGTAGGGACGTGTAGGTTTCCTTTCCAGAGTGTCCACACTGCACTGTTTCTGTTCAGATTGCCTGGGGGTCATCTAATGCTGCAGCCACCTGGTGGAACCTGGTGTAATCATTTGTAATAGTGGCTTTGTGGTAGCCTAGCGGTAGCCTAGTTTTGGTGCGCCAGCACAAGGCCCTACCCCCACTCCAGCCATGCTAGAACACAATCCCTCCTGCTAAAGCCAACCCCTCTACCATTTCGTGCCCTGCTCCTTGTCATAGGCCTCTTTACACATCCCTGGCCCTAGACTTTTACTGTAAATCCGAAGAAGGAATGTCCACACAAGTCACTGCACTCTACTGGTGGCGTTTAACGAATGGCAAGAAAATCATATCACAAGGACATACTATCCAGAGTCCCTTGACATACACAATCACATAAAGTGGACAATTATCAGTAGACTCAATGAAAGCATGAACAGCACTTCAGCCATCTCCCTACAGTCTCTCCTCTGCCCAGGGTCATTAGTACTCACAAGACTGTTCTCTGTAGACACCTAGCTGGGTACACCTCTCCCGGGAAGCCTCCAGGGAAGCAGCCTCACACAGGGATCTCCTAGTCTTGCCTAAAAGGCCTTTTGCAATCTGCTCTAGCGCCTACCTCCTTAAGGGACAGAATGTCTACAGTCAGCTCCTTCTGCATACAGGTCCACTCCACCTGGCCTCCTGCCTTGTCCAGGGCCCATGTGTGTAGATTATATTCTCACAGATATAGGGTGTATGGCTTCCATGCCCAAAGTCTATTGTGCCACCTCCCCATTAAATTATATATGGGTGCCGACTCACCCCTGACATCACTTGTTGGAGGGTTCTACCGAAAATGGGCCACACCTAGTGGAAAAATGGCCAAGTGCACCTGCCTACACATTAACCACCACCCCTCCTATAGAGCACTCCTCCAACACAGTGGAATTGTAGTTAACTTGTTACACTTGATAGTAAAGTCTACCTCCTTACCAGTATTCTGCAGCCAAGTAAACAGTATTTTACAGCTTATGTGAAGCAAAGACTACAATTGACCATTGTGTCTTATAGTTGTCTATTGAATTTGTTAATGTCTTCATCATAAAAAGGAACAGTGCCATCCTGTCTCGTGTTCTTCCACAAGTCTTATACACCACTTAGGCCCTGCCTACAAGCCTCTGATCTCAAAGGCCCAAGGTAACCTACCACCAGCAACTTTTAGTGAAACCGTACAGCAAATTAAACGGTTCGTGATAGATTGTCTTGATCACTTTGCCCATTGTTGCTCTCAAAAATTGGTGGAAAGTGGTTGAACTTGCCATAAGCAAAGTCAGCTTAAACATTCGGTCAAAGCTGTTTACATGTTAAACCAAAATAACTATGTTTAGAGCTGCTGGGCAGGACTGATAAAGATGGAAGAGGATGCAAATTTTGCTGACGCAGCATTATAAAGGAGCGGAATTGTATCTGACAAGTTGTGCAATTCCTTACAGACAATTTCTGTTTTCTTCTAGGCTTACACAATGTTGCTCAGGCAGCAGAATATCATCAGGAAACACTACAGAAAAATAGAAAGAGGTTTAGATTTTGTTTTGTGTTTTAGTTGACAGGAAATATGTTCAGAAGATATCCAATCCAATAGAGAATGTGTATTCCTGACGAGCCATTTTTATCCCAATATGTTTATTTTGCCAATGGGTGCAACGCATTCTTCGAATAGTGTCTGGTGCTAGGGTGTTAGATCCTGCTGCCTTGGATTTAGGGTTAGGCGGCATCTGTTGTCTGGGAACTTGCTGTTGGTTCTTTATTTGTCCTAAAATAAAGTCTTAGGACTCATGCATGCAGAAAAAAGCCGCTGAAGGCACCTGTTTGTCTTTTTTACGGTTCTGAAAGCAGCTCTAGATTATCTAATGGGCATATTGTGTCATTTACAGGATTATAGAGCAGCGTTCAGTGGCAAAAAATATTACCCTAAACCTGCATTCAGAGTTTTTCCGCAAAATGTACACCCATATGCATAAACCGGGGGACTAACTACAGGGGTTGCAGGGGTCGACATTGCGACCCTAGCCCATTTTCTAGGGAGCCCAAGCGGCTCCCCTCTACACCTGAACAGAATGGGCAACATAGAGGAACCAATGCCTTCCATGTTCCTCCTGCAACCGCTGAATGCCTGCTTCTCCTCCTCTCCCTCCTGCAGGCAATTTTTACATGTTGAGGTTGAGCATTGCCCTCTCCAACCCTACCATTCTACAAACCCTACCTGGAACAGGAAATTTGGGGGAATTTATCCAATGGGGACATAAATAAAATTCACATTTCCCACTCAATTTAATGGCATCACCTGGAACAGCAATATAAACCTGAAATCCCAGACTAAACAGAAAAAGCTTCCACTTTAATTGTGAGCAATAAAAATAATGTTTCCATTGTACTGTTGCAATATTGTAGTTCGATGAAACAGAATACCAAATCTTTGGTTGGCAGAGGTATTTTGATGCTTATGTTTCAATATCACAATTCACCTTCCTCCCCACGCATCCATTGTTTCAGTCATAATGCACCCACGTTCTTGCAGCATGTCACAGTTCTTTTCATCCATTTACAGGCAGATTGTTAAAGGGAAAGTGTAGTGAATTTAACTTGGGCATAATGTAGCACCATCCTAGTATAGAATAGGCTTCTAGGTAAATGTAGCTTAGCTCCTCTGTAAATCTATTCTTTAGGAAGAACAGTGGGAAGAAGGGCAGAACAGGCAGCCTGAATATTTATGGGGCTTCAGCCAATCCCTAGGAGGTGAGCCCAGAAGGTCAAGGGAAAGCCCATAAATAGGCCGGGGCCTGGGTGGTGGGGTGCAGTGTTTCTGGGTCCAGTCCTGCAGGAGGCAGCCCCTATGCGGGGGCTCTGCTCAAGGGGCAGGAGTGCTAGAGTAGCTTATGTAAAGACTTAGCTTTAGCTGGGGGGTTTTGTTTGCAGATCCATTGTCGAGGGATAAAGCTAGGTCAGGAGGAATATCACTGGAGAGAGCCAGGAGGAAGTTGGTGGGAAATAGTCCAACTGTCCTGTGATAGTTTGAGCCTACATCTCCCTCACTAGCAGGGCTGAGACAAAGAGTGGGCAGGATGGGTGGCTGCCCTGGGCGCAACAGTTTATTGCAGGGATGGGGGGGGGGTGCCCTAACCCTAAGGAAAGGGGGTGCAGTTTAGCATCTTTGCCCTGAGCGCAGGATGGCCTTGTCCAAGCACTGCTTACTGGGAAGATCTTGGATATCTGCACGGACAACCGGTGAACTTGTGGCTGAGTAAGTGACCCCCAGTGCTGAGAAGTGACAGTACGTAGCTTTTAACCTCCTGAGTACAAGTGACCAGCATTAGGAATCATGTGCGACATTCAGTGTGCAGCCAGAAGTGTGTAAAGTACAGCTAGAAGTAGGGGTCCTCAAGTAACTGAATGTCACAGTTCATTAGGGTATCCCATGCTCCTTAGCCAAGTCCCTGTTCCAATACCCTAAAAAGAACCTAAACTGTTTTCTGAGTCAGTGGAAGAATGAAGAAAATGCTGTGTGCACGGCTGTGTGTGCTCAAAAAAGAGGCAATCGGACCAAATTCACCAGTGGCTCCTAAGGGGGTGTGCTACAACTATATGAACAAATGTATGCTGACACTACCTGTCCATGACATCTCTACATGACCAAAAAGTAACCCTTTCTAAATTATGGAGTTCAGGTGTTTCTAGGGAAGGGTACTGTTAATACTACAGCAAAGACAATTGTGCTCTTCCAACCTTGCGGTAACAGTTTAAGAAAATTTTTACTGCTCTAGCATGAATGTACCCAGGGTCGGGACAAGGGGTGGGCAGGAGGGACGGCTGTCCTGGGCCCTATGGTATCATGATTCGTGTTGGGAGGGTGAATTTGGGGGAATAGCAGGGGATAAGAATTGGTCTAGGAGAGGAAATTTGGAGAGGCGTGCTAGGATTGGCGATTTGGGGGGGGATTTGTGTTGGGGGGGGATTTGTGCTAGGAGTGGTGATTTGGTGGTTTTGGGCTAGAAAAAAATGATATGGTAGAAAGCAGAGGGATTTGAGCAAGGAAAGGATTTTTTTGGGGGGAGGGGATTTGAGCTGGGCAGCAAAGGTTTTTGCTGGAATGGGGGATTTCAGTAAGGAGACGGATTTGTAATGGCAGGGAGCATGCAGATGTAGTGCAGTAGTGCTTGATTTTTCTCATGAGGGGGGGGGAGGATTTGGCCTGTCCACCCTGGGCTCTAGATAACCTTGTCCCGGCACTGACTTGTACCCCTGTTTAGAAAGCCAGCTCCATAAAGGCATGGTTTGACCAGCTCGGTGTGGAGGAATTAGACTGGCCCTTGGAGACCTGGCCTCAACCCCACCGAACTTTGGGATAAATTTGACCTCCAATGGCGAGTCAAGTCTTCTTCTGTTACTACAATACCTGACCTCAACCGTATTAACCAGTTTCCACCTAGCATATGTATAACTATGCAGCACACTCCACATAGGAGCTGCAGATGAAAGGGATTCTCCACTCCTGCAAAGCCAGGCACACCAAATCCCCACAGGCACAGAGTCTGAAAACAGGATAGGGATGGGAAGTTATGGGATGCCCACTTGACGTCAACAAACTTCAGGGACAGCTTCCTATATACAGCTATTAACAGCTCCTCTTCACTCTCCTCCTGCACACTCTTGGCCTCTGCTGGTACACTCCTGGGTGAAGAGTCTCAGTAGCAGCCCATTACAGGCAGGAACTTACAGTCACCTTAGCAGTAGCACATGGAGTGACAGCATGCAACTTTTCCTCCTGGTTCCTTTGTGGTCACTGATCCCAGCATAACCTCTTTAGGCCCTGCCAGCCCATCTGGCTGCAGCTGCCTCTTTCACCAGCCCTCCTGGTTGACTCTCACACCAGTACACCCGACTGACTTTTAGGAGATCTCACAGGGGAAGGACTGAAGACTTAAGTCCACCACTGTTTACAAAGGGGACTGGCTACATGTGTCAGTCCCCCCCCCCACCTTTGTTGGTTCCCATCAGTGTTGATCTACTCACTCAGTCCTCCCCTTGCTCCCGTGCCTTCAGGAAAGCAGGAAAGATTCCTTCCTTGTGTCTTTGGCAGGATCTCTCCAGCACCCGAGCCCCGGTCCAAGGCAGGTCACCACCCGCCCCCAGACTAGGGGGTACCCCTCAGGGCCACCGACAGTCTCCTCAACACTGCATCTCCATCTTCCACCCGACTGCCCTGCTGGCATGACCCATGTCTTTTTATGGGGTGGTCAGTGCCCTGCCCGTCCACTTCAGGGATTGGCTTAGACCCCACAAATATTCATAGCAGCCCCTCCTAACTCTCACCCTCTAGTTCTAGAAGATTCTCTAAGCTTCTTGACCAAGGGGAGGTATCAGAGAGCTGCCAAGATTAGTCATCCAGCCCTGGTCCCTAATAACCCTGAACACATTTTTCCTACATCATAGACATTACATATGTATATACATCCTGACTTCAGGTCCCTGTAGCTAGTAGAGTAAATAGGCACACAATAAGGCATATACTTTAGCCTGAGCAACTCCCCTTAAAGGGAGGCACTCCCAGCAAACTGTAAAAAATTCAGAGTCCATCATTTAAGCAGGGGACAGCAGTCCATGACTCTTGCAGAACAGAAAGAATATAATCCTAATACTAACATTCCATCTTTCTGTAGATTCTGCTAGCAGGGGGTTATGATCCTGCTAACAGAAAGAAAAAAAACTTGGTACACAAGAAAAGTCTCCTCGCAGGCATTTCATACATGTTCCCATCTTCCTCCCATTTGGCCCTGGTATCTTTGATAAAATCCTGGGGAACATAAGGGTAGTCCAGCCCCCACTCGAGTGCTGTCCTCTGCTACACCTCCCTCTGGAACCTTCAAAACCTTGGCAGGCCCCGTTGCTTACCTTTCCCAGGTAGGACACAGGCCATGGGTGACCTCACTACCCACTGCCTGTTTTCTGCACTTCTGGTCTGGGTCGTGGATGGTTGGTTCAGGGACAGCCACCGGACACAGATAGAGGTCTGCAGGGATTCTTTGCCCCTTTCAGCTGACTCTGGAATCTGACACTTCTGAAAGCACCTCCACATCTTCCTGGGAATCTCCCCACTCCTATTCTCCCAAGCTGCTGTGAGATGTCCACTCCCCCCAGTCATTTATGGGCCCATATTCTGCTTACAGTCTGGGTGACCCCCAATCTATTGCTCTTTCATTGCCGCCCCCCTCTGGCTTACCTGAAGACAAGTTGTTTTCCTGCAATGGCTCCTTCGAGGTGGGGCTGACAGGGTGAATGGGCGGAGCCCTCCTACTGGGAACAGCCTCTGGTTTCTGCTGGGCAGCACTGACCGGTACCAGCTTTCTGGCCGGGCTGCAAGCCGAGGTGGGTTTCCAACTTCATTCCCTGATGTCGCTTGTCTTCGCAGGGAAGTCCCTATCCTCAGACTCAACCTGCCTTTACTAGTTGCTTTTCAGCCTGCTCTGGCCTTCCGGGACTTCTGTGA
The DNA here is from genome assembly GCA_037952835.1 of Lithobates septentrionalis. Taxonomy (NCBI): domain Eukaryota; kingdom Metazoa; phylum Chordata; class Amphibia; order Anura; family Ranidae; genus Lithobates; species Lithobates septentrionalis. Next base: position 18,216 of record JBBDGP010002364.1, on the reverse strand, counting down.
CTGTTAGATGCAGAAACCTGACTGCAGGTCTACACTGTAGGTGAGTGGCTCCTGCTCGCTCAGTGTCAGTTTGGTACGTGGTTCGTTGCAGTGCCCAGGCCAGATCCAGACACTGACCAGGTTGGTAAGTCTCCTGCACCCAGGACACATCACACAGCCTATCCATCCCCTCGATCAATCCATGGGTGAATTTCCCTCAATGTTCCAGCCGAACACTGGTATCCACCAGAATTACCTCCTGCAGCTCAGGCAACCAAGTTGGCACTGGGTACACTTGTGTACCGTCCAACATCTTGCTCCTCTCTTTGAATTCAAGGTATGGTGGATCTCCTCTGGGGCATGGCTTCACCCCCAAGCTTCGAGACTGGCTAGCACCAAGTGTTGCAGCCATGATCCTGGTGTTTATTTTTTACAGGGGGTGATCAGCTTTCCAGTAAACGTGATCCGAGCGGCTTTACGAATACCTGTTCATTTGACAGAAAAATGCACATATGATCATTTGGCAGGGTTCAAGGACCCCCCCCCCCCACACACACTACCGCAGCTGTCCGTTGCTGTTCCAAGCTCCCCTGTTCCACCAGGGAGCCCAGAACTGCTGTAAGTGGTCAGGTCAGTTGTCCTCAGAGGAGATGGAGGAAAATCTGTTCCCCCATCTCCTCTGTGATAAACGAAGCTGGAATCGACAAGGATTTCGGTACTGTTTTTCCCTGGCTGCTACAGGAAAATGCCACTGGTGCGGCATTCTCTTCAAGCATGGTAAACTTTGTGTTGAACCTACCAGGAATTTGTTTTCTTGTAACTTGATGCACACTGAACTCTCTCCTCTCCTACATCCCCATCGTCTCTCTATGGGACCAATCTATTGACCCATCACCTTCCTTATTCTGCTTTTAAGAAGGGCTTTGTGATAGGCTTGTAATGGCACCAAAAGCACAAGTCTGTGCCCCGCTCATCTCCTTTCTAGAACACTAACCCTACTGCTGGGGCTATACCCTCTACATATTGTGCACCACTCCACACCAGAGGCCTCCACATGACATTCCCAGGCCTTGACCGTTATATATCCTCAAAGGAAGGAATGTCCACATATAAAATAAGGTTGCTGCACTTTACCAGTGGTGCTTGGAAAATGGCACAAAACCGTCACATCACAGCGACATACATTCTGGAGTCACTTCACAGAACATTGCCAATCACATTTAGTGGATGGTCCACAGCAGTCACATGTGAAAGCAGCACTTTAGCAGCCATCTTTCCTAGGACAGTTTCTCCCTTAAAGTCCAATAGCTCTACCCAGCCGGGTAAGCTCCCTGCAGTTTTACTCTCTTGATCACAGAGGCATTAGTACTGACTCAGAGGGCTCTAACTTGCTCATCAGGCATTAGGCATCCAGCTCATGACTCTTAGTTGCTCCATAGACAAGATTTCTGCAGTTACTCCTACTGAACTCCAATCTTGGGACTTTTGCCTTGAACAGGGCCTTGGCGGTGCTGACTACACCGTAGGGTTGCCACGTATCAGGGACAAACCAGGACAGTCCAGGTTTTGAATCATGTGTCCGGGTTCCAGTCCACCTGAAACCCAGACACATTCAGACAGGAGTGTGGCTCGGAACAGGACCTGACAGGAGGGTGAGGGGGGACTATGTGTGCCACATTACTATTCTCTTTGGAGTGGCCAAAGGTGTCCAAGGTCTATTACAATCCTATAGTGTATATTTAAAAAAAAACTGCTGTGCGCCGCTAAAGTGGTGGCAACCCTACTTGGCTCCCATGCCCCATATGCCCTAAGGCTCCTCCCCACCTGGTTTATATAGGGGCCCTGACATCGCTGCAGGAAGGCTCCACCTAACGACTTGAAGACCAGGCCTTTTCTGGAACTTTGTTTACAAGTTTAATACAGTATTTTTTTGCTATAAAATTACTTCTAAACCCCCAAACATTTTATTTTTTAGCAGAGACTTAAGGGAATAAAATGGCGATCGTTGCAATTTTTTTACGTCACATGGTATTTGCACAGTGGTTTTTTAAACGCAATTTGTTTAAAAAAAATACAACTTCATGAACAAAAAAAAAAATTATATATATATATATATATATATATATATATATATATATATATATATATATATATATATATATATATCCCAATTTTTTTGTAAAATATGAAAGATGATGTTACACCGAGTAAATAGATACCCAACCTGTCACAATTCACAATTGCGCACACTCGTGGAATGGCGACAAACTACGTAAAAATCTCCATAAGCGATGCTTTCAAATTATTTATAGGTTACCTATAAATAATAATTACAGAGCAGGTCTAGTGCTAGAATTATTGCTCTCCAACGTTTGCGGCGATACCTCACCGGTGTGGTTCCAACAACGTTTACATGTGCGTTCGCTTCTGCGCATGAGCACGGAGAGATGGGGCACTTTAAAAAAAAAAAAATAATCTTTTTTTTTTTACACTGTCCCTTTAATTTTTTTGATCACTTTTATTCCTATTACAAGGAATGTGAACATCCCTTGTAATAGAAATAAGGATCACGGGTCCTCTTTATGGAGAGATCTGGGGTCAAAAAGACCCCAAATCTCTCCTTTACCTTTGAAATCAAAAGATCAAAAGCAACATTGTTTTGATCTTTTTTTTTTTTTTTTTTTTTTTTTTAATTGTTTACTTCCAGCTTGGATCGGAAGTGACGTAATGACGTTGCTCCGGGCCTCCAAGGCCATAGAGGAGATCAAAGGTGATCTAGTCTTCTATCGCCTCTGTGACCAACTGGCCACACCATCAGCCCGTTTCTTAGGTGTTCCGGTAAGTCCGGGAAACATCGGTGAGCTCATGAGACGCATGGACCGCTCATGAAAAAGGCAGCCGCCGGATAAAGAAAAAGGTACTGGGGTTATATACACTATTACCAAAAGTATTAGGACGCCTGCCTTTACACGCACATGACCTTTAATGGCATCCCAGCCTTAGTCCGTAGGGTTTAATATTAAGTTGGCTCACCCTTTGCGGCTATAACAGCTTCAACTCTTCTGGGAAGGCTGTTAAGGTTTAGGAGTGTGTCTATGGGAATATTTGACCATTCTTCCAGAAGCACATTTATGAGGTCAGGCACTGATGTTGGATGAGAAGGCCTGGCTCGCAGTCTCCACTCTAATTCATCCTAAAGGTGTTCTATCGGGTGGAAATTAGAACTCTGTGCAGGCTAATCAAGTTCCTCCACCCCAAACTCGCTCATCCATGTCTTTATGGACCTTGCTTTGTGCACTGGTGAGCAGTCATGTTGGAACAGGAAGCGGCCATCCCCAAACTGTTCCCACAAAGTTGGGAGCATGAAATTGTCCAAAATTTCTTGGTATGCTGACGCCTTAAAACCCTCAAACCCATAGAACACCTATGGGATGAATTAGAGAGGAGACTGCGAGCCAGGCCTTCTTGTCCAACATCAGTGCCTGACCTTACAAATGCACTTCTGGAAGAATGGTCAAACATTCCCATAGACACACTCCTAAACCTTGTGGACAGCCTTCCCAGAGGAGTTGAAGCTGTTATAGCTGCAAAGGGTGGGACAACTCAATATTGAACCCTACGGACGAAGACGCCATTAAGGTTCATGTGCGTGTAAAGGCAGGCGTCCCAATACTTTTGCCAATATAGTGTTATGAATTGCTGTCGGTAAGTGACTCAAAGGGATCTAGCACCTGATGACACTCTCTTGTAGCCAGACACTATTCTGGTACAATGGCTAACTGCCTACATGGGTAACCGTACAATAACCCCCTTACCTCCTCCCTCTGGGTATGATCAGTACAGGAATGTATCTAGACCAGTGTTTCTCAACTCCAGTCCTCGAGGCGCCCCAACAGGTCATGTTTTCAGGCTCTACCATTATTTTGCACAGGTGATTTGATCAGTTTCAGTGCCTTAGTAATTACCACAGCTGTTTCATCTGAGGGAAATCCTGAAAACATGACCTGTTGGGGTGCCTTGAGAATTACCAAACTCCATGTTTTAACCCCCTCAGTGCTGGCATGTGTCATTTCCAAAAAATTGTGACAAATGATAACCTTGGCGTGTCTATGTTTCATAAAAAAAGGGGCATTTGCAGGCTTTCCCTTACTGGTGTGGTATTATATTAACCGCTTACCGACCAGTTCACGCCGATATACATCGGCAAAAGGGCACCTACAGGCATATTAACGTACCTGTACGTTGACCCCTTTAAGAAGCAGCTTGCGGGCGCGCCTGCCGCGACCTCCGTGAGTGTGATCGCGGGTCCCGCGGACTCGATGTCCGCGGGGATACCAGCAATCGTCTCATGGAGAGGAAGAATGATGTAAACAAGCATTTCCCTGTTCTGCCTAGTGACAGGACACTGATCACTTCTCCCTGTAATCGGGAGCGTTGATCAGTGTGTCACACATAGCCCCTCCCCCCCACAGTTAGAATCACTCCCTAGGACACACTTAACCCCTGCAGCGCCACCTAGTGGTTAACCCCTTCATTGCCAGTCACATTTACACAGTAATCAGTGCATTTTTAGTTGTGATTGGTCCCAAAATAGCGCCAAAAGTGTCCGATCTGTCCGCCAAGTCGCAATCACAAAAAAAAAAAAAATGCTGATCGCCTCCATTACTAGTTAAAGAAAAATTATTAATAAAAATGCCATAAAGCTATCCCCTATTTTTTAGACGCTATAACTTTTGCGCAAACCAAACGCTTATTGCGATTTTTTTTACCAAAAATGTGTAAAAGAATACATATTGGCCTAAACTGAGGAACAAAAATGTTTTATTTATATACTTTTTTGGGGGGATATTTATTATAGCAATAGATAAAAAGTAATGCGTTTTTTTTTCAAAATTGTCGCCATTTTGTTTATAGCGCAAAAAATAAAAACCGCAGAGGCGATCAAATACCACCAAAAGAAAGCTCTATTTGTGGGGAAAAAAGGACGTCAATTTTGTTTGGGAGCCACGTCGCACGACCGCGCAATTGTCAGTTAAAGCGACGCAGTGCCGAATCGCAAAAAGTCCTCTGGTCTTTGGGCAGCCAAATGGTCCAGGGCTTAAGTGGTTAAAGGGAATTTTTATTTTTTTTGAAAGCAAAAAAGTTATAAAATCCCACCAACAGAAAGATCTATATGTATAAAATTCATGTTTGCGTTCCATAACAGAGTAATTGTCAAAGTATCACAGCGATAAAGGGGTTTATACAGGCCGCTACTCATCTGGTTAAGGAGTAACTAAAGGCTCTATTTTTTATTTTATTTTTTTGTTTTTTTTAGTTTTGGATACAGTGGACAAGGATTAGAACCCCTGTCAGTTTTTTTATTGCCATCTGTGTCCCCATTAGGGGGATCACCCTCTCCATTTCTCCCATTTACCATTTTCCCCATAAGAGAAACCTGCATTCTAGGTTGTCACCAGAACAAGGATAGAGGGGAAATCTTCCAATGGGGACCCTAGTTCTGGGATTCCCTCACTTTTGGATGGATTTTCTCTCACTTCCTGTTGTGGCTATGGGACAGGAAATGAAGGCAAATCTCCCGGCATAACAAAAAAAAAAAAACTTACAGGGGTTATAATCCCTTACTCTTAAAAAATTTTGCGCCCCAATGCCCCTTTGTCACATGTTGGCCTGCAGTTTCCTGCCTGTGTACTCTTACCTCCTTGCTCCAGTGTTGTTCTGCCCTGATGCCTTTCACATGTGTGGTCTGCTGTGCTCACCTATGGGCGTCGTCTGCTATTCTGTGGACTTTTATTTCCTTCCCTTTCATCACTTCCTGGCCCGCCTCCTAGTTTGCTTGTCTATATAAGACATGCTCAGTGTTAGCCACATGGTTTAAGCAAGATCACAGTTCTAGGCTAGGGCCTAGGCTAGGCTAGGGCCTAGGCTAGGCTAGGCTAGGCTAGGCTAGGCTAGGCTAGGCTAGGCTAAGGCTTAGGCCTAGGCTAGGCTTGTTCGCTGCCTGCCCTGATCTTGGCGTGTCGGCTGCTTGCACATGCAAGTGATTGCCGCATTATCAGCTGGGTGTACCTGGGGGCCGCGACCTGGTTCCAGCTTGCTGCAAGTCCATCCCCACCATCAGGGGCTCTGGTGAAGAAACAGGCTGGGGCTTAAACTCTGCACCCTGGAGAACTACGAGGGCTCACTACCACAGACTCCTGACACCCTTGCTAAGGATAAAAAATGAAAAAAAGTTTCCATTGCAGGATTTGAATAAAGTCAGCGTGGATTTTAACCCTGGTCTGTTTTTTTTTTTTTTTACCATCTATGTCCCATTGAGGAGATTTCCTTTCACTTCCTGTCCCACAGCCAAAATGGAAGTGAGAGGATTTCCCTCAAAATGAATTTCCTGGTTGTCACTAGTATTAGTATTCCCATTGAAATTTCCCTTCTGGAGTGAGCGCTGAGTGGGAGCATTGCTTCTTTGGGGGCCACACTGAGTGTAAGAGTGGCCACACTGAAAGTAGGAGGGACAACTGTGTGTAGGAGGGGCCATACTGAGCGTAAGAGGGGCGACAGTGAGCGTAGGAGGGACCACTGAGTGTAGGAGGGGCCACAGTTAGCGTAGGAGGGACCACTGAGTGTAGGAGGAGCCAAACTGGGCATAGGAGGGGCCATTGAGTGTAAGAGGGGCCACTGAGTGAAGGTGGGGCCACACTGAGTGTAGGAGGGACCGAGTGTAGGAGGGGCCACACTGAGCGTAGGAGGGGCCACTGAGGGCAGAAGGGACCACACTAAGCATAGGAGAGACCACTGAGTGTAGAAGGGGCCACACTGAGCATAGGAGGGATCACTGAGTGTAGGAGGGGCCACACTGAGAGCAGGAGGAACCACTGAGGGCAGGAGGGACCACTGAGTGTAGGAGGGGCCACACTGAGCACAGGAGGGACCACTGAGTGTAGGAGGGGCCACACTGAGCATAGGAGGGATCACTGAGTGTAGGAGGGGGCCACACTGAGCGCAGGAGGGACCACTGAGTGTAGGAGGGGCCACACTGAGCGTAGGAGGGACCACTGAGTGTAGGAGGGGCCACATTGAGCATAGGAGGGATCACTGAGTGTAGGAGGGGCCACACTGAGCGCAGGAGGGACCACTGAGTGTAGAAGGGGCCACACTGAGCGCAGGGGGGACCACTGAGTGTAGGAGGGGCCACACTAAAATTAGGAGGGACAACTGAGTGTAGGAGGGGCCATACTGAGCGTAAGAGGGGCCACAGTGAGCGTAGGAGGGACCACTGAGTGTAGAAGGGGCCACACTAGGCACAGGAGGGACCACTAAGTGTAAGAGGGGCCACAGTGAGCGTAGGAGGGACCACTGAGTGTAGGAGGGGCCACACTGGGCGTAGGAGGGACCACTGAGTGTAAGAGGGGCCACTAAGTGTAGGAGGGGCCACACTGAGTGTAGGAGGGACCACTGAGTGTAGGAGGGGCCACACTGAGCGTAGGAGGGACCACAGAGTGTGGAGGGGCTACACTGAGCATAGGAGGGACCACTGAGGGCAGGAGGGACCACACTGAGCATAGGAGAGACCACTGAGTGTAGAAGGGGCCACACTGAGCATAGGAGGGATCACTGAGTGTAGGAGGGGCCACACTGAGTGCAGGAGGGGCCACACTGAGCGTAGGAGGAAACACTGAGTGTAAGAGGGGCCACACTGAAAGTAGGAGGGACATCTGAGTGTAGGAGGGGCCATACTGAGCGTAAGAGGGACCACTGAGTGTAAGAGGGGCCACAGTGAGTGTAGGAGGGACCACTGAGTGTAGGAGGGGCCACACTGGGCGTAAGAGGGACCACTAAGTGTGAGGGGCCACAGTGAGCATAGGAGGGACCACTGAGTGTAGGAGGGGCCACACTGGGCGTAGGAGGGACCACTGAGTGTAAGAGGGGCCACTGAGTGTAGGAGGGGCCACACTGAGTGGAGGAGGGACCAAGTGTAGGAGGGGACGACACTGAGCATAGGAGGGACCACTGAGTGTAGGAGGGGCCACGCTGAGTGTAAGAGGGACCATAGAGTGTGGAGGGGCCACGCTGAGTGTAAGATGGACCACAGAGTGTGGAGGGGCCACACTGAGCGTAGGAGGGACCACTGAGGGCAGGAGGGACCACTGAGTGTAGGAGGGACCACTGAGTGTAGGAGGGGCCACACTGAGCATAGGAGAGACCACTGAGTGTAGAAGGGGCCACACTGAGTGCAGGAGGGACCACTGAGTGTAGGAGGGGCCACACTGAGCACAAGAGGGACCACTGAGTGTAGGAGGGGCCACACTGAGCATAGGGGGATCACTGAGAGTAGGAGGGGCCACACTGAGCGCAGGGGGGACCACTGGGTGTAGGAGGGGTCACACTGAGCGCAGGAGGGACCACTGAGTGTAAGAGGGGCCACACTGAGCATAGGAGGGATCACTGAGTGTAGGAGGGGCCACACTGAGCGTAGGAGGGACCACTGAGTGTAGGAGGGGCCAAACTGAGCATAGGAGGGATCACTGAGTGTAGGAGGGGCCACACTGAATGTAGAAGGGAGCATGACTCCCTGCATTGCATAAGGAAATTACGCGGAGCATCATTTAATAGACTGAGGATATCTAGTGGTGGAAAGGGGGCACTGCTGGTGACATCCCCACTGAAGAGCTCAGAATTGCAGCCAAAATTGTTTTATTTTACACAGACTGGGGACACTAAAATAAAAAAGTTTCCCCCTATATTTAGTAAACTGCCTCACTACAGGACATCAGCAGAAGACAGGACTGAATCTGATGTACTGTGTGAGCAGTCTGGCTGGTTAGCAGAAATCTGCACATGCGTATTAAAAACTTCGAGCAGCGGGAAGGCGGTGTGAGCGTTGTACGTGGTTTCCATAGATATTCGGACGCTAAAGCCCTGACTTATTACTGGCGCGACAGGAGCGGAAGTAGGTTGCCCCGTCGCGGAGCGGTGACGTTTTGGACTCAGACTCCACGTCACAACAATCCTAAGAGAAACCGGAGACATGGCGGAGAGCGAAGAAAACCGGGAGGAGAGCGGGACGCGGCTGGTGAGAGTTCTGTGCACTGTATACACCTTGTAGGTCATGTGATCCGCGGCTGTGCTGCATGACAGCTGTGCATGCGCCATTAAAGGGACTCTGTCACATGTACAGGGATAGAATGACAGGTTCTCTTTAGAGGGACACTGCCACCTGTACTATGCAGCTGGTAAGAATAGCTAATGGAGGTCTTGTGACCTCCCCTGAGAAGGGGGCCAGGTCCTGGCAGGCCAGAGTGTGGTCACATGACCAGGGGGTGACATCAGTACTCGTTCGGGTCACCTTTATCACTGGGGGACCCTGCTTGAACAGACAACAGAATCTCTTTTAAGTCCCCCCAACCCAACCATACTCCCCTCTCCAAACCCAACCCAACCATACTCCCCTCCCCAAACTCAACCCAACCCAACCATACTCCCCTCCCAAACCCAACCCAACCCAACCATACTTCCCTCTCCAAACCCAAGCATACTCCCCTCCCCAAACCCAACCCAACCCAAGCATACTCCTCTCTCCAAACCCAACCCAACCATACTCCCCTCCCCAAACTCAACCCAACCATACTCCCCTCCCCAAACTCAACCCAACCATACTCCCCTCCCCAAACTCAACCCAACCCAACCATACTCCCCTCCCAAACCCAACCCAACCCAACCATACTTCCCTCTCCAAACTCAACCCAACCATACTCCCCTCCCCAAACTCAACCCAACCCAACCATACTTCCCTCTCCAAACTCAACCCAACCATACTCCCCTCCCCAAACTCAACCCAACCCAACCATACTCCCCTCCCAAACCCAACCCAACCCAACCATACTTCCCTCTCCAAACCCAAGCATACTCCCCTCCCTAAACCCAACCCAACCCAAGCATACTCCTCTCTCCAAGCCCAACCCAACCATACTTCCCTCTCCAAACCCAACTATACTCCCCTCCCCAAACCCAACCCAACCATACTCCCCTCCCCAAACCATCCATACTCCCTTCCCAAACCCAACCATACTCCCTTCCCAAACCCAACCATACTCCCCTCTCCAAACCCAACCCAACCATACTCCCCTCCCCAAACCCAACCATACTCCCCAAACCCTACCTAACCATACTCCCCTCCCCAAACCCAACCTAACCATACTCCCCTCCCCAAACCCAACCTAACCATACTCCCCTCCCCAAACCCAACCCAACCATACTCCCCTCCCCAAACCCAACCCAACCATACTCCCCTCTCCAAACCCAACCCAACCATACTCCCCTCTCCAAACCCAACCCAACCATACTCCCCTCTCCAAACCCCACCCAACCCAACCATACTCCCCTCTCCAAACCCAACCCAACCATACTCCCCTCTCCAAACCCCACCCAACCCAACTATACTCCCCTCTCCAAACCCCACCCAACCATACTCCCCTCTCCAAACCCAACCCAACCCAGCCATACTCCCCTCCCCAACCCAGCCATACTCCCCTCCCCAACCCAGCCATACTCCCCTCCCCAACCCAGCCATACTCCCCTCCCCAACCCAGCCATACTCCCCTCCCCAACCATACTCCCCTCCTCAAACCCAACCCAGCCATGCTCCCCTCCTCAAACCCAACCCAGCCATGCTCCCCTCTCCAAACCCAACCCAGCCATACTCTCCTCTCCAAACCCAACCCAGCCATACTCTCCTCTCCAAACCCAACCCAACCATACTCCCCTCTCCAAACCCAACCCAACCATACTCCCCTCTCCAAACCCAACCCAACCATACTCCCCTCTCCAAACCCAACCCAACCATACTCCCCTCTCCAAACCCAACCCAACCATACTCCCCTCTCCAAACCCAACCCAACCCAACCCAACCATACTCCCCTCTCCAAACCCAACCCAACCCAACCCAACCATACTCCCCTCTCCAAACTCAACCCAACCCAACCATACTCCCCTCTCCAAACTCAACCCAACCCAACCATACTCCCCTCTCCAAACCCAACCCAACCATACTCCCCTCTCCAAACCCAACCCAACCATACTCCCCTCTCCAAACCCAACCCAACCATACTCCCCTCTCCAAACCCAACCCAACCATACTCCCCTCCCCAAACCCAACCCAACCATACTCCCCTCTCCAAACCCAACCCAACCATACTCCCCTCTCCAAACCCAACCCAACCATACTCCCCTCTCCAAACCCAACCCAACCATACTCCCCTCTCCAAACCCAACCCAACCATACTCCCCTCTCCAAACCCCACCCAACCATACTCCCCTCTCCAAACCCCACCCAACCATACTCCCCTCTCCAAACCCCACCCAACCATACTCCCCTCTCCAAACCCCACCCAACCATACTCCCCTCTCCAAACCCAACCCAACCCAGCCATACTCCCCTCCCCAACCCAGCCATACTCCCCTCCCCAACCCAGCCATACTCCCCTCCCCAACCATACTCCCCTCCTCAAACCCAACCCAGCCATGCTCCCCTCCTCAAACCCAACCCAGCCATGCTCCCCTCCTCAAACCCAACCCAGCCATGCTCCCCTCCCCAAACCCAACCCAGCCATGCTCCCCTCCCCAAACCCAACCATACTCCCCTCTCCAAACCCAACCCAACCATACTCCCCTCTCCAAACCCAACCCAACCATACTCCCCTCTCCAAACCCAACCCAACCATACTCCCCTCTCCAAACCCAACCCAACCATACTCCCCTCTCCAAACCCAACCCAACCATACTCCCCTCTCCAAACCCAACCCAACCATACTCCCCTCTCCAAACCCAACCCAACCATACTCCCCTCTCCACACCCAACCCAACCATACTCCCCTCTCCACACCCAACCCAACCATACTCCCCTCTCCAAACCCAACCCAACCATACTCCCCTCTCCAAACCCAACCCAACCCAACTATACTCCCCTCTCCAAACCCAACCATACTTCCCTCCCCAACCCAGCCATGCTCCCCTCCTCAAACCCAACCCAGCCATGCTCCCCTCCTTAAACCCAACCCAGTCATGCTTCCCTCCTTAAACCCAACCCAGCCATGCTCCCCTCCTTAAACCCGACCCAACCCAACCATACTCCCCTCTCCAAACCCAACCCAACCATACTCCCCTCCCCAAACTCAACCCAACCCAACCATACTCCCCTCCCAAACCCAACCCAACCCAACCATACTTCCCTCTCCAAACCCAAGCATACTCCCCTCCCCAAACCCAACCCAAGCATACTCCTCTCTCCAAACCCAACCCAACCATACTCCCCTCCCCAAACTCAACCCAACCATACTCCCCTCCCCAAACTCAACCCAACCATACTCCCCTCCCCAAACTCAACCCAACCCAACCATACTCCCCTCCCAAACCCAACCCAACCCAACCATACTTCCCTCTCCAAACTCAACCCAACCATACTCCCCTCCCCAAACTCAACCCAACCCAACCATACTCCCCTCCCAAACCCAACCCAACCCAACCATACTTCCCTCTCCAAACCCAAGCATACTCCCCTCCCTAAACCCAACCCAACCCAAGCATACTCCTCTCTCCAAGCCCAACCCAACCATACTTCCCTCTCCAAACCCAACTATACTCCCCTCCCCAAACCCAACCCAACCATACTCCCCTCCCCAAACCATCCATACTCCCTTCCCAAACCCAACCATACTCCCCTCTCCAAACCCAACCCAACCATACTCCCCTCCCCAAACCCAACCATACTCCCCAAACCCTACCTAACCATACTCCCTCCCCAAACCCAACCTAACCATACTCCCCTCCCCAAACCCAACCTAACCATACTCCCCTCCCCAAACCCAACCCAACCATACTCCCCTCCCCAAACCCAACCCAACCATACTCCCCTCTCCAAACCCAACCCAACCATACTCCCCTCTCCAAACCCAACCCAACCATACTCCCCTCTCCAAACCCCACCCAACCCAACCATACTCCCCTCTCCAAACCCAACCCAACTATACTCCCCTCTCCAAACCCCACCCAACCCAACTATACTCCCCTCTCCAAACCCCACCCAACCATACTCCCCTCTCCAAACCCAACCCAACCCAGCCATACTCCCCTCCCCAACCCAGCCATACTCCCCTCCCCAACCCAGCCATACTCCCCTCCCCAACCCAGCCATACTCCCCTCCCCAACCCAGCCATACTCCCCTCCCCAACCATACTCCCCTCCTCAAACCCAACCCAGCCATGCTCCCCTCCTCAAACCCAACCCAGCCATGCTCCCCTCTCCAAACCCAACCCAGCCATACTCTCCTCTCCAAACCCAACCCAGCCATACTCTCCTCTCCAAACCCAACCCAACCATACTCCCCTCTCCAAACCCAACCCAACCATACTCCCCTCTCCAAACCCAACCCAACCATACTCCCCTCTCCAAACCCAACCCAACCATACTCCCCTCTCCAAACCCAACCCAACCATACTCCCCTCTCCAAACCCAACCCAACCCAACCATACTCCCCTCTCCAAACTCAACCCAACCCAACCATACTCCCCTCTCCAAACTCAACCCAACCCAACCATACTCCCCTCTCCAAACCCAACCCAACCATACTCCCCTCTCCAAACCCAACCCAACCATACTCCCCTCTCCAAACCCAACCCAGCCATACTCTCCTCTCCAAACCCAACCCAGCCATACTCTCCTCTCCAAACCCAACCCAACCATACTCCCCTCTCCAAACCCAACCCAACCATACTCCCCTCTCCAAACCCAACCCAACCATACTCCCCTCTCCAAACCCAACCCAACCATACTCCCCTCTCCAAACCCAACCCAACCATACTCCCCTCTCCAAACCCAACCCAACCATACTCCCCTCTCCAAACCCAACCCAACCCAACCATACTCCCCTCTCCAAACTCAACCCAACCCAACCATACTCCCCTCTCCAAACTCAACCCAACCCAACCATACTCCCCTCTCCAAACCCAACCCAACCATACTCCCCTCTCCAAACCCAACCCAACCATACTCCCCTCTCCAAACCCAACCCAACCATACTCCCCTCTCCAAACCCAACCCAACCATACTCCCCTCCCCAAACCCAACCCAACCATACTCCCCTCTCCAAACCCAACCCAACCATACTCCCCTCTCCAAACCCAACCCAACCATACTCCCCTCTCCAAACCCAACCCAACCATACTCCCCTCTCCAAACCCAACCCAACCATACTCCCCTCTCCAAACCCAACCCAACCATACTCCCCTCTCCAAACCCCACCCAACCATACTCCCCTCTCCAAACCCCACCCAACCATACTCCCCTCTCCAAACCCCACCCAACCATACTCCCCTCTCCAAACCCCACCCAACCATACTCCCCTCTCCAAACCCCACCCAACCATACTCCCCTCTCCAAACCCAACCCAACCCAGCCATACTCCCCTCCCCAACCCAGCCATACTCCCCTCCCCAACCCAGCCATACTCCCCTCCCCAACCCAGCCATACTCCCCTCCTCAAACCCAACCCAGCCATGCTCCCCTCCTCAACCCAACCCAGCCATGCTCCCCTCCTCAAACCCAACCCAGCCATGCTCCCCTCCCCAAACCCAACCCAGCCATGCTCCCCTCCCCAAACCCAACCATACTCCCCTCTCCAAACCCAACCCAACCATACTCCCCTCTCCAAACCCAACCCAACCATACTCCCCTCTCCAAACCCAACCCAACCATACTCCCCTCTCCAAACCCAACCCAACCATACTCCCCTCTCCAAACCCAACCCAACCATACTCCCCTCTCCAAACCCAACCCAACCATACTCCCCTCTCCAAACCCAACCCAACCATACTCCCCTCTCCAAACCCAACCCAACCATACTCCCCTCTCCACACCCAACCCAACCATACTCCCCTCTCCACACCCAACCCAACCATACTCCCCTCTCCAAACCCAACCCAACCATACTCCCCTCTCCAAACCCAACCCAACCCAACTATACTCCCCTCTCCAAACCCAACCATACTTCCCTCCCCAACCCAGCCATGCTCCCCTCCTCAAACCCAACCCAGCCATGCTCCCCTCCTCAAACCCAACCCAGCCATGCTCCCCTCCTTAAACCCAACCCAGTCATGCTTCCCTCCTTAAACCCAACCCAGCCATGCTCCCCTCCTTAAACCCGACCCAACCCAACCATACTCCCCTCCCCAACCCAGCCATGCTCCCCTCCTCAAACCCAACCCAACCATACTCCCCTCTCCAAACCCAACCCAACCATACTCCCCTCTCCAAACCCAACCCAACCATACTCCCCTCTCCAAACCCAACCCAACCCAACCATACTCCCCTCTCCAAACCCAACCCAACCCAACCATACTCCCCTCTCCAAACTCAACCCAACCCAACCATACTCCCCTCCCCAAACCCAACCCAACCATACTCCCCTCTCCAAACCCAACCCAACCATACTCCCCTCTCCAAACCCAACCCAACCATACTCCCCTCTCCAAACCCAACCCAACCATACTCCCCTCTCCAAACCCCACCCAACCATACTCCCCTCTCCAAACCCCACCCAACCATACTCCCCTCTCCAAACCCCACCCAACCATACTCCCCTCTCCAAACCCCACCCAACCATACTCCCCTCTCCAAACCCAACCCAACCCAGCCATACTCCCCTCCCCAACCCAGCCATACTCCCCTCCCCAACCCAGCTATACTCCCCTCCCCAACCCAGCCATACTCCCCTCCCCAACCCAGCCATACTCCCCTCCCCAACCCAGCCATACTCCCCTCTCCAACCCAGCCATACTCCCCTCCCCAACCATACTCCCCTCCTCAAACCCAACCCAGCCATGCTCCCCTCCTCAAACCCAACCCAGCCATGCTCCCCTCCTCAAACCCAACCCAGCCATGCTCCCCTCCTCAAACCCAACCCAGCCATGCTCCCCTCCCCAAACCCAACCCAGCCATGCTCCCCTCTCCAAACCCAACCCAACCATGCTCCCCTCTCCAAACCCAACCCAACCATACTCCCCTCTCCAAACCCAACCCAACCATACTCCCCTCTCCAAACCCAACCCAACCATACTCCCTCTCCAAACCCAACCCAACCATACTACCCTCTCCAAACCCAACCCAACCATACTCCCCTCTCCAAACCCAACCCAACCCAACTATACTCCCCTCTCCAAACCCAACCATACTTCCCTCCCCAACCCAGCCATGCTCCCCTCCTCAAACCCAACCCAGCCATGCTCCCCTCCTCAAACCCAACCCAGCCATGCTCCCCTCCTCAAACCCAACCCAGCCATGCTCCCCTCCTCAAACCCAACCCAGCCATGTTCCCCTCCTCAAACCCAACCCAGCCATGCTCCCCTCCTCAAACCCAACCCAGCCATGCTCCCCTCCTCAAACCCAACCCAGCCATGCTCCCCTCCTCAAACCCAACCCAGCCATGCTCCCCTCCTCAAACCCAACCCAGCCATGCTCCCCTCCTCAAACCCAACCCAGCCATGCTCCCCTCCTCAAGCCCAACCCAGCCATGCTCCCCTCCTCAAGCCCAACCCATCCATGCTCCCCTCCTCAAGCCCAACCCAGCCATGCTCCCCTCCTCAAGCCCAACCCAGCCATGCTCCCCTCCTCAAGCCCAACCCAGCCATGCTCCCCTCCTCAAGCCCAACCCAGCCATGCTCCCCTCCTCAAGCCCAACCCAACCATGCTCCCCTCTCCAAACCCAACCCAACCATGCTCCCCTCTCCAAACCCAACCCAACCATGCTCCCCTCTCCAAACCCAACCCAACCATGCTCCCCTCTTCAAACCCAACCCAACCATACTCCCCTCTCCAAACCCAACCCAACCATACTCCCCTCTCCAAACCAACCCAGCCATACTCCCCTCCCCAAACCCAACCCAACCATACTCCCCTCTCCAAACCCAACCCAACCCAACCATACTCCCCTCTCCAAACCCAACCCAACCCAACCATACTCCCCTCTCCAAACCCAACCCAACCCAACCATACTCCCCTCTCCAAACCCAACCCAACCCAACCATACTCCCCTCTCCAAACCCAACCCAACCCAACCATACTCCCCTCTCCAAACCCAACCCAACCCAACCATACTCCCCTCTCCAAACCCAACCCAACCCAACCATACTCCCCTCTCCAAACCCAACCCAACCCAACCATACTCCCCTCCTCAAACCCAACCCAGCCATGCTCCCCTCCTCAAGCCAACCCAGCCATGCTCCCCTCTCCAAACCCAACCCAACCATGCTCCCCTCTCCAAACCCAACCATGCTCCCCTCTCCAAACCCAAACCAACCATACTCCCCTCCCCAAACCCAACCATACTCCCCTCTTCAAACCCAACCCAACCCAACCATACTCCCCTCTCCAAACCAACCCAACCATACTCCCCCCCCCCCCCCCCCACCAAACCCAACCCAACCATACTCCCCTCCCCAAACCCAACCATACTCCCCTCCCCAAACCCAACCATACTCCCCTCTCCAAACCCAACCCAACTATACTCCCCTCTCCAAACCCCACCCAACCCAACTATACTCCCCTCTCCAAACCCCACCCAACCATACTCCCCTCTCCAAAACCCAACCCAACCCAGCCATACTCCCCTCTCCAACCCAGCCATACTCCCCTCTCCAACCCAGCCATACTCCCCTCTCCAACCCAGCCATACTCCCCCTCTCCAACCCAGCCATACTCCCCTCTCCAACCCAGCCATACTCCCCTCTCCAACCCAGCCATACTCCCCTCTCCAACCCAGCCATACTCCCCTCCCCAGCCATACTCCCCTCCCCAGCCATACTCCCCTCCCCAACCATACTCCCCTCCCCAACCATACTCCCCTCCTCCAAACCCAACCCAGCCATGCTCCCCTCCTCAAACCCAACCCAGCCATGCTCCCCTCCTCAAACCCAACCCAGCCATGCTCCCCTCCTCAAACCCAACCCAGCCATGCTCCCCTCCTCAAACCCAACCCAGCCATGCTCCCCTCCTCAAACCCAACCCAGCCATGCTCCCCTCCTCAAACCCAACCCAACCATGCTCCCCTCTCCAAACCCAACCCAACCATACTCCCCTCTCCAAACCCAACCCAACCATACTCCCCTCTCCAAACCCAACCCAACCATACTCTCCTCTCCAAACCCAACCCAACCATACTCCCCTCTCCAAACCCAACCCAACCATACTCC